>CM064567.1:15702388-15803704 GCA_032716605.1 Paralithodes platypus
ATTATTAAAATATTATCTTTAACCCACCCACAACGCAGAATTTCACGTAAAGAACATACCA
Organism: Paralithodes platypus; assembly: GCA_032716605.1. Lineage (NCBI taxonomy): Eukaryota > Metazoa > Arthropoda > Malacostraca > Decapoda > Lithodidae > Paralithodes > Paralithodes platypus. The sequence continues at coordinate 15,702,450 of CM064567.1, forward strand.
TTATTCTTGATTTGTTCCATGCAAAACCCACGAACAACATCTTCATGGATTCGGCAAATAATTAATTGACATGAATGATTTATAAATTTATTTAGTATTTTGTTTTTCCTAATGAGATATAAAGGAGGATGTAATAAATATTTAATTGTATGACTGCGTTGTATAATTGTGGCCTTAGCCTATTCCATAATTACTCTACCGAAAAAGAAAAAAAAATAGGTGTCGATTTATTCACGCGAGCCAGTATTTTTTGGAGGAACCGGCCTTTGGCCGGGAAAATGTTCTACCAAAACATTTACCAATTTATCTTGAAGGGGGGGTCTCGGGGTCTCCTTTTAAGCTTGATTGAGGTCTAGTGTGGAAATTAGAAAGTAAATAGAAATATATACTGTATATTAATTAACATGTAAAACTTGAAAACTATATATATATATATATATACAGTATATATATATATATATATATATATATATATATATATATATATATATATTGTGACGCTCCTGCATAGTAGCCACGTGCGGGCATGCGCGCGCGTCGGCTGCCCAGCCGTTTAGAAACCGGCTGGCGGCAGCCGGCCGGCCGGCTTTTCCTTAGTATATATCCTACGACAATGTAACTAATGTCTGGGATATTCTTATGTTGTTTCACAGCTTGAAGCTGCCCTTTTCTTAACCAACGCATCTTAGTATATTTTATTCTCGATAGTAGATTGTTTCATTATAATATATAAGATGTAAGTCTAGTGAGGGTGGGAGGAGACGAGCGGGAGAGAGAGACCGGCTGGGGGACGTTGCTTCGTGCGGAGAGTCTAGCTTGGGACGAGCCTGATGTTGCCAATTTGATTGCAACGTTAGGCTTAGTTTCGACTCACGCAAGGGGTAGAGGATTTTGACCCGGCAACTGTGTTGAGTGTTGCCAAGCATGGGATGTATTTTGCATGCCTAGGGTGGGGTCCAGACAGATTCAAGACTCAGAGCTCACCTCACTGTCGTACCCTTCGGACCCCCTTGATATCTATCCCTCTCAACCCCACTTAGAAACTTTCTCTCTTACTTTATATACAATCTTTCCACTACTTCACCAATCTATTTAATTATCCCATCCCCTTGATAGGCCTTATATCTATTATTGTATTAACGACGAGCTCTCAGATAATTAGATAGGATTTGGGCTTTATGCAGAGATTTAATTGTTAATGAGACCTAGGAAGCTTTTTTGTTGTCTCATATTTGGTGGTTTCATGCTTGCTAGTGTGTTCTTGTGTCAGGTTAGCAGGGGCTAGACCGGAGGGGAGGCTTTTTGCGATCCTTTAAGTAAAGTCTGCTGGTGCGAGTCCTGTGGACCCGCACGACTTTACTAGGATACCCGTGGGAGTCTGGGTGCATTTTCTTGTCTGTGTTCCTGTGTGTCTAGTGTTGTGTTGTGTGAGGGCCCTTGCCTAGTCCACTCAGCACTGCGCTAGCACGTCTTGCTTTTGTTTTAGGGTCGCCAGGAGAGAGTCAGATACTTGCGATCGGAGTCTCTCAAGAGAGCACCCTTTCAATTAGAGTAATTTGGCGCACAGACTTGGGAACGTCCCTAGGCTAGAGCAGGTGGCTCAGCCCGGGTATCCGAAGCCTATATCCTTCCGGCTAGACCTCTGCCACCTGGCAGATTAACAGCTAGGGGTTTATCATCTCTGTATGCTTGTTATTGTGCCACAGTTTACCGTTTTTGTGAGCATTGTGAGTCAGGGTGTGGCTTAGAGACTCTGTCCGAGCAGGCTTGCCTGACTAAGAGTGAGAAGCACACCTGTATGTGGTTATGTTGCGAGTTGCTGCCTTTATTTAATTTTACCTATGCCACTATACACTGTATGGCCTATCACTAGTATTTATTCCTGCTTATGAGTTAAGAGTTCTCTAAATCCGTAACGTATTTTCTTTGCTAAGCATCAGATCCTACAGTAGCCGCATGCAGTTTAGAAACCCGCATCTTGTCTACCTGTACGATGTTTTGAGGACTGTTTGCTTTCACCTTCTTTCACGCAGGGGTGATTAGTTGTATTAATTAACGTAACGTTAAATGTACTTTCTTCTAGTTTGTTATTAAATTGTTTCTGCAATTTAATTCCGTTATCTATCTTTTCCTTGAAGCTTTAAGTCAACTTAATTGTGTGATCTTTTATATAGCCTGCTTGACTATCAGCAGTCTATAGTGCGTGCACCCTGTAACCGAGTCATAGGATACCTCGTTGTCCAGGCAGGACTCTTGATGGTTTAGGGTGGTTTGTTGCCTGGGTTTATAGATAAGGGTTGGATCTAGCGTTTTCCGTTGTTGCTTGTTGCCGCATACCTAGTCCAATAGAAAGAGCCCAGTGTTTATATATCCCAGGACGTAACAAATGGCGACCTTGCATAGGATTTACTGAACAGAGGAATATAGTGGTCAGTTGTTTTGAGATTCCTTATGATTAGAGGAATACAGTGGACACAGTTTTTTTTTTGGAGCAACCAATATAACACATTAAAGACATTAAATAACATTAGTATATACATACTTGCATAGGAGATAAGGCACATTCTATAACCGTGATAATTACTGCAGTACACAAGCATGTCTAATACATCAGAACACAGTGATGGGTCAGGTCACGATACGGGCTCGGAGGGAGAAAGACCTGTGGAGTGGCTAGTCGATAGCGAGGAGGGTGCTAGAAGATTTTTAGAGGTGCCCCTTACCGCTGACAGGGTGTTGAAGCTGAATAAGTATGGCTTAAAGTGTGTGGCAGGTCTTCAGGGTCACCAAGGTTTAAGTGGCATGAGGAAAGATCAGCTGAGGACTTTGATATTGGGTTTAGAAGGGAGAGACCTGGGTGGAGAGGCGACTGGGGGCCCCGGTCCCCAGCCCCCCCCTCCACTCTACCGCCATATCAAACGTCAGGGTGCCTGAATTTATTACATACCCCCAAGTTGATGGTCAATGGCAGCGTGGAATTCAATCACAGGGACCCTCTCCATTAAATGCACCTTCCCCTCCTCAAGGGTTGACTCCAGATTTGTTGTTTCGGCTGGAGATGGCCAAGGTTGAGGTTGCTAGAGCTCAGGTTGAGGCTACCGAAAGACAGGCTAGAGCTCAGGTTGAGGCTGCCGAGAGACAGGCTAGTGTGCAGGCTGAGGTTGCTAGAGCTCAGGCTGAGGCCGCAGAGAGAACAGCTATACGAGAGGCTGAACTGCAGGCAGAGTCTACTAGGTATCGGGCTGACAGGGAGTTGGAGAGATCTCGAGTGGAGGTAAAAGGGCGAAATATTGGGGGAGGTAACAGACATCGGGACCAATCATTGTCGCACCTGCATAAAGTAGTTCCTGTGTTCGATGAATCATGTGTGACTGAGTTTTTTATGCGATTTGAGAAGAAGTGTCAGGAACACCAGTGGCCTCAGGAAAAGTGGGCAGCATTAGTTTCATCAAGACTCCTAGGAAAGGGGCTAAAAGCGTATGATGCACTACCTTTAGAGTCCTGTGTAGTTTATGATGAGCTAAAGAAGGCTGTGCTACGGGCCTATGAGTTACAACCAGAAACTTACCGCTTGAAGTTTCGGGGTGTTACTAAGGGCAAGGATAGTACCTTCCTAGAACACGCCCGGGACTTGTCTGATGCACTACGACATTGGCTGCATTCCGAGAGGGCAGCTACTTTTGAGGAGTTGAGTGAGCTGGTTCTCTTGGAGCAATTCTTTAAGTGCACAGGCGGGGACTTAACATTAAATATAAAGGAAAAAAATCCTAGAACTCTCCAGGAGGCAGCAGAAATGGCCGACCTCCGACTGTCATTAATTCGAGGGTGCGGAACAGCAGCTAGGAGTGAGTCGGGTGCAAAGGATCGTACCCCTCCCCCTCCCAAGAATTTTGATACACATAAATACACAAAACCATCTAGCACTGAACTGAACTAAATCAAATACCGTCCCGTATAAGAAGTCTAATGGTACCTCCCACTCCCAAGGGAAACCAAAGAGTAAAGAGTGCTTTGCATGTCACAAGGAGGGTCACTTTGCAAATGCTTGTCCGAACAAGCCACCAAACAAAGTTGTGTCATTGGCCCGCAGCATAGGGGTGTCGCCTATATCTTCTGAGTTTGCCAAGGGTAGTTCTTCAGAGGTTGGGACACAGCCTGTGTTCAAGAGTCCGGAAGGCTCGAACCCTGTCCGCGACGTCTTTGGGGGTCATAGAGGGCATGGTTTTGTGAGGTGGGCTGGCGAAAGGCGAGGAGTTAAGCTATTGCGTGATACTGGGGCTTCTCAGACCTTGTTAAAGAACTTTACTGGTAGGCCGATTAACGCTGCTCGGGTGGTGGTAGTTCAGGGGATCAATGCTACGAAGTCCTACCCGCTGGTGCAGATGGAGCTGGAGGTGGGTGGTGTGGCGAAGGAGCTGGATGTAGGAATCGTAGAGAACTTGCCTGTTGGGGGCGTCGACCTCCTCCTCGGCAACGACTTTGCGGTGCCTGCTTCTAAGGTTTCACCCTTGGTCGTTGCCGAGAAGGCGGCCGACGTTAGTAGGGAGGAACAGGAGTGGGTTGAGAAGTGTAGCGTACAAACCATGGCGTGTGTTGTGACGCGTTCTCAGACATCCGGAGCCTTGCAGCCACCACCTCAGTCTATCAAACCGCGGAGGAAAGGTCACAAGAAAACGGGAAGTGTTGGTCAATTGGAGAGTTTTGAGCCGGCAGTGTTTCTTGGCGACTCATTATTGGCACCTATGTTAGAGTCTGGAGAGGCCCCGGGGCCTGTCACCGCTAGTGCAGGTGCAGGGCAGGAAGAGACTCTGCGACAGCATCGTTATGCGCAGCGTGAGGAAAGGATGGCTCAGCGGGACATTGGAGGTGGAAATAAATTATTTAAGATGAACTTTGATAATCTCGCACCTGCTGATATATGTTCCTTGCAGCTGGAAGATCCTGAAGTCAGGGCGTGTGGTAATTGTGCTGTCGAACTGGAGAGCGATGGGGATGCACAGCCTGGTGATTTTTTCTTGTTCGAGGGGATCTTGTATCGGAGACATCAGTATCCCAAGAAAAAGTGGGATGGCGGGTCAGGATTAGTGGACCAGTTAGTAGTACCGAGGGTGTGCCGTGAGAGCTTATTGAGATTAGCTCATGATGTGCCTTTGGCAGGGCACCTGGGGGCACGTAAGACGGAGACAGCTCTGAGCAAGCTTTTCTGGTGGCCTGGGTTAAAGGCGAGTGTCGTGTCATGGGTGTCACAGTGTCACACTTGTCAAGTTGTTGGGAAACCCAATCAGGTCATCCCGAGAGCCCCGTTACAACCCATCCCTGTCATTGGGCCGCCCTTCAGCAAAGTAGTTATCGATACGGTTGGCCCATTGCCCCCCACTAGTGCCGGCAATAAATTTTTACTAACTGTAATGGATGTAGCAACACGGTATCCAGATGCTTACCCCATGCGCAACGGGGCAGACTGTTGTCAAAAACCTACTTGTCTATTTCTCTCGTTATGGCTACCCTCAGGAGATCCAGTCTGATCAGGGATCCAATTTTACTTCTGCTCTGTTTAAGCAGACCATGCAGCAACATGGGATAGTGTCTGTGGTGTCATCTGCCTACCATCCCGAGAGTCAGGGAGTTTTGGAAAGGTGGCACTCGACTCTCAAGAGGATGTTGCGGTGTTATTGCATGGAAAATGGGAAGGACTGGGATCTAGGTCTCCCATACGTTTATTTGCTGCGAGAGAAGTACCTGGGGAGAGCTTGGGATTTAGCCCGAACGAGTTGGTTTTTGGACACAGGGTCAGGGGGCCCCTCCACATAGTCAAGGAGATCTGGGAGGGAGTCACAAAGCCATGCTCGCTTCTAAAGTATGTAGTTGAAAGCCGTGAGAGAATGCTAAAGAGCTTGGAGGTAGCAGATCGGAACGTTAAGAGTTCACAAGCTCAGATGAAGGACAGATACGACCAGAAGGTGAAGCTGAGGGAGTTTGAAGTAGATCAGGAGGTACTGATACTACTGCCTCTGGTGGGACACCCCTTGTCTGCCAAGTATTCTGGTCCGTATCGGGTTGTAAGGAAGGTTTCTGATCTCGACTATTTAGTAGCTACTCCTGATCGTAAGAAAAAGAACCAACTTTGCCATGTAAATCTGATGAAAGAGTATGTGAGGCGCCCCTCCGAGCCTCTCACTGTCCCGGTGTTGATCTGCAGCGATCGTGGTGGAGAAGGAGGAAGGGACAGTCAAGCTGCGGGGGAGGATAATTGGGATTGTCATGTTTCTGCGGATCAGTGGGCGGGGAATTCTAGACAAGTGGCTCACGAGTTGATATTGCACCTGCCTGAGCAACAGCGTGTAGCTGTGCAGCACTTGTTTGATTCAAACCCAGCTGTTTTCGCGGAGTATCCTGGCCTCACTACTCAAGCGGTGCACGATGTCGATGTTGGGGACCACCCGTCCTTTAAATCAGTGCCATACCGTGTTCCCCCTATTAAATTACCAGGACTTAGGGAAGAGCTGGATTATATGCTGAAACGTGGGCTGATTTCTGAGGGTGCAGTAAGGTGGACTTCCCCCGTCACACTGCAGCCCAAACCAGATGGCAAGGTGCGGTTTTGTATAGATTTCCGCAGGTTGAATGGTTTAACCCCCACAAATGCCTACCCTCTCTCTCGCGTGGACGACAGTGTGGATAAGATAGGAAAAGCCAAGTTCCTCACTAAGATAGACCTTGTTAAGGGTTATTGGCAAGTGCCCTTGTCTGAACGAGCGCGAGAGGTGTGTGGGTTTGTGGTGGATGGTGCCACATATCGTTGCCATGTTATGCCATACGGGCTGAAAAATGCCCCTGCAACGTTTCAGAAATTAATGAACGACATTGTAGCCGACATTCCCAACTGTACGGTGTACCTAGATGATGTCATAATTTACGACGATGATTTTAACAGTCACTGTGCTCACATCGGACAGCTTTTTAATAAACTGAATGAAGCAGGTTTGGTGGTAAACCTGGGTAAGTGCGATTTGTCAAAGCCACAGTTTTGTACCTGGGGTTCGAGGTGGGGATGGGTCAGGTGTGCCCTCCACAGACAAAGATCAAAGCCATCGATCAGTTTCCCCAGCCTACGACTAAGAAACAAATCATGCGGTTTCTAGGTATGATAGGCTATTATCGACGCTTCATCAAAGGCTATTTGACTGTACTTGCACCTTTAACTGACTTATTAGCTAAGGACAAGAAGTTCCGGTGGTCTCCTGAGTGTGCAGAGGCGTTTTCCTTGGTGAAACACCTGTTTTGTACCCACCCCATACTCAGGGCCCCGGACTTCAGCAGACCTTTTCAGCTGGCGACTGATGCCAGTGGCGTAGGGGCTGGGGCTGTCTTGTTACAGACAGATGATGAAGGTATCGAACATCCAGTGAGTTTTTACAGTAAAAAATTCAATAGTGCACAAAGGAATTACTCTGTAATTGAAAAAGAACTCCTGGCGATAGTGCTGGCGCTCAGGCACTTCGATGTATATGTTCCTGCTTTCGGACCAGTCGTAGTGGTTTATACCGATCATCACCCTCTGAAATTCTTGAATCAGTTTCATAACCGGAATATGAGGCTGACCAGGTGGTCACTCATGCTTCAGGAGTATAATCTGGACATACGCCATATTGCCGGTTCTGATAACGTGATAGCGGATTGTCTATCAAGGGTGGATGATGTTGGTTAGACTGCCACAGGATTGAGGGTTGAGTGTGGAGGAAAATAGGCTGTCACTGTACTTCAGCCGAAAAAGAAAAAAAATTAAAAAAGCAAAAACCTTATGAAAACTCTTTATTTTTATAACATGTAGAATTTTGTATAAGATGTAGCAGTATCTAAGTTGAATGTTTTCGCTTATTGTCGCTAAGTTAGTCGAACTTGCTCGGTGGAGCGCAACAGTCTTTATTTTTTTTATATATAGTGCCTTGTGTCGCAACAGTGTGTGGTACTATGAGAAGCTTTCTGTTAGATATGAAGAACTTAGTCAAGGGTCTTTTATCTTGGGGGAGGTGTGACGCTCCTGCATAGTAGCCACCTGCGGGCATGCGCGCGCGTCGGCTGCCCAGCCGTTTAGAAACCGGCTGGCGGCAGCCAGCCAGCCGGCTTTTCCTTAGTATATATCCTACGACAATGTAACTAATGTCTGGGATATTCTTATGTTGTTTCACAGCTTGAAGCTGCCCTTATTCTTAACCAACGCATCTTAGTATATTTTATTCTCGATAGTTGATTGTTTCATTATAATATATAAGATGTAAGTCTAGTGAGAGTGGGAGGAGACGAGCGGGAGAGAGAGACCGGCTGGGGGACGTTGCTTCGTGCGGAGAGTCTAGCTTGGGACGAGCCTGATGTTGCCAATTTGATTGCAACGTAAGGCTTAGTTTCGACTCACGCAAGGGGTAGAGGATTTTGACCCGGCAACTGTGTTGAGTGTTGCCAAGCATGGGATGTATTTTGCATGCCTAGGGTGGGGTCCAGACAGATTCAAGACTCAGAGCTCACCTCACTGTCGTACCCTTCGGACCCCCTTGATATCTATCCCTCTCAACCCCACTTAGAAACTTTCTCTTACTTTGTATACCTTCTTTCCACTACTACACCAATCTATTTAATTATCCCATCCCCTTGATAGACCTTATATCTATTATTGTATTAATGACGAGCTCTCAGATAATTAGATAGGATTTGGGCTTTATGCAGAGATTTAATTGTTAATGAGACCTAGGAAGCTTTTTTGTTGTCTCATATTTGGTGGTTTCATGCTTGCTAGTGTGTTCTTGTGTCAGGTTAGCAGGGGCTAGACCGGAGGGGAGGCTTTTTGCGATCCTTTAAGTAAAGTCTGCTGGTGCGAGTCCTGTGGACCCGCACGACTTTACTAGGATACCCGTGGGAGTCTGGGTGCATTTTCTTGTCTGTGTTCCTGTGTGTCTAGTGTTGTGTTGTGTGAGGGCCCTTGCCTAGTCCACTCAGCACTGCGCTAGCACGTCTTGCTTTTGTTTTAGGGTCGCCAGGAGAGAGTCAGATACTTGCGATCTGAGTCTCTCAAGAGAGCACCCTTTCAATTAGAGTAATTTGGCGCACAGACTTGGGAACGTCCCTAGGCTAGAGCAGGTGGCTCAGCCCGGGTATCCGAAGCCTATATCCTTCCGGCTAGACCTCTGCCACCTGGCAGATTAAGAGCTAGGGGTTTATCTCTGTATGCTTATTATTGTGCCACAGTTTACCGTTTTTGTGAGCGTTGTGAGTCAGGGTGTGGCTTAGAGACTCTGTCCGAGCAGGCTTGCCTGACTAAGAGTGAGAAGCACACCTGTATGTGGTTATGTTGCGAGTTGCTGCCTTTATTTAATTATACATATGCCATTATACACTGTATGGCCTATCACTAGTATTTATTCCTGCTTATGAGTTAAGAGTTCTCTAAATCCGTAACGTATTTTTTTGCTAAGCATCAGATCCTACAGTAGCCGCATGCAGTTTAGAAACCCGCATCTTGTCTACCTGTACGATGTTTTGAGGACTGTTTGCTTTCACCTTCTTTCACGCAGGGGTGATTAGTTGTATTAATTAACGTAACGTTAAACGTACTTTCTTCTAGTTTGTTATTAAATTGTTTCTGCAATTTAATTCCGTTATCTATCTTTTCCTTGAAGCTTTAAGTCAACTTAATTGTGTGATCTTTTATATAGCCTGCTTGACTATCAGCAGTCTATAGTGCGTGCACCCTGTAACCGAGTCATAGGATACCTCGTTGTCCAGGCAGGACTCTTGACGGTTTAGGGTGGTTTGTTGCCTGCGTTTATAGATAAGGGTTGGATCTAGCGTTTTCCGTTGTTGCTTGTTGCCGCATACCTAGTCCAATAGAAAGAGCCCAGTGTTTATATATCCCAGGACGTAACAATATATATAAATATATAAACACTACCTTCTTTAAAAGGCTGAAATGCTAAGCAACTTGCAATTAGAGTTGATGTTGACATAATATTGTGAGGCAACAGCTGTTATTGGGGGTGGACTGTTGTTGTTCCCAGAGTGGTGGACCTTAGTAAACCGAGGTGGGAAAAATACTGGTGACAACTTAGGCCAAGTCTTACAGCGTGAAGTTAAAAGTGGTGTGACATTCTTTGGCTTACAGTTTTTACCTCTGCCAACGAAGTTGACGGAGGTTATGTTTTGCCTCTGTCTGTCTGTTAGTTTGTTTTTGTTTTATTTGTTTGTCTGTAATAGGGGAAGTGTGGTTGAGTGGCCATGCCACTGGACTGGTAATCCAAAGGTCCCGGGTTCGAATCCCGATGTATCAATGGGAAGATATTATTAGCCTACGACCTCCGCCTCCGACAACAACGCTCAACGCGGATGGCTCTGCAATGGCTCCTGCTTTGGGGATGTTTCATGCACAACTCACCATCAGAAAACGCTCCTGTTCGGCCACAATCCAAGTCCGCGAGGGTGTTCAGACGCCGCTTCTGTCCAAACGCCACTGTCAAGCATTGGCCATCATCTCAGCGAAATTCCCCAAGCCAATTCTACAGGTCAAACACATCAACAGGTGTAAGGAGCTACCCTTCACAGCCACCACATCACCTGCACAGGCTGACCCTGGCAAAGTCGGAGCGATCGAGGACTTCCCGACACCAGCCAACATCACCGACCTTCGCTCCTTCATGGGTTTGGTGAACCAGCTGGCGGAGTTCACCCCCGACATCGCCACTGCCGCTCAGCCCCTGCGCCCCCTGATGAGCCCGAAGAGGTCGTTTATGTGGACCGCTGACCATGATGAGGCTTTCCGCCGGGTCAAGGCTGCCCTGCTCAGTCCACCCGTCCTGGCCCTATTCGACCCTTCCCTACCAGTGATTCTACAAACTGATGCATCCCGCCTCAACGGTATTGGATACGCCCTCCTACAGGATCATGGCAACAACCGTCTCCGCTTAGTTCAGTGTGGCTCGAGGTTCCTAAGCGACCCCGAGCCCCGCTATGCCACCATTGAGCTGGAGATGCTAGCCGTGGTCTGGGCCATGTCCAAGTGCAAGTTCTACCTCATCGGACTGCAACACTTCACCCTCATGACGGACCATCGCCCCCTCATCCCCATCTTCAACAACTACACCCTTGATGCGGTTGAAAATCCCCGCCTCCAACGTCTGAAGGAGAAAGTCGCACCTTACCTCTTCACAGACGTCTGGCGCGCTGGCAGGTTGCTCTGCATCCCTGATGCGTTGTCACGGGCCCCTGTCAGCCACCCGACGCCAGAGGATGAGTTAGCATGTGCCGACGCCACGGTTCACCTCAGATCCCTCGTGACTGTCAACGCCGCCGCCGCCGACATCAACTCTCCTTCACAGGACGCAGACAGGATTCTCCAGGGACTCCGAGACGCAGCCAGAGCGGATCCTGTGTACATCCGCCTGCGTGAGTGCGTTACTTCGGGTTTCCCCACCAACCGCTACAACCTGCACAACTCTCTACTCCCATTTTGGAAACTCCGAGACTACCTGTCAGCAGATGGTGAACTCGTCCTGTACGGAGCGAGGGTTGTGGTTCCTGAAGCCCTCCGCCGCCGCACCTTGGCTCGCCTGCATGATAGTCACAGAGGCGTGGAGGCCACTAAGCGTAGGGCGCGACAGGCTGTCTTTTGGCCTGGCATCAACTCGGACATCGCCAACACAGTTCAAGCTTGTGAGCCATGTCAGGTCTTACAGCCTAGTCAGCAGCAGGAACCCATGATCAACGACGACAACCCAACTAGGCCTTTCGAGTCTGTTTCAGCCGACTTCTTCGCTGTGGCGGGGAAATCCTTCCTCGTCGTAACAGACCGACTCTCAGGCTGGCCCGTTGTCGTACCCTGCAAAGGAGATACTACCGCTTCAAACACCATCAGGATCTTCTGCCGCTACTTCAGGGAAGTTGGTGTACCCCTCCGCCTACGTACAGATGGAGGCCCACAGTTCACTAGCAGTGAGTTCCGGGACTTCATGGAGCGTTGGGGAGTCAATCACTTGGTCTCTTCCCCACACTACCCACAATCCAACGGTCATGCCGAGTCTGCCGTCAAGTCCGTCAAACACTTCATACTGAAGACGGCTCCCTCAGGCAACATCGACTGTGAGGACTTTGACCGTGGACTGTTGGAGCTCCGCAACACCCCGAACTTCACAGGCCACTCCCCGGCACAAATCTTGTATGGCCACCCACTACGGTCTTGTGTCCCTGCTCATCCCCAGTTCTTTGCAGCAGAGTGGCAAGCCAAGGCCGAGGACTGTGACCGCCGTGCAGCCACCCACACTGCGCTGGTGCAGAGAAAGGTAAATCTACAGTTATACTACCCCTCCCCCACTACCCCCCACCACCTCCCCCCTTCAAAACACGCCTTTTAGCGTGTTTTTGGATGTTCAGCAGACGCGGAAACTGGAAAAAAACTTATGGAAAAACTCCATTTATTGGTCACCAATTTTCCCATGGATTTTTTTATTTTTCCCTGTTAGTTTTCATCAATATATAGTGTTTAGAAATAATTAGAACCCTCGGCGAAACCGTTTTCCCCATTATACAACGATCTTAAGACACGCCACCCGATAGTGGGGAGGGCTATGAAGTACAGGGAAAATGAGGGGTTAAATGCGTAAAACGGCGATACAAACGTATTCAAGCAAAACTTGGCTCGGGTTTGAAGGTATTTCAAAGGCCTAAAACCCAATATTTCGAAAACCCGAGCCAAGTTTTGGCCAAAGCTGGCTCGGATTTTGCGAGTTTGTAGACAACAAAATGACAGTAACCTCATTTAGAAATTTGGCTCAGGTTTCCCAAAATTGCAAACCCATAAAACCCGAATTTTGGAAAACCCGAGCCAGCTTTTGGCCAAAGCTGGCTCGGATTTTGCGAGTTTGTAAACAAACAAATGACAGTAACCTCATTTAGAAATTTGGCTCAGGTTTCCCGAAATTGCAAAGCCATGAAACCCGAATATTGGAAAACCCGAGCCATGTTTTGGGAAAAGTTGGCTCTGATATTGCGAGTTTTAAGAGTAAACAAATTACACTAACCTAATTTCGATTTTTGGCTCATGTTAAGCTATCATAGTGTTTACAAGCCTATCTATCTATCTATCTATTGCCTGACGCCGTGATCCCCGAAGGGGTGACCACGAACGAACCGCCCCCATGCACCTCTGTCCCCAGTCAGTCGACGCCCCTCCCCCCAACCAGCACCGCCTTCGTTCATGTAGTTCCTCACTCCATCCTTCCACCTCATATTCGGTCTACCTCTCCCCCTCTGTCCCTCCACCTCGCTCTCGTACACCCTCTTAGTCATTCTCTCGCTTTCCATACGTTCCATATGGCCGAACCATCTCAAGTTGTTCCTTTTCACACTTTCCAGCACATCTACCTCCACACCACACCTCCTTCTTACTTCCTCATTAGTCTGTCTATCCCTCCATGTAACTCCGCACGCACTCCTTAAGTAATTCATTTCCACTGCTCTCACTCTTGGTCTGAGTCTCTCAACCAACGTCCATGCTTCGCTTCCGTAAGTCAGTTTACAAGCCTATACCCCTTTGAAAGGACATTAGCCTAACCTAACAACCTTACCTAACCTATCCTAGTATTATGGGTGGGGGCTGCCGCCCCCACACCCCCGCTATTTGCATCTTTGACAGATTGTTTGTGTATTTGTCTGTGAAAAGGGGGTAATTGTTTAGTGTATGGCCTGCTAAAGAAAATGGATTTTTGAGCACAGACTAAACCAAATGTTCACTACTGTATTTACATAGCTGGTCATTAACCTAACCTAACCTAACCTAACCTAAGGTAACCTGGGCATCCTGGGGGCTGCTGCCCCCAGACCCCCACTGGTCTTGGGATGAAAAGTGATAAAAAACACATATCTCTTACCTCATTATTCAAAGTTTTGTATTTGGTTTAATATACACTTCCCAGGTCATTTGAACAGTTCTATTGCTTCTATGTATCATATAATACACCATAGAATGTGTTTTTAATAACTAGAAAAAAAGAGGACTTCGATTAAACAATTACGGAAATACCTTAAAACACGAGCCAAGTTTTGCTTACATAATTTTGTTTTCGCCGTTTTTAAACCCACGAAAATATGAAAGCGTAATTGCATACCTTATTTAGATGTGGAGGGAGTAGGTGGGGAAGAGATGCGTCCACGTTTTCGACGAGGAGTTACGACGAGTAGTGGTTTTATTTCAAAACCAATAATGACCGCATCGCCACTGGTCTGCCGGTTCATAATAGTAACATTCGTTTGAGCAGAGTTTGCAGGAAACAGAGGTAGGCAAACAACCATGGTCAGTAAAAACCTTAAGGGCTGCACTATTGTTCCTTGTAGTGTCAATAATCACTGATTGTGGGAGGGGTGAACAACCATTACAAGTGGCGTCCATGACTAAAGTGAGGAGAGACTTAAATGAAGGTGTGTATCTGTGATTGGTTCAGTGCAATGACGTAATCAAGGTCAATAAACTCACCTGATAGGTTGCTGGTTGTATGCGTGACGGAATCTATGAGTTTAATGACGTGGTCAGAAGAAAAAACCCCAATAAGAATCCAGAAGTGTCTCGTGACGTATTGCGCAGGAGTTAGGAAATGAAACTCAGCATTTCCAATGAGGATTGGCAGATGGCGTGATAGTATTACAAAAGTTGAAGGATAAAGCTCTCCAGTTCACGAAAAAATGGCGTCGCTGAAAGCCGCGCCGTCTATAAGAGAGTATTGACAACCGTTTTACGGTAGGTAGACATGTTGTTACCGGTTTTTTTAATAGGTTTTGCCGAGGGTTGAAACTAATTTTAATATGATGCTTAGAGCATATAGATTCCATATCTGTCTTCAAATATGTCAAAATAATTGGTGACTAATAAATGGAGTTATACAAAACTTATTTTGACAAAAAAAAATCACCAACCAGATACGAGTTTTTCAGGTAATTTGTTGTTGTTTTTTATTTTGTTTTGATATACAGTTTTGTTTAATACCGAGGACCGTCGCATTTTAGTATTTTTAACATTAGCCTAACCTAACCTAACTTAACCTAACCTAACCTAACCTAACCAAAAACTAACCTGTCTCGCGACCGGTCTAAACCCAGCTCACGTTCCCTGTTTATGGGTGCACGACGTTCTAAACCCAGCTCACGTTCCCTGTTTATGGGTTCACGAAGGTTTGTAATACTTCAATGCATCTATTTCAAGTCAAATATACATTTCCGCGCATCATCAAACCATACTAAGTCTACTACTAATAATATTAACCCATTAGTACCAATAGAATAGCCACAAAATAGGGGTAGTATAACTGTAGATTTATCCAGAGAAACTATGACCAGCACACATGCCCCCTTCCCAGGTTGAGAGTCGGCACCACAGTGCGGATCCAAGACCCGACTTCTCACCGCTGGGACAAGGTTGGGGTCGTCATGGGCTGCGGCAGGTCCAGGGATTATGAGGTTCGTCTCCCCAGTGGTAAGATATATTGGCGGAACCGTCGCTTCCTCCGCCCAGTGAATTCCCCTGGTGTTGAACCCCTCCCCCATAACCCTGAGATCCCTGTGTCTTGCACGGACCCAGAAAGAGAGTCCTTCACTTCCCCCATGGCCCCACGTAGGTCTGAAAGGCTCCTAGAAAAAGAGTTAGCTCGACAACGTCTTGCGAGCTTGAAGGGGGAGGGAGGTGTTGATATAGGTTAAGTGCACACACAACATATATACAGAGTGTACACATGCCTTAATCATATTGCAACATACACACATGTACTTTCAGGGCAATACTATCATTGTTTAATATCCCATGATAATATACCGTACTCTGTAGTATCGGCAGCGTTGCACCAAATATATCCGGCACCGCTGCACATGTTTTCATCAGTAACATCCGGTCGGCACTCAGCATAGCAGTGCCACCCCAGCTCTGTATATCTTTGGCTAATAAGAACCTATAAACTTATCTCTGGACTTTTATTCTACATCCTTGTGCAAGAAAGGATTATCAAGGTTGTTGTAGCTTCACATGACAACCATACAATAGATTCAATATTTATCTTCAAATATATCAAACAAATTCGTGGTATTAAAATAACATTGAACCCAATGTTTGGGTGTCATGGCAGCAGGCGACCCACACACATTTATCACCTCCACCAGATGTTACGGACAAGTCGTTATTTCTGGAGCCAACTGTACAATTCACCTTACCTTATAGACACTGTCGTAGGTTATCGAGAGTGATGAAAGCCGGAATTCACTATAAATCGCCGTCAACAAATTTCACACCCACGCGCATACACAAAGATCTTTAACTCACTAACAGGTTCCAATACTACTATCTAATTCTCCCGGAGTTCTCACTGTGAGCAACCAATATCCGGGCCAAGATATATGGAACAGACGATACTCACTGACACACATTAACAAAACAGGGGAGGCTAGAATGGCTCCAATTCTTTGTGCCGGATGTAAGCCTTGCGAATGATTAATTGTTTAGTCTCTTTTCACTAAATTACCTTCATAAATTGCATCAACATATAATATCTCTTACCATGATGATAGTTTAATAACTAATACAACTGTTGAAGAGTAAAGCAGATATGCTGAACAATATCTGTGAGTAGCAATCACTGAATATACTTGTCAATAGCTCGGATTCAGTTCAGTTCGAAGCTCCGTTCATTACGATCAATTTTCGTTGCAGAGGCAAGCAATTTAAGATATGCTTATCTAACTACATAGTTTTCTAAATGTGTTGTCTTTTTCATATAATATATATGTGATAACATTTATTATAGGTACGGGTTAGTATATACATTATATTACTCTTCATAATATTATGGCTTGTGGATTATTCACATAGTGCTTCACATAATATGCTACGGAGAATATTAACACTGATGGAAACACAGTCATGTTTAAAAGTTGTCCTATGCCTCCATTTTGCTACTTGGATATATATCTATAATTCATTCATTATAGGTAGGCAAATAATTCTGACCACTAACCTCTATAAACGACTAAGGTAAATAAGCTAACATTTCTTCCAATTAGGAAGGGTATATGGAAGTCAGAGGGCGAATTGAGATAGTCTTTGCCCCTTTAATTCCCACAGATACTTCCTAAGCTGTATAAAATCGTCTAGTGATAGCCAAAATAACTATCGAAACGCGGCAATATCGTGAAGGGGTTAAATAACTAAATCATTGGAGATCTTCCCGAAAGTTTGTCGCGGTGTGTTATAAATATTAAATTATAATAACCCTTTGAAAATTGTGACGCATTTTGACAGCTTATTCTGGCTATCATTAGACGATTTTATACATTGTAAGAAGGATCTGTGGATATTATAAGGGCAAAGACTATCTCAATCAAAGACTATCTCAATTGTTCCTCCGACTTCCATTTTTTTTTTTTTTTTTCTATGTGATTGAGGGATGCAAGAGGCATAACTGCCTATAGCGAGTGCCTCCCCCATAGTTGAAAGAATGACAGGGCCAAAATCAAGGGACGTTCGAGCCAAAATGCCTGGACACACGGAGTTTGAAGCAATTTAAGTCATAGGAAGAGGGAAAGACTGATTCTGGGAGAGAGTTCCAGAGCTCAGATGTTGAGTAGAAGAAAGTTTGAGAGTAACGTTTCACTCTTGGGTTGGAGAGTTGCACAGAGTAGGGGTGGGATTGAGTTGCAAGACGGGTACCACGTGCCCTACGTAAAGGAGGTGGTATGCACTGGGATAGCTCTGAGGAACACTGATTATTATAGTAGCGATAGAATAGCGAGAGAGATGCAACATTGCGGCGGAGAGAGAGAGATTGCAGAGAGTTGGTGAGTGGACGGGAGTTAATGATACGAAAGGCCTTCCTTTCAACTTTGTCTAGGAGAGCGGTGTGAGAGGAACCTCCCCACACATGTGAACAATACTCAATACAAGGGCGCACTATGCCCCTGTACAGAGCAAGAAGCTGTGCAGGGGAAAAGAACCCCCTAAGGCGGTTGAGCACACCCAGCTTCTGGGAAGCTGCCTTAGCAAGACTGGCAATATGGTCCTTCCAAATGAGAGCAGAAGAAAAAGAGACACCAAGAATATTGAGAGAAGATGAAGGGTTGATTTTTGTATTGTTGAAGAATAAGGGATAGTCCGCTGGGAGATCCTGACGGGTAGATAGATGGAGAAATTGGGTTTTGGAAGCACTTGTCTAGCGGGCCCTCTGTGGCCGTTTTGGGCCTTTTCAGGCCATTCTGACTGCTATATCAACCATCAGTATGAAAGGAACTGTATTGCGCCAAAAACTAGGCGGAAATCGCTACACAATGACGCCAGATACAGCTACGTAGCACTCGTGGAGCACTGACAGTGTTACCTCGAAGATGGAAGTTTAGCTGATTTTGCTACATTGCTCACTTTTAGCGAACTATTGGTTACACTGTCATCCTCACGCGCGGTGGGGGAACTGGAGTTAGTGTGGGCCGGGAGGCCACAGATGTCGGACGTATGGATCATTACTATCCCACCCATTTTCACTCTATTTTCACCCTTTTTTCACCCGTTTTTTGCCAGTTTCTTTAACTCGACTTATGTTGCGAGCCGCTAGTTAAGGGTTAAAGTTAACAAGGTTTTCTCTGCCCCAATTGGAAATAGTTTTTAGATCAGAATTTAAGAGTTCTATGGCTTCATTACGTTTGTCGTTGAGGGATTGCTGGCTGGGGCGTTCTGAAAAGCTAATGGAGTAGTGTAAGGTTGAGTCGTCTGCGTATGAATGGATGGGAATTAAGGTACAGTTAAGGAGATCATTTATAAAAATTAGAAAGAGAATAGGAGATAGGACAGAGCCCTGAGGAACACCGGAGTTTATAGGGTGAGGAAGTGAACAATGGCCGTCCACAACCGCAGCTATGGAACGGCCGGAAAGGAAATTAGAGACAAAGGCACAGATGGAGGGATAGAAACCGAAGGAGGGTAGTTTAGAAATTAAAGATTTATGCCAGACTCTATCGAAGGCTTTCGATATGTCTAGTGCAATAGAAAAAGTCTCACCGAAGTCCCGAAAGGAGGATGACCAAGAGTTAGTAAGATATGAAAGAAGATCACCAGTAGAGCGACCCTTAAGGAAGCCATACTGGCGATCTGAGAGCAGATTATGAGAAGAGAAATGCTTAAGAAATTTGGAAGCAAGAATAGTTTCAAAAACTTTAGAACGACAAGAGATAAGAGCAATTGGACGATAGTTGGAGGGTTGAGAGCGGTCACCCTTCTTTGGGACTGGTTGAATGTGAGCAAACTTCCAGCATGAAGGGAAGATGTTAGAGGATAGACAGAGACGAAAGAGTTTGCCTAGGCAGGGAGTCAGCACGGAAGCACAGTTTTTGAGAACAACAGGAGGAACACCGTCCGGACCGTACGCCTTATTAGTGTTAAGCCCAGAGAGGGTAGAAAGTACATCTTTAGAAGAGATTAGGATATTAGGCATAAGTAAGAGAGAGGAGGGCGGAGAGGGAGGAATAGCACCGGAATCATCCAAGGTGGAGTTTCTAGCAAAAGTTTGAGCGAAGAGTTTAGCTTTGTCAGAGGAAGAAGTGATGGTTGTGCCATCAGAGTGGGAAAGGGGAGGGAAAGACGAGGAAGAGATATTGTTGGAGAGGTTTTTGGCTAGATGCCAGAAAGCTTGGGAAGAGCTAGAGTTGGATAGTTCAGTGCATTTATTATTGATGAAAGAGTGTTTGGCAAGTCGAAGAACAGATTTGGCTTGATTCCGGGCAGAAACATATGAAGAATGAGAGTCTTGAGTTTTAAGGCGTCGGTACCGTTTGAATGCTTCCTCCTTATTGCGGACAGCAGTAGAACAGGCGTGAGAAAACCAATATTTTTTAGCATTAGTCTGAGAGAAAGAGAATGGAATGTATGCTTCCATGCCCAATAGGATTACCTAGGTAATGCATTCAGCACTCCCCGAGGGTCCTCGGCCATGGAAGCAGAAATCATTCCATGGGAAATCAAAGAAATACTGCCGAAGAGCCTCCCAGTCGGCAGCGCCAAAGTGCCACAAGCGCCGCCGGCTAGGAGGATCGGGTGGCTGTACTGGAGAAATAGGACAGGTGACAGAGATAAGTTTATGGTCGGAGGAGCCCAAAGGAGAGAAAAGATCGACAGTTTAAGAAGAAGGGTTAGAAGTTAGAAACAGGTCAAGAATGTTGGGCCGATCTCCGATGCGATCCGGGATACGGGTGGGTTGCTGAACTAACTGCTCTAGGTCATTTAGGATAGAAAAGACGTAGGCTTGTTCACCAGGTGGATCAGTAGTGTGAGAGGAGACACTTCCTAATCTGAATATAATCGTCTAATGATAGCCGGAAAACAGAAAAGATATATGTATTGGATCTTGAAAGGGTTAACAGTGTTTTGTTTTATATATGGCAAGCGGAGTGCGCTGATACACCCGTTGTGACACGAGCGCTTTTTCCGTCATATTTTCACGAGCAAGTATTTTATCGTATTAGTTCGGTACATTATTGCACTGGTAACGTCAACTAAACTGAAGGTAAATTATGTTAGGTGGTTGAATTATGCTAATACGTAAATTTTGAAGCTGCCAGACCACAATTGCCCGAACAAATTGACACAAACAATGTTTGTGTGACGCCGACTTAATTCAACAACTAAAAGCATTATCGAAATAAAGTGTATTGCTATTGTACGCATAATCATTACACAAACAGTTTGCCTGCTACCAATCAGAATAAACAGTAATTCTGCCCATGACATTAAATGAACAAAGGCTCTGCACAAACTACCAATTTATTGAAGTGTGTTTGGGTATTTGAGTGGATGCAATTAATCGGATAAGCACATTAACCCTTTGAGGATAGTGACAAGTTTTGCCATTTATTTCTGACTATAATTATACGATTTTATATAGCTTTCAAAGGTTCTATGGGAGTTAAACGTGTAAAGGCTATCTCAATTAAGCCTCTGACTTCAATATAACTTCCTTATCTGAATAAAATTGTCTAATAATGGCCAGAACATTTATAAGACATGCGTCGTTGTATCCTCAAAGGGTTAACAGTCCTCCAAGAATACCTTGAGACCATGTTGACTGTTAAGCCTCCGTCCACACCATACATTATTTTTAACATCAATGAAAGCATGTGATTCTACCAGGATTCGAACCGAGGATATCATATACAGAAATTACACGCCCTAACCATTGTACAAATTATGCAAAAATGAAGTTGAAAGGGTGAGGTTACGATAGAGGTCAGGTTGGGGCGAGGTTGATGCTTGAATGTACTGTAGATGATATTGGAATGAAGAAGATAATCGCAAATGAAACAAAAAGAGATCACCCATAGACACATAGACACCCATAGACACATCCCAGTGCATACCACCTCCTTTACGTAGGGCACGTGGTACCCGTCTTGCAACTCAATCCCACCCCTACTCTGTGCAACTCTCCAACCCAAGAGTGAAACGTTACTCTCAAACTTTCTTCTACTCAACAGCTGAGCTCTGGAACTCTCTCCCAGAATCAGTCTTTCCCTCTTCCTATGACTTAAATTGCTTCAAACTCCGTGTGTCCAGGCATTTTGGCTCGAACGTCCCTTGATTTTGGCCCTGTCACTCTTTCAACTATGGGGGAGGCACTCGCTATAGGCAGTTATGCCTTTTGCCTCCCTCAATCACATAGAAAAAAAAAAAAAAAAGACACAACATAGAGATAACAAATAGACACACTATGGCTACACGAGACTTAAGAAAGGACATGGTGTTGGCATCGAGTTTAGTTTGGAAGGGAAATTGGAGCTAGAATGAATGAATGAGTGAATAAAAACTCCACATGTCAGTGCAACAGTAAAGGTCATTGCCGCCGAAAGTAAAATACAAACCAAGATCCAGAAAAGCTGAAATGTGACACAAAGCAGGAAGATAAACCCAGAAAAGATTCGACAAAACACAAAACAAGAAGAAAAATCACAGAAAAGCAGAGATAAAACCCAAAACAAGTAAATAAAACCAAGGAAATCAGATGTAAATCACTTAACAAGTGAATATAACCCCAGAAGCTGAGATAGAACACACAACATGACGATAAAACCCAGAAAAGCTAAGATAAAACACAACACAAGGTGATAAGACACTAAAACGGAATTAACGAATACACAAAATATAAGGAAACTGAGAAAAAGAAAGAATAAACCTAACACTAAGAAGAAGAATAAACATAATAACTCACAAGAGAGAAAGATAGGATAAATATATAGAATTAATATAGATAGAATGATAATATATACCAAGCACCGAGGTAAAAGAAGCTGAATGTAAGATGAGATTGTGAGAAAGGAATGTAGAATGAAAGTTAGAATGAATATATAGATTGAATATATAGACTTACATATAGATAGAATGAATAATATTGAATATACAACATGACTTGCTGCCTGGGATAGAGAATTAGGTTGATAGAGCAAGGTAAGTTTGAAAACAATAAGGAAATTAAGTAAGAGTAGAATATATATATATCAAGCATTGAGGCAAGGGAGGTTGAATGCAAGATAAGGCTGTGAAAGAGGAATATATAACCGTGGGAATAAGTGACAGACGAGGGATCAGTCACGTACGGGGGATCCAGTGTGGAGGAAAGGCTTCAGGGGGCACCGAACGATACAGAAAGATAAAAATAAATGACAGGCAGTTGTAGAGTAATATGTGTGTGTGTGTTTTGTGTATGTGTGTATGTATGTATGGGTGTGTGTATGTGTGTGTGTGTGTGTGTGTGTGTGCGCGTAGTCCAAAGATGTAATCAAGTTGCGCGTTTATTCAGGTTCCCAAATAAATACCCATCACATTCATAATCGCTTTACAATTGGAGTTGTAATCCCATAAGCGAAACACAATCAGCTGATGGGCGATTTAGATCCAAATTACGATATATTGTAACATCAAAGAACTGCGCTTCATCGAAATCTTCATAACAGAGTTAAGGGTAGGTTTTTAGTTTGTTTAAAATTACACCTCCTAGACATAAATCTATACATCTTTCGGTAGAAAAATGTCTCGGTCTTCCTCTTAAATAACAGGCTCGCTATCGCTCGCCAGGAAAAATATAGACACCTAAATGGCACGAAAGGTCTAAAAAATGACATAATTGGGTCGAAAGTTCTTAAAATCGCCAAACTAATTGGGCGAACGTCTTAAAATCTAACCAGCAATGGGGCTAAACATGAGGGAGAAAGGGGACCAGAAAAAATCCCTCAAATGAAAATCTGCCTTTTAATGCAATCAAGATTGACGCGTCTGGAAACATAGCACACAATGTTAACACTGGTTTGATAAGGCATTGTTTGAGTCCGGATACACAATGTTGTCACTAAACTGTATATGTTTCTGAGCAGATGGTTTTAACCCTTACAGTACCGGTGCTGTCTTTCTGGTTATATTTCAGCTACATTTAAACGATTTTATGAAGCTTAAGAAGGATATATGGTAACTAAAACGATTAGTTGAGATAGTCTGCAATCTTTTAACGGGTAGACACCCTTCCTAAACTGAATAATATCGTCTAATAGTTATCAACTTATAATAAAAAGGATGTCCCCGGCACTGTATGGGTTAATTAATACCAAATGTTTTCAGTCTGTCTACATAGTTTAGTGACATATTTGTGCTACTTTTCATGACTTATTTCCACAATAATTTTCCTGGTGCCAATCCTCTTCACAACCATTTATATATATTGCCAATATCCTCCACAATCACTTTCCTGGCCATCCTCTTCCTTCACTGATTATTGGAGACAGCCGTACAGTTGCCCACATAAGTTCGGTTCCTCGTCGTGATCTTATGTATGAAAGTAATCAGGGTCCAGAGAATATAGTCCCTTAACCCTGAAAGCAACATTAGTGTGAATTAATTTCGTGGTTTCTTTTAATTATCAGTTGATTATTACGTTTGCCGCGGCGATCAATGTCTGCCTGATGATCCCTCCAAGGTATTTTATCCATCCACTACTCAATGTGCGATCATCATTTCGAGGCGGTCTTCTTGTTTGTCTTCAGGTGATCCTTCTCCGTCTTTCTCTCTCTTTTGGTTCGGTATTTTCCACCAAAATATAGATATTGTCACTGTGCCTCTTGATCTATTATTGTACCTTCGTCTATGTTGTATCTCAGATTGTTTTTTAAGTTTATTGTTTAACAAATACTACCAAAATTTTCTTGTATTATAATAAATTTAATTATGTTTCCCTGCCTCTTCATATATTATACAAAAGTATTTTTTCCCATATCACAAAATAATGTATCCCTGTCTTCTCGTGCATGTAGTCGTTTATAAACTTATTTGCGTTTTATCCAAAATGTTGATCGTATGTTCATGCTGGATATTTTCTTGATTTACATTGCATAATGCCTACGTAAGCTGTTTATCCCTGACACTATTGTATCGTTCACCAAAATATTTATAGTCGAACTTTATGACCCAGCTGTGTAACAAACTATATTTTCAGCCGCAGACTGAAAAGGAGGAATTATATACATACATACATACATACATTGACGCACATACATTTATTCATACATACATACATACATACATACATACATACATACAAGTTTAAAGACCGTTTCGTCCACAGAGAGGGTGGTTACAGTCTCAAGTTCGAAATTGTCGAAACAAAATGAAGAAGGGAATAGTAGGAATGGCAGCTCGGGAAGAGAGAGGTGGAACAAGTGGAGAAGGATGGGTCATTTCCTTGAGCCTGAAGGAAGGTATAATGGTGTGCTTCACTAACGAGTGGAAAATTGTTGGTGGTGGTGGATACGTGGGTGGTGGAGACGTGGGGGGTGGTGGTGATAGAGATGTGTGGTGGAAACGTGGGTGGTGGTGGTGATGGAGACGTGGTGATGGAGACGTTGATGGTGGTGGAGACGTGGGTGGTGGTGGAGACGTGGGTGGTGGTGGAGACGTACAAAGGAGTACAAAGGAAATCAAGCAACAACAGATCTAGTGACCCTTCTAGGTTGCTTGTCCTCCAAAACACTGAGGATCAAGTGTCCAAACAGTGGTTTAGAGTGGGTAAGGGAACATTGGAAAGGGAATTACTGCCCTGGAACTAATGTCCGTGGCAGGATTAGGAAGTTAGTAGGGGACAGAGGGGTTAGTAACTGAGGGGGGGATAAAATAAAGTTATTCATTTACAAACGCAGTCAGTCGCGGGTTTGATGCGAGATATTTGTCTAGGCGGAGTTTAAATGAATCAACGGTGATGCAGTCTATAACGTTTCGGGGAAGCCCATTCCACAAGTTGACAACTCGATTGAAGAAGAAATTCTTAGATTCGTGTGAGTTAAAATATTTATCAATAATTTTGCAACCGTCCGTTTCCCCGCGTGTAATTAGATTGGTCGATAGTGAAGTACTTACTACAGTTTATATTGTCGATGCCTTTGATGATTTTGAACACTTGAATTAAGTCACCTCTTAATCTGCGCTGGGTTAAAGGAAATAGATTTAATTCTCTAAGACGCTCTTCGTATGGTTTGTTCTTTAGGCTAGATATCATTTTGGTAACTCTACGTTGAACTCGTTCTAGCTTGTTTATACCTTTTTGGTAATAAGGGCACCAGGATTGAACGCAGTATTCCAGAAGAGGGCGGACTAAGGAATTGTAAAGGGTTAGGATAACTTCTTTGGATTTATGCTCAAATGACCTGCCTATAAAGCCAATTATTTTGTTTGTCTTCTTAACAACTTCTGAACATTGTTGACTCGGTTTTAGGTTACTCGATATTGTTACTCCCAGATCGGTTTCTCTGTTTACATTCTTAAGCTGAGTGCCATTCATCGAATAGTTTGCTTTCTCATTTAGGTATCCGATATGTAGTACTTTACATTTATCCGCATTGAAACTCATTTGCCAAATTTGGGCCCAACATGACAATTTATCTAGATTGTGTTGCATATCGTCAACTTGTTCTTTTGAGAGTACGCTATTTGCAATTTTTGTATCGTCATCAAATTTTGAGATTGTACAGGTGAGACCCTCATCTATGTCGTTGATGTAAATTATAAAGAGAATTGGTCCTAGTACCGATCCCTGGGGTACCCCGCTACTTACATTGGTCCATTTAGATGCCTTACCGTTTATGACTACTCTTTGCTTTCTGTCGCTGAGCCAATTTTCTATCCATTTCAACACACCGTCTTGTATTCCATGCACTTTTAGTTTTAGCAGTAAACGTTTGTGGGGAACTTTGTCAAAGGCCTTTGAAAATCAAGGTATATAATATCTACAGCTTTACTCTCATCGTAGAGGTTGAGGATATCGTGGAAGAAGTCTAAGAGGTTTGTTAAACAGGCGTTTTTTACGAAAGCCATGTTGAGTATCTTTAAGTATGTTATTTTCCTCTAAGTGATTTACGAGTCTGTCTCGTATGACCGTTTCTAGCATTTTACATACAACTGAGGTTAAGCTAATTGGACGATAGTTACTGGGTAGGGATTTGCTGCCTTTTTTGAATATCGGTGTTACGTTGGCTAGCTTCCACTGATCAGGCATAGTTCCAGACTGCAAGGATTTATTGAATAGTAATGTCAGTGGTTTGGAGAGCTCATCCTTAGCTTCCTTTAGAACTCTAGGCGAGATTGTATCAGGTCCAGGCGTTTTATTTACCTTGAGTTTATCTAAACAATTCAATACTTCTCTCTCTGTAACGGTGATATTGCTTAGAACATCCGAATTATCAATCTGAATCGGCGATGGTGTAGGGATATCACTGAGGTCTTCTGTTGTAAAAACTGATGCAAAGAAGGTATTGAGGGCATTACTCATTTGTACTTCGTCTTTGGTGTACTCTCCATTTTCATCGACAAACGGTCCAACAGTTGAAGTAACTACTTTTTTTCTTTCTGATATAACTATAGAATTCTTTCGGGTTTGTTTTATTTTGATTCGCAATATGTAACTCTAAGGTCTTTTTACTTTGCTTAATTAACTTTTTGGCTTTGCGTCGTAGCTCTACAAATTTCAGCCGTTCTTCGTCATTTTGTGAGGATTTTAATCTATCATTAGCAAATTTTTTAGCAAGCAGGCAGTTTGAAATATCTTTATTCCACCATTTGGGCTTATTATTATGGCCTGGACGCCGTATTTTCGATGGTATGCAGTCTTGCACTGCTTTTAGGTAAGTGGTTTCGAATAACTTCCAAGATGTGTTTATGTCGTTATTGTTAAATAAAAAGCTCCAGTCAGTTTCTTTAAACATACCGGTAGCTCTAAGTATATGGAAGTTTGCTTTCTTGAAATTAGGGACTTTTTCGATGCTACTATTTGGTTCGTTACTAGTAAACTTTAAAGTGAAAGTTATCGTAAGATGGTCGCTGTTACTGAATTCATCACCAACATTCAAATTCTCTATTAATTCTTCTTTTGTTGCAAGTAGCACGTGGGTGGTGGTGGAAACGTGTGGGTGGGGGAGGCATTGGGAAACCAAGTTGTATATACGAAAATCAGGAGAAAGACTGCGAAAGCCGGAAGGCTTAGTAGGCCAACATGTTAGAGTTTTGTCTATGTGTATGAAGGACACAAAAGGCAAAGCTATCTGTAACAAGTGTCTCCACCAAAGTTGAAAAAAGTGAAAGAGAACCTATTTCAAGGTACACTAGGAAGCTTGAAGAAGTTTGTCATAGGATGAGGGAAAGACAGATTGAGGGAGAGAATTCCAGAGCTTTCTTGTTGAGTTGAAGAAAAAAAGAATATATTTAAAGTCAGTTAATAAAGGAGGCTGATAATGAACTCTTGTAACTGATGACTCGTGTTAAACGTGGTGGAAA
This sequence comes from Paralithodes platypus, assembly GCA_032716605.1. Classification (NCBI taxonomy): domain Eukaryota; kingdom Metazoa; phylum Arthropoda; class Malacostraca; order Decapoda; family Lithodidae; genus Paralithodes; species Paralithodes platypus. The sequence continues at coordinate 15,730,309 of CM064567.1, forward strand.
TGTGGCTCTGATGTTAAGGAGGGTTTTTCTAGACCCCCTTCTCCCTCATGTTTAGCCCCATTAGTCGTGGGATTTACAAGCGTTCGGTCCATTAGTTTGTCGATTCTAAGAGCTTTCACCCCTATTTCTGTCAATTTTAAGACCTTTCATGCCATTTAGGTATCGATTTGTTTTCCTGTCGAGCAAAAGCGAGCCTGTAATTTAAGAGGATACGGACTTCGTCATGGATATTTTCTACCGAAAAATTAAACAAAAAAAATAATCTTGAAAAGGGGTCAAGGGGGTGTAATTCCAAGCTTAATGGAGGTCTAGGAAGCATAATAATAATCTCTCCTTAGAGGTCCTGGTCATGTCTCTGTTGTTAAAGTCCCCCAACATGAAACAGGCCCTGGAATGCCACACTAGCTCTTGTATTATTCATCTTGGTGGGGCCTGGGACGCTTCACTTGTTTTCGTCACCTTCTTCCACTCTTCAGATGCTCTCCTTTTCATTTCTTGACTTCTTTGTCTGTCTTCTTTATAGCCTGTAGCTCTTACGAAGCCACGAGCTTATCGATTGAAGCTTCGAGATGTTGGGTGCTTCATATGTGTCGCACTATACTCTGTTTCGTTTCATCTGGCGGTAAACTGAATCCTTTAGCTAATTTATCGATACTTACTGGAAAAATATGAAACCCCTATGTCTCTGCATCATTTTAAGACAAGTTTATATAATTAGCAACATATTTCATTACAAAATCTTCAAAATATGAGAAATTTTTATGGGAACTTTGTAATTGACCATCAGCTGAAATGGAACCGGGTATAGTTGTTGACATTGGAGCTTCAAGGTGTTGGTTGTTTGCTTTATCGACTGTTTTGTATTGTTTCCATCTTCCTTAGCTTCTTTGTATTCTTTATTCTCCAACCCCTTGAGGATGATGACGCGATTTAACAGTTTGGTCTGGCTATCATTAGACGATTTTGTACATGTTGGAAAGGATCTGTGGGAATTAAAAGAGCATATGTGGTCTCAAGCAACACTCTGCCTGCCATATACTCTTCCTATTCTGAATTAGATCAGCTAATAATAGCCGCAGAAGATATACGTAATGAGTTCTAAAATACTGAGAGGGTTAATTTCTTTACTTTCTTGTCTGTGTATTCTGTGTATGCCTGCTTTATCAACTGTTATATATTGCATCCATCATCTTCAGTTTCTTCTTTTTTTCTTTTCTTCCCCCTCATTCTCCTTTAATTACTTATTTTCTTTGTAAGCAGGATGGTTTTCATGTTCTCTTCCATAGCTTTTGTTTTTTCGTTATCCTTGTAAAACTAAATCAAACTTGTCAACACTACCAGAACAATCACTGCTTATGCCAGACACACAGGAATCCACTACTAAGATTTATTACGTGACCACAACTTAAGGGGGGTCACCTCCTGTTCTTATCTTTCTCTCCTTTTCTCTCTTTCTCTGGTTTTTATCCTTTCGGCCCCATTCAGCCAACTGTTTTAAGACGTTTATTCCCATGCAGGTGTCGATTTCTTCCTGGCGAGCGATAGCAAGCCAGCATTGTATGGAGAAATCCGGTTTCGCTGGAGAAATTTTTCTATCGAAAAATTTACAGATTTAGCTTGCCGTAAAAAAATATATATATATATATGCTGGCTCGCTACCGCCAAGAAAATATTGACACCGGGATGGAGGTAAACGTCTTAAAAAATGTAGGCTGAATGGGGCCGAATGGATACAAGCCAAAGAGAGAGGGAGAAAAAGATTTAAAAAAGCCGGTGACCCCCCATAATGGGAAACTGATGTTTCGAAATTTCGAAACAAAAGTATACTGTATATGTTGTAGGGTATGGTTAAATGTAATTAACACAATCACGATGGCGAATAACGACAGAAAAGGTTAATCGTTTCAAAATTAGACGTTCCGAAAAAAATTATATGTCTAACAAGACGAGAATTTTGGATAGAACGCACATGATGTAAAAAGATAACACAATTTAAATATATATTCACCAAAATAACGAGAAATAAAGTATATTATTGTAAATGTCTTCATAATCATCTTCATAAAAGGTTGAGTTGGTGTCTCTATCAATGAATATCATAATAAATGTAACAAGTAATTGTATGAAATACAGTAGACAGCAATGTAGTTACCGGTACTTCACAGAATATATATTTTGGGTTACATATTATAAATTATATACATGATAGACACATGTCAAATCTTTCTAGACACTATTTAAATTCCCTATGTGAATACACTCGAAAACTGGCCCAATAACATATCTTCCCCTGAATTAAGAATAATCTCATAATTAAATAAGGCTATTGTAATGTGGAATTATTTCACTAACAACGGTAATTTTTTTTTTAATAAATTATTAATATCAAAACAAGAAAACAATATAATTATTAATTGTGTCATTATTTCTGAGCAAAACCTATAAAAGAGTACCACAATGCTTAAACACGATTTAAATGTACGTTTCCAATAAATATATAATTCAACCTCAAACCTACATATTATACTAACAAAAGATCGAACTACAATAACTTCCCTAATCAAATATTTCAGAGTCAGCCCAGCAGTTATAATAACAACACTTAATAAATCCTCGGCATCTCCGGGACCCATCCTATAGTTCCGGTTCATAAATCTGTCCTTTTCTCTCTGAAGAACAAGGTAAAGTTGCCCACATAAGTTCTGTTTCTCGTCATGATCTTATGTATGAAAGTTAAAATAGTATGAGTGAATCACGAGTGTGGTTTCTTTTAATTATCAGTTGACAAGGTTTTGCAAATAGTCAGAATAGACTGTTTCAACGCGTCATCCTCCTCAAGGGCTAACACACCATAAGGTATAACATTATCAACGTATTAGTCTTCCCCTCTACCACACTCCCCCACCGCTCTGAAGGCTAAATTCCTTTCTCATCGCCAGATTTCTCGGATATAGCGTCTCTTTTGTTTACCATTTGCTCCATTACATATTATTATTATTATATATATATATATATATATATATATATAATATTTTTACCGATGTAGTGTCTCTTTAATTCCCAAATTCCTGTATTATAATATATTGTAACTATATAGCCTACCTTTGTTCCCCAATTGCTCAATTATATTATCTTTATGTCTGGCACACAGCTAAGCGCGCTCCAGTGGAAATAATGGAGGCATAATTTCTATTTTTGGGAGTTTCAGAAGTAGCACAAACCATCCGCTTTACTTGGTTTTAAGTTATATTTAAGTTATAAGCAGTTTTCAAGAAGAGGATTTTGGGTGGTGAAAAGAAGTCCCAACAACACAAACATAACTGTTAACTTTTGGTTTATATATTTTCTGGATTATCGGTACGTTTCAGAACCGGCGAGTCTGGAGAGCCCATCATAAGGCGGTGTCACACGAGCACTTTTTCCGGCAATTTTGTTCAGTCAGTGTGGTGTGCATCTTAAGTATAGTCACTAATTATTCCAATATCTTAAAATCATATACATTGGGCCTAGTTGTCGGTATCAATAAGAACATTCCAAAACACTAGTATGAAAAAAAAAAAAAATAAAAAGCTTCTCGAAAATTGACAGAAAAAGCGACATCTCCAATACTCTACCCTCAGACCTCACCTCAGCCCCCAACATGGAGCACATTTACTTCGTCTGACCTTAATGGGCATCTGGAACTGCTATGATCAAAGAGTTATCTATGTAAAAAAAAAAATATCGAGGGGATAGATCATTGCGATAGTTTCTTCTTCTGTCGTCAACTATCGAAAATATACTGCAAAGGCTGAACGAATCCAATAATGAACAAAGTATGTATAATAAACACAGTAGAGAATATATATATATATATATATATATATATATATATACCGGTTTATTATACATATATATATATATATACATACATACACAGTTGGGGTGAAGTGAGACGAGAGAGAGAAAAACAGAGAGAGAGAGAGTAAAGTGAGAAGAGAGAGAGAGAGAGAGAGAGAGAGAGAGAGAGAGAGAGAGAGAGAGAGAGAGAGAGAGAGAGAGAGAGAGAGAGAGAGAGAGAGAGAGAGAGAGAGAAGTGGGGGGGGGGGGGGTGCGGGCAGAGGGGGGCTAGAGCAGCACTCCAATTTATACCAGGACGCCGAGGGGACAATCAGTCTTAAGTTTGGGATCCTAGAGAACTACAGCCTCCCCCCCACCCCCCACCCCTCCCCTCCTTTTCTTCCGGGGAGTTTGGAGGTCAAGGAGGAGATACGGGAGAGTTGGAGAGGTAATAGGAGTAGAACGTAGTAAGGCCGGATGATACATTGAGAGATGGAGGGAGAGGTAGATGAAGGTGGGAGAAACAATATGGGGTTACAGGACCTCATCAAGCTTAAACATAATAATGGTAATAATTAATATTTTTGTGTCATGCCCGATCGAGGGTTCGAACCCAGGCCAGTAAAAGATATATTATAATACAATATAAACACCCCTTCGAAATAATGTACATTTTTCGGTAGATAAATGTGCTGGCCAAAGGTCAGTTACTACTACATTACACGCTGGCCATCGCTCGCTAGGAAAAACAATAATCGACTCTCAAATAACACAAAAGTTCATATTATTGACAAAAGAAATGAGGCGATAGGTCTTAAAATTGCCAATCAAATTCAGGCGAACGTCTTAAAATTTCAAAGCAACAATAATAACAACACACACAAACTCTCTCTCTCTCTCTCTCTCTCTCTCTCTCTCTCTCTCTCTCTCTCTCTCTCTCTCTCTCTCTCTCTCCTCTTTGTTGGTGGTGTAATTTCACGTATATTCTGGATAACATTAAGCGACTTTATTCAGCTGGAGAGGAAACAGATACCAAGGAAAGGTGTACAGTCATTCATAAAAAATAGTAAACCTCACCTATTTCTAATTATGGAAGTATATCTCCGGAAACGAATGTATAGCTATAATTACCTATACACAGACTACAAAACTATATATACTATTTATCTAATAGCAAGTTCCAGCCAACAATCAACCCAGATGGGTATAATTGCATAGAGAAAAACATAAGGGGTTCAGGAATATTTATAGTGACTGCACTATATGTAAATCTATGTAAATCTATCTCAAATAACCTTCCAACTCCTACAGGTCCTTCCGAAACTTGGTACAATCGTCTAATAGTAGCCTGACTATTAATCACTTGTCCTCCCAGTATAATAACCCACTTGACCTCTCTCCTTCAGGCCACGCTGGAGGTTCATCCAATATGGAGGCTAATTTCCTCAGAGAACCTTTAAGGGGGGATGGACGTATATATTTGCTCATTTACGTATCTTTTTATTATTTTTTCCCCCTCCCTAGACCTCCATCAAGCTTTAAAAAACACCCCCAAGACCCTCCTTCAAGTTAAATTTGTACATTTTTCGAAAGAAAAATGTTCTGGCCGAAGGCCGCCCCTCTTAAAATGTAGGCTCGCTCGCTATCACTGGTCAGGCAAATATCGACACCTACTGTAAATGACACTAATATTCTTAATATCCCCCCCCCCCAAAAAAAAAATGGGGGGGGGGCGACAGGTCTTAAAATCGCAAAACTAATGGGTGGAACGTCTTAAAATCTGAACACTAATGGGGCTAAACATGAGGAAGAAGGGGGACCAGAAACACAACCCGTCTCCCCTTAAAATTCCTCACCCTCCTCTCCCGGTTTCAGGTATCTTAACCTTTTCAAGATCCGAATACACATTTTCTGTTTGCTGGCAATTATTAGACGATTTTATTCAGATTAGATAGGGTATATGGAAGTCAGAAGGTTAACTGAGATAGTCTTTATCCTTATCATTCCCACAGATCCATCCTAAACCGTATTCAGATTAGATAGGGTATATGGAAGTCAGAAGGTTAACTGAGATAGTCTTTATCCTTATCATTCCCACAGATCCATCCTAAACCGTATACAATCGTCTAGTGATAAACAGAATAAACTGTCATAATGAGTCGCTATCTTCAAAGGGTTAGGATGATTATTGGGCAACTAGAAGAAAATAAATACTCACAGTAACACTTTATGAAAGTTTTGCAGTATCCCCAGGCATTAAGGGGAGGTTTTTAGTTTTTATGTTCTGCTCTGCTCTAGACCTCCATCAAGCCCAAATACACCCCCTAGACCCCCTTTCAAGATAAATTTGTACATTTTTCGGAAGAATAATGTCCCGGCCGAAGGGCGATTCCTCTTAGATTACATGCTCGCCAGGAAAAAAATGGACACCTTATTTGTACGGGTCTTAAAATACAGAGAAATGGGGCGAAAGTTCTGAAAATTGCCAAACTAATGGGGCGAACATCTTAAAATCTCAAAAGCAATTGGGCTAAACATGAGGGAGAAAGGAGTCCAGAAAAAATATCCCTCAAGTGGAAATCTTCCCTTAACCCGAGATCGCCGAGGAGACTCTTAGAGGTTTTACTGGGCGAAGGCGACGGGACTCTTAAGATCCAAGGCCTAAAAGAAGCCTTTTTAAAAGACCAAAAAATCACTCAAAACTAAGGAATATGTGATTAAGTGAGATAATTCCCCTCCATACCTACTATCACTCCTCCACATGTGTCAACCCCCCCGCCCTCCTTCAATTATCACCTATTTTTCCTCTTATTCCCTTGTTTATCGGTTTATTTACTGCGCCAATATCTCCCACCCGGTTTCAAGGCACTTTTAAAAAGCAATGGCGTGCCATTCTCGGCTTAAGAAGTTTTTGTGCTAAGCTTTCCACTACCGCAAACATTTTGGAAGGTGTATAATGTGGGCCTCCTGCGCTGGAAACTTAGCCCGGGGGAAGTTTAGGATTACTGGGGAGCCTTAGCCCATCCAACCATCACCAGGAGAGGTTTGGGATTACAGTCTTTGTGTAATATAGATAAGTAGTGATATATCTATCTATACTGTATACTCTGGCACGTACCCCTTTTTTATTTGTATTTTTTTCTTATTGGGGGTAGCCGACTCGAGACAAAGACCGAACAGTGACAACACAACACAACACAACACAACACAACACAACACCCCCACCCCACAACACCCCACCCCACACACACACACACACACACACACACACACACACACACACACACCACATATTATCTAGGTCGTCCAAAAAAACGGCTACAATATGCAGTCTGTAATGGTCCCTCAAATACACAGACCAGTACTGCCATCAAGGGACTGAGGGAATATTTACAATATGTTATGCATTGCTGCCTGTATGTACAGTAAATAAGTAGACACATGCACACAAACGTTCATATAGGCAAACTCACAAGCACTCACTCGCACATAGGTACACACACACAAACACACATACACATTCAAACACACTCAGAGATATAATCAAAGACACACGCACATGTATAATAGCATACTCTCATACATATATGGTTACACACACATACACTTACACATACTTACTCATCCTCTTTTTCTATCGCGCTCACACAAACACACATGCAGAGAGAGAGAGAGAGAGAGGGGGGGGGGGGAATTGCATCTCATTCTTTACCACCAATATGTCTAGTCTCAACATTCGCTATTTCCACACTCATACCGTACTGCCTGTATGTACTGTACTGCAGGACTGGTTGGAATACCGGGAATATTACGGAGAAGTATTAGTACTTGGTGTAACATATTTACTTTTTTTTCAGAATCCTTAGCTTTACAAATAACAACTAATGAGGCTTTTTCAAATATCTGATTAGTTCTTTAGTAGCCACTGCATATTTATTTGTTAAATATCCAGATTTGGCTTACAAACTAAGCTCCAAGTAATAATGTATACAGTGTTTATTTAGCTTGCATTCACAAAACTGTTTATAGGCCTATGCATGAACCTTTTGAGATGATTCATGAAATTATAATTAACCCTGCATGTACCGGCGAAGTCATTACCCTTTATTATGGCTACTATTAGACGCTTTAATTCAGTTTAATAAAGAACCCCCAGCAATGAAAAGGTTTGAAATTATCTCGCTTAACCATTTTTACTACCACAGATCCTTCTTAAACTGCACAAATAATGTAAATAAATATAGCTGGAATCAAGTTAAAAAGACGTCGCCGGTATATAAGGGGTTAAACATACACCATACTAAATAGATTATGGACAAATGGACTTAGAAGCCGGGTAACCGCGTAATAGGTGATAGTGAACTGCACCTCACTCTCAAGATAATTGGTGCACCAATCAAGGAGATGGACCGGGGACCCTCCAAGGTTATAATGTGTTACCAGGGTGGAAGTTAAAGGTCATAACGAAAGGGAAATATTGTAAATTATATATATATTAAGCAAACCCACACCCACGCTCGCTCTCGCTCTCTCTCTCATGAATACTTAGATTAGTTCTTTCAGATATACGGACAGATAGACAGACGGACGGGTGGACAAACATTTACAACAATAATGGACAAGCAGACAGAAATAAAGACAAAAGAAAAGACAGGACAATACAATTAATGAAGAACAAAGACAGGACAATACAATTAAAGAAAAGTAAAGACAGGACAATACAATTAAAGAAAAGAAAAGACAAGACAATACAATTAATGAAGAACAAAGACAGGACAATACAATTAATGAAGAACAAAGACAGGACAATACAATTAAAGAAAAGTAAAGACAGGACAATACAATTATCGAAAAACAAATACAGGACAAGACAATTATCGAAAAATACGAAACAAGGCAAGACACTTAATCGAAAGAAAACATAAAGACAATACAATTATCGAAAAACAAAGCCAATGAAATAGAATTAGCGAAAAAAAGACAGGACAAGACAATCATCGAAAGAAAACATTGACAGGACAATGCAATTATCGAAAAACAAACAATACAATACATTCATTGACAAACAAAGACAGGGCAATATCGAATAACAAAGGGGAGATGGGTCGTTTTTCTGATCCCCTTTCTTCATGTTTAGCCCCATTAGTTTTCAGATTTTATAACGTTCGGCTCATTAGTTTGGTGATGTTAAGGCCTTTCGCCCCATTTCTTTATCAATATTAAGACTTCGTGTCATTTAGGTGTCGATTATTTATTGGCGAGCGATAGCGAGCCTGTAATTTAAGAGGAACCGGCCTTTGGCCGGAAATTTTCTCTATCGAAAAATGTACAAACCTATCTTGAAGGAGGGTCTTGGGGGTGTTTTTCTGTTAAGCCTGATGGAGGTCTAGAGAGGAAACTAAAAACAATATATAAAAAGATTTATAAACGAGAAAATAAATACACCCATCCCCCTATAATTGCTTCCAGATTGTAGAGCCTCCTCCAGAGTCCAGCCTCTAATTGTTTCTGCAGAGGCACGTGGAGCCTAGAGGGTGTTTTATGCAACCCGTTCCTGACAAGTCGTTCAGTCGGCTAAAAAAGTATATTTCTCTCTGTCTTTTTTTTTTTTTTTTTTTCTATATTCCAACTTACTTCCTCTCGGGCATAGGCTGAGAGCCTTAACATTCACCGCTTTACAATGAACAGTGAAGCCCGTGAGGTCTTGTTCCAGTCTAGGGAGTGAGACATGAGAAGCACGTAGAGTACAACGAGCACCTGCCATCTTGCCTTCACATGAGGCACGGTGCTCACTCATGGCCCGAAACGACCCCATCTCTGAAGCCACCTCGTTCCCGTGCTTCACTGTCTCACCACCTACACTCCGACTCTCACACTTACACACACACAACGCCACCTGTTGAGCAGATAACTCACCAGGCATTGCACCCCTATAGCATATTTTGAATATGGGAATATTCATACAGTGCTATTTAATCAGGGAACAATGAGGGTATATTATTGACGTTTCGGTGGGCTTGTGGTAATGCACTGATACTAGGTACAGCACAAATTCCATCCCAATAATATCTTCCCATTGATACATCGGGATTTGAACCCGGGACCTTTGGATTACCAGGCCAGTGGCAAGACCACTCCACCACACCTCCCCTGAGGTGTCTGAGGGCAATTGAGTCCGGACCTTCACGATTTATGTCTGATACACGATTTATGTCTGTGATTGTCTCATACATGGAATTTCTAGAAAATGGATTACGTGCTTTGAATGATATGATAATGGTAGCTATGATTATTCACTCATATTTTTGGAGAATTGGGATTAAATACCTCTCTCTCTCTCTCTCTCTCTCTCTCTCTCTGAATATATATATATATATATACACTGTACCGGTATATATATATAATTTCATAATGTTGACCCTATTTGATATAATATTTGATATAAGTGAGTGTCATAATTCGTCTTCCTCCCTGGCCAATAAGTTCCATCAACAAGTGGCGTCCTGAGGGAAGCAGCGACCCAAGGAAGGCTGCACATCAAAGCACCCCCACTATGTTATGGGGTTAGTGGTTATTATTTGGTATATTAATATATTTATCTATTTTATAGTTTCCTCACTAGACCTCCATCAAGCTTTAAAACACAGAAAATCACCCCCTTTCAAGATAAATTTGTAAATTTTTCGGTAGAAAAATGCCCCGGCCGAGGGCCGCTTCTTCATTCAATTACAGGCTCGCTATCGCTTACTATGAACAAATCGACACCATATATGGCATAAACGGTCTTTATATTGACAAAGAAAGAGGGCAAAAGGGCCTAAAATCGCCAAACTAATGGAACGAACGTCTGAAAATCTCGAAGCTAATAGGACTAAACATGAGGGAGACAAAGCAACTATTCCCTCTTTAGCTTATTACCGTGCACAGTTATCGCCTCCCAGGGTCCGCTATCAGGTGTTTGATCATCACTACACATACACACACACACACATACATAACCAGCAACCACACACACCTACACACATATACTCTCTCTCTCTCTCTCTGCCTTTAGTGTCCCATTACCGGTTAATATTACCGTGCACAGTTATCGCCTCCCAGGGTCCGCTATCAGGTGTTTGATCATCACTACACATACATACATATACATAACCAGCCACCACACACATATACTCTCTCTCTCTCTCTCTGCCTTTAGTGTCCCATTACCGGTTAATATTACCGTGCACAGTTATCGCCTCCCAGGGTCCGCTATCAGGTGTTTGATCATCACTACACATACACACATATACATAACCAGCCACCACACACATATACTCTCTCTCTCTCTCTGCCTTTAGTGTCCCATTACCGGTTAATATTACCGTGCACAGTTATCGCCTCCCAGGGTCCGCTATCAGGTGTTTGATCATCACTACACATACACACACACATACATAACTAGCAACCACACGCATATACTCTCTCTCTCTCTGCCTTTAGTGTCCCATTACCGGTTAATATTACCGTGCACAGTTATCGCCTCCCAGGGTCCGCTATCAGGTGTTTGATCATCACTACACATACATACATATACATAACCAGCCACCACACACATATACTCGCTCTCTCTCTCTGCCTTTAGTGTCCCATTACCGGTTAATATTACCGTGCACAGTTATCGCCTCCCAGGGTCCGCTATCAGGTGTTTGATCATCACTACACATACATACACACATACATAACCAGCAACCACACACACCTACACACATATACTCTCTCTCGCTCTCTGCCTTTAGTGTCCCATTACCGGTTAATATTACCGGGGATACGTGTCAGACATGGGGCGGTGGTGGTGAGGACTGTGAGGGGGCCGAGTTGTTGTTAAGGCCGCTGTAATGATTGCCCCGTGTCAATATTTTACCTGGCCTAATTTATCACACGAGCGGTTTTCCGGCAATTATTTCAGGCAAGTGTGGTCTGGTATCTTCTGAATTTATGTTATATATAATTTAAGTCTCTAAATGAACATAAAGTTAATCTAGTAGTGGATTCCAATGCAAAAATACCAAGAAAAAGTTGCACGAGAAATAACTTGCTCATAAATAATTCACGGAGAAAGCGCTCGTGTGACACCGCCTATATAAGGGTTGAGAGGAACTATACAGGCATGGAACTGTTCCTTAATACTATAAATACGATTACATTTGTCAGAATAATATGGAAATCGTATCATCTTACTTCTTAGGATACAAAAGAAGTGGGTGAGGAGAGCTGGAGGGAGGCGAGAGGAGGGTGGAATGGTGAGGAGGGTGGAGAGGTTGCAGGAGGAGGAAGTCAGTGAGGAGTACAGGAGAGCAGTGGAAAGACGACTAGGTGGGTTCGACCTGGAAGTTATGGAGGAAGTGGAAGAGATGAGCAAGGTGTTTAAGGATGAGATCTGTGCAGCATGTGAGGAGAAGAGGGAGAGGAGTGAAAGGTACAGCATGGTGGACAGAAGAGGTAAGAATAGCTGTGGAAGAAAAGAAGAGCATATAGAGAGTGGTTGGGTAGTAGAGGGAATGAAGATTTCGAGAGACAGAAATGAGCGAGGTACGTGGAGAGTAAGAGGGTGGTGAAGAGAGTAGTGAAGGAAAGTAAGAGAAGCGTAGATGAGGAATTTGGAAGGAATCTGAGTGTAAACTGGAGGGAGAGTAAGAAACTGTTCTGGAAAGAAGTCAAGAAAGTTAGGGAAGGTAGCAAGGGAAACAGTAAGGCTGTGAAAGATAAGAATGGGAGAATGCTAGCCGAGAAGCAAGAGAGTCGAAAGATGGAGGGAGTACTTCAATGAGTTGCTAAATGTAAGGAATGAAGAGCCAGCAAACGTAGCTGGATATGGTATGGGAAGGAGAAGAAGAGAAGTAGTTGAGGAGGAGGTGGGGATCAGGAGGTCAGAAGTGTGGGAAGCCATGAAAAGAGTGAAGTTGGGGAAAGCACCAGGAACAGATGGAGTGTGTGGGGAAATGTTGAGGTATGGTGGTGAGATAGTGATAGAATGGGTATGGAAAATGTGCAAACTAGCATGGGAGAAGGGGAGTGCACCCGATGACTGGATGACTGGAAGACTGGCATAATAGTCCCCCTATATAAGGGCAAAGGGGAAAGAGGAGTGTGTGGTAACCACCCAGGAATATGTCTTCTAAGCGTAGTAGGGAAGGTATACAGTAGGGTAGTGATTGAAAGAGTGAGAGTGAGAACGGAGAAATGGATAGGCGACGAGCTGGGTTTTTTTAGGAAGGGAAGAGGATGTGTAGATCAGATTTTACCCTGAATTGTGTTGTGGAGAAATATCTGGAGAAGAAACAAAAGGTGTATGTTGCCTTTATGGACATGGAGAAGGCCTATGACAGAGTGGATAGAGAAGGTTTGTGGAAAGTAATTAGAATATACGGAATAGAGGGCAAGTTGCTGAAAGCAGTGAAGAGCATGTATGAGGGTGCAAAGGCGGCAGTACGTGTGGAGAGTGAGCAGAGCGAGTTCTTTAACCTGAATGTTGGTTTGAAACAGGGGTGTGTGTTGTTTACTGTATATATGGATGGAGTCATGAAATAAATACTATCAAGAGCAGTGGATGTTGGTGTATCGCTGAAAAGGGAGGGAATTGAGTGGAAGCTACCTATACTGCTGTTTGCGGATGATACAGTTCTGATGAGTGATAATGAATGGGAGTTGCAGGGTCTGGTAAATGAGTTTGGAACAGTGTGCGAAAAACGGAATTTGAAGGTAAATGCGGGGAAGAGCAAGGTTATGGTCTTCGAAATGGGTGAAGTCACAGAGTGTGAGGTGAAGCTGAACGGTCAGGCTATGGAGATCGTCAACTCTTTTAAGTATCTGGGCAGTGTGTTAAGTAAAGATGGGACTATGGATGAAGAAGTGTGGGAGTGGGTACAACAGGGGAAGAGGGTTATAGGAATGCTAAAAGCAGTAACAAGAAATAGGGTGGTCAGTATGGAAGTGAAGAAGTCCTTGCATGACAGTGTGGTAATCCCGACACTGACTTACGGAATCGAAGCATGGACGTTGGTTGAGAGACTCAGACCAAGAGTGAGAGCAGTGGAAATGAATTACTTAAGGAGTGCGTGCGGAGTTACATGGAGGGATAGACAGACTAATGAGGAAGTAAGAAGGAGGTGTGGTGTGGAGGTAGATGTGCTGGAAAGTGTGAAAAGGAACAACTTGAGATGGTTCGGCCATATGGAACGTATGGAAAGCGAGAGAATGACTAAGAGGGTGTACGAGAGCGAGGTGGAGGGACAGAGAGGGAGAGGTAGACCGAATGAGAGGTGGAAGGATGGAGTGAGGAAGTACATGAACGAAGGCAGTGCTGGTTGGGGGGAGGTGCGTCGACTGACTGGGGACAGAGGTGCATGGGGGCGGTTCGTTCGTGGCCACCCCTTCGGGGATCACGGCGTCAGGCAATAGATAGATAGATAGATCATCTTACTGGCAATATTACAACGGATTCAATCAAACGGTTAACAATCAAAACACTTAGTACCAAACATTTATCGTATCAAGCCGTTTCGTGCTCAAGACTTTCTCTACCCATAATGCTTTGTACCCAAGGCTTTCTCTACCCATGATGTTTTGTACTCAAGACTTTCCCTACCCATGATGTTTTGTAGCCAAGACTTTCTCTACCCATGATGTTTTGTAGCCAAGACTTTCTCTACCCATGATGTTTTGTACCCAAGACTTTCTCTACCCATGATATTATGTACCCAAGACTTTCTCTACCCATAATGTTTTGTACCCAAGACTTTCTCTACCCATGATATTATGTACCCAAGACTTTCTCTACCCATAATGTTTTGTACCCAAGACTTTCTCTACCCATAATGTTCTGTACCCAAGACATTTTGTACCCATCATGCTTTGTACCCAAGACTTTCTATATACACAATATTTGTCAGTCAAGAAGTTATTCATCTACGAAGGAAGGTCCTCTCGGAGTTTAATGATTAATGTTAGTGTCATATAATCATCCGGACATGACTGGAAAATGCAACCAGAAAACTTGAATAACTGACAAAAATATAAAACTCGACCCCCAGCCTGTGAAGTCATGAAAAACCTGTTATGAGGTTCTTGGCCACCACTTCTCTGCTCCCTCCGTCCTCAAGTTACATCATTACCATGGCCTTACTCACCCACATCAGGTGTTTGCAATATATTTCTAGTTGGAGCGATATAGACAGATAGACCGATAGATAGATACATGGACACAGACAGACAGATAGATAGATACACAGACAGACATACAGACAGACAGTTATATATAAAAATAGACAGACAGACAGACAGACAGAGACAGACAGACAGACAGACAGACAGACAGACAGAGTACAAATGAGTACAAAGGAAATCAAGCAACAACAGATCTAGTGACCCTTCTAGGCTGCTTGTCCTCCAAAACACTGAGGATCAACTGTCCAAACAGTGGTTTAGAGTGGGTAAGGGAACATTGGAAAGGGAACTACTGCCCTGGAACTAATGTCCGTGGCAGGATTAGGAAGTTAGTAGGGGACAGATGGGTTAGTAACTGAGGGGGGATAAAATAAAGTTATTAATTTACAAACGCAGTTAGTCGCGTGTTTGATGCGAGATATTTGTCTAGGCGAAGTTTAAATGAATCAACGGTGCTGCAGTCTATAGCGTCTCGGGGAAGCCCATTCCACAAGTTGACAACTCGATTGAAGAAGAAATTCTTAGATTCGTGAGAGTTAAAAGATTTAGAGAGAGAGAGAGAGAGAGAGAGAGAGAGAGAGAGAGAGAGAGAGAGAGAGAGAGAGAGAGAGAGAGAGAGAAAGTGGGGAGGGGGAGAGTACATGTGTGTAATATTTCAGGAAATTTGTTGACACCTATAATGGTAAGATGCAGAACAAAATAATTCAGTGCCCTTAATAACACATACTCGACACATATAGTTTCCTTTCAATTGACGGTATATTGCAAAGTTCCCATTTAGATTGCTCAGTTATTTATAAGCTTTTGTAGTGAAATATGGTGCTAATTATATAACCATGGACGTCTACCCATTAAAAGGCTACATATTATCTTTATTAATCCTTTTAGCTACCATATATCCTTCTTAAGCTTTATATAAACGTCTAAATGTAATCCTTCTTAAGCTTTATATGATCGTCTAAATGTAGTTGAAATCAAATAAAAAAGACGTCGCCGGTACAGAATGGGTTAAGGACTCAACCTACCGACCCCAAATGCCCTCCTCTTTCTCTTAGATTTACAATTCCTCCTCCCCCCCCCCCCCCCTCTCATGTTTCCCAACAAACCTTTTCTCCCCGGCCATCTCCTTGTACCTGATTATTCCCCCTGATGCCTTGGTCGGGAGTGGAATTTCGGCCGGGTTCTCTGGTTATTTCGCAAGCTTTTTGGCGATGAGGCTGAGAAGAATGTAGGTGAAATTAGTTGCATTATGTAATAATATGTGCCGTATGTGTTAGGTTACGTAACATTTTGTTGGGTATATTAATGATCAATATTAACTTAATTAATCATGTACCGGTACTATAATTTGGAAGTTCATTTGTATCTTCGCATGGTTCTTGGCTGACAAGAATGAAGGAGGTGAAATAAGTGAGGTGAAAGAATGTCCTCGGAGCGGCGATGGATGTATGGCGAATTGTGTATGCAGTAAAAGAGAGACATATTCATAATAATAAACTCAGAATGGTTGACAGAATGTATATAAACACCATATGAGAAGGACCACTTTATTACAAAACGTTGTCAATAAAGTGCTCCTCCTTATATAGTGTTTATATTCATATGATACGACAGTTATACAAACAAACATTAAAACAAACAGATAGACAGGCAGATTGATAGACAGGCAAATAGATAGACAGGCAGATAGGAAGACAGACCAAAACATATAAACAGACGGTTATATAACCAAACATAGCCTACAGTGAAATAGGAAGCCTTCAACTGTTTTTGGCTGGATGGGGCCACGGAGAAATGAAAGGACATTTTCCTACCGAAATATGTTCAAATTTATCTAGAACTTGGGAATGTTCTATATTAAACTTGATGGAGGTCTGGGGAGGAAAACAAAACTACATAAATAAATGTATAAGTAAATCGAGCAATAAATACAGCCTTCCTCCCTTAAGGAAAGAGTTTTAATACTTAATGTTTACAGACTGATTGATATTGGTGATATAGATTGTAACTTTTCTAGGCAACTCTGACCTATCAGCATGTCTCACACCACTACTGTGTGCACAGAAACGCACACACAGTATTAGATGCTAAGTGTGACCTTCATCTCAGTGGGGGGGGGGAGCACACATAGCCAAGAAGATGTAATTAGATAACTGAAAAGGCGTTATTATAACCCTCGTTTTGAAGGCCTGCGAGCTCTACACATTCACTACTCCATATGAGTCCCTTTTTCTATACCACCTACAGTATGTTCTTTGCTATCCTTTCCTTCCACTCTCCAATACTATTGCGTTTGATTTCTATACTAAAATTACGTCCTGACCCCATCACCGGGATCGTAAGGTCTGTGTCGCCAGAATATATATGTAAATCCATGTAAACTCCTCTTCCAATCCCTCTGCATCCCCTTCCTCGTACTGTACCTCTCAGACCCAACCAAATCCCTCTGTGCAGCCCCTTCCACTGTCTTATTGCGTCCCGGGATTTGTATTACATTTCCTTGATCATACTGGTTCCCCTTCCACTTCCAAATTACCTCTCCTTTCATTTGCATCACCTGCCTCCCCGTACACTCCCCATGCCGCCTCTTCTACTCCCTGTCTGCACCCCCACTCCCTGTCTCTCCTCCCACTCTGTCTCCCTCCCTCTCCTTTTATCCTCTCCCACTCCCTGTCTCCTCTCCCACTCCCTGTCTCTACTCCAACTCCCTGTCTCCACTCCCACTCCCTGTCTCCTCTCCCACTCCCTGTCTCCTCTCCCACTCCGTCTCCTCTTCCACTCCCTGTCTCCTCTTCCACTCAGTCTCCACTCCCACTCCCTGTCACTACTCCCACTCCCTGTCACTACTCCCACTACCTGTCACCACTCCCACTCCCTATGTCCTCTTCCACTCCCACTCCGTCTTCACTTCCACTCCTTGTCACCACTCCCACTCCCTGTGTCCTCTCCCACTCAACCCCTTCACCCCTTTCAAACGTTTGTTAGCACTGCACTCAATATTTTTCATGTGCCCCACCCTTGCAATTCTCCCTACCAGTAAATGCCTACAGTGGCCGATAGAGGCGCTGAACGCAAGGTTTACCGCGGTGCATTGTGGGAAATGGGCGACATCGCGGAACTATCCACCCTCCCTCTACTTCAACAATTCTATAATATATGCAGTCGAAATTTCTGTAGCGGACACATACTTTGGTCTATGCATACTTTTGATTTATATATTTTAAAATCACCCATATTCATAAATAACGTATATTTATAATAAAAAGTCAGCAGGTATTTTCCCGCCAATTTTGTTACGATATTTAATCAGCTTATAATTATGTTTGTAGTCATTATCAGCTGCATATGGACTTTTCCTTTATTACTATACTATATAAGCACTTAGTGTAGTCGTATACTGTATAATAAAAACGTGTAGAATCACACAAAAATTGAGATAAACTGTGCATAGCCTAGGTGCTGGGTATAGTGATGTCACGGTCGTAGCTCTGGCGCTAGTTCAGAAGCGTCCACCAGAGGTCTCGAGGATTTGTTGGTAGGGATAATTGACTCAGTCCCTCCTGCCATCCTTCACCCCCCTCACCCCTCCCCCTGCCCCACTAGAATACCCCTCTACTCTCTCCCTCCTCCCTGCCCCACTCGTATTCCCCCATCCTCTCTCCCCCTGGCCCACTCGTATTCCCTCCTGCTCTTCCCCTTCCCCCCGACCAAACTCGTATCCCCCCTCCTCTCTGCCTCCCCCTACCCCGCTCATATTCTCCCCTCCTCTGTCCCTCCCCCCTGACCTCACTCGTATCCACCCCTCCTCTCTCCCTCCCCTCTGACCCACTCGTCTTCTCCCCTCCCTCCACCCTTCTCCCTGCCTCCCTTGCCTGGCTTTAATCACCTTTTGTGCCTGGTGTTTCTGCTTAAATACACACTAAACACGGGAATAATAAGCAGGTCCCTCACACACCTCCACAAAAAACGGAACAAAAGCCTGACGGGGAAAATCAACATAGACGCTATGTAGCTTATTCAGGGCGTAATTTAACATTTGAATAATATATGAAACACTAGATTTTAAAAGCAAACATCAATTAAATAAAGAGGTACATTATTTCTGACTGATAGATCTCTGCATAGGAAATTCAACAGTACTGCACATGTAAGCAAACATTGGAAATTATTCTTTGAGTAATAATGCATAAGGCAAACGAGGTATTTCAAAACCTCAAACCATGGACAAAAAACATATATAAGCTTTGCAGTTGTGATTTTAAGTTGGGGGTGAACATATATTATCATTGTATCACTGTATCATTGCCAGCATCAACACATATACTTACACGTCATAATATAAAGTATATAAACCCACCAGTAATGAAGCTACCGGTACTCCATTATTCGTTAACTAAAAACATCGCTTGTGCTTGTCACTCCTGTTTACTGAGTGGGCTTCCGTTCTTGTTTTTAATTTTTATTTTTATTATTTTTTTCTAAATAATGTCATATACAAATATTAACATATGAAGTATAATATATTATCTCTTTCACTAATTACTCTCGGTCACTCTCACAAAATCAATCTCTCCCTCTCTCTCTCCTTTCCTCCCTCCCCCCAGACCAATTCATCCCGCTCCCAAACAGCCAAAGACAATCCACAGAAGTAGCCCTCAATCAAGCTCTCCCATCCCTCGATCTGGCACCAACACTTTATCGTTTCACCCCCAAGATCTACATTAACCCCTTCTGTACCAGCGACGTCTTTTTAACCATTTCAGGTTTTGGGGTTGCCGGTTAGTATTCGAAATAGGATGATCTTAATCACATAATTATCTCTCAAAAATGTGTTTCTGCCTACAACTCGCTCAAAGACAACTGCAGAGGTTGAAGTACTAAACTAAAGGTTTCTAAACACCCCTGATGGTCACAAAGGATTAAAGTAGGCCTATCCTTGTAGGACGAGATCGCGTGGTCACAAAGGATTAAAGTATCCCTGTAGGACGCGATCGCCTCCACACGTGCATGAAAGGGTTAATTTTATGCTAGCTATATTTAATAATAATAATCTTCTGGTTACTTATATAGCGCCCGTCTCTCCTCCTTCGAGGATTCGCAAGCGCTTGGCTTTCTTTAGTCTACCAGAGACCATTACCCATCCCCCTTGCTCATGGAGAGATGGTAACCGCCGGCTGTATCCCAGAAAAGCTGTTCAATCTGAGCGGGGATTGAACGCGAGACCTTCAAAGACGATTTTATGCAGTTTTAGAAGGTTAAGTGAGATAGGTCGAAGCCTGTTAAGTGTTGGAAGCCCTTTCTAAAGTGAATAAACTCGTCTGATAGTAGCTGGAATAAAGATAAAAGGACGGCACCGGTGCTGAAGGGGTTACTATAATAAACGGAATCCAAAGCCCGAAAAAGTCTTTATTATAAACTAATGGAATATAAAGGGAACGATTGATATTTTCACGAGAAGTGTAAAAATATAACCACAATATAGGTCACACAATATAACCACAATATAGGTCACACAATATAACCACAATATAGGTCACACAATATAACCACAATATAGGTCACACAATATAACCACAATATAGGTCACACAATATAACCACAATATAGGTCACACAATATAACCACAATATAGGTCACACAATATAACCACAATATAGGTCACACAATATAACCACAATATAGGTCACACAATAAACATCACTATGCAAGCGACGAAGTATGGACAGAACTATCTGGTAAGGGCGAGACAGGAATAACAAACCCTCAGCAAACACAGAACTTGTTTACATAAAGATGTTCATAACACTAACAGGGAGAAGACAATTGGGGCAAATTTGAAAACGCATCAAAGTTGTTGGAATAAGCAAATGAAAATTTAAACCGGATGTTGAGATGAATATGCAGGATGATTAAAACACATTGTAAAATAGTTGCGCTCAGGAGAACAAAAAATAAGGATAATCCTGGAAGGCCAAGCATTTTTCTAGGCTATATTTGTAAGATTACCATGTATTTGTTCATTGTGTCTGGATACATTTTGTAAATTCAAAATTGTTCCTCAACTAAAAATAAACAGATAAATTAGTAAACAAGTAAGAAATACAAGTGAATATAAAAGTATATATACAATTAATTCACAGGTAAATAATCTAACAGAACAAGTAAATAAACACAACACAATATACACATACAAAAGTAAACAGTAATAACTCTCAACATTCAGCAAACGGCGCCTGCAAAGCCTGTGAAATGATACAATGCAATAGCCAGTAAAATTGGTAACATTAAGGGGTGCACCCCCCCCCCCCCCCAAAAACAAATATGATTAGGGGCAGTAGAACAAAAACAGTGTGGATGAATTGGGGATGAAATAAAAGGTCTCATAAATAGGTAAATACCCAGGAAAGGGGAGAAGAACCATTTTAATGTTGTTAGTTGATTCAAGGTTATATCCAACTAAATCTACAAATGTGTCGCTCGTATACGCTGTTTCACATAGGTAGGACAGAAATCGTGAACCCTAACCTCTATAACTCTAAAAGGGCTACAGCAAATGAACTGTAAATGCCCACAGCTATTCCCTGGCTGACACTTCTCGGAAGGTAAACATATTAGCTCGATTTCTCTAGTCGTTGGTGAGTTATAGAATTAAATAAATTTTTAAGACTTTTGGCTTACATATTTGGAACAGGGTGAAGTATTATATATCCTTGTTTACCCGGGTAGATGTGTTGTGCGATTGTAAGTGAAATTCTGAATGCCCTCCGAACAAATGCGTGCTTAGTGTGTGATACACTAAGAATGCCATCATTGCTGGGTGAAGGGCGGGGGGGGGGGGTGGGGGGGGGGGGGGTGTCCCGGGGGGGGGGGGGGGGGGGGGGGGGGGGGGGGGGGGGGGGGGGAGTCCGGGATGGGCGCGGGGGGGGGCTTGGTAAAACCATATTTTGGACCTAAAATCATAACTATTGCATAAATTCAAAACATCTTTGTTGACTGACTTTTGCATTCACGCAACAAATGTTAGTGTGAAATTTGGTGAAAATCCGTCCAACGGTCTAGGAGGAGTTCCGAGACAGACGGACGGACGGCGACGACGACGACGACAATGACGACGACGACGACAGACATTTTTTTCGTGTGGTACCCACTATACGGGGGGGGGGGGGCGATACCAAACTCTGCTTACGCAGAGTTGATGATAATAATTTATCTATTTTGTTTGATCGAGTTATGCAGTATGTAATGTGTTAGTAATAGCATATAAAGCCTCCTTTGATACACAGCAAGGGGAGAAGAAACCCGCCACCAATAACACGTAGACGAATGCATACAAAACACACAAACGTACGGAAGATAATGTTAGTCTTAGAAACAATACATTAGTGTTACTATGTGAATGAAGGAGACAAAAGGCAAAACTGCATGTAACGAGTGTCTCTTCCAAAGTCGAAAGAGTGACAGACAGCCAAGTTCAAAGTACGTTAGAATCCAAATGTCTAGACACGAGGAGCTTGAAACAGTTTAAGTCATAGGATGAGGGAAAGACAGATTGAGCATATTCTAGGTTGTAGCAGCAGCTGTTAGGTGGGCAAGATTTAATTACAATATATATAGCAGGGCCTAAAATAAAGGATGATGGAAGACAAGGAGAGAGAGAGAGAGAGAGAGTAAGAAATGTAATCAACAGAGCTAGAGAAAGAGAGAAGACCAGAGCAAAGGAAGGGACAACCCCAGATTAGAAGCGAATGAGGGATTACAGAAGAGAAGGGAAGAACGCAGGGGAAGGGATGACAGGAAGAAAAGGCAGGGGAAGGGAAAACAGGGGAAGAGAAAACAGGGGAAGAGAAGGCAGGGGAATAAATAGCATGGGAAGGGTAAGCAAGGGAAAACAGGGGAAGAGAAAACAGGGGAAGAGGAAACAGGGGAAGAGAAAACAGGGGAAGAGGAAACAGGGGAAGGGAAAACAGGGGAAGAGAAAACAGGGGAAGGGAAAACAGGGGAAGAGACAACAGGGGGAGAGAAAGCAGAGACAGATAAAACAGGGGAAGTGGAAGCAGGGGAAGGGTAAACAGAACTGAGTGTGTGGAACTGAAAGGGTTGAGCGGAGAGGGGCGGAGCGTGAGAGGAATATAATCTAGAAGGAACCTCTCTTTTACGATGCATTTTATGTTACGCATCCTAGTTCTGACCACCGGTACAGGCACTCAAATAACATAAAACAAATCCTGGGTTAATAAAGTATTAAATTTCATATGTTCGTCGATGAAAGCTGAGTGTGGAATGCAATATTTCTACTGAATAATGTACACATTTTCTTTCGAAGGTGGGGTGTGTGTATGTGTGTGAGGGGGGGGGGGGGGGGGGTATAAGTTGATGAGGGACTAGGGAGCAAATACAAAAATTAAAAAGAAAGATAAACAAACAAAAAATTAACAATAATTATAGCCTACACAAAATCTATACCTCCCAATAAGAACATAAGAAAACGGAAATCTGCAAAAGGCCGACCAGCCCACACAAGGCAGATCCCATTCACACCCAACCCATATAATTCACATGACTATTATAGCCATTTAAGCTAAGAAAGCATGTAACTTATAAGTCGGCAGGTGATGGGCCTGCTAATACTGTTACAAGTTGATCTCGCCTTGGGGGTGTTATTTCAGGCTTGATAGAATTCTAGATAATAAACTAAACCCCCCCCTCACTTAATGTTCAGCAATTATTGAGTGTTGGGTTAAGAGAGAAAGAGAGATAAGGTGAATCGAGACACCATGACAAATTAAGACACTATTATATATGTGGCTGAGAGAGAGAGAGAGAGAGAGAGAGAGAGAGAGAGAGAGAGAGAGAGAGAACTTAAAGAAAGGTACTCAAGCTAGTATATAAAACACATGAAGAAGGAATAATCAATCAATTAAATAGCAAGTGGAAAAATAGACCCACGTGATAGAAAACGTTTATAGTGTTATGAAGACAACAAAATGCAGCTTAAGAAGGATCTGTAGCAGTAAAACGGGATAAGTGACATAAGTTATCATTCCGTAGCTATGCCTGAAAATACATTAATCTCTCAATCTCTCTCTCTCTCTCTCACTCAACTTTAAAAACCGGGTGCCTGGGTCATAAATAATTAAAGACGACGGTGATATGTTGACCTCTTTGACCTTCACCCTCAAGACCTCGAGGGGCAAAACTGACCTACTTTATTTGTGTTATTATTGTTGTGCGGCGCGTTTTGTTTTTATGGGGAAATTTCACTTTAGAGATTTTTTCGAACCTCCTTCTCCCTCATGTTTAGTCCCATTAGTTTTGATATATTAAGACGTTGGCCCTATTATTTTGGAGATGTTAAGACATTTAGCCCAATTTCTGTCAATTTTAAGACCTTTCCTGCCATTTTGGGATCGATTTTTTCATGGCTACTGATAGCGAGCCTGTAATTTAGGAACCTTTTTCGGTATTTTCTACCGAAAAATGTACAGATTTATATCAAAGGGTGGTCTTGGGGGTATTTTCATTAAAAGCTTAATTGGGGCCTAGGAAGCAAACTAAAAATCTCCTTTTAATGTTTTCCTTTGTTGTGTGTTTACGTAGTTGTTACTTTGTTGTGTGTTTACGTAGTTGTTACTTTGTTGTGTGTTTACGTAGTTGTTACTTTGTTGTGTGTTTACGTAGTTGTTACTTTGTTGTGTGTTTACGTAGTTGTTACTTTGTTGTGTGTTTACGTAGTTGTTACTTTGTTGTGTGTTTACGTAGTTGTTACTTTGTTGTGTGTTTACGTAGTTGTTACTTTGTTGTGTGTTTACGTAGTTGTTACTTTGTTGTGTGTTTACGTAGTTGTTACTTTGTTGTGTGTTTACGTAGTTGTTACTTTCATGAACATAAAGAACGTATTGCTGATAGGCCGTTATGACGACATTATTAAAGGGTGTTTAATGCCCCCCTCCCCTCCCCTCCCCCCTCATGTTTAACCACATTAGTTTTGAGAATGTGTGGTATTTGCCCCATTAGTTTGGCGATTTTAAGACCTTTCGTGATATTTAGGTGTCGATGATTTTGCCATGGAAGTATAGATGTTTTTACTTTTTTGTATTTATTTGTTTAGAGCAAACTTTTAAATGATTATGTATTGTGCAGAATATTGTACCACTGAAGAGGCCTTTAAGGGGCTAGTGCTTGGTTTTTGGTCTATATATAGCCTACAGTATGTATATTTATTATTTTTTTTAGTTTCCTCGCTAGACATTCATCAAACTTAGAAATACACTCCCTAGGCCACCATTCAAGATAAATTTGTAAATGTTCGGTAGAAAAATGTCCCGGCCGAAGGCCGACTCCTTCTAAAATTAGAGGCTCACTTTCACTCGCCAGGAAAAAATCGAAACCTAAAGGGCACGAAAGGTCTTAATATTGACAACAAAAATGAGGCCAAAGGTCTCAAATAGCCAAACTAACTGAACGAACGTTTTAAAACCTCAAAACTAGTATGCTAAACATGAGGGAGAAGGCAGTCCATAAAAGGCGAGTACTACCCCCTTAACGTCGTAATTAAAATAATTTATGAATAACAATGGGAACGTATACATTTTCTCACTATAATCTCCATGTTTTTATATGTGTGTATGTGTGTGTATTCACTTGCTTGTTCGTCAAGGGGAATCCACGCAATGCGAGCTAAGCTCATTATTATCGCGCCTCCTTAACTGGGAATGTATTGCGTGAAATGCATGTTAAGTGTTTATGTATCGTTGGAATGGCTGTGGATGTGTGTGTAGTCTGTATTTTAGCCAAATGGCGACATCTGGAAAATAAGGCTTAGGGTTAATCTGTACGATACCATTCTCACTGCTGTACCAGTCTCACCCGAAGGCTTAGGTTGACCAGTAGCTTAGGTTGACCAATACGATACCCATCTCACCTTGTAACCGATCACCAACCCCAGATGGGACGTCACAACTTCCGTCCACTTATACCAGGTTCCTATTTATACTGCTAGGTGAACAGAGGCTACACCGTTAGGAGACTTGCCCAAATGTCTCTTCCCGCCCGGGTCTCGAACCCGGGACCTTCTGGTTGTGAGCCAGACGCGCTATCAGTTACGCCACGGGGATGTGTGTGTGTGTGTGTGTGTGTGTGTGTGTGTGTGTGTGTGTACAAAGGAGTACAAAGGAAATCAAGCAACAACATATCTAGTGATCCATCTAGGCTGCATGTCCTCCAAAACACAAAGGATTAAGTGTCCAAACAGTGGTTTAGAGTAGGTAAGGAAAATTTGGAAAGGGAACTACTGCCCTGGAACTAATGTCCGTGGCAGGATTAGGAAGTAAGTAGGGGACAGAGGGGTTAGTAACATAACACAGTTATAAGTGATGTTTCGTATATCTGGGAAAAAGAGAGTAACGTCGTAGTAATATACAGTATATATACGCAATAATCCTTGATGAATCTGAGGGAGGAATATAATAAAGATATTCATTTACAAACGCAGTCAGTCGCGGGTTTGATGCAAGATATTTGTCTAGGCGAAGTTTAAAAGAATAAACGGGCATGCAGTTCGTGTGTGTGTGTGTGTGTGTGTGTGTGTGTGTGTGTGTGTGTGTGTGTGTGTGTGTGTGTGTGTGTGTGTGTGTACAAAGGAGTTCAAAGGATTATTATTATATATGTACAGATAAAATTTTGGTTTGCAATTAAAGTTATGGCTGTGGAAGTGATAAAATGGCCAAAAGCAATGCTATTTTATGTTAAACTTCTTGTATTCCTTCTTATAATAATTCATGTCTCCTCTCATCCATAACATGATAAATAACAACAAAACACCATATTCCCAGAAAAAAAAAAAAAAAAAACAGGAGGTAAATAAGGCTAAGAAAGGAATCTTCAGTGATGCCCTATGGCTAATACATAAACACTATTTAGACCACAAATTCAGGTTGGCAAAGTAAAGCAGAGCCCATTATTTTTAGCCTTTATTATTGTCTATCTAGAGCTAAAATTATAGTATATAGTTCAAAGTATGTCTCTGGAAGTGATACAAGGGCCAAACCTATGCTATTTCTAGTTAATTTTATTGTATTTCTTCTCATATTCATTCAAGTTTTCAAACAAAATTGCTCTGGTTTGACACCCTGCACAAATTATCATCATCCTAAATACAATATGTGTGTCACTCTGAAGATGGGTTCTGCGTAGCCCGAAACGGAAGAGGAATAAACAATTTAAGCTCTTTCTTGCGTTTCCCTTCCACCTAATTCATCCACTTATCATAATAAGTAAGACCCTGTTCTTAACATTAATCATCAATTACAAACCCCAATGTATTTTACTAAACTAATGAAAGCATATGGTCCTCCCGGGATTCGAAATCGAGACACCACACCCAGAACATAAGACACCTAAACCATTACACCACCAACAAAGTTAAATACCGGTACAATACCGGCACGGTACTTAGTATATGAACATGATGATTATCTGGCAACCAGCAACATACTGTATACAAAAAAAAAAGAAAAAAAAAGTAAACTTTGCATTTTCAACATAATATTGCGCAAAATGTTGGTGAAATGACCTCGCTGTCTGTAAAATTATGGTAAATATTGAGTTCCAGTCGAGCTAATGACCTGAAGTTTAGAGATAAAAATATATTGCTTTTTCTGTTTGCTTTATGTTTGCATCTGTAGCGGCGACGTCCTTTTCATTTCATTCAAGCTACATTTAGACGATTTTGCTAAGTATAAGAAGGGTCTGTGGTAGTGCAAGGGGTTAAGGGAGATATTTCGATGCCTGTTACTTCTTGAGGCCCTTTTTAGACTGAATAAGATAGTCTAAAGAAAGCTATAATATAATTAAATAGAGGTCACCGGTACACAAAGGGTTAATATTGAGTTCAGGCCGAGCTTATAATCCGAAGCTCAGAGATAAAAATATATTGTTTTTTGTTCAGTTTGCTTTATGTTTTCTTTAAAGAGAAGATAGGGAATGGAAAGACAAAGGAGAGAAAGTGAATGTGGAAGAACTAGTAAAACAAATAAAGGAATAGTGAAATAGGCGAAGGGAAGATATAATACTACTACTATTAATACTATTGTTTATAATTCGTATATCTATAATAATTGTTAAAATAATATATGAAATTACAAGAACAACATTAAGAACAAGAACAACTAAGATAACGGTATTAACAAAAATGTACTACTACTACTACTACTACTATGCATCATAATTAAGCCAAAGATATTGATCAATAACATCTGTAGCTCAATAACCGACTGTAGTAATTGAGCTAATATTTCTACCATTTGGGAAGAGTCAGCAATTTCATAGGCGTAGACATTTACAGCACATTGCTCTAGTCCATTTTTAGTTACAAAGGTTAGAGTCCACAAATATTTGGCCTACCTATAATGAATGTAATATAGTACTAATAATATATTTATCAAACCAGGTATAAAACAGGGATGGGACAGTGTGAGATAAGAGAATAAGACACAGTTACACAAGGAGAATGAGAGGGATATAACCAGAGAGAAAAGACAATATTTGACAGCTTTGCGAAGGATTATATGGAGCTGTGTGGGAGAGTAGGAGGAGGAAGGAAGAGGAGGAGGAGGTGGAAGAGTAGGAGGAGAAAGCGGAGGAGGAGGAAGAAGGTACATAGGAAAACTGTGAGGTTGAAGAGGAAGAAAAGGAGGAGGATGGCAGAGGAGGAGGGGGAGGAAAAGGAGGAGAAAATTGCAGAGGAAACAACTGTTAGGATGAAGAGGAGGAGAAAGATAAACAGGAAGAGGAGGAGAAAAAGAAGGAATATTAGGAAGTCTCTCGCTCTCTCTCTCTCTAGCTCTCACACACACACACACACACACACACACACACACACACACACACACACACACACACACACACACACACACACACACACACACACACACACACACACACACACACACACACTCCCACACCACCTTTCACACACACACACACACCACCTTTCACACACACACACACACACACCCACACACACACACACACACACACACACACACACACACACGCACTCACCACACACACACACACCACACACACACACACACACACCACACACACACACACACACACACACCACACACACACCCACACACACACACACACACACACACACACACACACACACACACACACACACACACACACACACACACACACACACACACACACACACACACACACACACACACACCACTGTTAATTAAATATTTTAATTTCTGAAAAGGTATACTCTTTTATTTGAAACCTCATAGATTTCAATATGAAAGTTAAAAAAAAAAAATTAAAGCTAGGTTTGATCAAAACTGAATACACTTGGAAAAAGTACAATAAATGATTGAATAACAATCCAAAGATATCACATTACTGTACGTTGTTTATATATTTCAACCTTAGACCCGGAATGAATAAGGAGACAAATAAAAGGATACCGGTAATCGTGTTTAGTGTATTGACCGAGTATTATACTGTATAAATGTTTTTCCTGATTAACACAAAATTGAATTTTGAGCTTATATCATATCATAATTAACACAACTGAAGTTTTAATCGCACAATATATAATACATCAATAGATTTAGATTTATGAATATATCAGTTATAATGTTAAAGTGTGAAAACTAATTTAATCCTAGTTTTGTACTGTGTGTGGTTAATTTGTGATCCTGTGTATGTGTCTCTCACTCTTTGCGTGTACTTAATTTGTGATAACGTGTGTTTGTGTGCGCGGGTGCTGCGTGTGTGTGTGTGTATATGTGCGTGTAGTGATTTTGTGATTTGTGTGTGTGTAGGTGTGAACAGTCAACAATATTAATTAAACAACTACTATAACACACTTGATGTTACTATGATTACAACCAACATTGTATGTTCTATATATAACAATGCACTCAAACTTGTCCCTGATTTAATTATACATTACAATATAATGATTATAATTATTAATATTATTATTATTATTATTATTATAATAATAATTATTACTAAAAATTAATGAAACCTCACACGTCTGAATATTATAGTATTTTTAGTGTGTGTGTGAGAGAGAGAGAGAGAGAGAGAGAGAGAGAGAGAGAGAGAGAGAGAGAGAGAGAGAGAGAGAGAGAGAGAGAGAGAGAATGTAGTAAAAGCTGGGAGAGGGAAAGGGAAGGAAGACATAAGAGGCGGAAACTGGCAATAAAAGTCATAGGAGGGAAATACAATAAATGAATAAAGAAAAGGGATTGCCAACGCTAAAGGTCATGTCACAAGAGCCCTTATTCCGACAATATTTTGAGAGCATTTTTTTTCTCGCAATATTTCATGGCATTTTAAAGTTGATATTAGAATCTAAGCTGAACCAGTGAACCTATAATATATTTTATAGCTTAGGACTAATAAAAGTTAGATTCTGAAGTTACCCGACGATAATTGCTCTAACATATTGCCGGAAAATGTGCTGGTGTGACACAGGTTTACAAAAGGTATATAATCTATAGGTGGCTATTATAACTCCAATAACGTCAATAATTAATATTTTAGTTAAGGGTTTTACTTCTGAACCCCCTGTCCCTCATGTTTAGCTCCGTTAATTTTAAGATCTGAAGACGTTCGCCCCTTTAGTTAGGCTATTATATGACCTTTCACGCCATTGTTTGTCATTTGGATGTCCAATATATTCCTATAAACAAGCCAAGTGAAAGAAATAAACATAACAAAACAGAAAAGACACAAATAAACAAGGCATTTTACTAAAAGAGCATAACTGTATGATACACATCAAGAAAATACAGGTACAATTATGTCACTCCAATGGCATTTCACTTCAATACAGACGTTTTGCGCCACATTATGTTTGGTTGTGACCTTAGTGTGAACACGCCCTTGTAACCCCTTCTGTACCGGCGACGTCTTTTTCATTTTATTCTACCTATTTTTAGAGGATTTTATGTAGTTTAAGAAGGATCTGTGGTACTAAAAAGGGTTCAATGAGATAGTTCAAAGCCTGCTAATTGCTGGAGGCGCCTTTGAAACTGAATAAAATCGTGCAATAGTAACCATAATGATGTTAACCCCTTCACCACCGCTACATAATTCTAATCATATTCTGGTTAACAGTAGGCAGTTTTCTTTACTATATATAAAATCTACCTCTATGACTCAAATGGGTAAATGATAAAAAAAAAAAAATAATCTTTCTAAAACTGCATAAAATCGTCAAATTTTAGGATGTATCAAAGGAAAAAAGGCGACATGGTGTTGAAATAGTTAACCTTATCTACCTCAGAAACTCTCCCCTCAGAACGGTTCTTATCTCCCCATAGTTCGGGCTGCTTCTGACACACACTCCTTTAGTAAACAGAGACAGGATAATTGGTGATATTTTCAGCCATATTATAAAACAGAGATTACAGACATACACACACACAGAACCACACACACACATTATCAACAATTCACCACACACACACACACACACACACACACACACACACACACACACACACACACACACCACACACACACACACACACACACACACACACACACACACACACACACACACACACACACACACACACACACACACACACACACACACACACACACACACACACACACACACACACACACACACACACACACACACACACACACACACACACACATTACCCATCCCCTCACCTAATCGTTGGTGTTTTTTAAGCTTTCAGTGTCAGTGCTGTTCTTTTAACTGTTCGACGATATTATTAAGTTTTAAAAGTCTCCTGCAATTAATATGCTTCTAATTATCTCACTTTACACTGCATACTACTTCAGATTCTTCTTAAGCTGCACACAATAGTCCAAATATAGCAAGAATACCATTAAAAAGACGTCACCGGTACAGAAGGGATTATAGGGATTATGGCAGATAGTCTTAATGTAAACAAATATAGGTAATTGCAGATTGAAGGATACACTTACATTCAGTCACTATCGCAATCATACGAAAACCTCTACATGTTCCTGCTATTAAACTGTATAATATCCCTGCTCTGCCTCCCATAATGACCGATAATTATAATACCGGGCCTAATTACCTACATACAGCTACAGCTGTGGGGAAATTGTAGGCACCAATCGATCAGGGCTAGACCCAGGTGAGGTTATAGGCATGTGATAAAGAGTCGCTGGAACTCCTGTTTCATTTTCTTGGCCTCTCTTACTGATTTTCTTTGTGCCTCATTTACACTGAGAGCAATCCAGCTAGCTCTCACAAACACCACCTCCTCCTATCCACTTCACTACACTAAACATGCACACCACACTTCATTCCTCCACACCAAAATTTAAAAAAAAAAAATTATGAATTGTAGCCCAGCCTCGGAGTCCCCAGGGGGGGGACCATAAATGCCCCCTCACCCGACCGACCATCCCCTGACGACCCCACACAATTACCTGGACCTCGGCCTGTTACTCTTTTTATTAATTTCTGCAACATTCGCGGACTTCCCTCTAACTTTCACTCTGTTGAGCACCATCTCTCCTCCTACAAACCTGATCTTCTCTTCCTCACCGAAACTCAGGTGTCTGTAGCAACTTCCAGCAACCCCTTCTCTGTATCCTCCTACTTTCTCTATCCTAGTTTCAAAGCCAAAGGCGGATGTTGTGCATATGTGCACAACAAACTCACTTGCTCTCGTGTTCCCGATTTCGACTCCTCTGAATTCTCAACTTTATGGCTCAAACTTTCCTGTCATTCTCTTACTAAATATTTCTGTGCTGTCTATCTTTCCCCTAACTCTACCAACTTTCCGAAATTCTTTGACTTTCTAAACTCTACATTGGAACACATTCTATCCATTTCTCCTTTCTCAGAAATCTCCATCTTAGGAGATTTCAACGTTCACCACCGCCATTGGCTCTCCTCTCACACTACTGATCCACCTGGTGAACAAGCCTACGTCTTTTCTAACCTAGAGCAGTTAGTTCAGCAACCCACCCGTATCCCGGATCGCATCAGAGATCGGCCCAACATTCTTGACCTGTTTCTAACTTCTAACCCTTCTTCTTATACTGTCGATCTTTTCTCTCCTCTGGGCTCCTCCGACCATAAACTTATCTCTGTCACCTGTCCTATCTCTCCAGTACAGCCACCCGATCCTCCTAGCCGGCGGCGCTTGTGGCACTTTGGCGCTGCCGACTGGGAGGCTCTTCGGCAGTACTTCTTTGATTTCCCATGGAATGATTTCTGCTTCCATGGCCGAGGACCCGAGGAGAGTGCTGAACGCATTACCGAGGTAATCCTATCGGGCATGGAAGCATACATTCCATTCTCTTTCTCTCAAACTAATGCTAAAAAATCTTGGTTTACTCACGCCTGTTCTACTGCTGTCGCATTAAGGAGGAAGCATTCAAACGGTACCGACGCCTTAAAACTCAAGACTCTCATTCTTCATATGTTTCTGCCCGGAATCAAGCCAAATCTGTTCTTCGACTTGCCAAACACTCTTTCATCAATAATAAATGCACTGAACTATCCAACTCTAGCTCTTCCCAAGCTTTCTGGCATCTAGCCAAAAACCTCTCCAACAATTTCTCTTCCTCGTCTTTCCCTCCCCTTTCCCACTCTGATGGCACAACCATCATTTCTTCCTCTGACAAAGCTAAACTCTTCGCTCAAACTTTTGCTAGAAACTCCACCTTGGATGATTCCGGTGCTATTCCTCCCTCTCTGCCCTCCTCTCTCTTACTTATGCCTAATATCCTAATCTCTTCTAAAGATGTGCTTTCTACTCTCTCTGGGCTTAACACTAATAAGGCGTACGGTCCGGACGGTGTTCCTCCTGTTGTTCTCAAAAACTGTGCTTCCGTGCTGACTCCCTGCCTAGGCAAACTCTTTCGTCTCTGTCTATCCTCTAACATCTTCCCTTCATGCTGGAAGTTTGCTCACATTCAACCTGTCCCAAAGAAGGGTGACCGCTCTCAACCCTCCAACTATCGTCCAATTGCTCTTATCTCTTGTCTTTCTAAAGTTTTTGAAACTATTCTTGCTTCCAAATTTCTTAAGCATTTCTCTTCTCATAATCTGCTCTCAGATTGCCAGTATGGCTTCCTTAAGGGTCGCTCTACTGGTGATCTTCTTTCATATCTTACTAACTCTTGGTCATCCTCCTTTCGGGACTTCGGTGAGACTTTTTCTATTGCACTAGACATATCGAAAGCCTTCGATAGAGTCTGGCATAAATCTTTAATTTCTAAACTACCCTCCTTCGGTTTCTATCCCTCCATCTGTGCCTTTGTCTCTAATTTCCTTTCCGGCCGTTCCATAGCCGCGGTTGTGGACGGCCATTGTTCACTTCCTCACCCTATAAACTCCGGTGTTCCTCAGGGCTCTGTCCTATCTCCTATTCTCTTTCTAATTTTCATAAATGATCTCCTTAACTGTACCTTAATTCCCATCCATTCATACGCAGACGACTCAACCTTACACTACTCCATTAGTTTTTCAGAACGCCCCAGCCAGCAATCCCTCAACGACAAACGTAATGAAGCCATAGAACTCTTAAATTCTGATCTAAATACTATTTCCAATTGGGGCAGAGAAAACCTTGTTAACTTTAATGCTTCCAAAAACCCAATTTCTCCATCTATCTACCCGTCAGGATCTCCCAGCGGACTATCCCTTATTCTTCAACAATACAAAAATCAACCCTTCATCTTCTCTCAATATTCTTGGTGTCTCTTTTTCTTCTGCTCTCATTTGGAAGGACCATATTACCAGTCTTGCTAAGGCAGCCTCCCAGAAGTTGGGTGTGCTCAACCGCCTTAGGGGGTTCTTTTCCCCTGCACAGCTTCTTGCTCTGTACAGGGGCATAGTGCGCCCTTGTATTGAGTATTGTTCACATGTGTGGGGAGGTTCCTCTCACACCGCTCTCCTAGACAAAGTGAAAGGAAGGCCTTTCGTATCATTAACTCCCGTCCACTCACCAACTCTCTGCAATCTCTCTCTCTCCGCCGCAATGTTGCATCTCTCTCGCTATTCTATCGCTACTATAATAATCAGTGTTCCTCAGAGCTATCCCAGTGCATACCACCTCCTTTACGTAGGGCACGTGGTACCCGTCTTGCAACTCAATCCCACCCCTACTCTGTGCAACTCTCCAACCCAAGAGTGAAACGTTACTCTCAAACTTTCTTCTACTCAACAGCTGAGCTCTGGAACTCTCTCCCAGAATCAGTCTTTCCCTCTTCCTATGACTTAAATTGCTTCAAACTCCGTGTGTCCAGGCATTTTGGCTCGAACGTCCCTTGATTTTGGCCCGGTCACTCTTTCAACTATGGGGGAGGCACTCGCTATAGGCAGTTATGCCTTTTGCCTCCCTCAATCACATAGAAAAAAAAAAAAAAAAAAAAAAATGTAATTCATATTTATGGTAATCTACGCTGGAAGCAGGACATATTATATTATATTCTAGGCTCTCAAAAACATTATGCAACTTTTAAGGCTAAGAATTACGGTCCCTTAATTCAGCACTTTGTTCCCATAAGTGTCATATTTTAGATAAGGCATTTAAAGCTTAGAACAAAATATATTAGTCAACCTTTACTTTGGGGGAATATTTTTGTTCTGGGTCCCCTTCTCCTACATGTTTGTTCTGGGTCCCCTTCTCCTACATGTTTGTTCTGGGTCCCCTTCCTACATGTTTGTTCTGGGTCCCCTTCTCCTACATGTTTGTTCTGGGTCCCCTTCTCCTACATGTTTGTTCTGGGTCCCCTTCTCCTACATGTTTGTTCTGGGTCCCCTTCTCCTACATGTTTGTTCTGGGTCCCCTTCTCCTACATGTTTAGCCGCATTTGTTTTGAGATTTTAAGACTGTCATCCCGTTAGTTGGGCGATTCTAAGACCTTTTGCCCCTTTTAGTTGGTCGATTCTAAGACCTTTAGCCCCATTGCTGTAAATATCAAGACCTATCATTCCATTTGGGTGTAATTTTTTTCCTAGTGAGAGATGGCGAACATGAAATGCAGGAGGATCCGGCCTTTGGCCGAGACATTTTTCTACCAAAAAAATGTACGGTAAATATCTATCTCGAAGGGGGGTCTTGGGGGTGTGACTAAGTTTGAATAATCGAACATAGCGTATAAATACTGGTTGAATTTTTAATGGTCAATATATACTGCTGAAATATTCTACCAGTAATGGTTGAGTATTGCAGAGGAAGTACTGCAATAGTTCCTCATAAAAAATCGACACCCAAATAGCACGAAAGGTCTTAAAATCGTCAAACTAATAGGACAAATGTCTGAAAATCTCAAAATGAATGGGGCTAAGCATGAGGGAGAAGGGAGTCCAGAAAAATACTCATTACCTGTTGGCATATAATTATAGTATGTAGATTTTAAGGTTACTGACGTCATAAATGTTTTTTGGTCTGCTCAACATGTATTTCCTGTGGGGTACGAAATACTGGAGTCTGGCATACTGTATATTCAAAGTAAACGTAGTCTCCACCCCTGGAGGTATGCAAAACGGTGCTGCCTAGACAAAACACTATCACACACCGGGTTAGACTTCGTAGATGAAATACTCGACCGTATTACTAAATTGTAAAACTTGCAAAACAAACAAACCAAAACTGGGACGACAAAAGATAAATGCAAAAGAACTAATTAAAATCGCTATGTGGCAATAACACTTAAAAAAATAAAATGTATAAATAAAAACACAATCCAGAACCTATAGTGTCACCTAATACAGGGTGAGTATTAAATTAACAATAATATCCTAAGCATAACAGGTTCTATAAATAACATTCCAAATGTCAATCATTA
Source organism: Paralithodes platypus (assembly GCA_032716605.1). Lineage (NCBI taxonomy): Eukaryota > Metazoa > Arthropoda > Malacostraca > Decapoda > Lithodidae > Paralithodes > Paralithodes platypus. Next base: position 15,767,176 of record CM064567.1, read on the forward strand.
CAGAGATATTGACAGTTGATAATGGTATTTTCCCATGTACTTGGCAGACCCTGATTACTAAACCGGGAGTTATTTCAAGTTATAAATGCTCTAGCAATCAGCAAACAAGTAAGAATAAATAATATGAAAACTTTAAATTACGAACTTACATTATACTGTAGGCTATATATATATTGTGGAGTGGGCTTTTGATGTTCTTATGTGTGCGTTTGTAATAAGATTTAGTTAATGCGATCAAAATAATTATTCTAAAATAGTCTGAAGTAAAACGTTACCATATACTGTACATGTTATATTCAATGGGGATGTACTTATTTGCATCTATAAATACACTGCTGTGGAATCATTTATACCGTATTTGCTTTGAGCGAACAGAATGTTTTAGAATACAAGCTAGTGTATCCTGCCTGCAATTGAGTATGTCTGTCTGTCTGTCTGTGTGTGTGTGTGTGTGTGTGTATGTGGAATGTGTGTGGTGTGTGTATGTGTGTGTGTGTGGTGTGTGTCTGTCTGTGCGTGCGTGCGTGTGACCATGGAGGAAGATACAGATGAGCCCTGTAGTTCTATGCTTGCGTACACCCAGCTAGAGTTCCAACTGGTCCAGTACTATTTGTATTAATGCTATTACATACAGTACATTTCAAATAAAGTAATGGCAAACCAAATATATTGACTTAACCTACCCATGCGTTTGTTAATCAATGTTGTTTGTGATTTTAAATGTACAGTATGTATTCATAAATAGCTTAAACAGTACAAATACAGGGAACCCTGAAACAGCTGGATATCATGCCAACAGACAGAGCAGGGTGGTGATGGGCTGGTCTATCAGAGTGAGAACTGAGCACTCTCTGCCATACCCATAGTTTACTCTGACTGTTCCTTTTACTTATATATTTTCTAGATCTCAAGTGACGGCGTCTCTAACGTGGATTGACCTCCCAATCTACCAAGATTGGAAGCCAAAGCGTCACATTTTTCCCTTGCCCCTCAACTTTCTCTTCATAATTGCTGAGGGACACAGGGCCCTGGGTGGGGCTTTGGTTTCCCGGGCATTTCCGCACCCTCCTCAGCTCCCCGCCATGGAGTGGTTTCGGTCACCCAGGCTTTATTGTGGTCGGCGGGGAGGGTTCTGTGGGGGCGCTTGGGGCTGTTCGGCCAGGCAGCTTGGGGAACAACAACAACAACAGACAGAGCAGACGAAAATATAACCACTTTGGGTGTGAACAATCTAAGGACTGTCTATGTCAAAGTGGCGCGTATATATTGACTAGACCTGAGGGCAGACTATGTTGTGTGTTTAGCTCGGTATGACAAATATTGTGGTTGTCTGTCAAAACTGATCCGAAAACATTATATAGAGAATTGGCGTGAAGAGGTTTGCTCTGTGTGTGTGTGTGTGTGTGTGTGTGTGTGTGTGTGTGTGTGTGTGTGTGTGTGTGTGTGTGTGTGTGTGTGTGTGTGTGTATGTATGTGTGTGTGTGTATGTATATGTATGCGTATGTGTGTGTGAGAGAGAGAGAGAGAGAGAGAGAGTAAGCTACACGTGTGTGTATTGAACCATGTACGTTTGTGTGTACAGTATATATCTCCCCCGCTCACCATTCACCTGCCATGAACGTTCACCATGACATATCTATCGTGAAAACGTTGGGCCTAATTGCCGCAGTTTTTCTTCTGTAACTTATGACTACCGTGGAATTGTGTGTTTACGTGTGTGTGTGTGTGCGTCTTTAAATTTGTTTCAATTAAGTAAATGCTTGTGCGTGAGAATATTATATATATATATATATATATATATATATATATATATATATATATATAGTGTGATAACCCGGGTTCGATCGAATCCTGGTGGATCACACATGTGCTTTCATTAATTTAATTGGAGGCGTTTGGTGTGGTGGTGAAGTTAATCAAAAATAGATTATCAGTAGGTTCAGGGATATTTCGTAGCGAGGCCGGTCTATATGATCTGTGCCCCATGAATATTATTTCCTCTCACTTAAACATTAGGCTACCATGGTGCGGTGGGAATATTAACATGATTAGATTAATATCCAGTATTCGAGAACGGATAATAAGTCGTATGCATGTGCATAAACCTTTAACCGTCTTGGTGGTGTAATGGTTAAGGTGTCAAAAATCTGTGTGTGGTAACCCGGGTTCGAATCCTGGTGGATCGCACATGTGCTTTCATTAATTTCATTGGAGGTGTTTGGTCTTGTGGTGAAGTTAATAAAAAATAGAATATATATATATATATATATATATATATATATATATATATATATATATATTATATATATATATATATATATATATATATATATATATATATATATATATATATTTTTTTTAAAGAGTCTGGCGTTATTGTTCTCTCAACGACCCACTGCAGAGGTCTGGTCTTAGAGGGGTGGGGGGGGGGGGGGGCGGTAATAGTGCTCCCTACGCCTCTATGAAGCTTAAAAAACATCCTCAAGCCCCACCTTCGAGATAAATGTGTACATTGTTCGGTTCCTCCTAAAATACAAGCAAGTTTTCGCTCACCAGGTAATAATCGACACTTGAAAGGCACGACAAGTCTTTAATCACCAAAGAGGTTGGGTGGAAGGACTTAACATCGCCAAACTAATGGGGCCAACGTCTTAATATATCAAAACTAATGGGGCTAAAATGAGGTGTCTTGTATTCCTCTTTCCCTCATAGTATTTCCTCCTGTTTTTCGTCGGCGTGAGGAAGGACCTACACCATTTGTTCACTCACTCACTCACTCACTCACTCACTCACTCACTCACTCACTCACTCACTCACTCACTCACTCACTCACTCACTCCTGTATTTCTTCGGCGTTGTATTTCTAGCAGATATTTTCTAGGAGGCTTTCTTGTCCGTCTTCCCTCCAGCACCGGGATTGTCAATCGTTTCTTGGCACAATTTCCTCTTTCACCGTCTCCAGTTCTTGCTTTTATTTGCTGGCTCTCGATCTCGCTCTCTTTCACTCACTCACTCACTCACTCACTCACTCACTCACTCACTCTTTCTCTCTTCAGCTTTGCAGTCCTATTTTTCTACTATGAACTGTCCCTGTCTAGTAGTATTAAGGTTGGACCACCTAGTAGGGACCGCAAGGTCTGTGTGGTCTGAGTATCTGTGTTACTCTGTGTAACTCTCTTCTGTGTTGTTCTTTTCCTTTCACTTTGTAGCAAATTCTATGTTAGAAGAAAGTCCGGTCTGTTTAGTAGAGACTGCAAGGTCTGTGCAGTCTATATATATAACTATGAAAATATCTCTCACTCTTTAACTTTCTCTCCCTCTCCCTCTCTCTGGGTAAGGCTTCCCTGGACTTTTGTGATGGTTTAAGGGGAGATTTCCACCTGGAGGATTTTTTTCTGAACCTCTTTCTCCCTCATGTCTAGCCCCATTGCTTGTGAGATTTAAAGACGCTTGCCCCATTAGTTTGGTGATTTTAAGAATTTCCGCCCCATTCTGTCAATTTTCAGACCTTTCGTGCCATTTAGGTGTCGATTTTATCCTGGCGAGCGATAGCGAGCCTGTAATTTAAGAGTAACCGGCCTTGGGCCGGGATATTTTTCTACCGAAAAATTTACAAATTTATCTTGAAAGGGGGTCAAGGGGGTGAAATTTTAAGATTGCTGGAGGAGTAGGATACAAACTAAAGACCTCCCCTTAAGCTTTCATTCGTACACATTTGTCTTTCTACCAGTCACACATTTCCTACGCTGTTCTCCCACTTCCTCCTCGATACCGATGAGTTCTTCTCACTCTCATCCTTTACTCTTTACAATTTTTTTCTTGAGTTTATCCTAAAGGCGATATTTTAAAATGTGTGTATATTTATTAATTAATCATTTATATTTTGTTTTACTTATTGTTCTAGTTTCCTCTCTAGACCTCATTCAAGCTTAAAACCTATCCCGAATAAAACAAACAAATTATACTAAAAGAAAAAGTTACCTGCAATTTAAATACATATGTTAAAAGATGTGCACTCATTACCAGTACCATTCTGGTAATATGTCCACTGCTAATTAAATGTTCAGTATAATCTACGTAATATATCACAGACACGTGTGGCACACAACACAACACTTTGAACAGTTACTGAAAGGTTAGATATCTGTGCGTAAAGGGAAACACAGGCGTATTCAACCTTAACTTTTCCATCTATGCAAAACAAATATGATTATATATAGAATACCACAAAGAATGAGATTAGCATATCAGATTCGATTTTCAAAGTTATATTGCAACGCTTCCACCTGCTACAAACTCCAGTCATTTACTATTCCATTAGATCAGTATCCGTTGATTGCGGAATAAAGGCACACCCGTGTGTCCAAATGGATTTATCAATACCAGAATGTAAATGTTCAAACGTTGGATATCAGTGTATTTCGTGCCGAATGCATGTCTGGCTGGATCTATCTATCTATCTATTTATCTATATGAATGTGTGTGTGTGTGTGTGTGTGTGTGTATCTATCTATATACATGTATGTATGTATGTGTGTGTGTGTGTGTGTGTACTTACACTAGTTGCATTTGCGGGAGTGAGCATGCTCGTTAATTCCCGCCTCCTAAGATATGTTTGTCATACCGTGCTTTGAAACTATGCACTGATGGTGCAGTGTGTGTGTGTGTGTGTTTATGTATTAGCCAAAACATTAAACAAATGTTAATAGGGAACAACAAGGTATAACATATATGAAACTACATAAGTTTACTCGCAAAAAAATATAACTACGGTATATGAAATATAAACTATAACTACGGTATATGAAATATAAACTATAACTACGGTATATGAAATATAAACTATAACTACGGTATATGAAATATAAACTATAACTACGGTATATGAAATATAAACTATAACTACGGTATATGAAATATAAACTAAACTACGGTATATGAAATATAAACTATAACTACGGTATATGAAATATAAACTATAACTACGGTATATGAAATATAATCTATAACTACGGTATATGAAATATAAACTATAACTACGGTATATGAAATATATTTTCTTACAAATCATTTGTATCTGTTTGAGTAAGTAATAATACTTCAACTAAACTATATATTTTTCATATAAAACGTCTTACTGACAGTTATATATGGAGTATATTATTGCAGACACCTTAATTGCCCATTATAATCTAGTTTATCAATTTCACTTCCAACACCAAACACCTCCCAATGAAATTAATGAAAGCATGTGATCCTTCCAGGATTCGAACCTGGGTTACCTCATACAGATCTTAAACACTCTAACCATTACACCATAAAGACATTTAAAGGCTAAGCACATGACTACGATGTTATATCCATTTATCGTCTAACTACTAGGATCTGAGGGAAGTAAACGGGTAACGTCTCTCTCTCTCTCTCTCTCTAATAGGCGGACAAGTACAGTAGACAGGCAAAATCACACACACACACACACCCCCACACACACACACACACACACACACACACACACACACACATAGGCTACACACACACACACACACACACACACACACACACACACACACACACACACACACACACACACACACACACACACACACACACACACACACACACACACACACACACACACACACACACACACACACACACACACACACACACACACACACACACACACACACACACACCATTCATGTTCCTATTCGACATGTCGGGAAAGACTAGAATTACTTCAGGGAGCAACATTGGTAAACAGACCAATGCTGTCAGTATTATACATATGGACTTATTCGCTATAATTCACACAGTACACATACCGTATAGGTAGGCACACATACTGTACTAACAATAAATACAAGGTGACGTAAACATATTAACTTAGTACATGCGAACACAATATTCAATCAATATCTCTCTCTCCTATATACAGTATATATATAAATATATATATATATATATATATATATATATATATATATATATATATATATATAGGATTACACTTGCACGAAGTTAACATAAACATGCACAAACACACACGAAACATACAAACAGTACATGCACAGTTGAAAACTATGATAAGCCCTACAGATTGCAAACAAGCTTAATCGTTCATATGAATGATGTAATAGTGATGGTACTATAATAATGTATGGTGTTGGACCAGAGACTACAGAGTGGCTATACATTTATGATCACACTACTGAATCCAACATGGGCCTTCGTCAACACAGCCAAGGAGGGAATGTTTATACAGTTCCGTTTTTTACCTTCTCTTGTTTGTATTCTCCAATTTCTTGTTCTAGTTTCCCTCAAATTTTCTGTGTGTGGGTTTTATGTGTGCTATATTTTATTGTTTGCCCATTATGTGTGTCATATCTTGTATTTACTACTTTCTCCTCTGATTCTTATCGGTTTTCCTATTATATTCGATAAATGTATGTCGTCAATTGCATAGTTCATATTCCATCTATATTTATATGTTCATTTTCATTTGTCTACTGTATGCCTCTTGTTCATTTATTACTTCTATTCCCCTGATTTCCTTTGCATCATTGTCCAACGACACCTGTATTGTATGTGTTATTCCCCTGTCAGCCTTTTGTGACCCTCTCCGGCAGCCATCTGTCAACATGATCAGTGTTAATCCCACTGAACCCTCCACACTGCACCCCACAATATCCCTTCCCGGTACCTTCACCCATAATCCCCCGAGCTTACCTCCCTATCTTGCTTGTATGCACCCACTGTCATCAGCCTCGGCTTCCAGACAACTCAAACAATAGACCATTTCAACCACTATATACCAAAATCAACCAGGAAATTAAACAAAGCCAACATAAATTTATATCCTGACTTAAACTAATCTATCCTCATAGTATTGGTTGCTTTGCTATTGTTCTAATCTGCTGGTTAAATTATCACCATCAGGTTTCATTTTGTCAAATGATCCTTCATGGCTTCCTGGCATCGAAATGAGTTCCACAGCGTTTAAAAACTCCACCCAATGCCTCGGATTTCATTCCATCCACTTTTTTTTCTATAGTAGATATATATGTATGTTATCCTCAGTTTTCACTCCTTCCATTTTATTTTCTACAGTATTTATGCATTAATATCCTCAGTGTTCATTCCATTCACTTTCTTTTCTGCAGTATTTTCACATCTAAGAATCCTAAGGGCTCCGCAAACGTCCCTTACAATCCCACAGATGGCCTCTAGCACCGCCCTCGCTTACACCTCATTCATATGGATATGTCAGGCGAGAAGTGGATCCCTCAGCTTCCACCTAGTCCCCGCTCCTCCACCTCCTCTCACTCCACCTTCTACTATCTCTCTTCTTGCCTTTATTTGGCTTATCGTACTCCATATCCTCCCGTTTCCGTTTCCGTTTCCTCCTCCTCCTCCTCCTCCTCGCTCTGTGTTTTTCCAGACATTTTGACTAATGTATCTTGAATTTCATCTTTAGGAGGGACACTTGTTACAGGCATCTCTGCCTTTTTCATTCTCCTTACACATAGAAGTGAAATACAAAAATATAATAAATCGTGTCCTCTGCATGTTCTGTTATGTTTCACCTTACCTCTTTGGCATATTATTAACTGTTCTTATCATGCAGTTAACTGGATTAATATGTTCACTAATCATTCCTTCTCTTCATTATATGCCCTTATATTCAAGTCCTTTTCCTCCTCGTGTTTATATATTTTTATTATTTTCTTTTTCGATATCCTCTTTGGTATACAATCGCCTTTCCTATTCATCTAACTGGGTTCTTCCTAATTCATGAATATCTTTTTCGCCTAAGAAAAAGCGGTTACGGGTTCCTTAGATATATTTTCGAAATCTTGATTAAATTACATTCTTTCCTGGAGATGCCGATTGCAAGGCGGTCGTAATTTAGAAGACTGTTATGCAGCAAGAGAACATCAACTACAAGAAGAAGAAAATAAGATATGTATCAAATTGTACAGTTACCCACATAAGTTCTGTTCCTCTTTGTGATCTTATACATGGTAATACAATGCGCATGATTGAAATCCGAGTGTAGTTTCATATGCAGTGGCATAGACTACAGTAGATCTGGACTGGACACGAAAATGGAACTTTGCAGTAAGGGACCCAAAATCGGAAAACGAACCCCCACGTTCGAACCTCGAAACCTCGAAAATATCACATTTTCGCGGTTTCGAGGTTCGAACTTGGGGGTTTGTTTTCCGATGTTGGGTCCCTTACTGCAAAGTTCCATTGTCGTGTCCAGTCCAGATCTACTGTAGTCCATGGCAGTGGTTAATTCGTCTGACTACTCAACTGATAATTAATAGAAATCACTCACGCAATTCATTCAAACTAATTTTACTTTCATACTTAAGATCACGACGAGGGACAGAACTTATATGGGAAACTGTACAAAGCAAGATATACACTTATTTTTTAATATTTTGCATTCCCCATTCCCCTATTCCAGGTGTAGTATTCCGTGTCCAGCTGGCACAAGCTGTCGTGTACGGTCGCGCTAATAAGTCATGGCCCAGCTGTCATTACGTTTGGCTTGCTCTGTGTTGTATTAATGTCGGTCAGATGTTGAATAGGGTGGGTGAGTGTAGGAAGATGTTTGTATGTTTCACTCGATATGAAGAAATGAAGCTTAGCTATTGCTGGCTCCAATTATTGATCAAAACATACTTGGTGCCGAGACATCACTTATTAGCGAGATTGTACAACAGTGGAACGTCTGCCAAGTTGGAGAAGTAAGCCATATAAACTAAAGGGGATATCAGAGAGGAGCTATTTTGTATCCATTTTCGATGTCCAATATTTTTCTGGCAACAAGGATGATAATTTTTCCATTAGTATCGCAAACTCCACTCCATTCATTATAGGTAGGCCAGACATTGTGACCCCTAACCTCTGTAACTCAAAAAGGGCTGGAACAAATTAACTGCAAATTTCCACACCCATTCCCTGGCTTACCCTTCCTTAATGGTAGAAACATTAGCTCGATTACTATAGTCTTCGTTTAGTTATAGAGGTTAGTAGTCAAGGTTTATGGCCTACCTACAATGAACAGGGTATAGGCTGAAGATAGATTACGCTCATGCTTAGTCCCAATATTTATGAAATTTTAAGACTTTCACCCCATGAGTTGGATCTGTGGTAGTAAAAAGGGTTAAGTGAGATAGTTCGAAGCTTTATAATGGTCGGAGCCCCTTTTTGAACTGGATATAATCGTCTAATAGTACCAGCATTATAATTAAAATGATGGCTCCGGTACAGAAGGGGTTAAGCAATTCTTCCCCTTTTGCAGCGCCAAGGAAGGACGAAATAATTTGACAAATGACGTTAGCTTTAAATATGAGTGCAAATTCGTGTACTCTCATTAAACAACACTCCTTCCCAAAGTATTCGTTCGGTACTAGGCGCTGGGGAAGGAAAGAATTGTTTAAGGAGAGATTTCCACTTGAGGGATTTTTTTTTAACCCCCTTCTTGCCTCATCGCTTTTGATAATTTAAGACGTTCGTCTCATTAGTTTGGCGATTTTAAGAACTTTCACCCCATTTCTGTAAATTTTAAGACCTTTCGTGTCATTTAGGTGTAATGTTTTCCTGGTGAGCGATAGCGAGCCTGTAATTTAAGATGAACCGGACTTCGGCCGGTACATTTTTCTACGAAAAACTGTACAAATCTATTCTAAGGGGTGAAATGTTAAGCATGATGGAGGTCTAAGAAACAAATTAAAACCTCCCCTTAACCCATTCTGTACCGACGACGTTTTTTTAATTTTATTTTGGCTACTATTAGACATTTTATTCAGTTTAAAAATGGCCTCTAGCAATTAAAGGAATTCGAATTATCTCAACCCTTTTTACTACCCCAGATCCTTCTTAAACTCCACAAAATCCTCTAAATATCTATCTATCTATCTACTGCCGGACGCTTTACTCCCCTTAATGAGGGTGGCCATACACAGAAGGGCGGACCTATTCCCTGTAAGAGGGACAATCCGAGCCAGGACTGAAGGACTTATAGGATTGACCACTCAATTTAGGATCCGTCTGACTCCGAAGCCCTCTATGTATCGGGTGGGTGGGACTCGTTAGCCTTGGTCGGCAACCCATCTAGGGGAGACAACCTTATAAAAATCCGGGTGGATGGGACTCGTCAGCCTTGGTCGGCAACCTGTCTAGTTATAGGGGAGTAAACCTAATACAAATCCGTGCTGCTTATCTACGTGTAAGGCAGGTTAGTGGATGGACTAGCCGAACACCACTGTAGAAAAATAGTGCTAACAAGATACATGGAGGGCCTATAAATATAACTAGCAGAAAATGAAATAGACGTCACCGTTACAGAAGGGGTTAAGAATTCCACTCTGGACCCCCCCCCCAAAAAAAAAAACTCCTCCCTCCTCTCTCCCCTGCACCACTTCTCTATCAAACCTCTCCTCTCCTCTCCAACCACTTATCTTTCAAACTTGTCCTCTCCTTTCTCAAACTTGTCCTCTCCTCTCTCAAACTTGTCCTCTCCTCTCTCAAACATTTCCTCTCCTCTCTCAAAACTTGTCCTCTCCTCTCTCAAAACTTGTCCTCTCCTCTCTCAAAACTTGTCCTCTCCTCTCTCAAAACTTGTCCTCTCCTCTCTCAAAACTTGTCCTCTCCGCTCTCCAACTTGTCCTCTCCGCTCTCCAACCTGTCCACTCCTCTCTCCAACCTGTCCACTCCTCTCTCCAACCTGTCCACTCCTCTCTCCAACCTGTCCACTCCTCTCTCCAACCTGTCCACTCCTCTCTCCAACCTGTCCCTCTCTCAAACTGTCCACTCCTCTCTCCAACCTGTCCACCCCCTCTCCAACCTGTCCACTCCTCTCTCCAACCTGTCCACTCCTCTCTCCAACCTGTCCACTCCTCTCCCAACTGTCCCTCCTCTCTCCAACCTGTCCACTCCTCTCTCCAACCTGTCCACTCCTCTCTCCAACCTGTCCACTCCTCTCTCCAACCTGTCCACTCCTCTCTCCAACCTGTCCTCCTCTCTCCAACCTGTCCCTCCTCGCTCCAACCTGTCCACTCCTCTCACACCTGTCCCACTCCTCTCTGTCCACTCCTCTCTCATGTCCTCTCCCTCTCCAACCTGTCCTCTCTCTCTCCAACCTGTCCTCTCCTCTCTCTCAACTGTCCTCCCTCTCTCAACCTGTCCTCTCCTCTCTCCAACCTGTCCTCTCCTCTCTCAAACTGTCCTCTCCTCTCTCACCTGTCCTCTCCTCTCTCAACCTGTTCTCCTCTCTCCACTGTCCTCTCCTCTCTCCACTGTCCTCTCCTCTCTCCAACTGTCCTCCCTCTCCCCACCTGTCCTCTCCTCTCTCCAACCTGTCCTCTCCTCTCTCACCTGTCCTCTCCTCTCTCAACCTGTCCCTCCTCTCTCCAACCTGTCCTCTCCTCTCTCAAACCTGTCCTCTCCTCTCTCAACCTGTCCTCTCCTCTCTCCAAACCTGTCCTCTCCTCTCTCCAACCTGTCCCTCCTCTCTCAACCTGTCCTCTCCTCTCTCCAACCTGTCCTCTCCTCTCTCCAACCTGTCCTCTCCTCTCTCAAACCTGTCCTCTCCTCTCTCCAACCGTCCTCTCCTCTCTCAACCTGTCCTCTCCTCTCTCAACCCGTCCTCTCCTCTCTCAAACCTGTCCTCTCTCTCTCCAACCTGTCCTCGTCTCTCTCAACCTGTCCTCTCCTCTCTCCAACCTGTCCACTCCTCTCTCCAACCTGTCCACTCCTCTCTCCAACCTGTCCACTCCTCTCTCCAACCTGTCCACTCCTCTCTCCAACCTGTCCTCTCCTCTCTCCAACCTGTCCTCTCCTCAACCTGTCCTCTCCTCTCTCCAACCTGTCCTCTCCTCTCTCCAACCTGTCCTCTCCTCTCTCCAACCTGTCCTCTCCTCTCTCCAACCTGTCCTCTCCTCTCTCCACCTGTCCTCTCCTCTCTCACTGTCCTCTCCTCTCTCACTGTCTCTCCTCTCTCCAACCTGTCCTCCATGTCCTCTCCTAAACCTGTCCTCTCCTCTCTCCAACTGTCCTCTCCTCTCTCCAATCTCTCCTCTCTCAACCTGTCCTCTCCTCTCTCCAACCTGTCCTCTCCCTCTCTCCACTGTCCTCTCCTCTCTCCACTGTCCTCTCCTCAACCTGTCCTCTCCTCTCTCCACCTGTCCTCTCCTCTCTCCAACCTGTCTTCTCCTAGCTCTCTCTGTCCTCTCCTCTCTCCAAACCTGTCCTCTTCCTCTCTCCAACCTGTCCTCTCCTCTCTCCAACCTGTCCTCTCTCTCTCCAACCTGTCCTATCCTCTCTCCAACCTGTCCTCTCCTCTCTCCAACCGTCCTCTCCTCTCTCCAACCTGTCCTCTCCTCTCTCCAACCTGTCCTCTCCTCTCTCCAACCTGTCCTCTCCTCTCTCCAACCTGTCCTCTCCTCTCTCAAACCTGTCCTCTCCTCTCTCAACCTGTCCTCTCCTCTCTAAACCTGTCCTCTCCTCTCTCCAACCTGTCCTCTCATCTCTCAACCTGTCATCATCTCTCAACCTGTCATCATCTCTCAACCTGTCATCATCTCTCAACCTGTCATCATCTCTCAACCTGTCCTCTCCTCTCTCAAACCTGTCCTCTCCTCTCTCAAACCTGTCCTGTCCTCTCTCAAACTTCTCTCGTCTCTCAAAAGTTTCCTCTCGTCTCCACTCCTCTCTCAAACTTGTCCACTACCGGTACTACTATCCAATCTTCGGTGTTCTTTCTCAGTCACCTCTCGCTCAAAAACTTGTCTCCTCCTTTTCCACAAATGTTCGTTGCGTCTATCATCAGATCTCCTTTCGTCTTACCCAACATTCTTCGATTTTCTTGTTTTTGTTTTCAAATCTCAAATACCTATTGTCCCTAAAATGTTCATATTATCATTAACCATTTAAGGAGTATGACGCGCTTTGGCAGTTTATTCTGGCTATTATTAGAAGATATTATTCAGATTAGGAAGGGTAATTCAGAGGGATGATTGAGACAGTCTTTACCCTTATAATATCCACAGATAATTGCTAAACTGTATAAAATCAGCTTATGATAGGCAGAATAAACTGACGAAATGTGTCATGTTCTTCAAAGGGTTAGTCCACCTCCTCGAACAAACTATTTTTAACCCCTTCCCCACCGGTGATGTCTTTTAAATTACATTCTTGCTATTATTAGACGATTTTATTCAGTTTTAAAAGGGCCTATAGTAGCCTACTATCTCACTTGACCCTTTTTACTACCACACGTCCTTCTTAAACCTTCGAAAATCGTCTAAATATAGCTAGAATACAAATAATAAGACGTCGTCGGTTCATAAGAGGTTAATATCCTATTCTTACAAGATCAAAGGATCATACTGTTTGAATAAGCCATTTATTTCTCTCCAAAAAAAGTTATGACAATAAAATTTAACCATTTGAAAGTTATTGCTGCAAAGATTGAAATTGATGTTAGTATGTCTATATACGTGTCTCTCTCTCTCTCTCTATATATATATATATATATATATATATATATATATAACAATTAATTCGATGTATTTGACGTATTTATCGATGGTCTCCTAATTACAGCTAAAGTAATTAACGCTAATTAATTACTAAATCACTGTAATAGCTGAATAATATAGAAAAAGTTATAATTTACCGTCTGCTGAAAATAAAAATACCATACTGTGGCTAGCTAACCACGATGACATTCGCTCTTTTCATAAACTCAAAGGATACGGTACGACTGGATTAATAAAGGGGAGGTATATAGTTTTTCTAGACCTACTTCTTCATGTTTAACCCCATTAGTTTTCAAATTGTAAGACGTTCGCCCCATTAGTTTGTTGATTTTAGGACCATGTGTCCCATTTTTTTATCAATATCAAGACTTTTCGTGCCATATAGGTGTCGATTTATTCCTGGCGAGAAAAGAAAAAAAGTTATAGGTCCCTTAAGTTCAAAGCTACCGACAAGAAGTAGATGCAGTCATCCTTATAGCCTACTTCCGATCTAGTTAACTTTAACGTTCGGCACAACAATCTCGTTTCGCTCTCTGACATATATAAACATAAAATAATATACCCAATTGGAAAGACAAATCATGCAAACAAGTCAATACAACTTATATAAACAAAAAATATATAATTATAGGCAAACCATGCAAACAGTGAATTCAATATATATACAAAATGTTACCCGGTATACTTAATTAGAAATAGAGAAAAAACAAAAACTAAAGTCAACACAACATAGCCTACTCTACCGATATATAAACTAGAAACAATCTACTTAATTAGAAATCAATCAATAAATAAATAAATAAATAAAATATTTTGCCTCGTGATGCATACAGAACATATAATATAGTATAATTGAACTTACAGTTCAACCTCATACATTTTATGGAATATCTTCATTAAGAAGCATAAAAACACAAAAATAACAAACTTGTAAACCCATTAAGAGTATGCTAACAGTGTATTATCTTAGCACAATATTAATGGGATAGCTCAGAAGAAAAGCATACCAAAAAATAAATTATGTTCCCTCCACCAACCGACTTTACTCCTAAACTCAATTAATGAAATCAACAAATACATGTGGCAGTCCAGGGATTCGAACCTAGGATGTTCACACCGAAATTCAGTGCATATGTTAAACTAATCTGTCCATGCGACTTTTAAAATACATGTATTCCACACAACACCAACTGATGTGGCGGCGTCTACGCCGTGGGACCACCTCCCGGAGCTACCAACCGCGGATGGCTGCCGACCTTCCACGGCCGGAGACAAGATCAATCGACCAGTGGAGGACAACCGGATGCCGGCCGCGGGGAGCAGTTTCGGGAGCCAAACCGTCACAACTATCCCCTGCACCCCCCCCCCCCCCCCCCCCCTGGGGGCACTGGTCCTTGGAGTGGCTTCGGTCGCGCCGGGAATTTCCACACCTCTCACACCACACACACACATCAGTTTTTCCTACACCGAGAAATGACTCTCCGGCTGTCATTTCTCGAAGACTTCTTCTAGCCGGAGACATTGAGAGCAACCCAGGACCCACGTACACATACATATGTCCAACTTGCTCAAAACCCATCACTTCGAGTCGCCACACTAAGGGTTCAGTTCTCTGCAATTCATGCAGGAACTGGACCCACTTCACCTGTACAACACTTGCCTCCAAGAAACACTACACGAACACCTGGACCTGTTCCTCATGCCCCTCCCTCTCCCAGTCAAATCCCTCGCCTAAAACCCGTCCACCTCTCCTCCCCAACCCCCCTAGCTTTCCCATATCATCCACTCCCCCCCCTAAAACCCGTCCACCTCTCCTCCCTAACCCACCTAACCTTCCCATACTATCCACATCCTCAACTCAGCACACCACACCCCATCCTAATCCATTCCAACCCCCATCTCCTTCTCCCCAATCCCCACCCCCACCTCACCCATCCCAACCTCCAGCCCCTCCCTCACCCCCACCCTCACCCCCACCCCATCCTCGTGCAGCAGCACCCAACATACATCGTGCACATAACATTAACATTCTTCAATTGAACATAGATGGCATTAACACAAAGAAACACGAACTCTCACACTTCATCAAACAACACAACATACACATTGCCATCTTACAAGAAACAAAACTCCGCACATCACAAAAAACACCCACATTTCATAATTTCACCACCATCAGACAAGACCGGGCTGTCGGCGGGGGCGGTGGACTCATCACCCTGGTACACAATGAAATATCATACATAGTAACCAGTGTACAAACCAAATCCCTCCTCCCCCAAATGATAACACAACAGAAATACAATCAATTAAAATACGCACTGGCAACAAATCCAACATAACCATCATAAACACATACATCCCTCCCCAAACATCCCCTACAGTACCAAATGAATACAGACCACACTTACAACACATCACAAACACCCCACACATCATCCTGGGTGGTGACTTCAACGCCAAGACGTCGGCCTGGTCTTTCGACAACCCCGACACAGACAGAGGGCTGGTACTACAAAACCAAACAGATAACCTCATCATCCTTAACGACATCCATCAACATACCCATATTCCTCACCAAGCCCTCTATAACCCATCATCTCCAGACATCACCTTTTGCTCCCCAGAACTCGCCCCCACAACATCCTGGAGGGTGGTCAGAACCTTAGGCTCTGACCACCTCCCGATCATTATCACCACCAAAACCAGACTCACCCCAGCTAGCCACAAACACACATACACCAATTATAAAAGAGCTAACTGGGAAGCATTCACAAATGAGACAGAACAACACTTCACAACTCTAAACAGTACACCCATCACTAACATCAACAATGCTGTACACATACTCAATAAAACTATCCAAAACGCTGACAAGAAACACATTCCAAGAGGTAACAGAAAAAGACACAACCCCAACTTCACACCAGAAATTCAAAACCTCATCAGACAACGCGACATACTGAAACACTCCCCAGCACCCCACACACAAGACATCACACAACAAATTCAAGCACTCAACACCCAAACTAACAACAAAATACAAGAACAACAAAAACTAAATTGGAATAACTTCCTACAAACACTTGATCACAAAACAAACCCCAAAAACTCTACAAAACACTAAACAGCATCACACTTTCCAACAGCAACACAACACAATCACATGCTACAATCACAACAACAGACTCTACTCCTTCATGTAAACAACAAGCAAACACTCTCATCAATCACTTCTCACATGTCAGCCACCTAAAACCTCACAAAGACGACCGACGTGTCATCCGACGTAAGAGACAATTCCCCACAGACCCTGACTATACACCCTTCATCAATCACCAGACAAAGCATATCATCAACAATCTCAAGCACTCACCCGCCTGTGGCCTAGACAACATAAGCAACATACACCTCAGACACCTGGGACCACAAGGCATACAAACACTCACTAACATATCAAACTACAGCTATTCACACAACACAATACCAGACATTTGGAAGCATGGTATCATCATCACATTCCCCAAACTCAACAAAGACCCCACGCTACCCTCCTCGCACCGCCCCATCACACTCCTTTGCTCCCCCTCCAAAGTCATGGAACGCTTAGTATTACAACTACAGTACCAAATGAATACAGACCACACTTACAACACATCACAAACACCCCACACACCCCACACATCATCCTGGGTGGTGACTTCAACGCCAAGACGTCGGCCTGGTTTGTCGACAACCCCGACACAGACAGAGGGCTGGTACTACAAAACCAAACCGATAACCTCATCATCCTTAACGACATCCATCAACATACCCATATTCCTCACCAAGCCCTCTATAACCCATCATCTCCAGACATCACCTTTTGCTCCCCAGAACTCGCCCCCACAACATCCTGGAGGGTGGTCAGAACCTTAGGCTCTGACCACCTCCCGATCATTATCACCACCAAAACCAGACTCACCCCAGCTAGCCACAAACAATTGGAATAACTTCCTACAAACACTTGATCACAAAACAAACCCCAAAAAACTATACAAAACACTAAACAGCATCACACTTTCCAACAGCAACACAACACAATCACATGCTGCAATCACAACAACAGACTCTACTCCTTCATGTAAACAACAAGCAAACACTCTCATCAATCACTTTTCACATGTCAGCCACCTAAAACCTCACAAAGACGACCGACGTGTCATCCGACGTAAGAGACAATTCCCCACAGACCCTGACTATACACCCTTCACCAATCACCAGACAAAGCATATCATCAACAATCTCAAGCACTCACCCGCCTGTGGCCTAGACAACATAAGCAACATACACCTCAGACACCTGGGACCACAAGGCATACAAGCACTCACTAACATATCAAACTACAGCTATTCACACAACACAATACCAGACATTTGGAAGCATGGTATCATCATCACTTTCCCCAAACCCAACAAAGACCCCACGCTACCCTCCTCGCACCGCCCCATCACACTCCTTTGCTCCCCCTCCAAAGTCATGGAACGCCTAGTATTACAACTAATTACACCTGACCTACCCCTAGCTCCAACACAACATGGCTTTAGGCCACTGCACTCCACAAACACTCTTCTCACAGACCTTACACAAAGAGCTTTCGACGGCATCAATTCAGCTAGACCACCACACAGATCACTATTAGCCACACTCGACATTAGTAAAGCCTTCGATGCCATCCCCCGCCACAACCTAACAAACAAAATCTACAACACAAACATGCACAACAACACAAAACGGTGGCTGGCCAACTTCCTAGCAGGCAGATGTGCACACGTATCTTTTGCCGGTCAGTCATCTAAAATCAGAAACTTTCCATACGGAGTCCCACAAGGATCCGTCCTATCGCCCGCACTCTTCAATCTGTACATGCACGATATAACTACACCCAATACGCCCCAAATAAACTTAGCCTCCTATGCAGATGACATAACACTCACATGCACACACCATGACCCAAAAAGAGCAACAGATCTCCTTCAACCCTATCTCAACACACTACATGGCTGGTGCACTACAAACAGACTTAATCTAGCCCCAGCCAAATCCACCGCAACCCTGCTCACAAGTTGGACAGGAGAACACGAATACATCCCTCAACTCACCATAAACAACACACCCCTAACACATACACACACACCCAAAATCCTAGGAGTAACATATGATACTCATATGACATTCAAACAGCACACCACAAACAGAAACTGACACCCAGACTTAACGCCCTCAGGTCACTTGCTCACACAAAATTTGGACACAACAAAGAAACTACCACCACAGTATATAAACAATACATAAGATCAGTGATGGAATACGCAAGCCCAGCCTGGGCTTCTAACCTAGCTGAAACACATCATAAGACCTTACAGACTATTCAAAACAAAGCCCTGAAGATCATTACAGGCTGCACAGCTACTGCACCCACAGATCACCTACATCAAGAAACCAAAATCCTCAAAGTCAAAGACCATCTGGACATGAGAGGCACTCAATTCCTGGCAGCAGCCTCCACGAACCAAGACCACCCACTAAACTACATGGCAACACACCCACAGACACCAAGAAATATCAAAACAACACCCAGCACACGGTATCACACACAATTATTGTCCTCTCTCCCTCCCTGCCCACCCCGAACCAACATCCAGAAGCACATCCATACTCATATCTCTCACCGATCCATCCACTCACTCACAGACAACACACAGCTGCATGCACGACCTCCCGAAATCCATCCTTCCGAATCCTCCCTTCCTCGCGAGGACAGAGTCCACCTGGCCAGGCTGAGATGCGGACACCATCCAGCTCTCCTGAGCTATCAAAAGAGACTGGATGACTCCGTTGTCGACGCCTGCCCGGGATGTAACACAGCACCCCATACCATTAAACACATCATAGAAGACTGCATTTCACACAACCACTTACGCCAACAACACAATCTACACTCAATGAGAGCTCTGTGGGAAAGCCCGATCGTGGCCATGGCCTTTCTCAGGGACTCGGGGCTGTTCGGCCAGGCAGCTTAGGGAACAACAACAACAACTAATTACACCCGACCTACCCCTAGATCCAACACAACATGGCTTTAGGCCACTGCACTCCACAAACACTCTTCTCACAGACCTTACACAAAGAGCTTTTGACGGCATCAACCCAGCTAGACCACCACACAGATCACTATTAGCCACACTCGACATTAGTAAAGCCTTCGATGCCATCCCACGCCACAACCTAACAAACAAAATCTACAACACAAACATGCACAAAAACACAAAAAGGTGGCTGGCCAACTTCCTAGCAGGCAGATGTGCACACGTATCTTTTGCCGGTCAGTCATCTAAAATCAGAAACTTTCCAAACGGAGTCCCACAAGGATCCGTCCTATCGCCCGCACTCTTCAATCTGTACATGCACGATATAACTACACCCAATATTCCCCAAATAAACTTAGCCTCCTATGCAGATGACATAACACTCACATGCACACACCATGATCCAAGAAGAGCAACAGATCTCCTTCAACCCTATCTCAACACACTACATGGCTGGTGCACTACAAACAGACTTAATCTAGCCCCAGCCAAATCCACCGCAACCCTGCTCACAAGCTGGACAGGTGAACACGAATACATCCCTCAACTCACCATAAACAACACACCCCTAACACATACACACACACCCAAAATCCTAGGAGTAACATATGATACTCATATGACATTCAAACAGCACACCACAAACATTAAAAAGAAACTGACACCCAGACTTAACGCCCTCAGGTCACTAGCTCACACAAAATTTGGACACAACAAAGAAACTACCACCACAGTATATAAAAAATACATAAGATCAGTAATGGAATACGCAAGCCCAGCCTGGGCTTCTAACCTAGCTGAAACACATCATAAGACCTTACAGACTATTCAAAACAAAGCCCTGAAGATCATTACAGGCTGCACAGCTACTACACCCACAGATCATCTACATCAAGAAACAAAAATCCTCAAAGTCAAAGACCATCTGGACATGAGAGGCACTCAATTCCCGGCAGCAGCCTCCACGAACCAAGACCACCCACTAAACTACATGGCAACACACCCACAGACACCAAGAAATATCAAAACAACACCCAGCACACGGTATCACACACAATTATTGTCCTCTCTCCCTCCCTGCCCACCCCGAACCAACTTCCAGAAGCACATCCATACTCATATCTCTCGCCAATCCAACCACTCACTCACAGACAACACGCAGCTGCATGCACGACCTCCCGAAATCCATCCTTCCGAATCCTCCCTCCCTCGCGAGGACAGTGTCCACCTGGCCAGGCTGAGATGCGGACACCATCCAGCTCTACTGAGCTATCAGAAGAGACTGGATGACTCCGTTGTCGACGCCTGCCCGGGATGTAACACAGCACCCCATACCATTAAACACATCATAGAAGACTGCATTTCACACAACCACTTACGCCAACAACACAACCTACACTCAATGAGAGCTCTGTGGGAAAGCCCGATCGTGGCCATGGCCTTCCTCAGGGACTCGGGGCTGTTCGGCCAGGCAGCTTAGGGAACAACAACAACACCAACTAGCCTATCTCAGTTGTCACTTAATTACAGTTTTTTTCCATAAACCCAAAAAATACATGACAACCAATAAAGTGTGATAGACCTCTTAGGTTCCCAGAGGTCGTTCCTAAACTACAAAAAATCGTCTAATGGTTGCTAAATTCAACTGGAACACCGCGTCATAATTCTCAATGGTTTAAGTTGAGCCATTCACATACCGGCCAGCGCCCGCACTGAGAAGTGGGCGGAGCTTAGTCACGTGGATGGGAAGGAGGGAGAAAAGCGAAGTCACATGGATGGGAAGGAAGGAAGGAAGGAAGGGTGTATGTGTGTGTTTTCCACGTAGAACCAGACCTCTCAAAGCGGCCGAATAAGCTAAAAATAATATGCATAGAGCCGGACCAAGGAATTTACAAAGACCGACAGTGCAATGTGGGGGGCTCGTCGACCATTGAAGCCCCACCCACCTCCCATCTATATCAAGGTCATGTGTGCCCCGCATGATTGTTGTGGTAGAAATTCACCTCTTCAGCACCATTACGCCTTTTTACCTTCGATTCTGGCTAAAATTAGACGATTATATGGAGTTTAAGAAGGTTCTATGCTATTAAGGGAGTTTGTTGAGATGGCATTTACACATTTGAGCCCTAGAGGTAGACTATATACTAAAGAACATCGTCTAATGGTAACCAGAATATAATGAAAATTACGTAACGGTGAAGGGGTTAATGTCATAACCTAATCAACACACACCTAGATTTCATGTCTAAAACAATATAGTGTAGTCAGTCATACTGCAACCACAATATACTATTAGGCTAATAATGCTAAATATATATATATATATATATATATATATATATATATATATATATGTAAATTATTTGGAGAAAACAAAATTAAAAGCCAATGCAACGAACACCCATCACGAGCTGAAAAATAAGTCATGTAGAGGTTGTCCTGATAAATGCAAGTTTACCAAATCCTAGCATAAAATACCGCTAGATCCATTATCAAAGTAGCTTAGAGTCTGCTAAATAGTTAATAAAAGCCGAAAATCGCTAGAATAATGCCTAAGTTTATAAACAATTGCTTTAACATAGCTTAGATCTGTGAAATATTGCTATAACAAATGTCTGATGTAAATATAGCCCTCTAGATCGAAATACCTCTGAATCTAGAGGGGAACAAGCTATATTGACAACACTGGATTAAGCGGAGAAAGTAGCTAAACGGGCGACACTGGATCCTTAGTGTGTGCAATTTCGGTGAGTATCCTAGGTTCGAGTCCTTGAAGTACCACATGTATTCATTACTTTCATTGATTTCATTAGTTACGTTTATTTGTAAATTAATTAGTGAGTTGGTGAAAACAAATATGAATTAAGCGGGGAAGCACCTAAACGGGCAGTACTGGATTTAGCGGAAAAGTGGTTAAAATGGTAATGGTAAGTGGGTAAAATGGTAAATGCCAGAAGTCGCCATCCAATCTAAAGGGCAAGACGGGGTAGACAACATTACCTTATATGGAGCGACGCTAGAGCCCCCGCAGGCAGTATCTGGCAACCCCACGGCGCTATGCGGGATTCACTCACCTGAAAGCATTATACCACATTAATACCTGTTGTAAATCATTCATTTTCTGTTTTCTCGCTATTATTATCGATTTTATTAAGATTAGGAAGGGTATTATGGAAGTCAGACGGTTAATCGAGATGGTCATTACTTATTATTCCCACTGCTCCTTCCTAAACTGTATAACATCGTCTAATGATAGCCAGAATAGTCTAAATGCATCATAATCTTCAAAAGGTGCATAATGGCATCGTCTACTGTATATCTTACAATTCATAGCAATATAATAAAAGTAACTGACTGATCAGAGTATGTCGTGCGGTTATTTAAAAGGAGTAAGGGACAAACTGGATTTTAGGTCACGTATGGGATATAATGTTCTAAATGTATACTATAGCTTTGTCATAGAGTATTAGTCACCACAATATATGTCTTTACCGCTGCATATTAAATTATTTTTCCTTAGACTTTGTGGGTTAAATAAGGGTGATGGCGGCCATCTTGGATCAGCTGAGACCTAATATTTTTCATTTTGTTACCGTAGTTTTAGTATTTTGTCATATTCTAGGTAAATATTTAGTTTTACACCGGGGACGATTTTTACAAGTATTTTTTAGATTTTGTCCTTGTTTTTTTTTTTTTTTAGTAGGGTTTCTTTATGAACCCCATCGGAAAATGCAAAACAAGTCTTATCCATCAATCTTAAGACATGGCCCCCGATAGTGGGGAGGGCTATGAAGATCAGGGAAATTGCGGGGTAAGAGGCGTAAATAAAGGGGTAATATTGGAAGAATCCATGAAATCCGAGCCAAGTTTTGTCATTAACCTAACCAAATAACCTAACCAAACCTAACCTAGTATTATGGGTGGGGGCTGCTGCCCCCACACAACCGCTAAATCCATGAAATCCGAGCCAAGTTTTGTCATTAACCTAACCAAATAACCTAACCTAACCTAACCTAGTATTATGGGTGGGGGCTACTGCCCCCACACCCCCGCTAAATCCATGAAATCCGAGCCAAGTTTTGTCATAAACCTAACCAAATAACCTATCCTAACCTAACCTAGTATTATGGGTGGGGGCTGCTGCCCCCACACCCCCGCTAAATCCATGAAATCCGAGCCAAGTTTTGTCATTAACCTAACCAATGAATGAAGGTGGTGGAGCGAGAGGGGTGGCCGTCCCCACCAACGCAACAGAAAATGGAGATCGGGTGAGCCGTGCGAGATTTAGGGATTTTTTTTTAGACATTTAGGGATTTTTTTATAATGAATTACCGACGGGGTGGACATATATGGCAATGAAGTACATGACCTAACTAACATATTTGTCTAAATAATATATCGATGGTTTCGACCCGGTGTAGAAATAAATAAATTCCATATTCTATATCAATACTAACCCTGCGGGGCTCTGGGAGCGGCAGCCCCCAGGTTAGGTTAGGTTGTTAGGTTAGGGTAATGACAAAATATGGTTTTAGGGGGCATGTTTTAATATTGCAAAATAATGGGTAAATATGAATTTCCAGAAGGAAGAACACCTTAAAACACACTAATCAATGAAGAAACTCATGAGAAAAAGGATTATAATACAAAAAAAACATACGTGACCTAAAATCCAATTTGACCGGAGTACGGTAGGGAGGTGTGGGGGAGGGATTTAAGCAAGATGGCAGCCGAGATTCCCTACCCTCTCCAACCACCAACATTAAAATACGCCTTAATCGTCTCTCCTACGCCTTTCATTCATCCTTTAGTTAAACGAAAACATATATATTAATAGCATACACATGTAAAGTGATGGGCAATGTGAAAGAAATACTCACATCGCCAGAAAGTGTAGATATAAGGCGGAGACACGAAGCGATACACTGCACACAACAAAAGACACTGCGGCACTGAGGTGTGAGGAGTGACCGAGTGAGCCTAGTGAGGAGGGAGGGTGGAGGGATTGAAGTCACTAATTTTCCACTGTTCGAACACGTTCTTCAAACACTATTCTTTGTTTATTTAGCTATATTCCCGTTGAATATATTATTTGTGTTGTCAGATTAATGATCTTAATAATATATGGAGTGATTTTACCGAAGTTTTTGTCGATTCTCACAAACCCGTAGTGCTTAATGAACATTGCAAGCTATGTCAAGACAATAACATACAAGCGCCTGGACACAGGTTACATAATCGCCACACTGATATTCGAGTGATTAGCAAGCCATACATAGTAAGTTAAATTATGTAAGACAATAATATATCTTTAAATATAATCTTTAACCATTTGGTCTGCTTTGCCGGCATTACCTGTATATATAAATTAATGATTATTGAGGCTTTATAAATATCGGTGAAGGAAACGTTTAAACCAGATTCATGACTACTTGATGGCAACACTCAGATTAAGGGTAGGTATTTAGTGTGTTCCCTATATTTCCATCAAGCTTACGATTACACCCCCTAGACCCCCTTTCAAGATAAATTTGTTCATTTTTCGGTAGAAAAATTTCCCGGCCAAAGGCCGGTTCCTCTTAAATTACTGGCTCGTTATCGCTCGCCAGGAAAAAATTGACACCTAATTGGCACGAAAGATCTTAAAATTGACAGAAATGGGGCGAAAGGTCTTAAAATCGCCAAACTAGTGGGGCGAAAGTCTTAAAATCTCATAAGCAATGGGGCTAACCATGAGGGAGAAAGGGGCCAAGAAAAAAATCCCTCAAGTCGAGACCTCTCCTTAACCCTTCCTACCCGGGCTGCCTTAGGTAAGGACAGCGCGGCTGAAGGGCCGCTACCCGGTATGCCTTACCTAAGGCATTTGCTTGAAAGCGTGCTTTAAATTTCGCGCGGGCAAATTTTACTTTGCGGGGGCGATCGTAGCGCCACCAAGCCTCAACTACCACGTTTATCAGTTCCTACGTTGCCGCCATTGCGAGCTACAGCAAAAAAATGAATTCCGACGCGTCCGATACTGTGCAATCTCCCGCGTGTCCCAGTGCTACCCCGCTACGCCTCTGCCAACCAAGAAGAAAAAGAAACTAAGGAAAGTGAAACGTTTGCTAAGTGATAGTGCAATACAACGTGAACTTTTCAACCAGGATTTGAGCAGTGGTGAAAGCTCTGTGGACAAAAACCTCTATATTCAGAGTAGAAGTGGGAGCGAAATTGACGATTTTGTGGGATTTGGTGCTGATGACAATGTTGATTTATTTGAGGGGGGTGATAGTAGTGATGATCCTGATGTGTAAGTGGTGGAGGAAGGCGCTATTGAAGTACCAAGTGTGCTAGAGCCAACCCCTTCGCCTAGTTTCGTAGGTCAGGGTAGGCCTAGGCCTAGCCCTAGCCCTAGCCCTACGCCAGGACCTTCCCCTTTGCCTGCCCATACGCCCTTGAAAGTGGGTAAATACTTCTATAAACAGTCTTGAGTGAAAAGTGCAGCCAAGAAGGCACACAGGGAGGCAGAAAAAGTGAGGGAAGGCGTAGATAGTGAGAGTGACGCCGACCCAGGCCTAGCAACCACCCACATTCCTTTGTCCCGACGCCTTGACCCGGGACGCCGGGAGGGCCACCCACAGCCCTCGGCTTCATCTGTCCCTCAGGATGACCAAAGGGCCTCTACAAGTGAGCCATTGGCCTCCCACTGTGTGTCACCACAGGCCCCGCATCGTAGGTCCTTATTTCCTGCGGAAAAGTCCACGGCTAGCCGCAAAAGGAGCCCAACTCCCGAGGCCGAGGCTCCCATTGCTCAACCTCCCGCAGCCCCACGCCGCCGACGCCCGGTCTATTCTTCACCAGAGTTGTCTCCTGAAGAGGATGCTGACGACCCCAACATTGCCCCAGATGACCTGACGTCGCCTGAGGAAGAGGAAAACGAAGAGGAAGAGGGAGTCCCGACAAGAAGAGTCAAAGGACCTCAAGGTCGTGAACGTGGTCAGCCTGCCGACGCCGCTGCCCCTGGGACTGGGCCTGGGTGTGGGCGTGCAGGGCGTCCGCCTGGGCATCCGCATGGCCAAGGGCGTGTGCCAGGGTGTGTGCCTGCTGCAGCTCCATGTCCTCGTCCTCGAGCTGCTGAAATGTTTGTGTAGTCAGATGGGGCGGATTTTGTGCCAGATTTTCCTGCCTCTGACGAGGTACAACAGGGTTCTGGGGTGTCACCAGCATATCCCTGTGGCCCAAATGCCACCCCCAGTGAACTTTTCTGTGGCTTCTACGACAATGAAGTCATGGATTACCTTGTCAAAGAGACAAATAACCACCAGGCTATCTGTTCAAACTTTCCTGGCAGGAAGACCAGTGCCAAGATGGTGGCATGGAGAGCTCTCACTGTGGCAGAATTATATGTGTTCTTGGCACTCACAATGCTGATGACACACATAAAGAAGCACATTCTGGCCGACTACTGGATAACTGGCGACCTCACAACGACTCCAGCATTTGGCAAATTCATGTCATCCTCTCATATTTCATATGTCATCGACATCCTCTCATATTTCCACCTGACAAATAACATTCATGTCCACGAGCCCGACACACTCTGGAAGATCAGGCAACTGTATGACATGATACGTCATCGGTTTTCCACCTACCTGATTCCATTTCAGAAGCTGTGCATCGACGAGTCTCTGGTCCTGTTCCATGGTAGGCTGCACTTCCGACAGTATATCCCGTCAAAGAGACACCGCTTCGGCATCAAGCTCTTCGTCCTCTGCGACTGCAAGACGAGATATGTGCTCGACTTTATAGTCTACAGCGGCAAGGGTGGTGAGGTGCATATTGACCCCCTCATTGGTTTTGGCGGCGCTGTGGTAAAGAGGATGATGGAGAGGTACTTCCATGACAACCACGTCCTCTATACCGACAATTATTACACGTCGCCTATCCTCGCCAAGTACCTCCATGACCGCAAGACCGGAACTGTCGGCACAGTGAAGGGGAAGAGAAAGGGCATGCCAGCCTACCCAACCAAAACTAAGAAGACGGACATCCTCTCCATCCACTGGCATGACCAGCGCAAGGTCAACCTCCTCACCACATGCCACAAAGCAGAGATGGTCCCCACAGGGAAGGTGGACCGAAAAACGAAGAACCCTATCACAAAACCAGCTGCTGTTCTGGACTATAACCTGAACATGCGCCTTGTCGACAAGTCCGACATGCAGATGGGCTTCATAGACTGCCTGCGAACATCTTGCAGGTGGTACAAGAAGTTTGTCCTGCATACAGTAGATATGTCTGTCCTCACGCGTAAAACATCTACCATTTGAGGAGTCCAGTCATCAAGTACAAGAGCCTGCGGACCTTCCAAAAGCAGCTAATACTTGAGCTCCTGGTAAAACATGCGGGTACACCAGGGAGGCCACTACAAGGACCAGGCATGATGGACAGAATAGGGTGTGCCGAGTTCTTGAGAAAGCACCAGCTCGTCGCCCTTCCTTTCCAGGGTCCTAACAGCCGAATAAGGATGCAGAGGAGGTGCTATGTGTGCACCCGCACAACTCGACGACCAAGCAAACCCACAAAAACCACTTGGCAATGCCTCGAGTGTCAGGTGGGACTTTGTGCTGGCACCTGCTTCAATGATTTCCACACTCTGGCAAACTATTGAAGTGTAAGTGACAGTGATAGTGACACTCAATAATAATACTAATAATATAACTAAGTATAAGTGAAAGAGACACATAAGTAATAATAAGTGCCTTCAGAACAATATGAACAAGTGAAAGTGACACTAAAATATATATTCCTAACAATAAAGAAGTGAAAATTACACTATCAATTACCATAGTCCAGTATAAATAATCATAACTACTATAATAATGACTATAAAACTAAGTCTAAGTGAAAGAGACACTAAGTAATAATAAGTGCCTTCAGAACAATATGAACAAGTGAAAGTGACACTAAAATATATATTCCTAACAATAAAGAAGTGAAAATGACGCTATCAATTACCATAGTCCAGTATAAATAATCATAACTACTATAATAATAACAATAAAACTAAGTATAAGTGACAGAGACACAAATTACTTCAGAAAAATATATTTAATGAGTGAAAATATCATAATAACAATAATATATGGCATAATAAACAATAAAACACTAAAAAATCGCTTCCCACCATAATTCAAGGTAGAGCGACGAGTCAAAACGTTCGTCGTAGCCTGGGCCGCGGTTGAGCGTTCGGACGCGGCGAGGTAAATACGCGACAAAAGTTACCTCCACTTCTATCACCATAACTCCGGAACTACTTGAGCTAGAAAGCTCTACTCAACGCCATTCTACGCGGCAAGGTAAGGCGCCCATTTTGACATATGTTTGATTAATGTAAGTAGTACATTAAGCGAGATTAGCCTTAGTTTACTTTTGTTGTGTTTTCAGCCAGATCGCCCGGATACAGCCTCCGTCCTTAAGAAAGGCTGCCCGGGTAGGAAGGGTTAAAACCCCAATGCCATTCGGTGTTTCTGTTTCCATACAAACATCCCCACTCCTCCACAACATAACAACAATATTAATTTCCTAACTTTACTCTAGCTATCGTATAGTCGTACACACTCTCTTCTCTCTCTCTCTCTCTCTCTCTCTCTCTCTCTCTCTCTCTCCTAGTTATTATAGTGGATGTCTTCTATGATCCAAGTTTGTGCTCTCTCTCTCTCTCCTATATTTTGCCGTTTTCCATTATCCAAATCTAGGGAGAAATTGAAATGAACACCACTATTGATTTATAAATGTAATTCTTACCAATGTACTATATATTATAAAGATACGCGTTAGATATAAATTATGAATAATGAATATTATATATATTATTGATGTATATGCTATACTTTTCATTCACCAAAATGTTTCCCTGGAGATGAGTTGTCCGTTTTCTGAATACTATAATAGTGTATCTGTTCACTGTATATTTAATCCCTTCTGTACCGGTAACGTACTTTTAATTTTATCTTAGCTACTATTAGACGATATTATTCAGACTTCGAACCATCACATTTAACCCGTTTAACTACCACAAACCCTTCTAAAACTGCACAGAATCGTCTAAATATAGCTAGAAGAAAATCAAAAGACGTCGCCGGTACAGAATGGGTTAAAAAGGATGTCATTCTGAATAGCTTATTAAGGCTCAAGGGAATAAAAAATCACCCGATAAAAACACAATTACTCTGCAGCAACACACTAATTCTCTCTCTAATTCTCTTGAAAGCGGCCGGTCCCCTTAACCTTCTCGAACCAATGGTGTAATTTGTATTACATTCCTTCAATCTGTCTTTACCTCATGTTATGACTTAAGGTGTTCAAGATCCGTGTGTCCAGACATTTTGACTCTAACGTACCTTGAATTTGGCTCTCTTTCATTTGTTCAACTTGTGTGTGTGTGTGTGTGTGTGTGTGTGTGTGTGTGTGTGGTGGGGGGGGGGGGCACTAGTTTCACGCAGCATTACCTTCTGTCTCCTTCCTACACATACAAAATATCTAATTAACTGGCACAGTCCTTTTAACTATATGTTGGTTCCTATTAGACGATGTAATGCAGTTTAAAAAGAGCCTCCAGCAATTACCAGGCTTCGAACTACCTCACTTAACTTTTTTTTTTACTACCACAGATCCTCCTTTAACTGCACAAAATCGTCTAAATATAGCTAGAATACAATTCAACAGACTTCGCCGGTACAGAAGGGGTTAAACCAAACTCCTACACATTCTTCATAAACTGAGCAAAACATTAACATAAACTCGTCATCACACAGGAAGGGTTAAAACAACGGCTCAAGATAGAATACAAACCGCAAGAAAATGTAAATAATCTGGCCCAACGCGCGCATAAACTCTGTTGAAGAAATTAATGAAACTGCCAGTGACACCATATCAACACCCTCACAGTCACCTCTCTCTCTCTCTCTCTCTCTCTCTCTCTCTCTCTCTCTCTCTCTCCACTTGTTACAGGCAGCTTTGCCTTTTGTTTCCTTCTTACACAACACCCTCTCGCTCATATAAACACAGACTCGTAATGTCGTATATGTTAGCCCCTGCACTACCGGGTCCGCACTTTTAACTTTATTCCGGCTACTATTAGATGATTTTATTCAGTTTAAAAAGAGCCTTCAGCAATTAACCGGCTTCAAATTATCTCGCCCTGTGTACCACCACAGAACCTTCTTAACCCTTACTGTACCAGACGGTATTACTATAAATGTAACCTCCTGTACTAAGCATTGAACTCTGGAACTCTCTCCCTCAATCAATCTTTCCTTCATTCTATGACTTAGACTGCTTTAAACCTCGCATTTCCAAGCAATTTTGACCCCAACGTTCCTTGAATTTGGCTCTGTCACTCTTTTAGCTTTGGAGGAGACACTCGTTACGGCAGCCTGCCTTGTGTCGCCTTCATACACATAGGACAAAAACAAAACAAAAAATAAATACAATAACACAAAATAATAAATAAATAAATCAAGGCCCTTTTGATTCCCACAGATCCCTCCTAAGATTTATAAAATCGTCTAATGATAGCCCGAATAAAGTGGCAAAGGTGGCATAATCCTCAAAGGGTTAAATTGCTCACTATCATTGTTCTCGTCTGTATTCGACAAGCTGTTTAGGCTCGAATCCACTTCCTTCTGTGTGGCCCTGATTGGATTCTTGGGCTGAATATTAGATTCCTGCATACGTGTTTCAACGCTGCTCTTGATTGCATGGCTCTTTTGGATGGTATTCCTAAACACTTCTTTCCATTCACTGCGCCTGATACCGAGCGAACATTGTGGGAATGAGTGTTGTTTATAGAAATTACACTCCCATATCTCAAAGTAACGTCATTTTGTCAAGTTATTTCGTCCATTAACGGCTCTGAGAAACGAAATATTGTTTAAGAAGACCGCTCTTTGTGTCTTGTTCCCGCCGCTCTTGGTAAATAGAAGTTTGTTTTGATATTGTAAACACGGTGTTCCGGTTTCTTCTTGTCGTATCATTGTTATGGTTATATTTTAGCTTGCTGCTCGGTTTTGTTTTATCTTGATCTGATATTTCTGTATGCTTGTTTCCATCCATTCATCTATCTATCTATCTATCTATCTGTATCTATCTATTTATATATCTATATGTCTGTCTGTCTGTATCTATCTATCGATATAAATATATATATATATAGTATATATATACAGTATATATATATATAATATATATATATATATATACAGTATATATATATATATATATATATATATATAATTAATTATATACTGTATATATATATATCTGTATATCTATCTAGCTATCTATCTACGCTATCTACTTGCCAACCTATATATTTATTAAATCATCCACTCTAAGTATCTGCTTAACTAACCATATGTATGTATATAATACGTAAATAATATATATCGGTAACTGTGGCCGAGCGGTCTAGTTACTCAGCAACTAACACATAAGATCGCAGGTTCAATTCCCGTTGTTACAAGGGGAAGATAATATTGGGATAGAATTATATATGTGCTTCACCACAAAAAACATTAACAAATTCAGTAATGGTGATGTTATTTGTGTTCGATTTAAGCTACATTAAGGCGAATGAATGAATGAATTAATGAATGAATGAATTAATGAATGAATGAATTAATGAATGAATGAATGAATGAATTAATGAATGAATGAATTAATGAATGAATGAATGAATTATTTAATGAATGAATTAATGAATTATTTAATTAATCAATTAATTAAATTCCTCAGGGCAGCGAAACAGTAAAGTTCATTGCCGCCGAAAGTAATACATTTAGGTGATAATCTTTAGCCTAAGATATATGGTAGCTAAAAGATATAATTGGCTCGTAATGGGTAGACATCCTTCCTAGCCTGAATAAAACCGTCTAATAGTTGACAGAGAATAATGAAAAGGATGTCACCGGTACTGACTGGGTTACCACGCCATAACACACCTGTCCTGTTTACAATACATTAACATTTTAAAAGTATTCCCATATTACTCGGCTATTACGATTATTTTGATAAGAGATATATTGTTAATTATGGTAACTTGGTATTAAGGGGCTAGTGGCTGTTTTTATATTTGTTTCTATTAATTAATTTATTCCTATATTTTTAAGTTTCCTCGCTAGACCTCCCTCAAATTTAGAAAAACACCCCCTAGACCCCTCCTCAAGATAAATTTGTACATTTTCCGGTAGAAAAAAGTCCCGGCTATCGCTCGCCAGGAAATAATCGACACCTAAATGGCACGATAGGTCCTAAATTATGCAGAGAACCCATTATCCAGTGAAATGACTCTAGTCGGTTTTACTTCAGCCGATGACAAATTGAATCCCTTAACCCTCCTGGCCCGGGCAGGCTCTCCTAATGACGGAGCTCGTATCCGGGCGATCTGGTCGAATATCAACAAAAGTAAACTAAGGCTAATCTCGCTTAATATATTACCTACATTAATCAAACATATATATAAATGAGCGCCTTACCTTCCTGCGTAGAATGGCGTTGAGTAGAGCTCTCTAGCTCAACTGGTTCCGGAGTGATGGTGATGGAAGTGGAGGTAACTTTTGCCGCGTATTTACCTCAGCGCGTCCGAACACTCAACCGCGGCCCCGGCTACGACGCCCAGTTGCACTCGTCGCTCCACCCGCAATTATGCCGGGAAGCGATTTGATAGTGTTTTATTGGTTATTCTGTCATTTCTTATGTTATTTTCACTCAATAAAGTTATTTATATGAACTTATTTGTGTCTCTGTCACTTATTACTTCGTTTTATTATTATTATTATGATTATTATTGTCACTTTCACTGGACTTGATAATTGATAGTGTCATTTCCCTTTTATGTATTGTTAGGTA
This sequence comes from Paralithodes platypus, assembly GCA_032716605.1. NCBI lineage: Eukaryota > Metazoa > Arthropoda > Malacostraca > Decapoda > Lithodidae > Paralithodes > Paralithodes platypus. Next base: position 15,800,750 of record CM064567.1, read on the forward strand.
GCTAATAATAGATATAGTGTCACTGTCACTTATATTGTTATGTTATAAGGCACTTATTATTACTTGTGTGTGTCCTCTTTCACTTATACTTAGTTTTTATCATTATTATACTGTCACTTTGACTGGCCTAGGCTTATTGAGTGTCATTTTCACTTATTTATTGTTAGAAATATATATTTTAGTGTCACTTTCACTTGTTCATATTGTTATGAAGGCACTTATTATTACTTGTGTGTGTCTCTTTCACTTATACTTAGTTTAATTATTATTATACTGTCACTTTGACTGGCCTAGGCTTATTGAGTGTCATTTTCACTTATTTATTGTTAGAAATATATATTTTAGTGTCACTTTCACTTGTTCATATTGTTATTGAAGGCACTTATTACTTATGTGTCCTTTTCACTTATACTTAGTTATATTATTATTCTTAGCCTACATTTGAGTGTCACTTTCACTGTTGTCACTTCCACTTCAAAAGTTTGTTAGAGTGTGGAAGTCGTTGAAGCAGGTGCCAGCACACAGTCCAACTTGACACTCGAGGCATTCCCAAGTGTTTTTTGTTGGTTGGCGGGGTCTGCGAGTTGTGTGGCTGCACACATGGCACCTCTTCTGACTCCTAGCGTTACTACCTGGTGCTTTGAAAGGAAGGGCGTTGAGCTGGTGCTTCCTGAAGAATTCAGCACACCCCGTTCTGTCAAGCTGGCCTGGTCCTTGTATTGGCCTGCCTGGTGTACCCACATGTTTAGCCAGGAGCTCAAGTAGCACCTGCTTGTGGAACTTCCGCAGGGACTTGTACTTCTTGGCTCCTGGAGTCCTCAGACGGTAGATGTTGTAGGCATTGAGGACCGACATATCTACCGTATGCAGGATAAACTTCTTGTACCACCTGCAAGATGTTTGCAGGCAGTCGATGAAGCCCATCTGCATGTCGGACTTGTCGACGAGGCGCATATTGATGTTATAATCCAGGACAGCAGCTGGTTTTTGGACGGGGTTCTCGGTTGTTCGGTCCACCTTCCCTGTGGTGACCATCTGGGCCTTGTGGCATGTGGTGAGGAGGTTGACCTTGCGCTGGTCATGCCAGTGGATGGAGAGGATGGGGCCACTCTTCTTGTGGAAGATGTCCGCCCTCTTTGTCTTGGTTGGGTAGCCTGGCATGCCCTTCCTTTTGCCCTTGACTGTGCCGACAGTTCCGGTCTTGCGGTCATGGAGGTACTTGGTCAGGAGAGGCGACGTGTAATAATTATCTGTGTAGAGGATGTGGTTTTTATTGAAGTGCCTCTCCATCATCTTCTTCACTACAGCACCACCAAAACCAATGAGAGGGTCAGTCACAACTTCTCCAGCCTTGCCTCTGTAGACTATAAAGTCCAGCACATACCCCGTCAAGCAGTCGCAGAGGACGAAAAGCTTGATGCCGAAGCAGTGTCTCTTGGACGGGATATACTGTCAGAAGTGCAGCCTACCACGGAACAGGACCAGAGACTCGTCGAGGCACATCTTCTGGAAAGGAATCAGGTATGTGGTGAACAGATGACGTATCATGTCATGCAGCTTCCTGATCTTCCCTAATGAGTCGGGAAAGTGGACTGCCATGTTGTTTGTCAGGTGGAGATAGGAGAGGATGTCGAAGTACCTGTCCCTGGACATGTATTTGCCAAATGATGGAGTCGTTATGATGTCGCCAGTGATCCAGTAGTCAGCCAGAACGTGCTTCCTTATATGTGTCATCAGCATTGTGAGTGCCAAGAACACATATAGTTCTGCCACAGTGAGAGCTCTCCATGCCACCATCTTGGCACTGGTCTTCCTCCCAAGAAAGTTGGCACAGATAGCATGCTGGTGATTTGTCTCTTTGACGAGGTATTCCATGACTTCATTGTCATAGAAGCCACAGAAAAGTTCACTGGGGGTAGCATCTGGGCCACAGGGATATGCTGGTGACATCCCAGAACCCATCTGTACCTCGTCAAAGGCAGGACAATCTGGCTCAAAATCAGCTCCATCTGTCCACACAAACAGGTCGGATGCTGATGCTCGAGGTCGTGCTGCAGCAGGCACACGCCCTGGACACCCTGGCACACGCCCTTGGCCACGCGGACGCCCAGGCGGACGCCCTGGACGCCCTGCACGCCCATGCCCAGGCCCAGGCCCAAGGGCAGTGGCGTCGGCAGGCTAACCACGTCCACGACCTCGCCCTCTCGCTCGTTTTGTCGGCACTTCCTCTTCCTCTTCCTGTTCCTCTTCCTCTTCCTCCTCAGGCGACGTCAGGTCATCTGGGGCAATGTTGGGGTCGTCAGCATCCTCTTCAGGAGACAATTCTGGTGAAGAAGTGACCGGGAGTCGGCGGTGTGGGGCGCGGGAGGCTGCGGGAGCTTCAAGAATGGGAGCCGAGGCCTCGGGAGTTGGGCTCCTTTTGCGGCGAGCCGAGGGCTTTTCAGCAGCAAATAATGCTCTGCGGTATGTTGAGGCCTGTGGCACATCACCATTACCACTTGAAGAGGCCCTTTGGTCATCCTGAACGAGAGATGAAGGCGAGGGCTGTGGGTGACCCACGCGGCGTCCCGTGTCAAGGCGTCGGGACAATGGAATGCGGGTGGTTGCTAGGCCAGGGTCGGCGTCATTATCGCTATCTTCAGCTTCCCTATGCTTTTCTGCGGCTCCCCTGCGTGCTTTTTTAGCTGCACTTTTGACCAATGATTGTTTGTAGAAATATTTGCCCACTTTCAAGGGCGTACAGGCAGGCAAAGGGGAAGGTCCTGAGCTAGGGCTAGGGCTAGGCCTAGGCTGACCTAGCAAAGATGGCGAGGGGGTAGGCCTAGGTTCTAGCACAATGGGAAGCTCAATGGCACCTCCCTGAAACACTTCCACATCAGGATCATCACTACTGTCTCCCCCCTCAAATAAATCGACATTATCATCGTCTCCAAAGCCCACGAAATCGTCTTCTTC
>CM064567.1:15803804-15996304 GCA_032716605.1 Paralithodes platypus
CGTGCTATATTCCAGGCTCGGTTTCTACTATCCTGTGCCTTACTACATCTTATATTGAACCATTGTTCTCTCAACACCCACTGCAGAGGTCTGGTCTTAGAGGGGTGGCGGTAACTGTGCTCCCTACGCCTCTATGAAGCTTAAAAAACATCCTCAAGCCCCACCTTCGAGATAAATGTGTACATTTTTCGGTTCCTCCTAAAATACAGGCAAGTTTTCGCTCACCAGGTAATAATCGACACTTGAGTACAGAGTGGCTATACATTTATGATCACACTACTGAATCCAACATGGACCTTCGTCAACACAGCAAAGGAGGGAATGTTTATACAGTTCCGTTTTTGACCTTCTCTTGTTTTTATTCTCCAATTTCTTGTTCTAGTTTCCCTCAAATTTGATGTGTTTTGTTTTGTTTTGTGCTATATTTTGTTGTTTGCCCATTATTTGTGTCTATGTAGGCGTCATATCTTGTATTTACCAGTACTACTTTTTCCTCTGATTCTTATCGATTTTCCTATTATATTCGATAAATGTATGTCGTCAATTGCATTGTTGCATAATGATGCATAGTTCATATTCCATGTATATATATATATATATATATATATATATATATATATATATATATATATATATATATATATATATATATATATATATATATATATATATGTTAATTTTAATTTGTTTACTGTATGCCTCTTGTTCATTTAGTACTTCTATTCCCCTGATTTCCTTTGCATCATTGTCCAACGACACCTGTATTGTATGTGTTATTCCCCTGTCAGCCTTTCGTGACCCTCTCCGGCAGCCATCTGTCAACATGATCAGTGTTAATCCCACTGAACCCTCCACACTGCACCCCACAATATCCCTTCCCGTTACCTTCACCCATAATCCCCCTAGCTTACCTCCCTATCTTGCTTGTATGCACCCATTGTCATCAGGCTCGGCTTCCAGACAACTCAAACAATAGACCATTTCAACCACTATATACCAAAATCAACCAGGAAATTAAACAAAGCCAACATAAATTTATATCCTGACTTAAACTAATCTATCCTCATAGTATTGGTTGCTTTGCTATTGTTCTAATCTGCTGGTTAAATTATCACCATCAGGTTTCATTTTGTCAAATGATCCTTCCTGGCTTCCTGGCATCGAAATGAGTTCCACAGCGTTTAAACACTCCACCCAATGCCTCGGTTTTCATTCCATCCACTTTCTTTTCTATAGTAGATATATATGTATGTTATCCTCAGTTTTCATTCCATCCATTTGATTTTCTAAAGTATTTATGCATTAATATCCTCAGTTTTCATTCCATCCACTTTCTTTTCTACAGTTTCTACGCACTTATATCATCAGTGTTCATTACATTCACTTTCTTTTCTGCAGTATTTTCACATCTAAGACTCCTAAGGGCTCCGCAAACGTCCCTTACAATCCCACAGATGGCCTCTAGCACCGCCCTCGCTTACACCTCATTCATATGGATGTGTCAGGCGAGAAGTGGATCCCTCAGCTTCCACCTAGTCCCCGCTCCTCCACCTCCTCTCACTCCACCTTCTCCTACTATCTCTCGTGTTGCCTTTATTTTGCTTATCGTACTCCATATCCTCCCGTTACCTCTCACAATCATCATCATCGCCCTCTTCCTCGTCTTTCTCAATCACTCACTTCTCTTCCCCCTCCTCCAACTCTTCCTCCTCCTCCTTCATGCTCTGTGTTTTCCCAGAAATTTTGACTAATGTATCTTGAATTTCATCTTTAGGAGGGACACTTGTTACAGGCAGCTTTGCCTTTTTCATTCTCCTTACACATAGAAGTGAAATACAAAAATATAATATATCGTGTCCTCTGCATGTTCTGTTATGTTTCACCTTACCTCTGTGGCATATTATTAACTGTTCTTATCATGCAGTTAACTGGATTAATATGTTCACTAATCATTCCTTCTCTTCATTATATGCCCTTATATTAAAGTCCTTTTCCTCCTCGTGTTTATTTATTTTTATTATTTTCTTTTTCAATATCCTCTTTTGTATACAATCGCCTTTCCTATTCATCTAACCGGGTTCTTCCTAATTCATGAATATCTTTTTCGCCTGAGAAAAAGCGGTTACGTGTTCCTTAGATATATTTATGAAAAATTGATTATATTACATTCTTTCCTGGAGATGTCGATTGCAAGGCGATCTTAATTTTGTAGACTGTCATGCAGCAAGAGAACATTAACTCCAAGAAGAAGTAAATAAGATATGTATCAAATTGTACAGTTACCCACATAAGTTCTGTTCCTCTTTGTTATCTTATACATGGTAATACAATGCTCATGATTGAAATACGAGTGTAGTTTCATATGCAGTGGCATAGACTACAGTAGATCAGGACTGGAAACGAAAATGTAACTTTGCAGTAAGGGACCCAAAATCGGAAATCGAACCCCCAAGTTCAAACCTCGAAACATCGAAAATATCAAATTTTCGCGGTTTCGAGGTTCGAACTTGGGAGTTTGTTTTCCGATTTTGGGTCCCTTACTGCAAAGTTCCATTTTCGTGTCCAGTCCAGATCTACTGTAGTCCATGGCAGTGGTTAATTCGTCTGACTACTCAACTGATAATTAATAGAAATCACTCTCGCAATTCATTCATACTAATTTTACTTTCATACCTAAGATCACGAAGAGGGCCAGAACTTATATGGGAAACTGTACATGAACACAAAGCAAGATATACACTTATTTTTTAATATTTTGCTTTCCCCTATTCCAGTTTAGTATTCCGTGTCCAGCTGGCACAAGCTGTCGTGTACGGTCGCGTTAATAAGTCATGGCCCAGCTGTCATAACGTTTGGCTTGCTCTGTCTATTAATGTCTGTCAGATGTTGAGTAGGGTGGGTGAGTGTAGGAAGATGTTTGTATGTTTCACTCGATATGAAGAAATGAAGCTTAGCTATTGCTGGTACCAATTATTGATCAAAACATACTTGGTGCCGAGACATCACTTATTAGCGTGATTGTACAACAGCGAAACGTCTGCCAAGTTGGAGAAGTAAGCCATATATACTAAAGGGGATATCAGACAGGAGCTATTTTGTATCCATTTTCGATGTCCAATATTTTTCTGGCAACAAGGATGATAATTTTTCCATCGGTATCGCAAACTCCACTCCATTCATTATAGGTAGGCCAGACATTGTGACCCCTAACCTCTGTAACTCAAAAAGGGCTACAACAAATTAACTGCACATTTCCACACTCATTCCCTGGCTGACCCTTCCTAAATGGTAGAAATATTAGCTCGATTACTCTAGTCTTCGTTTAGTTATAGAGGTTAGTGGTCAAGGTTTATGGCCTACCTACAATGAACAGGGTATAGGCTGAAGATAGATTATTTAAGGTAGTTGACATTTTATGCATATAAAACGATTTTATTCAGGTTAGGAAGGAATTTTGAAGACAGGGTTAAGGAGAGATTTTAAGGATAGGTATTTCTCGCTCATGCTTAGTCCCAATATTTGTGAAATTTTAAGACGTTCACCCCATTAGTTGGATCTGTGGTAGTAAAAAGGGTTAAGTGAGCTAGTTCGAAGCCTTATAATGGTCGGAGGCCCTTTTAGAACTGGATATAATCGTCTAATAGTTCCAGCATATAATTTAAATGATGGCTCCGGTACAGAAGGGGTTAAGCAATTCTTCCCCTTTTGCAGCGCCAAGGAAGGACGAAATAATTTGTCAAATGACGTTAGCTTTAAAAATGCGAGTGCAAATTCGTGTACTCTCAATAAACAACACTCCTTCCCAAAGTATTCGTTCGGTACTAGGCGCTGGGGAAGGAAAGAATTGTTTAAAGAGATATTTCCACTTGAGGGATATTTTTTTGGACCCCCTTCTTGCCTCATTGCTTTTGATAATTTAAGACGTTCGTCTCATTAGTTTGGCGATTTTAAGAACTTTCGCCCCATTTCTGTAAATGTTAAGACCTTTCGTGCCATTTAGGTGTAATTTTTTCCTGGTGAGCGATAGCGAGCCTGTAATTTAAGATGAACCGGACTTCGGCCGGTACATTTTTCAACCAAAAAATGTACAAATCTATTTTGATAGGGGGTCTAAGGGGTGAAATGTTAAGCATGATGGAGGTCTAAGAAACAAATTGAAAACCTCCCCTTAACCCATTTTGTACCGACGACGTCTTTTTAATTTAATTTTGGCTACTATTAAACATTTTATTCAGTTTAAAAAGGGCCTCCAGCAATTAACGGAATTAGAAATGTCAACCCTTTTAACTACCCCAGATCCTTCTTAAACTCCACAAAATCCTCTAAATATCTATCTATCTATCTATTGCCGGACGCCTTACTCCCCTTTATGAGGGTGGCCATACACAGAAGGCCCCCAAGCGGACCTATTCCCTGTAAGAGGGACAACCCGAGCCAGGAATGATGGGACTTATAGGATTGACCACTCAATTGAGGATCCGTCTGACTCCGAGGCCCTCTATGTATCGGGTGGATGGGACTCGTTAGCCTTGGTCGGCAACCTGTTTAGGAGAGTAAACCTGACACAAATCTGTACTGCTAATCTACGTGTAAGGCAAGTTAGTGGATGGACTAGCCGAACACTACTGTAGAACAATGGTGCTAACAAGATACATAGAGGGCCTCTAAATATAACAAGATACATAGAGGGCCTCTAAATATAACAAGATACATAGAGGGCCTCTAAATATAACTAGCATAAAATGAAATAGACGTCACCGTTACAGAAGGGGTTAAGAATTCCACTCTGGACCCCCCCCCCCCAATAACTCTTCCCTCCTCTCTCCCCTGCACCATTTCTCTATCAAACCTCTCCTCTCCTCTCTCAAACACTCATCTTTCAAACTTGTCCTCTCCTCTCTCAAACCACTCATCTTTCAAACTTGTCCTCTCCTTTCTCAAACTTGTCCTCTCCTCTCTCAAACTTGTCCTCTCCTCTCTCAAACCACTCATCTTTCAAACTTGTCCTCTCCTCTCTCAAACTTGTCCTCTCCTCTCTCAAACTTGTCCTCTCCTCTCTCAAACTTGTCCTCTCCTCTCTCAAACTTGTCCTCTCCTCTCTCAAACCTGTCCTCTCCTCTCTCAAACCTGTCCTCTCCTCTCTCAAACCTGTCCTCTCCTCTCTCAAACCTGTCCTCTCCTCTCTCAAACTTCTCTCGTCTCTCAACCTGTCCTCTCCTCTCTCATACCTGTCCTCTCCTCTCTCATACCTGTCCTCTCCTCTCTCAAACCTGTCCTCTCCTCTCTCAAACCTGTCCTCTCCTCTCTCAAACCTGTCCTCTCCTCTCTCAAACTTGTCCACTCCTCTCTCAAACTTGTCCACTCCTCTCTCAAACCTGTCCACTCCTCTCTCAAACCTGTCCACTCCTCTCTCAAACCTGTCCACTCCTCTCTCAAACCTGTCCACTCCTCTCTAACTTGTCCTCTCTCAAACCTGTCCTCTCTCAAACCTGTCCTCTCCTCTCTCAAACCTGTCCTCTCCTCTCTCAAACCTGTCCACTACTACTTTCCAATCTTCGGTGTTCTGTCTCCGTCACCTCTCTCTCAAAAACTTGTCTCCTCCTTTTCCACAAATGTTCGTTGCGTCGTCTATCGTCAGATCTCCTTTTGCCTTACCCAACATTCTTCGATTTTCAGGTTTTTGTTTTCAAATCTCAAATACCTATTGTCCCTAAAATGTTCATATTATCATTAACCATTTAAGGAGTATGCCGCGCTTTGACAGTTTATTCTGGCTATTATTAGAAGATATTATTCAGATTAGGAAGGGTAATTCAGAGGGATGATTGAGACAGTCTTTACCCTTATAATATGCACATATAATTGCTAAACTGTATACAATCGGCTTATGATAGGCAGAATAAACTGACGAAATGTGTCATGTTCTTCAAAGGGTTAGTCCACCTCCTCGAACGAACTATCTTTAACCCCTTCCCCACCGGTGATGTCTTTTAAATTACATTCTTGCTATTATTAGACGATTTTATTCAGTTTTAAAAGGGTCTATATTAGCCTACTATCTCACTTGACCCTTTTTACTACCACATGTCCTTCTTAAACCTCCGAAAATCGTCTAAATATAGCTAGAATAAAAATAATAAGACGTCGTCGGTACATCAGAGGTTAATATCCTATTCTTACAAGATCAAAGGATCATACTGTTTGAATAAGCCATTTATTTCTCTCCAAAAAAGTTATGACAATAAAATTTAACCATTTGAAAGTTATTGCTGCAAAGATTGAAATTGATGTTAGTATGTCTATATACGTGTGTCTCTCTCTCTCTCTATATATATATATATATATATATATATATATATATATATATATATATATATATATATATACTATATATATCTATATATATATATATATATATATATATCTATATATATATATCATATATATATATATATATGCTATTCCTCCCTCTCCACCCTCCTCTCTCTTACTTATGCCTAATATCCTAATCTCTTCTAAAGATGTACTTTCTACCCTCTCTGGGCTTAATACTAATAAGGCGTACGGTCCGGACGGTGTTCCTCCTGTTGTTCTCAAAAACTGTGCTTCCGTGCTGACTCCCTGCCTAGGCAAACTCTTTCGTCACTGTCTATCCTCTAACGTCTTCCCTTCATGCTGGAAATTTGCTCACATTCAACCTGTCCCAAAGAAGGGTGACCGCTCTCAACCCTCCAACTATCGTCCAATTGTTCTCACCTCTTGTCTTTCTAAAGTTTTTGAAACTATTCTTGCTTCCAAATTTCTTAAGCATTTCTCTTCTCATAATATGCTCTCAGATCGCCAGTATGGCTTCCTTAAGGGTCGCTCTACTGGTGATCTTCTTTCATATCTTACTAACTCTTGGTTATCCTCCTTTCGGGAATTCGGTGAGACTTTTTCTATTGCACTAGACATATCGAAAGCCTTCGATAGAGTCTGGCACAAATCTTTAATTTCTAAACTACCCTCCTTCGGTTTCTATCCCTCCATCTGTGCCTTTGTCTCTAATTTCCTTTCCGGCCGTTCCATAGCCGCGGTTGTGGACGGCCATTGTTCACTTCCTCACCCTATAAACTCCGGTGTTCCTCAGGGCTCTGTCCTATCTCCTATTCTCTTTCTAATTTTTATAAATGATTTCCTCAACTGTACCTCAATTCCCATCCATTCATATGCAGGGGAGGTGTGGTGGAGTGGTCTTGCCACTGGCCTGGTAATCCAAAGGTCCCGGGTTCAAATCCCGATGTATCAATGGGAAGATATTATTGGGATGGAATTTATGCTGTACCTAGTATCAGTGCATTACTACAAGCCCACCGAAACGTCACTAAAATACCCTCATTGTTCCCTGATTAAATAGCACTGTATGAATATTCCCATATTCAAAATATGCTATAGGGGTGCAATGCCTGGTGAGTTATCTGCTCAACAGGTGGCGTTGTGTGTGTGTAAGTGTGAGAGTCCGAGTGTAGGGGGTGAGACAGTGAAGCACGGGAACGAGGTGGCTTCAGAGATGGGGTCGTTTCGGGCCATGAGTGAGCACCGTGCCTCATGTGAAGGCAAGATGGCAAGGTGCTCGTTGTACTCTACGTGCTTCACATGTCTCACTCCCTAGACTGGAACAAGACCTCACGGGCTTCACTGTTCATTGTAAAGCGGTGAATGTTAAGGCTCTCAGCCTATGCCCGAGAGGAAGTAAGTTGGAATATAGAAAAAAAAAAAAAAAAAAAAAAAAAAAAAAAAAAGACGACTTAACCTTACACTACTCCATTAGTTTTTCAGAACGCCCCAGCCAGCAATCCCTCAACGACAAACGTAATGAAGCCATAGAACTCTTAAATTCTGATCTAAATACTATCTCCAATTGGGGCCGAGAAAACCTTGTTACCTTTAATGCTTCCAAAACCCAATTTCTCCATCTATCTACCCGCAAGGAACTCCCAGCGGACCATCCCTTATTCTTCAACAATACAAAAATCAATCCTTCATCTTCTCTCAATATTCTTGGTGTCTCTTTTTCTTCTGCTCTCAGTTGGAAGGACCATATTACCAGTCTTGCTAAGGCAGCCTCCCAGAAGCTGGGTGTGCTCAACCGCCTTAGGGGGTTCTTTTCCCCTGCACAGCTTCTTGCTCTATACAGGGGCATAGTGTGTCCTTGTATTGAGTATTGTTCACATGTGTGGCGAGGTTCCTCTCACACCGCTCTCCTAGACAAAGTTGAAAAGAAGGCCTTACGTATCATTAACTCCCGTCCACTCACCAACTCTCTGCAATCTTGCTCTCTCCGCCGCAATGTTGCATCTCTCACGCTATTCTATCGCTACTATAATAATCAGTGTTCCTCAGAGCTTTCCCAGTGTATACCACCTCCTTTACGTAGGGCACGTGGTACCCGTCTTGCAACTCAATTCCACCCCTACTCTGTGCAACTCTCCAACCCAAGAGTGAAACTTTACTCTCAAACTTTCTTCTACTCAACAGCTGAGCTCTGGAACTCTCGCCCAGAATCAGTCTTTCCCTCTTCCTATGACTTAAATTGCTTCAAACTCCGTGTGTCCAGGCATTTTGGCTCGAACGTCCCTTGATTTTGGCCCTGTCACTCTTTCAACTATGGGGGAGGCACTCGCTATAGGCAGTTATGCCTTTTGCCTCCCTCAATCACAGACAAAAAATATATATATATATATACCGGTATATATATATATCTTATATGTAACAATTAATTCGATGTATTTGACGTATTTATCGATGGTCTCCTAATTACTGCTAAGTAATTAACGCTAATTAATTGCTAAATCATTGTAATAGCTGAATAATATAGAAAACGTGATAATTTACCGTCTGCTGAAAATAAAAATACCATACTGTGGCTAGCTATCCACGATGACATTCGTTCTTTTCATAAACTCAAATGATACGGTACGACTGGATTAATAAAGGGGAGGTATATAGTTTTGCTAGACCTACTTCATGTTTAAACCCATTAGTTTTCAAATTGTAAGACGTTCGCCCCATTAGATTGTTGATTTTAGGACCATGTGTCCCATTTCTTTATCAATATCAAGACTTTTCGTGCCATATAGGTGTCGATTTATTCCTGGCGAGAAGAGAAAAAAAAGTTATAGGTCCCTTAAGTTCAAAGATACCGACAAGAAGTAGATGCAGTCATCCTTATAGCCTACTTCCGATCTAGTTAACTTTAACGTTCGGCACAACAATCTCGTTACGCTCTGACATATATAAACATAAAATAATATACCTAATTGGAAAGACAAATCATGCAAACAAGTCAATACAACTTATATAAACACAAATTATATAATTATAGGCAAACCATGCAAACAGTGAATTCAATATATATACAAAAATAATGTTAACCGGTATACTTAACTAGAAATAGAAAAAAATAAAATAAAGTCAACACAACATAGCCAACTCTACCGATATATAAACTAGAAACAATCTACTTAATTAGAAATCAATCAATAAATAAATAAATAAAATATTTTGCCTCGTGATGCATCATACAGAACATATAATATAGTAGACTTGAACTTACAGTTTAACCTCCTACATGTTATGGAATATCTTCATTAAGAAGCATAAAAACACAAAGATAACAAACTTGTAAACCCATTAAGAGTATGCTAATAGTGTATTATCTTAGCACAATATTAATGGGATAGCTCAGAAGAAAAGCATACCAAAAATAAATTATGTTCCCTCCACCAACCGACTTTACTCCTAAACTCAATTAATGAAATCAACAAATACATGTGGCAGTCCAGGGATTCGAACCTAGGATGCTCACACCGAAATTCAGTGCATATGTTAAACTAATCTGTCCATGCGACTTTTAAAATACATGTCTTCCACACAACACCAACTAGCCTATATCTCAGTTGTCACTCAATTACAGTTTGTTTCCATCAACCCCAAAAATACATGACAACCAATAAAGTGTGATAGACCTCTTAGGTTCCCAGAGGTCGTTCCTAAACTACAAAAAATCGTCTAATGGTTGCTAAATTCAACTGGAACTCCGCGTTATAATCTCAATGATTTAAGTTAAGCCATTCACATACCGGCCAGTGCCCGCACTGAGAAGTGGGCGGAGCTTAGTCACATAGATGGGAAGGAGGGAGAAAAGCGAAGTCACATGGATGGGAGGGAGGAAGGAAGGGAGGGAGGGAGTGTGTGTTTTCCACGTAGAACCAGACCTCTCAAAGCGGCCGAATAAGCTATAAATAATATGCATAGAGCAGGACCAAGGAATTTACAGGACCGACAGTGCAATGTGGGGGGGCTCGTCGACCATTGAAACCCCGCCCACCTCTCATCTTTCTCAAGGTCGATGTGTGCCCCGCAGTACTTTTGTGGTAGAAATTCACCTCTTCAGCACCATTACGCCTTTTTACCTTGATTCTAGCTAAAATTAGACGATTCTATGGAGTTTAAGAAGGATATATGCTAATAAGGGGGTTGGAAAAACTCCATTTGTCTGTCACCAATTTTCCCATGGATTTTTTTATTTTTCCCTGTTAGTTTTCATCAATATATAGTGTTTGGAAATAATTACAACCCTCTGAGAAACCATTTTCCCTATTAGCCTATACAACGATCTTAAGACACGCCGCCCGATAGTGGGGAGGGCTATGAAGTTCAGTGAAAATGAGGGGTTAAAAGCGTAACAAAGACATTAGCCTAACCTAACAACCTTACCTAACCTATCCTAGTATTATGGGTGGGGGCTGCCACCCCCGCTGATTGGGTAACAGTGCAAAAAACACAGTATTATGGGATATACCCTACTCCGCCACCGAGTGGCAGTGGGAAGGCCGAGAGGTTCACAACAATAACATGGACGCAGTGTTGCCATATTCTAAATGCAGAATTTTCGTATTGTGAACACAAAATTATGGAATTTGCACCAAAATTATCGTACACACTAATATATATATATATACTGTATATATGGTCAATATACAGGAGACGCAACAATATAGGTAGCAAATTTCTAATGGTAGTTTTGGGTTCCTATCATCATATGCTTCATTTCTATATACTTTTTATCCCCGGGGGAACAAAAAAAAAATAATCTTGGAGTTTTTATTTTTTTCTTGGATTTATTTTTTAACCTAACCTAACCTAAATGTATTTGGGGGCTATTAGGTTAGGTTAGGTTAGGTTAGGTTAGGTTAGGTTAGGTTAGGTTTTTTGGTTAGGTTAATGACCAAAAAAAATCCCAAGGAAAAAAAATGAAAAATCCCAAGATTTAGTGGGGTTTTTTCCCGGGGATAAAAAGTATATAGAAATGAAGCATATGATGATAGGAACCCAAAACTACCATTACAAAATAAATGTGCTACCTATATTGTTGCGTCTCCTGTATATTAACCATATATATATGTATATACAGGTATATAGGGAATGTTTGTTCTAAATGGCGTGTGTACGAATCGGTGCCGTCTATAGGAAGTTGTGACAACCATGTTACGAAAAAATTCCATTTTAGTACCATATATTTTTATTAGGTTTTGCCGAGGGTTGAAACTAATTTTAATATGATGCTTAGAGCATATAGATTCCATATCTGTCTTCAAATATGTCAAAATAATTGGTGACAAATAAATGGAGTTATACTAGGGGGTTTGTTGATATGGCATTTACACATTTGAGCCCTGGAGGTAGACTATATACTAAAGAACATCGTCTAATGGTAACCAGAATATAATGAAAATTACGTAATGGTGAAGGGGTTAATGTCATAACCTAATCAACACACAACACACACACACACACACACCTAGATTTCGTGTCTAAAACAATATAGTGTAGTCAGTCATACTGCAACCACAATATACTATTAGGCTAATAATACTAAATATATATATATATATATATATATATATATATATATATATATATATATATATATATATATATATATATAAACATTTGGAGAACACAAAATTAATAGCCAATGCAAACGAACACCCATCACGAGCTGAAAAATAAGTCATGTTCTAAGAGGTTGTCCTGATAAATGCAAGTTTACCAAATCCTAGCATAAAATACCGCTAAATCCATTATCAAAGTAGCTAAGAGTCTGCTAAATATTAAATAAAAGCCGAACATCACTAGAATAATGCCAAAGTTTATAAACAATCGCTTTAACATAGTTTAGATCTGTAAAATATCGCTATACAATAAATAATGTCTTGATGTAAAAATAGCCCTCTAGAAGTCTAGATCGAAATACCTCTGAATCTAGAGGGGAACAAGCTATATTGACAACACTGGATTAAGCGGGGAAAGTAGCTAAACGGGCGACACTGGATGCTTAGGGTGTGCAATTTCGGTGAGTATCCTAGGTTCGAGTCCTTGGAGTACCACATGTATTCATTACTTTCGTTGATTTCATTAGTTACGTTTAATTGTAAATTAATTGGCGAGTTGGTGAAAACAAATATGAATTAAGCGGGGAAGTAGCTAAACGGGCCGTACTGGATGTAGCAGACAAGTGGTTAAAATGGCAACATGGGATAAATGCCAGAAGTCGCCATACAATTTACAGGGAAAGACGGGGTAGACAACATTACCTTATATGGAGCGACGCTAGAACCCCCGCAGGCAGCATCTGGCAACTCCACGGCGCCATGCAGAATTCACTCACCTGAAAGCATATACCACATTAATACCTATTGTAAATCGTATATTTCCTGTTTTCTGGCTATTATTAACGATTTTATTAAGATTAGGAAGGATATATGGAAGTCAGCGGTTAATCGAGATGGTCATTACTTATTATTCCCACTGCTCCTTCCTAAACTGTAACATCGTCTAATGATAGCCAGAATACTGTCTAAATACATCATAATCTTCAAAAGGTGCATAATGGCATCGTCTATAGCTTACAATTCATAGCAATATAATAAAAGTAACTGACTGATAGAGTATAAGGCATGCCGTGCGGTTATTTAACAGGAGTACGGTAGGGAGGTGTGGGGGAAGGGATTTAAGCAAGATGGCAGCCTAGATTCCCTACCCTCTCCGACCACCAACATTAAAACACGCCCTATATCGTCTCTCCTACGCCTTTCATTCATCCTTTAGTTAAACGAAAACATGTATATTAATAGCATACACATGTAAAGTGATGCGGAATGTGAAAGAAATACTCACATCGCCAGAAAGTGTTGATATAAGGCAGAGACACGAAGCAACGCACTGCACACAACAAAAGACACTGCGGGACTGAGGAGTGAGGGTGGGTGGAGGGATTGAAGTCGCTAATTTTCCACTGTTCGAACACGTTCTTCAAACACTATTCTTTGTTTATTTAGCTATATTCCCGTTGAATATATTATTTGTGTTGTCAGATTAATGATCTTAATAATTATATGGAGTGTTTTTACCGAAGTTTTTGTCGATTCTCACAAACCCTAGTGCTTAATGAACATTGCAAGCTATGTCAAGACAATAACATACAAGCGTCTGGACACAGGTTACATAATCGCCACACTGATATTCGAGTGATTAGCAAGCCATACATAGTAAGTTAAATTATGTAAGACAATAATATATCTTTAAATATAATTTTTAACCATTTGGTCTGCTTTGCCAGCATTACCTGTATATATAAATTAATTATTATTGAGGCTTTATATATATCGGTGAAGGAAACGTTTAAACCAGATTCATGACTGCTTGATGGCAACACTCAGATTAAAACCCCAATGCCATTCGGTGTTTCTGTTTCCATACAAACATCCCCACCACTCCACAACATAACAACAATATTAACTTCCTAACTTTACTCTAGCTATCGTATCGTCGTACACACTCTCTTCTCTCTCTCTCTCTCTCTCTCTCTCTCTCTCTCTCCTAGTTATTATAGTGGCTGTCTTCTATGATCCAAATTTGTGTTCTCTCTCTCTCTCTCTCTCTCTCTCTCTCTCTCTCTCTCTCCTATATTTTGCCGTTTTCCATTATCCAAATCTAGGGAGAAAGTGAAATGAACACAACTATTGATTTATACATTTAATTCTTACCAATGTACTATACAGTATATTATAAACATACGCGTTAGATATAAATTATGAATAATGAATATTATGTATATTATTGATTTATATACTATACTTTGCATTCACCAAAATGTTCCCCTGGAGATGAGTTGTCCGTTTTCTGAATACTATAATAGTGTATCTGTTCACTGTATATTTAATCCCTTCTGTACCGGTAACGTACTTTTAATTTTATCTTATCTACTATTAGACGATATTATTCAGACTTCGAACCATCACATTTAACCCGTTTAACTACCACAAATCCTTCTAAAACTGCACAAAATCATCTAAATATAGCTAGAAGAAAATTCAAAAGACGTCGCCGGTACAGAACGGGTTAAAAAGGATGTCACTCTGAATAGCTTATTAAGGTTCAAGGTAATAACAAAATCACCCGATAAAAACACAATTACTCTGCAGCAACACACACTAATTCTCTTGAAGATATTAACCTTCTCGAACCAATGGTGTAATTTGTATTACATTCCTTCAATCTGTCTTTACCTCATTTTATGACTTAAGGTGTTCAAGATCCGTGTGTCCAGATATTTTGACTCTAACGTACCTTGAATTTGGCTCTCTTTAATTTGTTCAACTTGTGTGTGTGGGGGGGGGGCACTAGTTTCACGCAGCATTACCTTCTGTCTCCTTCCTACACATACAAAATATCTAATTAACCGGCACAGTCCTTTTAACTATATGTTGGTTCCTATTAGACGATTTAATGCAGTTTAAAAAGAGCCTCCAGCAATTACCAGGCTTTGAACTACCTCACTTAACCTTTTTTTTTTACTACCACAGCTCCTCCTTTAACTGCACAAAATCGTCTAAATATAGCTAGAATACAATTCAAAAGACTTCGCCGTTACAGAAGGGGTTAAACCAAACTCCTACACATTCTTCATAAACTGAGCAAAACATTAACATAAAGTCGTCATCACACAGGAAGGGTTAAAACAACAGCTCAAGATAGAATACAAACTACAAGAAAATTTAAATAATCTGGCCCAACGCGCGCATAAACTCTGTTGAAGAAATTAATGAAACTGCCAGTGACACCATATCAACACCCTCACAGTCACCTCTCTCTCTCTCTCTCTCTCTCTCTCTCTCTCTCTCTCTCTCTCTCTCTCCACTTGTTACAGGCAGCTTTGCCTTTTGTTTCCTTCTTACACAACACCCTCTCGCTCATATAAGCACAGACTCGTAATGTCGTATATGTTAACCCCTTCACTACCGGGTCCGCACTTTTAACTTTATTCCGGCTACTATTAGATGATTTTATTCAGTTTAAAAGGAGCCTTCAGCAATTAACCGGCTTCAAATGATCTCGCCCTGTGTACCACCACAGAACCTTCTTAACCTTTACTGTACCAGACGGTATTACTATAAATGTAACCTCCTGTACTAAGCATTGAGCTCTGGAACTCTCTCCCTCAATCAATCTTTCCTTCATTCTATGACTTAGACTGCTTTAAACCTCGCATTTCCAAGCAATTTTGACCCCAACGTTCCTTGAATTTGGCTCTGTCACTCTTTTAGCTTTGGAGGAGACACTCGTTACGGCAGCCTGCCTTGTGTCGCCTTCATACACATAGGACAAAAAACAAAACAAAAAATAAATACAATAACACAAAATAATAAATTAATAAATAAAGGCCCTTTTGATTCCCACAGATCCCTCCTAAGATTTATAAAATCGTCTAATGATAGCCCGAATAAAGTGGCAAAGGCGGCATAATCCTCAAAGGGTTAAATTGCTCACTATCACTGTTCTCGTCTGTATTCGACAAGGTTTTTAGACTCGACTCCACTTCCTTCTGTGTGGCCCTGATTGGATCCTTGGGCTGAATATTAGATTCCTTCATACGTGTTTCAACGCCGCTCTTGATTGCAGGGCTCTTTTGGATGGTATTCCTAAACATTTCTTTCCATTCACTGCGCCTGATACCGAGCGAACATTGTGGGAATGAGTGTTGTTTATAGAAATTACACTCCCATATCTCAAAGTAACGTCATTTTGTCAAGTTATTTCGTCCATTAACGGCTCTGAGAAACGAAATATTGTTTAAGAAGACCGCTCTTTGTGTCTTGTTCCCGCCGCTCTCGGTAAATAGAAGTTTGTTTTGATATTGTAATCACGGTGTTCCGGTTTCTTCTTGTCGTATCATTGTTATGGTTATATTTTAGCTTGCTGCTCGGTTTTGTTTTATCTTGATCTGATATTTATGTATGCTTGTTTCCATCCATTCATCTATCTATCTATCTATCTATCTATCTATTTATCTCTCTGTATCTATCTATCTATATGTCTGTCTGACTGTCTGTCTGTATTTATCTATCGATATATATATATATATATATATATATATATATATATATATATATATATATATATATATATATATATATACTGTATATATATATATAGTAGTGGCAATAGATTCTCCTCGGGGGAAGCGGAGTCTTATAAGGGCAAGCAACACAAAGGTAAACACGAACATCTTTATTCTGGTACCGGTAACGTTTCGACATTAACATATGTCATCATCAGACCTAAATCAATAAGAAATAAATTTATTAATACATTATGTTGACATTTAAAGCAAATATATTTTTAATAATAATTTAGAAAAACATAAGTTAGAAATCGCGAAAAAAGAGATAGAAACAAACACAAACAACAACAACAGCTAAACCATAAGTGAACTACGTGTAGATATTGTAGTCTAAAATATACAAAATACCTTAGAAACATAATAGATTGGAGGAGAATTCCTGGGTGCCCAAGGTGGGCTTAAGATGGTGAGTGAGGAGGGACTCTGCTATTAACCGGGTGGTGTCACCAGAACAACTGAAAATTACTGAAAAATCTTTTTTGTTAATGGAATGGCCTAAAGGTTCACAATGGTCTCGAATGGCTGAAAAGGATGGTTTAGAAATGGGAAGTCCAGTTCTATAAGATCGACCCAGGTGATTTTTCAGTAATTTTCAGTTGCACCCCTCTCACTCTTGGTCTGAGTCTCTCAACCAACGTTCATGTTTCGCTTCCGTAAGTCAGTGTCGGGATTACCACACTGTCATGCAAGGAAGTCATCACCTCCATGCTGACCACTCTATTTCTTGTTACTGCTTACAGCGTTCCTACAACCCTCTTCCCCTGTTGCACCCTCTCCCGCACCTCTTCATCCATACTCCCATCTTTACTCAACACACTGCCCAGATACTTAAATGAGCTAACAATTTCCATAGCCTGACCGTTCAACTTCACCTCACACTCTGTGGCTTCACCCCTTTCGAAGACCATAACCTTGCTCTTCCCCGCATTTAGGGTTTTAGACCCCCTTAAAATAAAGATAATAATAAATGTATAAGTTTATAAATATACACGATTCTCCCCTTAACCCCTTCAGCATAATGTCACCTTTTTACCTTTTATTCTAGCTAAAGTTAGACGACTTTAAGCAATGTAAGAGTTGTGTTATTCAAAGGGTCAATTGAGATCACATTTACCGGTACCCAGTTTGAGTCCAGACCGTAAATTATAAGCTCAAGAAAATCGTTTAAAGGTAACCAGAGTAAGATGAAAAGTACGTCACCGTGCTGAAGGGGTTAAGGGGGGATGGGCGTATTTATTTGCTCATGTATGTATCTTTATAAAAAAAAAAAATCCTCCCTAGACCTCCATCAAGCTTAAACAAAAAAACATCCGCCCAAGACCGTCCTTCAAGATAATGTTTTACATTTTTCGAAATATATTAATTTTTGTCTAGACCCCCTTCTCAGTCATGTTTAACCCCATTCATTTTGAGACTGTAAGATATTCGCCCCATTAGTATGACAATTTTAAGGCAACAATAACGACACCCAACCTGGTAGAAGAGAGACCGTTTATAATGTATATAAGGTCTCCCTCTACTATCATTGTATTAAATTAATTATCAGGGTGTTCCCCACTCTCTATGTATAGTGTTGTTAAAATTAAGGCGTATGTTCATATAATTATGAAATTGTTATTTTGTGAGAAAAATACTTGTTTTTGTTTAAATATATATATTTGACCATCTTGTAAACAGTTTATGTATAAACATTTAATTAATTATGATAATTTGTATGTTTGTGGTCGATAAAATAACTGCCAAACTAACTATTACTCCCAGGTCCCGTCCACCGTCAACGTCAGTCCTTTATTATCCTTCTAGGTTCTCTTATTTTCCCTGAGAGAACAGTACAAAAGAGTGCATAGGAAAACAAGCAATAACACACCTGTTTATCCTTACGAGGCTAATTTTAACTAATCTATCTAGCCTATTATGGGGGGAAATAGGCTAGCACAGTCAGCAGGAAGTTATTCATTTGAGCAGATAGTTAAGCGAGCCTTAAAATAGAGATAGTTATCTGGTGGGTTATTTAAAGTTATCTAGTGGGTTATTTAAAGTTCGGACGTTGTAACACTCGATGACTTACTAGGTAATACAACCCCCCCCCCCATTAAGCAAACCTAACCTTAGTGATGTGTAACTTATGGCTTTCCTAGCCTTTCGAAGCTTATCGTACTTTAATTTAACTTTAGTGTAACCTTTCCATTCAAATGGAATTATTATGTATTTTGTTACTCAAATTGGACTTCAGTACTTGACCTAATATTTCTACCATTTGGAGCCTTTAACTAGGGAATAGGTGTAGAAATCTGCAGCCAACATTTATGCTTCAGTCCTTTTCGAGTTACATGTGATGGTCAATATTCTGGCCTAGCAATAATGAATAGAGTCTGCATTCGTTTTCGATACGGTTTGAAAATTATGCCTGTTCTTGTCCATCACATATAAATACCCGTGTGTCTTACTTTCAGTTTGTTTAAGTTTTAATTGTAGTCTTGATATGTGGGTTAGTTTTTACGGGTAAAAAATCTATGACATATCAACATTTTGTATTAACTTTTACACATATTTTCTTCTTCTACTTCGTCCGTCTCTCTCTCTCTCTCTCTCTCTCATCTTTTGTCCTCCGATGTCAATATCTCAGTGAGCCTTGTTCATTTGCGTGTCTCTCTGGCCAGGTAAAAGCCTTTGGTGGTACAACACACGCCAGAAACATTAAAGCAGCACACGCACACACACACACACACACACACACACACACACACACACACACACACACTTACGTTTTTAGAAGCTTATGACTATTAAGGGGATGGTTTTACTTGTGTGTTATCAACTCTGCGTAAGCAGAGTGGTATCGCCCCCCCCCCCCCCCCCCCGTATAGTGGTACATGCCGGCCGAAATGTCTGTCTGTCTGTCTGTAAACTCCTTCTAGACCGTTCGACGAATTTTAACCAAACTTCACACGAACATTCTGTGCGTGAATGCGACGGTAATTAAACAAAGATGTTTGTGAATTTGTGCAATAGTTATGATTTTAGGTCAACAAACACAATATTGCCCCCCCCCCCACCACCAGCACAATCCCCACCCCCCCCCCCCTCAGGACCCCCCACCCCGTACCTATTGCCAAGCAATGATGATGGCGTTCTGTGTGTGTGTGCCCCGTAGGGGCACACTGACACATTATATTTTGTTTTTAGTTTCCTCTCTAGACCTCCCTCAAGATAGAGAAAATGACTTCAAGACCCCCTTTTGAGAAAAGTTTGTATAGTTTTCATTGGACAATTTCCCGGGCGAAGGGGCCGGTTCCTCCTAAGTTACAACTGGCAAAGAGATGGGACGAAGGATCTTAAACTCACTAAAGTCATGGGGCAAACGTCTCAAAATAATAAAAATAATGGGGCTAAGCAAATTTGAAAACACTTGATGAATAGGAGAGAAGTTGAAAATATTGTTGTTTTGCGGAAGTAAGAAGACAACGGGGAGATGTGGTGGTGATGTGTTTGTGTATGTGTGTGTGTGAGAGAGAGAGAGAGAGAGAGAGAGAGAGAGAGAGAGAGAGAGAGAGAGAGAGAAGAGGGGAAATGAGAAAGCGATGAAAAGGGGACGTCAGAGAGAGAGAGAGAACAGAAAAGTGTTGAATGGAGAGGGCAGAGCGTAATGGAGAGGGCAGAGCGTAATGGAGAGGGCAGAGCGTAATGGAGAGGGCAGAGCGTAATGGAGAGGGCAGAGGGGTAATGGAGAGGGCAGAGCGTAATGGAGAGGGCAGAGCGTAATGGAGAGGGCAGAGCGTAATGGAGAGGGCAGAGCGTAATGGAGAGGGCAGAGCGTAATGGAGAGGGCAGAGCGTAATGGAGAGGGCAGAGCGTAATGGAGAGGGCAGAGCGTAATGGAGAGGGCAGAGCGTAATGGAGAGGGCAGAGCGTCATGGAGAGGGCAGAGCGTCATGGAGAGGGCAGAGCGTCATGGAGAGGGCAGAGCGTAATGGAGAGGGCAGAGCGTAATGGAGAGGGCAGAGCGTCATGGAGAGGGCAGAGCGTAATGGAGAGGGCAGAGCGTAATGGAGAGGGCAGAGCGTAATGGAGAGGGCAGAGCGTCATGGAGAGGGCAGAGCGTAATGGAGAGGGCAGAGCGTAATGGAGAGGGCAGAGCGTAATGGATACAGGGGCAGAATCCGGGAAATTTTAAAGGTTCAGTTGAAATAATGCTGCGCTGAGGAACGTAAAAGTAAGGAGAAGAAGGGGCTGAACGTGTGAGAAGAGAGAGAGAGAGAGAGAGAGAGAGAGAGAGAGAGAGGGGGGGGGGTAAATATATTGTATTTAGTGACAACTAAGTATAAATTGGTTTATTTACAATATAGTGTGTAATGTATTTTTCAGTGTCATGTGTATCATGTGTTACGACTGAGGTTTAAATATATCAGGCTCTTATTCATTGGACTAGTAATGGCATAAATGCTACAACGGAAAGCGCTAGATCCAACCTCTGATGTATATTCCCAGTGAACAAAGAACACAAATACTCTCCAGAGTTCTATATGCAATAATAGGTTATTAAACTCTCAATAAATGTGCGTCTACTCTAGGCTTAATGTTATGTGAAAACAGCCTATTACTACCTATAACCGAAGGTGCTTGGTTATGGTATGCAAAGTAAGGTGGTAAGAGAAGTTACAGCTTACGTTACTTTAATCAATAAATGTCAGGCACTCCTGCATGAAAGAAAGTGCACTAAAGTCCTTCAACACCAACAAGGAATTTTCTTTAAATGTTAGATGCTATCAAGATGCTCGAATCGGAAATGGAACCCCAAAAAGGCTGGCAGCGGAACAATGCTCGAGCAGGCTATGCTCACAAAAAGGCAGGAGATATAATGCAGTCGGAGCCAAGAATATCCTAAACGCCACAACAATAATAATAATCGCCACGACAATGCAGTATTCCTATCAACAAAAAGAGCCTAAGTCGTTTGTGTCTCAATACATCAAACTAGGCTGCGAAATGCTTGTGTAATCATAATTGGTTTAATATACTTAATGTCTACTGTGACTGATAAAGTCTAGCTAGAGTCAATGATACGAGATACTGGTGCGCATGGCATGCCGCATAGCCTAGTGCAAATCTCAAGTCTGTGCGTCAAATATTACGTTATAGGGAAGGGTAGCTCTCTTGAGAAACCTTAGTACCGAAGTATTAAGCGTCCTCCTGGCGTACCTCAAAGACAAACAACCGAGCCTAGAACAGTGCAGAATGGTATAGGCAAAAAGCCCTCATTCGTGCATGCTCTATTCTCAATGGCACACAGACTAGAATTTACCCAATCAACTCCAGTTCTCAGGTATGTCGTGCAGCTTTTAACTAAAGCCAGCACCCATCGGAAACAATACCTTATAGTATCAGACTCCTAGTCTAGCATTATCTAATCCAGCAGAACACTAATAATTACAGGAAGCAGTACTGAACAATATGAATGCCAACCAATGCTTCGTGATCAACTTATCTTAACAACTAACATACATGGGTTATATAAGACCTTAACGCACAATACAACTGGCCAGCATGAAGCTGATTATGCAGAGTTAACCAGAGGGGGTATAATATTAATAAAAGGTGGTGAAAGATATGGAAAATGAGAGAGATAGGCAGAGGAAAAGGTTCTCAGGTGCAGAGAGGAGGACAGATATAAGAGGGATGCGTTCTAGAAACCAGATCTGAGGGAGAGAGTGGCGAGAGGGCTGTATATATACTAGCACTAGCTCGCACCGCGTAGACAAAGGGGTAACAATTCCTTCAGCCAATACCAAAGAAGCCAGCCAAACATGACGTCACCAAGCATGGTAAAAAAACTCCTCCAACCAATCCCAGGCCAGCCAGCCGTGACGTCATCAAGCATGGCAAAAAACACTGCGCGCCTCCTCTCACTCTGGTTCTACTCTCTCTCTCTCTCTCTCAAATCCTATCATTACTACTTAATGATAAAACATATACTTTGCAATTAAATATATAAAGCCTTGACATGGGCGAAAACAAAGAGCCTTTCTGGACTGCCCATGACACGAGCTTTCATATGAAATAAAGCACACAATAATACATCAATTGTAGCCACATCCACTGCCCTGGCGATCCTAGCGAGTCACTGTAGGACAAGCCATGCGGTTCTAACGGAGTGGTTAACGTCACACATGTTTAAATAAAAGATAAATGAGAGAGAGAGAGAGAGAGAGAGAGAGAGAGAGAAAGTTATCTATTACCCTTCATACGGGGATTTCAGGAAATATCAATGACCAAACCTTTTTTACCATTTGCATTTTATGCGCCGCCGGAACCTTTGAGAGAATGGCAAAAACATCTCGCAGCCACGCATGGCAGAACACATGTGAAGTTTTCTTTTTTCTATTGTCATTCATAAATACATTCCTGAAATCTTCACACAAAAATACACCCAAGATCAATTTCTGCCTTTTTTCGGAGGAAATAATTACCTGGCCAACGGCCGGTTCCTCCTAAATTGCAGAGTTGCTTTTGCTCGCGAGGAATATATCAGCACCTAAATGGCTCGAGAGGTCTTAAAATTACCAAACTAAGGGGGATAGACTCTTAAAATCTCAAAACTAATGGTGCTAAACATGAGGGAGAAGGAGGTTCAGAAAACCCCTCCTCAATATAACCCAAGGCAAAATGTGTGCGATTCGAATAGGTTTTTACGAGCGGAATATCCATCCTTCATGTTAGCATATAGACGGTCCCTTGCCTGGCGGAATGATTCACATTCCGGAATACATTTTGGAGTGTGGATTCGTGTCTGAGCCGAACAGCCACTTTCCGAGGCAATATACTTCCTGGCGGAGGTATTTTATGTGACAGATGGGTGGTTATCAATCCTATATATCAGTGTTTTATCTTTCTCAATGGAACCTGGTGTTAAGGGGAGGTTTTTAGTGTGTTTCCTAAACTTCCATCAAGCTTGAAATTACACCCCCTTGAGTCCCTTTCAAGATAAATTTGTACATTTTTCGGTAGAAAAATTTCCCGGCCAAAGGCCGGTTCCTCTTAAATTACAGGCTCGCTATCGCTCGCCAGGATAAAATCGACATCTGAATGGCACGAAAGGTCTTAATATGGGGTGAAAGTTCTTAAAATCGCTAAACTAATGGGGCGAACGTTTTATAATATCAATCGCAATGGGGCTAAACATGAGGGAGAAAGGGGTCAAGAAAAAAATCCCTCAAGTGGAGATCTCCCCTTAACCTCGAAGGGGATCATTTGGGTGTAATTTTTAAAAGCTTGATGCAGGTCTAGGGAGGATACTGAAATGATTAATTATAAATAAGTATTTCAGAAAGGAAATAAATCTCACCCCCCCCCCCCCTCAATAAATTATAACAGAAGGCAGAAACGTGAACGCTGCAAAAAAAAAAAAAAAAATCTTTACGCGCGGAGTAGTCATCCTTCCCGTTGGAGCGATACACATTTCAGAATAAATTTAGGAGTGTGGATTCGTTTCGGAGTCGAACAGCCACTCTCCGGGGCAATATACTGTACAGTACTTCCCGGTGGACTTCCCGGGAAAAGTCTGTCCCGTCTTTTCCGGTGACAGACAGACGGGTTTCAATCGTGTATATATATATTTCAGTGTTTTGTCTT
Organism: Paralithodes platypus; assembly: GCA_032716605.1. Taxonomy (NCBI): domain Eukaryota; kingdom Metazoa; phylum Arthropoda; class Malacostraca; order Decapoda; family Lithodidae; genus Paralithodes; species Paralithodes platypus. Next base: position 15,827,941 of record CM064567.1, read on the forward strand.
TCTTAATGGAATTTGGTATTAACCCTTTCACGATATGGTGACGCATTGTTGTTCTGTTTTCTGGCTATTATTGGACTATTCAATTCAGATCAAGATGGGTATATGGACGTCAGAGGGTTTCAGTTGTAATAGTGAGGAAGAAAATAATGAGCCTAATAGAGAAACACGTTGGGAAAAGCATGTGTGGTGATAGTATTGAACAAGTGGTAACCCTAACGGTGGTGGTAGTAAGTATGTGGGAAAATATGTATTATACCATGGTTTTGGGCACTTTCAATTACATGATTCCCCCCCACCCACCCTCTCTCTCTCTCTCTATATATATATATATATATATATATATATATATATATATATATATATATATATGGTATATAAGTATATATGCATACACAATATATGAATATCTCCGTCATGCATTTACCGACAACGAACCTGCACTACCTGTCATAAAAAATTCACCCGAGTTTGGCATTTCCAGCACTCGTAAAAAACTCGATGGCAAGGTTTTCATATTTCATTATGAAAGCTTGTATATTATTCTTGACCCGACCGGACCAGCGACAGCAGCAGACACTGACAGTTCTATAGTATGATTGCCTAGTTCCTTGTCCGAAACGCGAAATGATCCGTTTTACCTGTGCCCTTTTGCAAAATGACACCAAACGTCTAACCTAACCTAGCCTAACCTAACCTAACCTAACCTAACCTAACCTAAAATGTTAAAAAATAATATTGTTTTGATTAGGCCTACCCAATTTTTACACATATATATGTTTACAGTTATTTAGAACTTTACAACAGGGCAATATGCTGTTTTTTTGTAAATTGGCCAGAAGTTTGGTGTCATATTGCAAAAAAGCACAGGTAATTTTACAAAAAGGCCAATATGCTGGACATTTTGCAAATGGGCCAGACATTAAGTGTCATTTTACAAAAAGGCTAGGTTTTTGGTCATTTTGCAAAGCTCCCGGTCATATCGCAAGAAGGCCACTTTTTCAAAAAGACCGTAACATATATATATATATATATACTGTATAAATATATATAGCGAGAGAGAGAGAGAGAGAGAGACATAGATATATAAATAGATAGGCAGATATTATTTGTTTATAGTATTGCTTTGCTAAGTCTTCAATGCGTTATTTCCACATAGTGATTTTTATATAAGTTCCTTTGTCTTTACATTGTGCTGTTTCTGGTTTTGGTTGGTTCGATTTACAAGTTTTATGATTTAATGTGTTTGCAGATGTAAGTTGGTATGTGCAAAAGCTGAATCATTAATTTGTTTTTGATCAGGTCAAATCAGAGTATCATATATTAGATTATTGTGTTGTGTAATTATCTGTAGAATTCCATGGTTTAAGTAAGTTATGTTCATGCTATTCATGTTATGTAGTGTACACAGTGAGACATCATGTATTGTCTTATACGTAACATTACTAATAGTACTCTTGCAAAATCTCAGATCATTATGTCCAAATGTATTCCATAGGCCTGGTATTGAATTGAAATTTCGATTCACTTTGCCTTCAACAAATAATTAGCTTTATAATATACCTGCATATTCAATTAATGAAACCTGACACCTAATAGAGTAGCAACACTTTCCTTTGCAATAATTTGGAAGTTGCACCGAGAGCCGATGTGAAGGAGTTGTCAGGGAGAAGCAGTCGGTGGGTTTGTTGGTTGACAGCTCCCGAATCTAAACTTTGGTCATTAAACTCCGAGCTGCAGACGAGAATATATCCTGCTCCAGCCGATCCAAGGCTTACACACACGCTTTAAACTCGTATCTTTTTGCTTTCTTATTTGTTATATTCTCTTGATGTAGAAATAACATACTCCGCAACAACACTAAACAGAGTTTAAATACTAGGGGAGGTGTGGTGGAGTGGTCATGCCACTGGATTGGTAATCCAATGGACCCGGGTTCAAATCCCGATATGTCAATGGGAAGAGTATTATTGGGATTGAATTTGTGCTGTACCTAGTATCAGTGCATTACCACAAAGCCCACCGAAATGCCAAAAAAATACCCTCATTGTTCCCTGATTAAATAACACTGTATGTATATTCCCATATTCAAAATATGTTACAGGGGGACAATGCCTAGTGAGTTCACTGCTCAATAGGTGGCGTTCTGAGAGTGAGGGTCTGAGTCTGGAGGGTGAGACGGTGAAGCACTTGAGCGAAGCAACCAGCCGCTTCAGAGATGGAGCTGCTTCGAGCCATGATGGATGCTTCACATGTCTCACTCCCCAGACTGGAACAAGACCTCACGGGCTTCACCGTGTTGAGCGGTGGAATGTACAGGCTCTCAGCCTATGCCCGAGAGGGAGTAGTTGGAATATAGAAAAAAAAAAAAGTATTTGTTTATATACTTTAAGAACTTTTGGTTTTGAGGGAGAGGTAAGGAAAGTTAAAATTAGGAGGTAGGACAGCATTTATGAGGATTACTTCTGTCTTGCAAAATTCCTCCATTTCCAGCAAAGCCTACTATTAGTCCCCATATTTCCTCTTCCAGCCATGTTTCACCTCCCTTTCCCCTCACCCAACACTCCAGACAATATTCTTAACCTTTATGTTATTCTCTTGCCCTCCTCTTTTCCTCTTATCTCTTCTGACCTCCAACCCCCATCTTATCCATCACACAACCAGATCCCCATTACCCTCTTACGTCCCCTCCAGAAGCTCCTCTTATCCCCCTTCCTCTTCCTTGGCTGTAATGTGGTCCCCTAACCCTCCAGTCCCTTCAACTCTTCCCCAGTGGCCAGACAATCTTGGCCACTATTTCTTTTCCTGGCCCCCCACAAAGTGATCGATCCTTGGAGAACTTATGGGCCTCTTGAGATAATCCGGGCCATAATTGGGCCGGAGTTTTAAGAATAATTAGTGAAGGTAATTACGAGGGGATCAGAGTTTTAATGAAAAGAGTTGAAAGTTTTTGACGTATTCAATATGAAAATCACCGCTCAGGGATAAAGCTGTAATCTTGCACTAATACCCTTGTATTAATAGTAGGCGTCGGAGAAAATATAGTCATAATATTTTAACAATCATCAGGATCCTGTTTATGTGGATTCTCTGACGAAGAACATTTTTATTAGCATATGCAGTTTCAGTATTTGACGTTTGGTTATATTTTTGACTTAATTTGTAATATAAAATGCTGTCATATGAATATAATTACAGATATACCGGTATGCATAATATCACATATCGTTAATAGTGAAATAAAGGGAGATTCCCAAAAGCTTGTACAGGATATTCCCACACAAGTATTCTGACACACCTTTAACACATCACCACACGACACGTCAAGGTTAATATGTACAGTACAGTCGCGCTAATAAGTGAGGTATCGGCACCAATTATGTTTTGATTAATAATTGGTATCAGCAATATCTAAGCTTCATTTCTTCATATCGAGTAAAATATACAAACATGTTCCTACACTTACCCACCCTATTCAACATCTGACAAACATTAATACAGCACAGAGCAAGCCAAACGTAATGGCAGCTGGGACATGACTTATTAGCGCGACCGTACCTGTGGTGACAAAGGTTGGTCGTGTGTGGTCACTGATATTAATTAACTGAACCTACCATAACATAAGCCAGTCAAAGCTAATGTAACCCACTGCATTTGTATGCATATTTAATATATTCTTATATGAATAGTAAACAAGGGAATATTTGTCTATACATGAAATATGTGTATATGATATACGTATACACATTTTTTTTTTTTTTTTTTTTTTTTTTTTTTTTTTTCTATATTCCAACTACTCCCTCTCGGGCATAGGCTGAGAGCCTGTACATTCCACCGCTCAACACGGTGAAGCCCGTGAGGTCTTGTTCCAGTCTGGGGAGTGAGACATGCGAAGCATCCATCATGGCTCGAAGCAGCTCCATCTCTGAAGCGGCTGGTTGCTTCGCTCAAGTGCTTCACCGTCTCACTCTCCAGACTCAGACCCTCACTCTCAGAACGCCACCTATTGAGCAGTGAACTCACTAGGCATTGTCCCCCTGTAACATATTTTGAATATGGGAATATTCATACAGTACATTGTATTCGTAAGTGAGTCAATCAGATGGAAAGCGGTAACGTCATAGGTACAGACTTGTTGAAGTCGGTTATAATATAGATATTCCACACTGCCTTCTTCTGCCTACACATGCAACCCACGATCAAACAGATTAATTCATTGATCTTTGCTTCGCCCTTCAAGACCAAAAATACTTTGTACGTTGAAGGAAGCTGGCGAGAACCAGAAGAAATCGCGTATTAAAATGGTTACTTGAATTTTGTATTTCCACATTTTACACACTGAATCGAAAATAACGTTCCTAAGTGAGATTATAATTAATATGATAAGGTATTGCAATCAGCTACAATGAATAAGACTTCATAGTCCTCAAAATGGCATTTCTTAAATTGAATGCAACTATAAAATACGATTATATCTGCATTATTTTAGCCTATTGTTCAACATCAAGGTCAGCACGTTGATCCCTCAACCTTTTCTCTTGCCTCCTCCCCCACTAGCTTCACAACCACCAACCCCGTCATTCAACCAAATCAATCAATCAATAAAACAGAAGGAAACAAGTTTTAATTATTGAAATGTTTGTGAACATACAGGAATGCAATTAATGGTCGCTCTTTTAATATGGCTTACTTAAGAATGGAAAGAGGGTGGGACCTTTATTTTATATAGTTTGTAGATATATATATATATATATATATATATATATATATATATATATATATATATATATATAAGCAGCAAAACCAACGCTGTGACGAACATCTTTATTGAGCAACGTTTCGACCACATACAGAGTCATTTTCAAGCCTAAAATGAAGTAAAAACAAACTATTAATATTTAAGGTTTACATTTGATATAATATACAATAGCTTTAGTAACTAATACTGGAACTAAGCCAAATAATCCTAACTAATTGACACAACAATACATGCAAATTAAGAGAGAAAACAAAAATACAAAGACAAAACATACCATTAATAACATAGTAGTGGAATGGAGGAGTCTTGAGTACCCAGAGTGGGTTTATGATACTGAGCCAAAAGGGACTCCGCTAGACGACGTGCAACATCGTCAGTGGCTGTGTGTAGAATGGAGACATTTTCTGAGTTAAAGAAATGGTCTGCTGCTCCAGAGTGGTCCCGAATAGCCGAATAAGACGGTTTTGAGAGTGGCAAACCCGTCCTAAACGACCTACCCCTATGCTTAGTGTGCATGTATTTTGGTGTCAATTAGTTAGGATTATTAGGCTTAGTTCCATTATTAGTTACTAAAGCTATTGTATATTATATCAAATGTAAACCTTAGATATTAATAGTTTGTTTTTACTTCATTTTAGGCTTGAAAATTACTCGGTATGGGGTCGAAACGTTGCCCAATAAAGATGTTCGTCACAGCGTTGGTTTTGCTGCTCATTATTCGCTTACGCTTTCCTAAGGACAAGAGTATTGCTGATATATATATATATATATATATAATTTGTGTTTTCTGTTTCTCTTCAATTAACCCCAATGCTTCCTCCTCATCTACCACCACTTTCCCATCCTCCTCCATCACCCACTCACTTTACATCACCACCACCACCACCCCTCCATCACCCGCTCAATTTACACCACTAACAACAACACCACTCCTTCATCATCTACTCCCCACCTTCCTATCCTCATACATCACCCACTCAAATTACACCACAACTATTATCACTACCACCTTCACCAACGCTACCACCACCGCCACCACCACCACCGCTACCACACCACCGCCACCACTCCTCCATCAAACACTCAATTTACACCACCACCACCCTTTTCCCACCAATAACTTTCAAACCCACGAAATTGTGCAGCACACCCGGTCTCTTCCCCCCACCACAGCTCTCTGGAAGCACCGTAAAATATTAACAAGGCATGCATTACTTTCGCCGCTGCTCCTCCTTTAGCGGTCTGAATGGCTGGTAAAGGATTACAAAGGAGTACAAAGGAAATCAAGCAACAACAGATCTAGTGACCCTTCTAGGTTGATTGTCCTCCAAAACACTGAGGATCAAGTGTCCAAACAGTGGTTTAGAGTGGGTAAGGGAACATTGGAAAGGGAATTACTGCCCTGGAACTAATGTCCGTGGCAGGATTAGGAAGTTAGTAGGGGACAGATGGGTTAGTAACTGAGGGGAGGATAAAATACAGTTATTAATTTAAAAACGCAGTCAGTCGCGGGTTTGATGCAAGATATTTGTCTAGGCGGAGTTTAAATGAATCAACGGTGATGCAGTCTATAACGTTTCGGGGAAGCCCATTCCACAAGTTGACAACTCGATTGAAGAAGAAATTCTTAGATTCGTGCGAGTTAAAAGATTTACCAATAATTTTGCAACCGTTTCCCCACGTGTAATTAGATTGGTCGATAGTGAAGAATTTACTACAGTTCATATTGTCGATGCCTTTGATGATTTTGAACACTTGAATTAAATCACCTCTTAATCTGCGCTGGGTTAAAGGAAATAGATTTAATTATCTAAGACGCTCTTCGTATGGTTTGTTCTTTAGGCTAGGTATCATTTTGGTAACTCTACGTTGAACTCGTTCTAGCTTGTTTATATCTTTTTGGTAATAAGGGCACCAGGATTGAACGCAGTATTCCAGAAGAGGGCGGACTAAGGAATTGTAAAGGGTTAGGATAACTTCTTTGGATTTATGCTCAAATGACCTGCCTATAAAGCCAATTATTTTGTTTGCCTTCTTAACAACTTCTGAACATTGTTGACTCGGTTTTAGGTTACTCGATATTGTTACTCCCAGATCGGTTTCTCTGTTTACATTCTTTAGGTAAGTGCCATTCATCGAATAGTTTGCTTTCTCATTTACAGTAGGTATCCGATATGTAGTACTTTACATTTATCCGCATTGAAACTCATTTGCCAAATTTGGGCCTAACATGACAATTTATCTAGATTGTGTTGTATATCGTCAACTTGTTCTTTTGAGAGTACGCTATTTACAATTTTTGTATCGTCAGCAAATTTTGAGATTGTACAGGTGAGACCGTCATCTATGTCGTTGATGTAAATTAGAAAGAGAATTGGTCCTAGTACCGATCCCTGGGGTACCCCGCTACTTACATTGGTCCATTTAGATGCCTTACCGTTTATGTAAAGGAGGACTATCCGTTGCAATAATGCTCTTCAAGAACTATTATGGTTGTTAAAGGCAATGTAGTTTACTTATTTCTATAGGTTCAGGAAGTAATGTATAGCGAGGCCGGTCCTTAGTGATCTTGGCCCCATGCAATGTTCTTTCCTCTCACTAAAACATTACACTTTCCATAATGCAGTTGGTTCTGAGTACATGATTAGATTGATATCCAGAATTCGAAAATGGATATTAATCGTTTAATCAACCTTTAACTGTGTTGGTGGTGTAATGGTTTAGATCCTTTTGTTCTGGGTGTGGTGTCCCGAGTTCGAATCCCGGGAGGACCATATGCTTTCATTAGTTTATTGATGATTAATGTTAAGAACGGCGTGTTACTTATTAGGTACAGGCTAATGGTGAGATTGAGAATTACTGGTGATACGCCTGGTGACAGTGAACGTCCTGGACACGTACAGGGTTAAACATGAAGGGGAAGGGGGTCCAAAAAACTCCCCTTGTCAATAATGGGTCTTGCACAACAACATTATTCCAATTCGGTAAACTCATGATTTAACTTCCAAACTAAGCATTACATCCGAACATCGCTTCTAGGAACATGTTGAACTAGACAAAAATCTTGACCATTAACTTCTCATAACTCAAAATGAATGAAAGCAATCGAGCTGACATTGCTATCATTTGGGAAGAGCCCACCAGGAAATAGGTGTGGATATTTACAGCCAGTTTGCTCTAGGCCCTTTTGAGTTATGAGAAGTTAAGGGGTCCAGATTATTGCCAAGTTCGTTGGCGCTACCTATAGTCCCCAACTGTATCCTGGAACTAAAAGCAATAGCTCCACGAAAACCTTAATAATCATTTCCGATAAATCTTGAGAGAGAGGGACATTTATTCGACATTACTACGAAGTGAAATAAATAGTCGATTTCATGGGCTATTAATACACGTTACAGTTATAGTAGTTCAACCCTTAGACGATCTGTTAAAGCATTTATTTTTTGTTTTCTGGCTACTATTAGACGAATTAATTAAGATTAGGAAGGGTATACGGAAGTCAACCGGTTAATGAGATAGTCTTTACCTTCATATTTCCCACAGATCTTTCCTAAATTGGAATCGTCTAATGATAGCAGAATGCGTCATAATGTTCAAAGAGTTGAACTTACAAATGATCGGTGAATTATTGCGTGTGACTGTACCTGATGCATGAGTTGGGTTATATAGATACAGCGCCGGGTTATCAAAGAGCCAGTGATACCATGACTTTCCTACTATGACTTTCCTACTATGACTTTCCTACTATGACTTTCCTACTATGACCTTCCTACTATGACTTTCCTACTATGACTTTCCTACTATGACTATGACCTTCCTACTATGACCTTCCTACTATGACTTTCCTACTATGACTTTCCTACTATGACTTTCCTACTATGACCTTCCTACTATGACTTTCCTACTATGACTTTCCTACTATGACTTTCCTACTATGACCTTCCTACTACTATGACTTTCCTACTATGACTTTCCTACTATGACTTTCCTACTATGACTTTCCTACTATGACCTTCCTACTATGACTTTCCTACTATGACTTTCCTACTATGACTTTCCTACTATGACTTTCCTACTATGACTTTCCTACTATGACCTTCCTACTATGACTTTCCTACTATGACTTTCCTACTATGACTTTCCTACTATGACTTTCCTACTATGACTTTCCTACTATGACTTTCCTACTATGACTTTCCTACTATGACCTTCCTACTATGACTTTCCTACTATGACTTTCCTACTATGACTTTCCTACTATGACCATCCTACTATGACTTTCCTACTATGACTTTCCTACTATGACCTTCCTACTACGACTTTCCTACTATGACTATGACTTTCCTACTATGACTTTCCTACTATGACCTTCCTACTATGACTTTCCTACTATGACTTTCCTACTATGACCTTCCTACTATGACTTTCCTACTATGACCTTCCTACTATGACCTTCCTAATATGACTTTCCTACTATGACTTTCCTACTATGACCTTCCTACTATGACCTTCCTAGTCAGACCTACTATGAATTACTCCCAATGTTCCCAAAAAGGCTTTAAGGGGGTAGTTTCCTACTATGACCTATTTATATACTATTGACTTTTATATATTCCTACTATGACCTTCCTACTATGACCTCCTACTATGACCCCCTACTAGCTTCAAGCTACTATGTAACCTTCGGTAGAAAAATTTCCGGGCCGGAGGGCGGTTCCTTCTAAATTAGATGACTTTCCTACTATCGCTTTCCTACCAGGAACTAGATCCTACTAACCTCAAGGGCACGAAAGGTCTTAATATTGACAAAAAAATGAGGCGAAAGGTCTCAAAATCGCCAAACTAACGGAACGAACGTCTAAAAACCTCAACACTAATATGCTATGCATAAGGGAGGGGGGGCCAGAAAAAGCGTGTACTACCCCCTTAAGCTAGTGTTCTGTTAGTAAAGTCTGGCGGGTGATATATTAAGTAAGTAACACCCCGTTCTTAACATTACATCATCAATTACAAACCCCAATGTACTTGAATAAACTAACGAAAACATATGGTCCTCCCGGGATTCGAACTCGGGACACCACACCCAGAACATAAGCAGCTAAACCATTACAACACCAGAATCTAAATATATACACAGTAGTAAAAATTGCTGTTTCACCTTAGATGACTGCCAGCTAAAGTGTCACTAATTATCGTATTATAGCTTAGAGATAATAAGACTTTCATTTTCAATTTCAGCTTTGACAGAGTGTTCCTATAACCATCATTCTCATTGTCACCACCATTACCCCAATTGTCACCACCCTTATCATTGCTATCACCACTGTCACCACCATTGTTCCCACCCCTATCACCACCATCACTCCAGCTGTCACCATCACTACCATTGTTATCACCACTGTGACCACCAATATCCCCACCCCCATCACCACCATCACGCCAGTTGTCACCACCCTTATCATTGCAATCACCACTGTCACCACCATTGTTCCCACCACTATCACCACCATCACTCCAGCTGTCACCACCCTTACCATTGCCATCACCACTATTGTCACCACCACTATCACCTCCCCCTCTCCCTCTACATTACTCATCCATGCTGCGTTTGGCTTAGTGCCAGTTGTTCTGTGTGAATAGTCTCCCCCTTTCTCTCTCTCTCTCTCTCTCTCTCTCTCTCTCTCTCTATATATATATATATATATATATATATATAATTTAAATTTCAGTATTTTATCCCTGTTTTCTACCTTCCTTCATCCAGTTTCTTGTGTACTTTATAGTAATTTAACCTACTTCTACAAATTGTATATTTGATTGCAAACTTAATTTAAGTTCTTTTTTCCTTTTTAGGCTTGAAAATGACACATGTTGGTGTCGAAACGTCGCACATACTCTAGAAAAATAAAGATGTTCCTTTACGCTTTGGTATTGCTCTTCCTTATATAATTATATATATATATATATATATATTTTATTTTATTTTATTTTTTTAAGAGACAATGAACGGAAGAAGGAAAAACACAGATAAAACAAAAAGGTCCATCTGCCTAAAGGCATCCTCCATTCATAAAATGTTTGTAACAACTGGATTTAAACATTTGTAGATTGTAAGTTTGTGGAAAGCAATTCGAGGGAAGTGAATTCCAAAGAGTAGTAGTTCTAGGGATAAATGAATTTTGATAAGCAGAAGTTCTGCATTGTGGAGGAGAAAGTGTAAATTCATGGGTGCTCTCAGCTGCCCTAGTTCTACGGGGAAAGATGTGGAGAGGCGGCACAATTGAAGCAAGTTCCTCGGAACAATTGCTGTGAAAATATCTGTAGAATAATGCAAGGGATGCAACGTTTCTTCGTATGGATAATGTAGGAAGGTCCTGTGTGATTGCAGGGTTATTGATGAATCTAATCGCTTTATTTTGAATTTTGTCCAACTTTTTATATATACATAATTACATATTATATATAATATATCCAACTATCTATCTATCTATCTATATCTCTCTCTCTCTCTCTCTCTCTCTCTCTCTCTCTCTCTCTCTCTCTCTGGGCTTAGTGTTATAAGGGTGAAGACTGGTAGAGAGCGCTGGGTTAAGCTGGAGTATACTGTAAAACGCAAAGATGTGCTGCGGGGTAGGCTTAGGGGGGAGGTAGTTGCCTTTTCTAGACTCCCTTCGCCCTCATGTTTAGCCACATTAGTTTTCAGATTTCAAGACATTCGGCCCATTAGTTTGGCGATGTTTAGCCTTTTCGCTTCATTTCTTTTCAATATTTAGACCTTTCGTGCCATTGAGGTGTCGCTATTTCCTGGCAAGCGATAGTTAGATTATATTTTAGAAGGAACCGGCCTCCGGCAAGAACAAATTTCTACCGAAAAAATTTACAAATTTATCTTGAAGGGGGATCTAGGGTTTTTCTTTTAAAGCTTGATGGAGGTCTAGCGAGGTTACTAATATAAATAAATAAATACATTTATAAATAGACCAAGAAATATCCACTACCCCCTTAAGGCTTACCGAGGTGAGATTTTGTATGGGAGCAAGAAATAAGGAGGGTGTTAGTAGGTGTGACGGCTGGAATGGCCTTATTTGGTAGGAAAACATAGGAAAAATTGCAGAGAAGTGAGGAAAATACGAATGAGGAGCCATTTGTAAGTGGTTTTGTCATGCATGGTACAATAATAATAGCAGTATACGTAGGGTACACCTTGAGGATTATGACGCATTTTGGCAGTTTATTCTGGCTATCATTAGATGATTTTAAACAATTTAGGAAGGATCCGAGGGAAATATATGACTATTGATAATCTCAGTTAACCCTCTGAGTCCCATATACCCTTCGTCATCTGAATTAAATCGTCAAATAATGGCCGGAATAAATTGTCAAAACGTGTCATAATCCTCAAGGGGTTACGGTACTAAAGGACACGGAATATATGCAGCTTTAATGGTGAAGGTGATTTATAGTATGAGAGAGAGAGAGAGAGAGAGAGAGAGAGAGAGAGAGAGAGAGAGAGAGAGAGAGAGAGAGAGAGAGAGAGAGAGAGAGAGAGAGAGAGAGAGAGAGAGAGAGAGAGAGAGAGAGAGAGAGAGAGAGAGAGAGATACGTGAGGTCTGAGAGGCCAACATGAATCTGATCCCAGTCTGAGTGTCTTGGAACGAAAACACGATTAATCTAAGCTGATCCTGAACTTTTATAATTGTCAGACGAGTGGAAGTATTTTATATGAAAATAAGCGATGAATATAGAAGGTAATTTTTTTTTTTTTTTATATCAGATGAGTTTATAGTATTAATATTGTTACCTCGTATCTGGTGCCTAACAAACGAGCCCCAAATGGCAGTAGATATAGAGTCGGAAGCAGGGATATATGACAGTAATATAGAGTTATTTGTCATATAAAGGAGGTCCCCCCACCCCCCTGCACATACACACACAGTATCCTGACATGGCCCCGATTCAACCAAGCCACTGTAATTGAACGCTCACCTAATCTAACCTGACGTGTTAACCCCTTCTGTACCGGCGGCGTCTTATTAACAATATCCTGGCTGGTATTAGACGATTTTATTTACTTTCCAAATGGCCTCCATCAATTAACAAGCTTCGAACTATCTCACTTAACCCTTGATACTACCATATTTCCTTGTTAAACTGGACAAAATCCTATAAATATAAATATAAAACAGACGTCGCCGGTACCGAAAGGATTAACTAAGCTTATTGATCATGTTTATTCTAACTCGATCTAATCATAGTTAATATACCTGAAGATATATAACTTAACCTTAAGTGTAGCAGTAGATGACCATAAGTAACCACCTTAAATACATAAATATAACACAAGGGACTGGAGTTTTCGCAGAGAGGCTCCAGTCCTGACGATATACTTGACTTACAGTGTGCTGGCTTAATAATCCAATAGGGTTGATAGCCTCTGAAGTCCTATTATAACAAATCAATAATTACAATGGAGTAACTTGGTTGAGCCCCAGAATGTTCTGTCTTCTACTGAACTTCTCACTTCTCAGCTTGTTCTTCCTCTGTCCAATTACTCTTCTTTCTTACTTTACTCCAGCCATCTGGTCTGGTATGTATTCAGTATTGCAGTTTCATAGCCCCTGGAGGATTATGACGCATTTTGACAGATTTTTGAATACAGCTTTGTAAGGATCTGTAGAAATTAAAAGGGTAAAGACGATCTCAATCAACTCTCTGACTCCCATAAACCTTATATATAGATGTTAGTGATGGTCAAAATATCTCGCCTTCCTATAATAAAGAGGGTATACACATCTTGGTTGCAAATAATAACAGTTCATCTGGTTGATATATTATCTGGTCTGACCTCGCCACTGAGACTTAAGGAGGTAGTGCTTGGTTTTTGGTCTATTTATTAATTTATTATTATTTTTTTGGGTTTCCTCCTAGACCTCCACCAAGCTTAGAAAAACACCCCCTAGACCCCCTTTCAAGATAAATGTGTAAATTTTTCGGTAGAAAAATGTCCCGGCCGAAGGCCTGTTCCTTTTATAATTACAGGCTTGCTATTGCTCGCCAGGAAAAAATTGACACCTAAAAGGCACAAAATGTCTTAATATTGACAAAAAAATGAGGCGAAAGGTCTCAAAATCGCCAAACTAACGGAACGAACGTCTTAAAACCTCAAAACCAATATGCTAAACATGAGGGAGAAGGGGGTCCAGCAAAAGCAAGTACTACCCCCTTAACCCAGCCAAATCCTTGAGGCCAAAAATAGCGGTGTGGGCGTCCGGTATATAATAACCGGATTAGGAGAGGGGGGAGATTTCCACTTGAGGGATTTTTTTCTTTATCCCTTTCTCCCTCATATTTAGCCCCATTGCTTTTGAGATTTTAAGACGTTCGCCCCATTAGTTTGGCGACTTTAAGAACTTTCACCCCATTTATGTCACTTTTAAGACCTTTCGTCCCATTTAGATGTCGATTTTTTCCTGGCGAGCGATAGCGAGCCTGTAATTTAAGAGGAACCGGCCTTCGGCCGGGACATTTTTCTACCGAAAAATGTACAAATTTATCTTGAAAGGAGGTCATGGGGGTGTAATTTCAAGCTTGATGGAAGTCTAGGAAACACACTAAAAACCTCCCCTTAAGCCAAATACTATACCGTGTTAATATACAGGAGTGGGTACCGGAATATTATAACCGGATTAGGAGAGGTTTAGCCAAATACTATACCGTGTTAATATACAGGAGTGGGTACCGGAATATTTATCTGCTCGTGATATTCAACCTTCCCACAGCAAAACTTAAGGGGGAATGGCCTTATATTTTGGTCCATGTTTTCATTCATCCATTATTTTATAGTTTCCTCCCAAGACCTCCATCAAACTTAAAAGAACATCCCCAAAATCCCCTTTCTAATTAGGTTTGTACATTTTTCAGTAGAAAATTGTCCTGGCCGAAGGTTCCTCCTAAAATACAGACTCGCTATCGCTCGTCAAGAAAAATCGACACCCAAAAGACACGATAAAGTCTTAAAATTGACAAAGAAATGGGGCGAAAGGTCTTCAAATCGTCAAACTAATGGACCGAACACTCTTTCATCAATAATAAATGCACTGAACTAACTAACTCTAGCTCTTCCCAAGCTTTCTGGCATCTAGCCAAAAACCTCTCCAACAATTTCTCTTCCTCGTCTTTCCCTCCCCTCTCCCACTCTGATGGCACAACCATCACTTCTTCCTCTGACAAAGCTAAGCTCTTCGCTCAAACATTTGCTAGAAACTCCAGCTTGGATTATTCCGGTGCTATTCCTCCCTCCTCTCTCTTACTTATGCCTAATATCCTAATCTCTTCTAAAGATGTACTTTCTACCCTCTCTGGGCTTAATACTAATAAGGCGTATGGTCCGGACGGTGTTCCTCCTGTTGTTCTCAAAAACTGTGCTTCCGTGCTAGGCAAACTCTTTCGTATCTGTCTATCCTCTAACGTCTTCCCTTCATGCTGGAAGTTTGCTCTCATTCAACCTGTCCCAAAGAAGGGTGACCGCTCTCAACCCGCCAACTATCGTCCAATTGCTCTCATCTCTTGTCTTTCTAAAGTTTTTGAAACTATTCTTGCTTCCAAATTTCTTAAGCATTTCTCTTCTCATAATCTGCTCTCAGATCGCCAGTATGGCTTCCTTAAGGGTCGCTCTACTGGTGATCTTCTTTCATATCTTACTAACTCTTGGTCATCCTCCTTTCGGGACTTCGGTGAGACTTTTCTATTGCACTAGACATATCGAAAGCCTTCGATAGAGTCTGGCACAAATCTTTAATTTCTAAACTACCCTCCTTCGGTTTCTATCCCTCCATCTGTGCCTTTGTCTCTAATTTCCTTTCCGGCCATTCCATAGCCGCGGTTGTGGACGGCCATTGTTCACTTCCTCACCCTATAAACTCCGGTGTTCCTCAGGGCTTTGTCCTATCTCCTATTCTCTTTCTGATTTATATAAATAATTTCCTCAACTGTACATCAATTCCCATCCATTCACACACAGACAACTCAACCTTACACTACTCCATTAGTTTTTCAGAATGCCCCAGCCAGCAATCCCTCAACGACAAACGACAAACGTAATGAAGCCATAGAACTCTTAAATTGTGATCTAAATACTATCTCCAATTGGGGCAGAGAAAACCTTGTTACCTTTAATGCTTCCAAAACCCAATTTCTCCATCCATCTACCCGTAAGGAACTCCCAGCGGACTATCCCTTATTCTTCAACAATACAAAAATCAATCCTTCATCTTCTCTCAATATTCTTGGTGTCTCTTTTTCTTCTGCTCTCAGTTGGAAGGACCATATTACCAGCCATGCTAAGGCAGCCTCCCAGAAGCTCGGTGTGCTCAACCGCCTTAGGGGGTTCTTTTCCCCTGCACAGCTTCTTGCTCTATACAGGGGCATAGTGCGTCCTTGTATTGAGTATTGTTCACATGTGTGGGGAGGTTCCTCTCACACCACTCTCCTAGACAAAGTTGAAAGGAAGGCCTTTCGTATCATTAACTCCCGTCCACTCACCAACTCTCTGCAATCTCTCGCTCTCCGCCGCAATGTTGCATCTCTCTCGCTATTCTATCGCTACTATAATAATCAGTGTTCCTCAGAGCTTTCCCAGTGTATACCACCTCCTTTACGTAGGGCACGTGGTACCAGTCTTGCAGCTCAATCCCACCCCTACTCTGTGCAACTCTCCAACCCAAGAGTGAAACGTTACTCTCAAACTTTCTTCTACTCAACATCTGAGCTCTGGAACTCTCTCCCAGAATCAGTGTTTCCTTCTTCCTATGACTTAAATTGCTTCAAACTCAGTGTGTCCAGGCATTTTGGCTCGAACGTCCCTTGATTTTGGCCCTGTCACTCTTTCAACTATGGGGGAGGCACTCGCTATAGGCAGTTCTGCCTTTTGCCTCCCTCAATCACATAGAAAAAAGAAGAAAAAAAAACATTAAAATCGGCAAAACTAATGGGACTAAACACGAGGGAGAAGGGGGACCACCAAAATGCCCCATCTCCCCTTAGTCGGCCGCTCCTTCATTGTTGGTGGTATTTACTACGTGAATGGTCCGGGAGAGGAACGATTATGGCGCGGGGGTTTCCTCACAAGACCCGTTCCTGTTTATCTTATGGCCTTTAATTATTATGTTTTTTCCATCAACCAACCTCACCTCTAAACTCAATTAATGAAATCAACAAATACATACCGGTATACTTTAAGACGCTATATTTAGACGATTTTGTGCAGTTTAAGAAGGGACTGTGGTAGTAAAAAGGGTTAACGGGAGATCTCCACTCGAGGGATTTTTTTCTTGACTCCTTTCTCCCTCATGTTTAGCCCCATTGCTTTTGATATTATAAAACGTTTGCCCCATTAGTTTAGCGATTTTAAGAACTTTCACCCCATATTAAGACCTTTCGTGCAATTCAGGTGTCGATTTTATCCTGGCGAGCGATAGCGAGCCTGTAATTTAAGAGAAACCGGCCTTCGGCCGGGAAATTTTTCTACCGAAAAATGTACAAATTTATCTTGAAAGGGACTCAAGGGGGTGTAATTTTAAGCTTGATGGAGGTCTAGGGAACAAACTAAATACCTCCCCTTAACCCCTACTGTACCGGTAACGTCCTTTGCATTATATTATGGCAACTTGTAGATGATTCTTTTAAGCTTAGGAAGGACCTCTAGCAATATTAAGGCTATACACGATCTCAACCAACCTTTTTTACCAACCACAGATCCTTTAAGCTGCACAAAAATCGTTTAAATAAAGATAGAATACAATATAAGACACGTCACTGGTACTTAAAGGGTTAAGGGGGGGGGGGCTGTTTTTTCTGGGCCCCCTTCTTCTTCCTCGTGTTTAGCCTCATTGTTTTTTAGATTTTAAGACGATCTGCCCATTAGTTTGGCGATTTTATAGACTTTTCGCCCCATTTCTTTGTCAATATTAAGACTTTTCGTGTGATTTAGGTGTCGATTTTTTCCTGGCGAGCGATAGCGAGCCTGTAATTTAAGAGAGACCGGCCTTTGGACGGTACATTTTTCTATCAAAAAATGTACATATTTATCTTTCTGTCACTATAACTGTTTTTTCAACCCTCTCACTGGTAATGTGTGTGCCTGAAAAGTGTACAATTTATCTTGGGGGTAGTTTCATAAGCTTGATGGAAGTCTAGGGGGCAAACTATAAACCTACCCTTAACCGGCCGCTCATTGTTGGTGGGATTTACGTGGCTGGTCCGGGAGAGCAACGATTATGGCGCCGGTTCTCTCTACAGTAAGTCCGGTTCAGGTTTATGGACTTTAAGGGGGCACTACTCGCTTTTTTTGGTATATTAATTAATGTATTCATGTATTTTTTTAGTTTCCTCGCTAGACCTCCATCAAGCTTAAAAAAACACGCCCTAGACCCCCCCTTCATGATAAATTTGTACATTTTTCGATAGAAAAATGTCCTGGTCGAAGGCTGATTCCTCTACAAATTACATGCTCGCTATCGTTCGCCAGGAAAAAATCGACACATAAATGGCACGAAATATCTTGAAATTGACAACGAAATGGGGCGAAAGGTATAAAAATTGACAAGCTAACAGAAGGAACGTCGTAGAATTTCAAAACTATTATGCTAAACACGAGGGAGAGGGAGGTCCATAAAAAGCGAGTAGTGCCCCCTTAAACGAAGTCTTTATACCGCTCAAATGGCCATAATTCGCCTCTTAATTCGGATCTGAAGGACGTTGTTTGCATTTGCTTTCCGGGGGTCGGTAATGGATGACGCAGCTCTACTACCATATTAACTTAAAGGGGTAGTACTCGCTTGTTATGGCCCCCCTTCTCCCACATGTTTAGCATATTGTTTTTTTTTAGATCTTATGACGTTCGTTCCATTAGTTTGTCTATTTTAAGACCTTTCGCCCCATAACTTTATCAATGATAAGACATTTCGTGCTCTTTAGGTGTCGATTTTTTCCTGGCGAGCGATAGCGAGCCTGTAATCTTAGAAGGAAAATGCCTTCGGCCGGGAAATTTTTCTACCGAAAAATGTAAAAAAATATCTTTAAACGGGGTCTAGGATTTTTTTCTAAGCTTGATGGAGGTCAAGCGAGGAAACTCAAAATAAATGAATACATAAGAACATAGACCAAAAACCAAGCACGACCCATTTAAAATAATCCTCCAGATGATCGCAACTAAACCCCCCTGAGGATTATGAAGCGATTTATCAGTTTATTTTGGCTATCATTAGACGTTTTGATGCAGTTTAAGAAAGACCAGTAGGAATCTAAGGGGCCAAACCAACTCAATTATACCTCTGATACCCACAGATACCTCCGAAGCTGAATAGAATCGTCTAATGATAGCCAAAAATAAATAAATACAAAATAAACAAAAATAAATAAAATAAAAATAAAACGCGCCATAATCCTGTATGATCCAGGGTTGTATTTGATGATGCAGCTCCACAACCATAAACTCAACATAATTACCCAAAAGATCTCCAGGTAACTAACTCTATGGTCCTGGGATGTAATGAATGACGCAGCTCCACTATCTGAAACCCATCAGAGACATCCAATTGACCACTTGCAAGTTTCACGCTATAAGGAAGTTGGAGCCGTGAACATCGATTTTAAAGAGAAATGCAATAATAATGAGGTTTTATGATGGATACAAACTATGATCAATTTGGTTTTATATATTCATAAATGTAATATGACCGTATTTTAGCTGGTAATTCTGATAAATATTGATAGCTACAGCTCCACCTTCCTTATAGGCCAAAACTCACAAGTGGTCAATTACCCTGGGCTGTATTGGATGAAGCAATACTACTACCATACATCCAACAAAATCATACACAAGATCCCAAAGTGTAACTATTGCATGACGCAGCTCCACTACCATTCATGAAAGAGAATTGTCCTAAAGATACTAAGGTAACTGTAATTGTCCTATAGATACTAAGGTAACTGTAATTGTCCTAAAGATAACAAGGTAACTGTAATTGTCCTAAAGATAACAAGGTAACTGTAATTGTCCTAAAGATAACAAGGTAACTGTAATTGTCCTAAAGATAACAAGGTAACTGTAATTGTCCTAAAGATAACAAGGTAACTGTAATTGTCCTAAAGATAACAAGGTAACTGTAATTGTCCTAAAGATAACAAGGTAACTGTAATTGTCCTAAAGATACTAAGGTAACTGTAATTGTCCTAAAGATACTAAGGTAACTGTAATTGTCCTAAAGATAACAAGGTAACTGTAATTGTCCTAAAGATAACAAGGTAACTGTAATTGTCCTAAAGATAACAAGGTAACTGTAATTGTCCTAAAGATAACAAGGTAACTGTAATTGAAATAGTGTATTTAGTCAGAAACAATATATACAATAGGTTGATGGTTGTATTAACATGAGCCTAATGAAAAAAAAAAATCCTAGAGGCATTTTCTACACAACCCGATTTTTTTTTAACAAACTAAAATCATAATTATTAAAGATGTAGATCCACAATTACAAACAGTCAATTACAACCCTACTCTATACTTACAAAATTACAACCCTACACTACACTATACTTACAAAATTACAACCCTACACTATACTTACACAATTACAGACATAAAATAATGTTGTACTAACTAAAACTATAATATGTTACATACATGTGATATGTATGGAAACCTTCACTGCCAAAAACCCAACACAAACATCCGCAAGATCCCACGGTAAGTCATACACATTTACCGTGGCAGTGGTGTATATCAGACCTCTTATAACACACAGAGAGAGCGGGTTGTGAGGTTACCGTGGCAGTGGAGTATATCAGACCTCTTATATCACACAGAGAGAGCGGGATGTGAGGTTACCGTGGCAGTGGAGTATATCAGACCTCTTATATCACACAGAGAGAGCGGGATGTGAGGTTACCGTGGCAGTGGAGTATATCAGACCTCTTATATCACACAGAGAGAGCGGGCTGTGAGGTTACCGTGGCAGTGGAGTATATCAGACCTCTTATATCACACAGAGAGAGCGGGATGTGAGGTTACCGTGGCAGTGGAGTATATCAGACCTCTTATATCACACAGAG
This sequence comes from Paralithodes platypus, assembly GCA_032716605.1. Classification (NCBI taxonomy): domain Eukaryota; kingdom Metazoa; phylum Arthropoda; class Malacostraca; order Decapoda; family Lithodidae; genus Paralithodes; species Paralithodes platypus. Next base: position 15,848,807 of record CM064567.1, read on the forward strand.
AGAGCGGGATGTGAGGTTACCGTGGCAGTGGAGTATATCAGACCTCTTATATCACACAGAGAGAGCGGGTTGTGAGGTTACCGTGGCAGTGGAGTATATCAGACCTCTTATATCACACAGAGAGAGCGGGTTGTGAGGTTACCGTGGCAGTGGAGTATATCAGACCTCTTATATCACACAGAGAGAGCGGGCTGTGAGGTTACCATGGCAGTGGAGTATATCAGACACCTTATATCACACAGAGAGAGCGGGTTGTGAGGTTACCGTGGCAGTGGAGTATATCAGACCTCTTATATCACACAGAGAGAGCGGGCTGTGAGGTTACCGTGGCAGTGGAGTATATCAGACCTCTTATATCACACAGAGAGAGCGGGCTGTGAGGTTACCGTGGCAGTGGAGTATCAGACCTCTTATATCACACAGAGAGAGCGGGCTGTGAGGTTACCGTGGCAGTGGAGTATATCAGGCCTCTTATATCACACAGAGAGAGCGGGATGTGAGGTTACCGTGGCAGTGGAGTATATCAGACCTCTTATATCACACAGAGAGAGCGGGCTGTGAGGTTACCGTGGCAGTGGAGTATATCAGACCTCTTATATCACACAGAGAGAGCGGGCTGTGAGGTTACCGTGGCAGTGGAGTATATCAGACCTCTTATATCACACAGAGAGAGCGGGATGTGAGGTTACCGTGGCAGTGGAGTATATCAGACCTCTTATATCACACAGAGAGAGCGGGATGTGAGGTTACCGTGGCAGTGGAGTATATCAGACCTCTTATATCACACAGAGAGAGCGGGATGTGAGGTTACCGTGGCAGTGGAGTATATCAGACCTCTTATATCACACAGAGAGAGCGGGCTGTGAGGTTACCGTGGCAGTGGAGTATATCAGACCTCTTATATCACACAGAGAGAGCGGGTTGTGAGGTTACCGTGGCAGTGGAGTATATCAGACCTCTTATATCACACAGAGAGAGAGCGGGCTGTGAGGTTACCGTGGCAGTGGAGTATATCAGACCTCTTATATCACACAGAGAGAGCGGGCTGTGAGGTTACCGTGGCAGTGGAGTATATCAGACCTCTTATATCACACGGAGAGAGCGGGTTGTGAGGTTACCGTGGCAGTGGAGTATATCAGACCTCTTATATCACACAGAGAGAGCGGGTTGTGAGGTTACCGTAGCAGTGGGGTATATCAGACCTCTTATATCACACAGAGAGAGCGGGCTGTGAGGTTACCGTGGCAGTGGAGTATATCAGACCTCTTATATCACACGGAGAGAGCGGGTTGTGAGGTTACCGTGGCAGTGGAGTATATCAGACCTCTTATATCACACAGAGAGAGCGGGCTGTGAGGTTACCGTGGCAGTGGAGTATATCAGACCTCTTATATCACACAGAGAGAGCGGGCTGTGAGGTTACCGTGGCAGTGGAGTATATCAGACCTCTTATATCACACAGAGAGAGCGGGTTGTGAGGTTACCGTGGCAGTGGAGTATATCAGACCTCTTATATCACACAGAGAGAGCGGGCTGTGAGGTTATTTCATGCACCATAGTTCTGTCCATTGGTATGTATGTCCAAACCCCTGTGTCGAAATATAATTTAGTTATTATAGTATAATTGATCGTAGTTACGTAACTTGGTAACTAATAGCAATCATCTAAGCCTAAATATGAATGGCTATGATATAATTGAGTGGTGTGTGGAATGATTAGGAACTTTTACCCATGCAGTACCAGTGACATCCTTTTCATTATTTTCTGGTAACTATTAGACGATTTTATTCAGCTTAGGAAGGACTTCTAGCAATAATAACGCTTCAAACTATCTCAACCAACCCTTTCACCTACCACAGATACCTTCTAAGCTGCGTAATATCGTTTAAATATAGATAGAATGCAATATAATACACGTCGCTGGTACTCAAAGGGTAAATTATACCCAAAAAAGAAATTAACGAAATAACACGAACAAACAAGGGTAAAATGAGGTGCTCACACAGAATGGCATGAATATTATACTGTTGAGTCTACAAGCAAGGCAAATAGTGTCCACTTTTTGCTTACCGAAGGGTCTCTAGGCAGCAAGGATAGGTGGGAGGAAAGAGAGGAGGAGGGCGGGGGAAGAGGGGCCATGTGGGGTAAAGTGAAACGGTTGAACATGCAGGAAGAAGGGGTGGAAAGGGGTAACGTGAGGGGGCAAGAGAGAGAAAATATAGAACGAAGGGGGTGGACTAAAATAGGAAGGCAAGGGAGAGACAGGGGGGAGGAGGGGATAAACAGGGAGCAAGGGGGGAGTGGGAAAGATCACAATATGGGGGTGGGATGCAAGAGGGGAAAGGGTCGACAAGGGTGGGGTGGGGGCAGGGTTACCAAATCCAGTCCGCTAAATTGTAAATATATGCCGAAAATCGCTACAATAATGGCACAATCTCTACAATATCGCTCTACAGTGGTGCAAGTTCACACAATATCACTCGAATTCATGTCGCTAGATGAACATTTTTGCCCCTAGATCGAAGTCAATACCTCTAGATCTAGCGGGAAAGTAGTACATTTTGTCAACACTGGTTAGGGGTGAAGGGGTCGATTGGGGTGTAGGGTCGACTGTTCAGGTATACGTCCCAGTAATCCCCCCCAGGTCCTCCTCAAAGGTACCCGTGGACCGGAGGAGGGGGGGGGGGGGGGGGGTTAGGACTGGGAAGGGGCCTGCAAGAAAAGGTGGGGGAGGGAACTGGCAGGGGGGCTGCACCGATATACGCCCCAGTAATTCCCCCAGGTCCTCCTCAAAGGTAAGGGTGGACCGGAGGAGGAGGGGGGGGGGGGGGTTAGGACTGGGAAGGGGGCTGCAAGAAAAGGTGGGGGAGGGAACTGGGAGGGGGGCTGCACCGATATACGCCCCAGTAATTCCCCCAGGTCCTCCTCAAAGGTACCCATGGACCGGAGGAAGGGGGTCACAGTGTTTGTGGCCTCGTACACTGCAGGAAAATACTCCACCGTGTGTTGTAGGCTGACACTAAAATATCAGTCAGAGTGTCTGCTTGCTCCGTTCTTTTGCTTGTTTACTTAGGTTACCGTATTTAAGTGGTTTATTGCAATATATTTATATTACAAACAGATGCATGATTATTTTATAGATACATGAATTTTATATATATATATATATCTTTCAAATTACTGAATACAAATAAACAGACCATTCTTTATCAACGTGTTTCCATATCAATGGCACAGGATCAGCATGTCAAATAAAGGAAAATACATTACACAAACACACCTTATAATACAAGCAACGTTACCAAAACAAATTAAGCCATTGTGGTGAGGAGTATGGGCTGAAATATATAATTTAGTAATAATCCATCCTATATTTGATCTAAAATGTTTGCTACTGGTTAGGATGGAGGTAATGGTTATGATGATTATCTACGATATTTGTTACGAAAACTAGAGCGTTAACAAATAGCGAAGATCAAAATAATATGTTCTCAATCCCATCACACCAAAGCGAATGGTGACATATCGAAAAAGCCAAGAATTCGGAAATTTGGGAAAATATCTAAAAATCTTCTTCGACATAATCAAAGTCTTGTATTAATTAAGACAACTGGCTCTCTATGACTTTCTGTCACTATAACTTTTCCTTCAACATTTTCAATTTAATTTTGAGCGACTGGAAAGTTTTTACTGTCATTATGTTCGTAATGTATTTGTCCTACTCTCTCGCTCTCCCATCCTCCCCCCCCCCCCCTCCCTCTCTCTCTCTCTCTCTCTCTCTCTCACCACAACTTAATTTCATGCCGACCAATGGTCGGAGTGAGAGGTGGGTGGGGAGAGAGCCTTCTGCTTTGCTATCCTTGCCTTCCATTTTGTAGCAAATTTTATGTTAGCATTAAGTCTGGACTATCTAGTAGGGACCGCAAGGTCTGTGTAGTCTGTGTATCTATGTAACTATATGTAACTATGTAACACACACGTCATGCCTCCAACACCCAACAAAGGCAGTCATCCCCGTCGGCTTCATCTTATAAAACCTCTCGTGCTAACACTCTCTCTCTCTCTCCCTGCCCGTGTGATCCACCGGCGCGATATTCCTCCTGATCCAGCACGGCTCTCTATTGCCGAAACTAATGAATCGGCATCAGCTCGGATCACGATGGGACGCTGATGAGGAAGAGTGTTAGATGAGAGAGAGAGAGTGTGAAAGTGAGTGAATGAGTGTTTGATGAGAGAGACGGAGAAAGAGGATGATCGGGGGATTCAGGCTTTTGTTCGGGTGTACCTTGTGATGAACGTGAGAGTTTCTTTCTTGCTCTCGCTGTCTCTCTCTCACACTCTCTTTCTTTCTTTCTTTCTCTCTCTCTCTCTCTCTCTCTCTCTCTCTCTCTCTCCCTCTCTCTCTCTCTCTCTCTCGTGTATGTTTTATATTTTCTGCTATACACCACATTAAGCAAGCAAAGTGTGTAGTTTACTAGGTGAGGTGCCAGAACCCTTTACGGATTATAGACTAGTCCCGAGATCTCAAGACGGCTGCAGTATGATAATAAACTTGACGAGGATGAGACACTTTCCTAGCATAAACCAAAAATGTATATTATTTGTTCTCAATCTGTTTTCTAAAATAATAAAGTTCTCTTGACGGCAATCAATGGTAATAAAGTTAAGAAAACCTTTCAGTTATTATTTAATCCGATGCGAAATGATGATTCCCTTACCCTTAGAAAAGTTGGCACACAATATCTACCTTTTGTGTCAGTCTTAATAGATACAAGCAATAGAAAACGACAAAGGTGATATCAATACCTGTAAGCTCTTCATGAAAAATCCAGGCGTCCCTGTACCAGAGGAATTGTGTGATAAATCTCTGTCCAGGAATCAATATAAAACGTCATCAGCACCGAGAGAGCGCAAGTAATAAACTGTGACTGAAAATATCCAATCCTTCTCAAAGTGGATTGATCCCGACTCTGTGCTGGGCTGGCAAAAATGACGTGGGATGCGAGTCTCCATCCGCTTTAAGGCATTGCTTCAAGTACAGTCAAGTAGTATAGTACAGGACCTTTATACACTGCCCTGCTTCGGTGGACGTGGGTTAATAACTAGCATTGTTTTTAATATCTCTACGATGATATGATAATTGAGAATGGTCAACATGTTCAATTACCGGTATATTAGTCATTCATAATTTGAGGGGTGAGAAGAGTCAATGTTCATGTCATACAAACATCACAATTAATAAAGTCATAAATTATCAAATCATATAGTTCGTCGTGCAGTCATTCATTGTCTCAGACTGGTGAATAATTGATTACTGACAGTATCATGTTAAATATTATTATATTATGTTACAGTTACACGTTGGTCAAGGATATAAACTCACTCACATTACCCACAGCAGGTTAGAAATGGCAATGCTATGGAAATGAGCGCCGCGGCCAATAGCAGCTTAGCGTAATCCACACACCCTCCTATCTTTACTTTTACTTTACACATACTTACTTTTACTTTACACATACTTACTTTTACTTTACACATACTTACTTTTACTTTACACATACTTACTTTTCTACGGGAATTATGCAACTGTGTGTGTGAGTGGGTGTATGTGTGTGTTTGTGTGTGTGTATTTGTGTGTGTGTGTGTGTGTGTGTGTGGGTGGGTGTATGTGTGTGTGTGTGTGTGTGTGTGTGTGATCGCTCATATAGGTGTGTGGGTGAACGTTTATTCGGATTCGAAAGAAAAATCTCTGTATGAATGAGATAATCAAAGACTTTTTATAAGTGATTAAGCATACGATTTCTCAATACTAAGACTGAAATTTGCAAAATTATACACCTGCCACGAATCACTAAGACATTAGTAAGTTCACTAATTACTAACGAAATGCCACAACCCTATAGTCAGTTGTTTATAGGTACGCAAGTCATACACGACGAGAATAATCGAAGTAACATTTTCCCCATTTGGGAAGAGTCAACCAGGGAATAGGTGTGGAGATTTACAGCCCATTTCCTATAGCCCATTTTGAGTTACAGAGGATAGAGGTAATTATTTCTGGCCTACCTAGAATGAATGGACTATATTTTTAGAACAACAAATTAATGTACTTGTATCTATTCAGTAATAACAACATATATGTGGTGGGTCACGTCTCTTGTTTACTCAGCTACACCTCCACAACTAAGTTCGAGAGAGAGAGAGAGAGAGAGAGAGAGAGAGAGAGAGAGAGAGAGAGAGAGAGAGAGAGAGAGAGAGAGAGAGAGAGAAGAGAAGGAGAGGCGTGTGATAGGCAAGGTAAACAAGGTGACAATTTAATCAGCATAAATGCATTATTCATGTTGCTTGCTTCGTCTGGGTTGCTTGCAGGCAAATTCCGGAATTAAATGTCTGAATAATTGTATAACTGTAGCTCTAAGTCCATGGTTGAAACAAACCTTCGTTGTTGACCTAATTATAAAGATAACAATAACAATAATAATAATACAATAATGGAATAAATAAATAAATTATAAAATAAATAAAATTAAGCACATATAAATACATACATACATGCATCAAACTAAAATCAAATAAACAAATAAACAATATAACACACAAACAGATAAAAGAAACACATATAATTAGGCAAAACATTTTGTGATTCTTGTTATGCGATTTTAAATTGAATTTGCATAAAAGGAAACATGATCGAGAGAATGGTCTAACAGTATGCACTAAAGTGGCATTTATAGCCAAATAAAATATTTCAACTCGTGCGCTACTGTTTCGAGATTTTTACGGAAAATGTTCAGCCCTCAGGAAAAATAAATAAAAATAAAATAAAAATTAAATATAATAAAAATGTATAAATCAATACATTAAACAAATAGTGAAACAAATGTACAGGGTCTGGTTTGGAAAGAAGTGCCTTTTGTCTTACTTAATTTAGAGTAGTTCCGTTTTAATTAAGTATATATTTTTGTTTCTATGTGAGTGAGGGAGACAAAAGGCAGAACTGCCTGCAACGAGTGCCTCCCCCAGAGTTGAAAGAGTGACAGGGCCAAAATCAAGGGACGTTCAAGCCAAAATGACTGGACACACGGAGTTTGAAGCAATTTAAGTCATAGGAAGATGGAAAGACTGATTCTGGGAGAGAGTTCACTGTATAATTATAAGCTTAATCATCATGATTGATTTAGTGGTGGTATTTAATTGTGGTAGAAATAATGACAACAATATTAAATAATCATCATTACTGTACGACATCAAATATTGCTTCCCTAAACCTGTTTCCATTGATAAGTATTACCATGAAATAAATTATTATGAATTAAGGTTATATATGTTTCAACAATAAAGTACAAATATATATTATATACTGCAAATGTGTGTCTATCAAGAACATATTCAGTTTTATGGGATTAAATACTGAAAATTACATATTCGGCTTCGCCAATAAAATGTTCACGGGTATACCATTTCTCGTACCGGTACTAATATCTACAGTAAGTATCCAAATAAAAGATAGCATGATAGCAGTCTCACCAAGTCCTAACTCTATGAACTACATTGAGTAACTGAGGTCGGATTATGTAATTATTCAAACCCGGTTTATCTCCCCAACCACTGTCAGAACATTATATGCGGTTAGATTAGATTATAATACTAAGTCCATTCTATGAGATTCGTCTACGATCAGATGATGTTTGTTTATCTTTTAATCTACCAGCAAACGATTTCATTCGGCTTAGCAAGGATTTTTCGTCATGCTGAGACTGAATAACAGTCTATACAGTATATATTTTTAAAACACTTAATGACTCCACCGGAGAATTTCAACGACCCACAATATAATTATGTAACCCCTAATAGCCATGGCCGTGGCATCTAGGTAGATGACAAGTTGCCACGATCATGGCAATTTATAATCACCTGAAATGCAAAAGACAATGTATTCTATAGTTTGTAATCACCTAGTTTTGCACAGTTAAACAAAGTTTCACACACACACACACACACACACACACATACACATACACACACACACACACACACACACACACTTTAGTAAGGGATATAAGGGGTGAATAATATTAGAACTATAGGAAAATTAAACCCCATACAACGACCAAGAGTGTGGTACAGAAGAGTGACAGAATGAACCAATATCAAGACACACGGCTTTTATCACCTCCCTATTCTCTCCACGTCTCTGACACGGACCCTGTCTTTCAGGTAAAGACTTTTCTCTCAACCCAAGTCAATGTCCTGGCGGGTTTCATAGAGTGTGAGGGCTTGAGACTCCTCACAGAACAGAAGAATTTGGGATTTTCTGGTTGGCTGAGCGAGGAAGATAAATGTTGGGTAACGTCTGGTGCCTCAATGGCTGATATATTGACCATCAGAAAGAAAGTATGAGTCTTTGGTGTTAGGAAGGAGGGAGGGAGGGAGGAGTTTCTGTAGGATGGCCATGTATATAAAACACAATGATAATCAAAAGTAACCCTGTAACAGCTGATACTCCTGGCGGCTGTAAAGTTGGCCACATATGTTCTGTTCCATTCCTTTATCTTATACATGGAAATAAAACGCGTGAGTTTGAATTGTGAGTGTAGTTTCTTATGCAGTGATTAACTCATCTGACTAGTCAACCGATTATGAAAAAAATCCATACTCGCAATTCATTCATACTAAATTTACTCTAATACATAATATCACGATAAGGAACATAACTTATGTGGGCAACTGTACATTCAGAAAATACATTCACATATAAATGAAGGTGTAAAATGAAGCTCGCGCACTTCCAAACAGACATCATCATTCACACATAAAAAGACATATTAATTCGTATTGAAACATGGGCATATTAACCCCTTGAGGACTACGACGCATTATGACAGCTTCTTTAACCTATCATGATACGCTTTTGTTCAGATTACAAAGGTTCGGTGAAAATATATATAGGGTAAATACTACATCAATTAACCCCCTGAATTCCAAATATTATTCTATCTATCTATCTATCTATTGCCTGACGCCGTGATCCCCGAAGGGGTGGCCACGAACGAACCGCCCCCATGCACCTCTGTCCCCAGTCAGTCGACGCCCCTCCCCCCAACCAGCACCGCCTTCGTTCATGTACTTCCTCACTCCATCCTTCCACCTCATATTCGGTCTACCTCTCCCCCTCTGTCCCTCCACCTCGCTCTCGTACACCCTCTTAGTCATTCTCTCGCTTTCCATACGTTCCATATGGCCGAACCCTCTCAAGTTGTTCCTTTTCACACTTTCCAGCACATCTACCTCCACACCACACCTCCTTCTTACTTCCTCATTAGTCTGTCTATCCATCCATGTAACTCCGCACGCACTCCTTAAGTAATTCATTTCCACTGCTCTCACTCTTGGTCTGAGTCTCTCAACCAACGTCCATGCTTCGCTTCCGTAAGTCAGTGTCGGGATTACCACACTGTCATGCAAGGACTTCTTCACTTCCATACTGACCACCCTATTTCTTGTTACTGCTTTTAGCGTTCCTACAACCCTCTTCCCCTGTTGTACCCTCTCCCGCACCTCTTCATCCATAGTCCCATCTTTACTCAACACACTGCCCAGATACTTAAAAGAGTTGACGATCTCCATAGCCTGACCGTTCAGCTTCACCTCACACTCTGTGACTTCACCCCTTTCGAAGACCATAACCTTGCTCTTCCCCGTATTTACCTTCAAATTCCGTTTTTCGCACACTGTTCCAAACTCATTTACCAGACCCTGCAACTCCCATTCATTATCACTCATCAGAACTGTATCATCCGCAAACAGCAGTATAGGTAGCTTCCACTCAATTCCCTCCCTTTTCAGCGATACACCAACATCCACTGCTCTTGATAGTATTTCTTTCATAACTCCATCCATATATACAGTAAACAACCACGGGGACATCACACACCCCTGTTTCAAACCAACATTCAGGTCAAAGAACTCGCTCTGCTCACTCTCCACACGTACTGCCGCCTTTGCACCCTCATACATGCTCTTCACTGCTTTCAGCAACTTGCCCTCTACTCCGTATATTCTAAGTACTTTCCACAAACCTTCTCTATCCACTCTGTCATAGGCCTTCTCCAAGTCCATAAAGGCAACATACACCTTTTGTTTCTTCTCCAGATACTTCTCCACAACACAATTCAGGGTAAAAATCTGATCTACACATCCTCTTCCCTTCCTAAAACCTCCCTGCTCGTCGCCTATCCATTTCTCCGTTCTCACTCTCACTCTCTCAATCACTACCCTACTGTATACCTTCCCTACTACGCTTAGAAGACATATTCCTCGGTGGTTACCACACACTCCTCTTTCCCCTTTGCCCTTATATAGGGGGACTATTATGCCAGTCTTCCAGTCATCGGGTGCACTCCCCTTCTCCCATGCTAGTTTGCACATTTTCCATACCCATTCTATCACTATCTCACCACCATACCTCAACATTTCCCCACACACTCCATCTGTTCCTGGTGCTTTCCCCAACTTCACTCTTTTCATGGCTTCCCACACTTCTGACCTCCTGATCCCCACCTCCTCCTCCACTACTTCTCTTCTTCTCCCTCCCATACCATATCCAGCTATGTTTGCTGGCTCTTCATTCCTTTCATTTAGCAACTCACTGAAGTACTCCCTCCATCTTTCGACTCTCTCTTGCTTCTCGGCTAGCATTCTCCCATTCTTATCTTTCACACCCTTACTGTTTCCCTTGCTACCTTCCCTAACTTTCTTGACTTCTTTCCAGAACAGTTTCTTACTCTCCCTCCATTTTACACTCAGATTCCTTCCAAATTCCTCATCTACTCTTCTCTTACTTTCCTTCACTACTCTCTTCACCACCCTCTTACTCTCCACGTACCTCGCTCGTTTCTGTCTCTCGGAATCTTCATTCCCTCTACTACCCAACCACTCTCTATATGCTTTCTTCTTTTCTTCCACAGCTATTCTTACCTCTTCTGTCCACCATGCTGTACCTTTCACTCCCCTCCCTCTTCTCCTCACTCCACACACCTCCTCACATGCTGCACAGATCTCATTCTTAAACACCTTGCTCATCTCCTCCTTATTATTCCTAATCCTATTCCTAATATTATTCCTAATCTAAATAAAATCGTCTAATAACAGCGGGATTAAACGGCCTAAACGCGTCATAATCCTCAAAACGTAAATTATATATCTGGGCAGTTGATAATATCTACCTATTAACTATCTATATTTCAAGACGTTCGCCCCTTTACTTTGGCAATTTTATGACCTTTCGCCCAATTTCTTTGTCAAGTTTAAGACCTTTCCAGCCATTTATGTGACTTTTTTTGTTCTGAGTATCCTAGGTTCGAGTCCTTGGAGTGGCACATGTATTCATTGATTTCATTCATTGAGTTTAGAAGTGAAGTTGGTTGGTGAAAAAATATGACGTGATAGAGAACCTGCAATTTAGGAGGAATTGCAACTCAAGCTTGCAACTTCAATTAGTGTTATCAATTTAATCATATATTGTTGCCACACCAACGCTGAAAGTGTAAACCCTACAAGTGCTTGGTCGGCTGCCAGAGTGTTTGCCAACTTTCTTCACACACATACACGCACACAAACACCACTACGTACACACACATACACTCACACACACAAACACCACTACATACACACACACACAAACACCACTACGTACACACATATATACTCACACACACAAACACCACTGCATACACACACATACACTCACACACACAAACACCACTACATACACACACACACAAACACCACTACATACACACACATACACTCACACACACAAACACCACTGCATACACACACATACACTCACACACACAAACACCACTGCATACACACACATACACTCACACACACAAATACCACTACATACACACACACACACAAACACCACTACGTACACACACATACACTCACACACACAAACACCACTGCATACACACACATACACTGACACACACAAACACCACTACATACACACCCATACACGCACACACACAAACACCACTACATACACACTCATACACTCACACACACACAAACACCACTACATATACACTCATACACTCACACACACACAAACACCACTACATACACATTCATACACGCACACACACACACACACACTCATACAGGCACACATACATGCACACAGGAACGTAAACACCCACATTCACAAATGTACACGCGTTAGTCTGTATATAAGAGCTTAAACAAACAATGGGTCATTCGTAAGCTAATACTATCGCTTAATCTTAGCCAGAAAGTATAAAAACACCTATGAACTGAAGTGATAAAGTTATGTTGAGATATGTATTTGAAAAGAAAAAAATATATAATAAGATTATGATTATAGTTGACTTCAATATATAATATGATTATAGTTGACTTCAATATATAATATGATTATAGTTGACTTCAATATGTAATATGATTATAGTTGACTTCAATATAATATGATTATAGTTGACTTCAATATATAATATGATTATAGTTGACTTCAATATATAATATGATTATAGTTGACTTCAATATATAATATGATTATAGTTGACTTCAATATGTAATATGATTATAGTTGACTTCAATATATAATATGATTATAGTTGACTTCAATATATAATATGATTATAGTTGACTTCAATATATAATATGATTATAGTTGACTTCAATATATAATATGATTATAGTTGACTTCAATATAATATGATTATAGTTGACTTCAATATATAATATGATTATAGTTGACTTCAATATATAATATGATTATAGTTGACTTCAATATGCAGGAATGCATAACCGAAATGTAGAATGTCAATCCTTTCATATTCATAGTTTTCTAACGAGCAGAAGAGTTTGATCTCATGAGCAAAGGAGATGACAGAGAAATATATATAATAATTATAATATTGATGTTGATTATGCTAATGATTTCAGTAGAGCGGGAGAGGTTCATGAAAGGAAGCGAGTCGACTACAGAGAGAGTTTTTCCAACTAAATGAGTCAAATTATGTCAAGACAAAGACGTTTAATGAGGCAGCTTTCGGCGCTGATTGCAGAACGGTCGATGTTGCAAGCCTTCATATCATTCATGCTCACTGGTCACCTCGCCAACATGTCCTTTCGCCCACACTCGAGTAAAGGTAGCGCCAACGAACTTGACAATAATCTTGATCCCTGAACTCTTTGTAACTCAATAGGGCATAGAGCAATCTGGCTTTAAATATCCACACCTATTTCCTGGTGGACTCTTCTCAAATGATAGAAACGTCAGCCCGATTGCGTTCATACATTTTGAGTTATAAGAAGTTAAAGGGTCCAGATTGTTGTCAAGTTTTGTCTACCCTTTGAAGTGTGCTGAACTTGGGAACATTAGCTCTGTTAGTTTACGTTGTGTTAGGTTGAATTTATTAAGTTGGACACTGTTATACAGCTTAGGAAGGAGCTGAGAGAATTAAAAAGGTAAACACCGGTTCAATCCACCCTCTGGCTTTCATTTGCCCTTCCTAATCTGAATAAAATCGTGCAATAACAGCCAGCCAGATAATATAAAAGACATGCATAATCGTGTCTTGAAAGGGATGCGTTAAGCTGCATTATTGGTCAAAGTTTGTTAAGGAAAGACTCTACTTAAGGGGAGATGGGTCGTTTTTCCGGACACCCTTCTCCCTCATGTTTAGCCCCATTAGTTGTCAGATTTTAAGATGTTTGCTAAATTAGTTTGTCGACTTTAAGACCTTTCGCCCCATTTCTTTGTCAATATTTAGACCTTTCGTGATATGTAGGTGTCGATTTTTTTCCTGGCGAACGATAGTGAGCCTGTAATTTTGGAAGAACCGGCCTACCGAAAAATGTACAAATTCATCTAGAAGGGGGATCTAATGGATGTTTTTTTTTTTTTAAAGTTTGATGGAGGTGTAGGGAGGAAACTAGCAAAGCAATATATACATGACAACAAATCGACCACAAAATTACCCATCCCCTCTTAAGGGGAGATATCCACTTGAGGGATTTTTTTCTTGACCCCTTTCTCCCTCATGCTTAGCCCCATTGTTTTTCTAATTTTAAGACGCTTGCCCCATTATTTTGACGATTTTAAGGACTTTCAACCCAATTTCTGTCAATTTTAAGACCTTTCGTGCCATTTAGGTGTCGATTTTATCCTGGCGAGCGATAACGAGCCTGTAATTTACGAGGAACCGGCTTTCAGCCGGGACATTTTTCTACCGAAAAATGTACAAATTTATCTTGAAAGGGAGTCAAGGGGGTGTAATTTCAAGCTTGATGGAAGTCTGAGAAACACACTAAAAACCTCCTCTTAACTAGACTCCTTATTTCACCGGACTCATAAAGTTTGTGATTGTAAGGTATTCAGGAATGTTAAACAACGCATACAATTGTCAGTAAGTGTAATTAAGGTTAACATGAAACGATAGGAAATACATCCCAGTTGTTTATTTAACCTAATAGGGGTGAACACATTACAAGCGACTTTGTTTATGTAAAGTTAGGGTATCTCAACAAACTTCGTGTATTCATGAGAGAGAGAGAGAGAGAGAGAGAGAGAGAGAGAGAGAGAGAGAGAGAGAGAGAGAGAGAGAGAGACAGACAGAAAGAGAGAGAGAGAGAGAGTAAGGAATGCCACGCTTGCAAATTATCTCGGTATATTGCAGCCTTTGCAGCACCAAACCGTTTAACCCTTTGAGTACCAGCGACGTGTCTTATATTTTATGCTAGCTATATTTAGACGATATCATGCAGCTTGGGCAGGATCTGTGGTAGTTAAAAGGCTTGGTTGAGATAGTTTGAAGCATTATTATTGCTAGAGGTCCTTCCTAAGCTGAATGATATCGTCTAATAGTGGCCAGAATATGAGGAAAAGGACGTCCCTGGTACTGAATGGGTTAAGTGGAACTTATTGTTTTGTGTGGACCCCCTTCTCCCTCATGCTTAGTCCCATTAGTTGTTTGGTATTTTAAGACGTATGCCCGATTAGTTCATTGTCAATATTAAGATCTTCCGTGCCATTTAGGTGTCAATTTTATCCAGACGTGTGATAGCGAGCCTGTAATTTAAGAGAAACCAGCCATTGGCCAGGACATTTTTCTGACTAAAAATGTACAAATTCATCTCTCTATGTTGGGGTGTTTTTAAAGTTTGCCTAAATACAAGGGGGCAAACTAAAAACCTCTCCGTAATAATGCATCACATACATAAATTATTTATTTTGACGCGAGACTCTCAAACACCAAACATATTGAAACGAGTAATGAAAACTCCCCAATTATCCTCGCACATCTGATGATATTTGTTAATTTTTTTTTTTTTCTAGTTGCAGATGATTTTAATTGAATATAGATGTGTTTTGATCGACAAATAGAATATGTTGCCTGTAAAGCGGCCTTTTATATATATTTGTCTATTTATATATATTATAATTTTTCACCAACCAACTTCACTTCTAAACTCAATTAATGAAATCAACAAATACATGTGGCACTTCAAGGACTCGAACCTAGGACACTCACATCGAAATTCCGCGCACTTATGCATTACGCTATCAAGGCAGTTATATATAATTTCATATCTCTAGTTTCCACACACATACATACACACACACACACACACACATACACACACACACACAAAGTTGTAAACCATGTCCAACATGTATCAACCATGTCAAACAAAGGATAATATTTAAGCCATTCATAGTGCATTTGTTCGATTATTATATATATATATATATATATATATATATATATATATATATATATATATATATATATATATCATCAGAGTTGACGTTTCAGGTACGACACCCATTACATTATGAGTACCTTGAATACCTTATGGTACAGTGAAAAGGAGTAAACATAGGTAACTACGGATAAATGAAACCATATGAATAGATCGATCAAATTAATAATTCAATAAATATCTAGAAGCACATATACCTCCATCTACGCTGGCTGGTTCGTAAGTACTACTAACATCATAGGCCTAAAATTTCTTCTGGATCTTGGTTCCAAGATATGATCCAGAACGCCTCCTAAGTTGAATCACTTCTTCCTTGGTGCACATCTTATCTGACCACCAAATTTCGTGAAAATCTCCGGATCGCCTCCTAAATTTGATCAGTTCTTCCTTGGCGCATATCCTATCAGCCCATCAATTTTTGTGAACATTGGTTCCTCATTTTGTAAAATATCTTGTTTACATAAAAAACAAACAGGCAGACAGACAAACAAGTAAACGGAGGCGAAAACATAACCTCCATGTAACTTCGTTGGCAGTAGTAATTAAGTACAATAAAAGTTAACCTTTTCCAACCCTTAAATATCGCACTCCCCCACATCATGTCAGATTGATATAAATAACTTCTTTGTATGAAGTGTTGACCTTGTCATGTGTTCCTAACTTTGGGGCGCAGTAATTTCCTGGAGACATTAATCAAGGGGTCTCAAAACCAAGTCTGGGAATAAATTTACATCCGGTATTTTATGAGTGAATACAAAAATGAGGTATTTTTTTCAGAAATAAGTAATTAAAGGGGTCAGGTAGCCTAATGACTTATATTTGCACGTTGTATTCTAAAATACGTTGTAATTACCAAATTAAGGAAATATAGCTAGTAACAAAACAATGAATGCAATGACAATAAGTACGTCTATTCTTCATCCACATAAGCAGGTACCAAACACTCACTATGCATACTCTGTCGGAACTGATCACATTATTTTCGTATTATGTCGAAAAAACTATACATTTGCAGTTTAAATGTACAAATACGGATTGTGAAATACGGTGTGAAGTAAAAATAGTGAAGTGCAGGAAGAAATAATTCAGTGATAGCTAAACGTGATGTAATTATGAGCTAACCATCTTGATTTCTAAGTTAAAAGTAATGACGTGTTAGTTAAAAGTGGGGTAATTGTGATGTAGTAAAGGTTAATAATCATGTTTTGTGAGTTAAAAGTGGTGACGTTGGTTGAAGATGGTGTGATAGTGATATAATATAGGTTAACAATCATGGTTTCTGAATTAAGGGGACCCACCTTGTTTTTTGCTCTATCTCTTCCTCTCTCTTTGGCTTGTATCCATTCAGCCCCTTTCAGCCAACTGTTTTAAGACGTTTACCCCCATCCAGGTGTCAATATTTTCCTGGCGAGTGGTAGCGAGCCAGCATATATATATATATATATATATATATATATATATTTACAACAAGCTAAATTTTTACATTTTTCGATAAAAAAATGTACATATTCACATATGTCGAGGGGACGTGGTGGTTAGAAATGGGTTGTATAAGAAAATCTTGGTGGCAGGTTCCGAAGGTTGAGGAAGGGGACAGAGGGAATTAAGGGCTCTTGTTAATTCCGTCATCACAGCTCTGAGACGTTAATAATGGCATTGTGTCCCCAAGAAATGTAAAACAAAATATGGCAATAGCTCGAATCAAGAATATAATTGAAGCATTTAGAGATAGTAATCAGTTTTATTATTTAAATATGCTTTTAATGTTTTATTCAGGATTAATTATTTGTGAATTCTGTTAAGCAGGGTTAATATGAGTATAAAGTGTTAAAAGTCTCCGGTTAAACTTGTATTTGGGTCAGAGGATGTCACAGAAAAAGTTTCTGGTTCACATGGGCCTATATTTCGAAAAGATATTAACAATCATAACTTATGTATGTTTTGCTTGTAGTGTACTCCAAAATTGTATTACACTGAATTGATATACATTGAACTTCCTTTGCCAATTTACTGCCCATTCGTGTAGTATATCTAGATAACTTTGGAGACCCTGAATATCATGATCAGAATTGATCACTCTTCATAATTAAAGTGTCATCTGCAAATTTACTGATTTTGCTAGTTATTCCTACATCAAGGTCGAACAGCAGAAGGCCCAAAACAGATCCTTGTGGGACTCCACTCTTTACTATACCCCAGCCAGATTGTATACCATTTATGCTAACTCTTTGCTTCCTATCAATTAACCATGACCTAATCCATCTTAATAGAGTTCCCCCTTATTCCACGAGCTTCTATTCTCCTCAACAATCTTTCGTGGGGGACTTTATCGAATCCATTACTGAAATCTAGATAAATTATATCATATTCTTTGTCGTTATCTACTGCCTCGTATACTTTTATCAGTTTTAAGAGGGCCTATTTTATCTCTAAAATTTGTTTTGTATAACTGGAAGAACCACTTAGGGTTAGATTTGGATTCTCTAGCAATATATATTTCGTAATTACGCTTGGTTTTCCTGATATCAGCTTTAAATTTTCTGCTAAGATTTACATACTAATTTCTTTAATGTTCTTCACCTCTCTTTAGTTTCCTATACACTCCTTTCTTTAAGCCTAATGTATATTTGATAATATTATTCATCCATCTTGGGTCATTATTATGGGATCTAAAGCGCTTTCCTGGGATATATTTATCCTGGGCATCACTAACGGTCTTAGTAAATACTGTTGAGCCTGAACAAGTATCCTGGGCGGCCAGATTTGAGCCTAACACACTTGGTAGCCTATTCAACCTATTTACAACACTATTAACCTGAGGGTGGGGAGAGAGCCTTCTACTTTGCTGTCCTTTTTTCTACTATAAACTGTCCCTGTCTAGTAGTATTAAGGCCGGACCACCTAGTAGGGACCGCAAGGTCTGTGTGGTCTGAGTATCTGTGTAACTATGTATAATTCTCACCATATCCACACCACAACCATTATAATAAAGTCGTCTATTAGGTGGCAGCATAAACTGTCAAAACGCGTCATAATCCTCTCAATGGGTTAATTACGATAGTTTTTACCCATTTCATACCTAGTGGTCTGTCCTAAACTGCAGAAAATTGTCTAATAATAGCCAGAACATAATGAAAGATTGCATCATCGTATCCTGAAAGGGTTACGTATATCACCAATATCTCACCTTATTTCAGCCTATTTCCGTCCGATTCTCCTCCCAGATCGGCCATTATTCGTCAAACGCCACTTCTTGACTCTTTCCACACTTCCGGCACACGAATATCGGTCACAAAAAAAAAAAAAAAAAACTACGGGAAGATCGACGCGTCTTTACCGAGTGTCTCCGTCTCTAGGAATCAAGCGAGAGTCTATAATCCTTCACCCGGTCACTTGCACACGGTAACAGAAACAAGCGGCTTAAAAATGTACTAAACTATTAAACTGCTAAGTTAATATCAGTATGTTGATTTGTGATAGTGAAAATAATTATGACCATCCCCTAGAGTTAAATATGGAAGGTGATTTGATTTACCTCTCTGGGTACCTAGCCAAGACGGCCAAACGTCACGCTTTTTCCGCCAAAACCACCAAATTTCTCCCGTTTTCTGTGAACAAGATATTGTATCACTTGGCTTATCAAGGGGAGATGGGTATTTTTCCTCGACCCCCCTCTCCCTCATGTTCAGCCCCACAAGCTCCCAAATTCCAAGACGTTTGCCCCACTAGCTTGTCGATCTAAGACCTTTCGCCCCATTTCCTTGTCAATATTAAGACCCTTCGTGCCATTTAGTTGTCGACCTCCCTCCCGGCGAACGATAGTGAGCCTGCAGTTTTGGAAGACCCAGCCCTACCGAAAAATGTACAAATTATTCTAGAAGAGGGACCCGATGGATGTCCTCTTTTTAAGTTTGATGGAGGTCTAGGTAGGAAACTAAAAATATAATAAATATATGAAACAATCGACCAAAATATAAACCCTTCCCCCTTAATACAATAACGATAAACGCAAAATAACTACAATACAATAAATACACATACTCACACGCAAACTACCAGGTGAACACAGTCAAACACAGTCAAACACACAGGCATATACAGTATTGTGCAAAACTGACATATATTACTTTCAACACACAGATAAGAAATAAAATAAGAGTAGGGATTTATAATACCATGTGAAAAAGTAGAAGGACGAGAATAATAGAAGTAAGAGGAGAGGAAGATAGTAGGATCGATATAATGGTAGGATGAATGAAGGAAATAGAAGAAATAAACGATAGAAGAAGATGGCGAACAGGAAAAGTGTAGGGGAAAGAAGAGTAATAACTTGCAAATGCGAAAGCCAAATAACTAAAATATATATAAATGCATATCATATAAAGTAAATACTGTATATAATATATATATATATATATATATATATATCAGAGAAAGTCAACAACTCTACACACATTCTATCTTTGGCTGTGTTGACGAAGGTCCATGTAGGATTCAGTAGTGTGATCATAAATGTATAACCACTCTATAATCTGTGGCCAAACACCAAACATTATAAAGTATCCTTACTATTACACACTCACTCACTCACTCTCTCTCTCTCGTAGCCAATCATGCACTGGTTAACTTGTGAGGGGGATCGTATTTTTTAGGTTTGTATCCCCTTCACGTCCTTCCTTCCCTCCTCCCTCTCACTCACTCACTCACTCACACTCTCTCTCTCTCTCTCTCTCTCGTAGCCAATCATTGCACTGGTTAACTTGTGAGGGGATCGTATTTTTTAGGTGTGTATCCCCTTCACGTCCTTCCTTCCCTCCTCCCTCTCACTCACTCAAATCTGTTATTTCACTTTTTTTGTCTGTTGAATCACAGGGACTGTGAATGAACACACATATGAACTAAGGTGATTAAAAATAAATATTTTTTAATAAAATTTCATTCATAGACAATTTAATTTGTTCGCATAACTAACGTCAGTAATATTTTTGTCTGTCCGTAATTTCAATGTTGACACAATGAAACTAAACAGAGAAATTGTGTACCTATCATAATGAATATTTGTTATTGCCCTGCTGAGGTAGAATGAGTTATTGTTTGTGCAACTCAGTTCACACCACTCGTGCAGTTATGATAAATAATTCTGACGCATTTTAGGCCCTTGGATTGATTTGAGAAACTTTCAAAATGCAAATGATGATGCAGTTTTTAACGCCGGGCACTCTCTTGATTAAAATGGCTAGGGTGCGCCCTTGTTACACGGACTGAACTGAACATTGCAAAATGCAAATATTCCGGAAATATGTTATAAGGAGATCTAATTCAGCTATAGATAGTTTTAGCATGTAAAAACATAATTGTCTATGAATATATCTTACAATCGTACAACAATCAGCGTCTTAAAGATTATATGAAGTTTAGGAAGGATCTGTGGGAATTATAAGGATAAAGAATACCTCAATAAACCTCTGATTTTCATATCAGTTGGGAGGTGTTTGGTGTTGGAGTGAAATTAATAGAAATACATTATCATTAAGTTCAGGGATATTTCGTAACGAGGTCTGTCTATATGATCTGTGCACCATGAGTATCCTTCCCTTTCACTTAAGGGGAGGTTTTTAGTTGATTCCCTAGTCTTCCATCAAACTTAAAATTACTCCCCCTAGACCCCCTTTCAATATAGATTTGTACATTTTTCGGTAGAAAATGTCCCGGCCGAAGGCCGATTCCCCTTAAATTACAGGCTCGCTATCGCTCGCCAGGAAAAAATCGACACGGGCCGTTTTTCTGGTCCCCCATCTCCCTCATGCTTAGTCCCGTTATTTTTCCGATTTTTAGACGTTCGGCTCATTAGTTTGGCGAGTTTAATACCTTTCGCCCCAATTCGTTGTCAATGTTAAGACCTTTAGTGCCATTTAGGTGTCGATTTGTTCCTGGCGAGCGATAGCGAGCCTGTAATTTTAATATTAACCGGCCTTCGGCCGGGACACTTTTATACCAAAAAATATACAAATTTATCTTGAAGGGGGGACTAGGGGGTGTTGTTCTAAGCTTGATAGAGGTCTAGCGAGGTAACTAAAAAATATATGAATACATAAATTAATTGACCCCAAAAAACAGCCACTAGCCCCTTAAGGGGAGGTATTTACTTTGTTCCCTAGACCTCCATCAACCTTAAAATTACACCCCCTTGAGTCCCTTTCAAGATAAATTTGTACATTTTTCGGTAGAAAAATGTCCCGGCCGAAGGCCGGTTCCTCTTAAACTACAGGCTCGCTATCGCTCGCCAGGATAAAATCGACACCTAAATGGCACGAAAGGTCTTAATATGGGGTGAAAGTTCTTAAAATCGCTAAACTAATGGGGCAAACATTTTATAATATCAAAAGCAATGGGGCTAAACATGAGGGAGAAAGGGGTCAAGAAAAAAAATCCTCAAGTGGAGATCTCCCCTTAAGGTTCCACGTCTCTATTTACGACAGCTGGGAGTCTAGAGGCATAAAGCCGGTATCACACGAACGCTTTTTCCCTCAACATTTATCTTCAACATTGGTCTGGCAGCTTATGAGTTCTACGTTTGATATAATGTCGGTCACCTAAATTCATCTACCACCAGTCTAGTTTCCGATACCAGTGTAAATTATTCCAAAAAATGTTGCCAGAATTTTTTTGATTATCGAAGGTTGACTATAAAAGCTCTCGTGTGATACCGGCATAACAAACCCCCGCGTATGTCCTCCCTCATTACTGCTGGACTACCTTACCACGTCCTTCAGGTCGCGAGTTTGTTTTCTGCAACCAAGATATGGACAGTTCCTACGTATGCGAACATAATTATCTATTAGCCTATTTAGTTTTAGTTATAGCAAACCGCTTATAGTTTATTTATCATATTTAGACAACACATCTTAAGGGGAGGTTTTTAGTTGGTTCCCTAGATCTCCATCAAGCTTGAAATTACACCCCCTTGAGTCCCTTTCAAGATAAATTTGTAAATTTTTCGGTAGAAAAATGTCCCGGCCGAAGGCTGGTTCCTCTTAAATTACAGGCTCGCTATCGCTCGCCAGGATAAAATTGACACCTGAATGGCACGAAAGGTCTTAATATGGGGTGAACGTTCTTAAAATAGCTAAACTAATGGGGCAAACGTTTTATAATATCAAAAGCAATGGGGCTAAACATGAGGGAGAAAGGGGTCAAGAAAAAAATCCCTCGAGTGGAGATCTCCCCTTAAACACTAACTTCTACTGCTTCCTAAGCCTCTAGCATGCCTAAAGTACAAACTGAAGACTCCCCTTCGAGACAAATATTTACATTTTGCGGTAGAAAAATTTGGCCGGTTCCTATTAAATCACAGGCTCCTATATTATTGCTCGTCAGGAAAAAAGCCGACACGTAAATGGCACAAAAAGTCTTAATATTGACAATAAATTGGGTCGAAAGGTCTTAAAATCGCCAAAATAATTGGCCGAACGTCTTAACATCTCAAAACAAACGGGGCTAAACACGAGAGAGAGAGAGGGGAGTAAGAATAATTGAACTAATAAATAAAAGCTCCCCTTAACTAGACATTGGTGTCCACCCCTAACTTTCGCCTTCCTTCTCCTTCTTGTCTCTGTGATTACCACCAAGACGGACGGCCCTTTAGCCCTTTCATTACCTGTGGCGTCTATTCGATATTATTTCAACTACATTTAGGCGATTTTATGAAGCCTAGGAGAGATATGTGACAGTTGAAACGGTTAACTGAGATAGTTTGTAACTTTGTAATGGGTAGGCGTCCTTCCTAAGCTGAGTAAAATCGTGTAATAGTTGCCAATATATAACGTAAAGGACGTCACCGGTAATGAATGGGCTAGAGACCCCAGGTTCCCCCCCCCCCCCCTTTTCCCCGGTACCATGTGCGTGTTGGGGCACGGAGGGGCGTCGAGCGAGGTGATGGGACAGACAGGGTTACCAAATCAAAACATAAAAATACCGCTAGATTCGTTCACAGAAGTCGCGAGAAGGCCGTTAGATAGTACATATATTTAAAAAAATCGTGAATATAACGACAAGAACTCGAGATTATCACTCACAATGGCTCAAATATCCAGACTATCGCTAGAATTAATGTCGCTAGATGTAAATATTTGCCGCTGGACTGAATTAAACACCTCAAGATCTAACGGGAAACTAGCTAAATTGGCAACACTGGGGACATATACACATTACAGGGAAGGAAGAGAAGGTTTACGACCATGACGAGAGGAGAGCAGCGAGGGACGATCCAACAACGAGAACGAGGTAGAAGACTATCAACCATTTTGGATTATTAAGCCATCACACTGTAAGTCAAGATTAGCGTGAGAACTGGAGCCCCTCTTGAGAACTCCAGCCCCTTGAAATGGCTCAGTTCATGTCAGGTGAAGGTTTTGAGGGATAAGCCTTTACAACGGCACCTCATATCTACTTTTCGTAGAGTATTGAGAGGGGAGAAGGTGTGTTGGAGAAAGAGAGGAAGCTGTTGGAGTGGCTAGAAGCAGGCCAATTGGAAGGTGATACAGAAAACGGATGAGTAGGGGGACTTGTCAATAACCTAATGGTAACAGTATCGAGTATTGGATGCAAGGCGAGGAGAGTGACAGGGGAGGAGACTAGGAGAGGGTAACACCAGATTAATTAATGAGAAATGTACAAGATTCTAATGAATACTTATTCGTGAATATGCCTGTGTTACCGTGGTTTTAGTAGAGTTCAATAACATCAAGGTTTACACAAATTACCAGGAGTATGGGAATGCTTAGAACAGATTTAAGATACTAATTTTTACTCTGTCCGGGGATTTTTGATTGGTAATTTATTTACTGTGTGTGTGTGTGTGTGTGTGTGTGTTAGTATTGATTATAACAATGTTTGGCAACAAAATACTGTATAAATAGTATGACTTAGACTAATTTAACTTCGTGTGTCCAGGCATTTTTACTCTTTTAACTTTGGGGGGAGACACTCGTTACAGACAATCTGCCCTTTGTCTCCTACATGCACATAGAACAAAAAATATATAATTAAAAATTATAAGAGTGACTAAGTAAACGAGAGTGACGAGGCAGGCAAGGGAAACGTTCAGCACAGCAAGAGACATGAGAGTGATATAAGTAAGGCTCCATGTTTGATGTTGTCTGATCACCGTAATACAACACCTATCGTCAAACAAGCAACAATAACTGTGCTGTTTAACAAGCAAACTTCCGGTCTGTTACCATATACTTACCTTCTTCACAACAATGACACTTAATATTACAAACTCGTACTCAATAAAAATACACAAGCTACTCAGATCACTTGGTAGTTTAGGGATGAACACACAATCTGTAATTACATGAACCGAAACAATTACTGATAATACCAAGTACTCGTTATAAACTCAAACCTTCTCTCCCAGTAACAGGCAGTGGACATTCCAGACAACCAATTAAAATTCTGTTAGCAAGTACAGTAGCATCGGTGAAAGGTTTTGCAATGCAGCTTGCTACAATTGGAATACAGTATATATATATATATATATATATATATATATATATATATATATATATATATATATACAGATATATATATATATATATATATATATATATGATATATATATATATATATATATAGTATATATACGTATTATAATTTTAGCAAGCTTGATGCTACTGTACTTGTTAACATTTTGACCACTAACTATATGGGAAGGCTCAGCCAGGAAATTTGTGTGGAAATTTAGTCCATTTGTACCGGCCCTTCTTTGGTTATGAGAGGTTAAAAGTCATTATTTTGGCCTAATTAAGATGAATAAACTATAATATTTCCAGATCCAGCCATATACATCTCGTTTTTTATGACTCATAAAGCTTTCCGGATAAGTACTAATTCAGAGTTGGGGCCAGATCTTTGAAACCTAACTTCTCAACCCTTTCAAGATCCGATTATGCATTTATTTTTTTATTTTATGACTATCATTAGACAATTTTATTCAGATGAGGAAGTGTATACAGCAGTTAGAGGGTTAATTGAGATACTCTTCGCTCCTATAGTAACCACCGGTCCTTTCTAAGCTGTATAAAATCGTCTAATGATAGCCAGAATAAACTCTCAAAATGCGTAATTGTATCTTCAAAGGAATACACTTTGTGGCAAAGTTATAAAAAAGTTATAGTTCAGAGCTGCGGTCAGATCTGTAAAAATTAACTTCTTATACGACAACGTCTGCCTATATATCCTTATATTATATGGGATTATTTATGCCAATATACCTTTACATGGGGATAATATTATGGACACGCTAATTATCCTATTCATATTCATAGTATTTGACAATGTAAAGACTGACGCATGCCGAAATTAGAATAAAAGGGATAAACTCAATCTCATATACGCTTTTGAATCCCAAAGGTCCTTCCCAAGCTGCATAAAGCCATCTAACTATAGCCTGACTATAGGTAAATACAGCTATTAAAGCAAGGTAAAGGTTATTTACTAAAGTCGTCAATCCTCTGATCTTAACGTTTTACTTATCCCCAAAGAGTATCCCTAACTTTTTCTTGAGCTCTCTTTTTTATCCGTTTTAATCTTCTTGGAGTTTCTCCCCAACGTCCAACTAGATTTTTCTTTTCCGGTTTCCAAGAACTCTGATCCATTTATAAATTATCGTGTATTAGAGATGGAACGAATATAAAATTTCATTATTTGCGAATGCGAATATGAATGGGAATTTGTGTTGGTAAAATTTGCGAATTCGAATACCAATTGCGAATATTTCAATCGTTCTTGAAGGATGAAATTTTCATCCTTCAAGAACTGGTAATTCTTTTTATATCGCCAACAAACGTTAATTAAATTACTATGAAATTAATTACCGGAAGCTAATGACGATGGGAATGTGTAATTTCTTCAATATCATAAATAAACTGTATAAATTAATTTTGAATATATTGTAAGAGTTCTGGGTGCTTGTTGCTAAGATGGTTTCTCAACCCCGATGTGAATTTTCCTTTCCGAGAACATTTATTATTGCAAAGCTTACACTTCATTCCACTGTAGCGGCCCCAATGCACTACACTGTTATTTGTTCGTTTGTGTTAATCTTAAATTTTAATATTTTACATTTTTGTATATCTTCTATTGATTTTGTGAAAATATTCGCATGTTTGGAAATATCTATGAATGGAAATGCAAATACGAATACGAATACGAATATTGATAAACATAGCGAATATTCGCACATACGAATACGAAACAAATATTCGATCCATCTCTATCGTGTATTATTGTATGCCTTCATAATTATTAACTCTTTCAAGATCCAATACGTATTTTGTCTCTGTTTTCCGGCTATTATTATATAATTTATTTAGATAAGGAAGGGTGTATGAAAATCAGAGGGTTAATTGAGATAGTCTTTACCCTTATTAATCCCACAGATCCTTCTTAAGCTGCATATAAGCGTCTAATGATAACCAGAATTAACTGTCCAAAAAGTCACAATCTTCAAAGGGTTAATACTCTCACTCACTCACTCACTCACTCACTAACTCATTCTCTCTCTCTCTCTCTCTCTCTCTCTCTCTCTCTCTCTCTCTCACTCTCTCTCTCTCTCTCTCTCACTCACTCTCACTTTCTCTCTCTCACTCTCTTACCCACCTCCTCATCCACAAACTATATTTTCCCCCTGGCTCTAATAGTTCTCCTATCTATTACTATATTGGCGACACCTAATTCCCTTACATTTTTTTATAACATACAACATACAACAACAACACCTTTATAGATCACACGTCTTCAGTAGTTTCCTTTAGTCCTTCAATAGAATTTATGATATTACAATCGGCCTAATCAGTGATGTCTCGGCACAATGTATATTTTGATTACATCCAACAAACATTTATAACATCTAACACTCATATTAATTTCAAGTGAGATATAAAAAACATGTTCCCACTACTCAACATATTATCAGTGACAGCTCTAAATATCCAGAAAGGGGCTCAAGTCCCGACGCTATTATTGACTTACAGTGTGCTGGCTAAATAATCCAGAAAGGTTGATAGCCTCTGAAGTCCTATTTTAATTAACTATGATAGTACTAATAATGGCACAGTACTTATGAAGAGGATAATTCTAGTATATTCACAAACATTATATATATTATTTTAGCCCTTTGAAGATTATGACACATTTTGACAGTTTATTCTGGCCATCAAAAAACGAGTGCATACAGTTTAGGAAGGACCTGTGGGAATAATAAGGGTAAAAACTAGCTCAATTAACCTATGACTTCCTTATACCCTTCCTAATCTTAATACAATCGTCTAATAATATCCAGAACATAGAACAGATATGCGTATTGGATCTTGAAAGGGTTAATAATAAAACAAATAATATTAATAATATTACTGCAACTACTACTACTATTTATCAATAACGACAGTGATGAAACTAACGAAAATATATAATGATATTATTATGGTTGGCATTATATAAATGCGTGTGTGAGTGTCTGTGTGTGTGCTCGTAACAATAAACAAATAATTAATATTCCTGTTCATTCCAACGTATATTTTAACTCACAACCTAATGCCTTATGTAAGAGGTTTTACATTCTCCGATTTGTGTTTATGTAATGTTTCAGTTGCCATAACAATATTACTGCCACATTTCTCGACGTTTGCTTACATGCATTGGAATAATGTATTACTTCTTATGTAGGAAACACAGTTCTAAATAACATTGGCCTACTTCTTTGCATTGGGATGTGGAGTATGTTAATAGAGTCTACTCCCACGTATCATATAATTTAATGCATTGCCTACGTTGATTTTCCCTGTCAGGCTCAAATTCCGCTTCCTGTGGAATTGAGGGGGTGACTTTATTATTCACGAATTTTATGTTTTCGTTGCAGAAACACAAAGCACACACAATGATTAATTCCAGTCATGGGAAGGGGGGAAGGGAATGGAGTGGGAAGGGGGAGAACATGAGCGAGGGATTGGGGAGTGAGAAGAGAGGGAGAACAGAGAGAGAGGAATGGAAAGGATGCAGAGAGAAGTTGGAATGGAAAAATGTTCGAAGGAAGTGAGAACAGAAGGGGAGGGAGAAAAAAGGATGGGGGTGTATAGTGAGGGAGGTATATGAAACGGGATGGGAAGGCGACACACACGCACAGAGGGAGTATGGGAGTATTATGATTTATAAATAAAAGCTGAATGTAAGGGAGGTAGTGGATGCATAGGAGGTGGAAAAGGAGGCAGAACGTGTGGTAGGGAAATCAGAGAATGAACTAGGGTGAAAGTGGATGAATGGAATAACATAAAGGTATGGGAGAGAGGAAATGCAGAGTCAAAGAGTAGATGAATTGACCACTTGCGAGTTTCACGCTGTATGGAAGTTAGAGCTGCAGACATCGATATTTAGCAGAATTGTCAGCTTACATGCGGTAGTAGGACAAATATAAATACAAACAATCGAAATAATCGTTCTTGCTATCCAACACAAATCTACATTATTAATGTGTTTCTGTTTTATATCGATGCATACGGCGCCAACTTCCTTATAGCCTGAAACTCGTAAGGATCAATTGGAGTCAGTGTGAGGGGAAGTGGGAAAGCAAAGGGAAGTGTACAAGCACAACTGAGCGAGAGTGAGCGGAGAGGAAGGGAACACAGTGAGATGCAGAAATTAAAATGACGAGAAGAAGCCACAAATAAGAAGAGGGAGCAAAGTGAGAGTACCTGATAAAAATACACTTAACAAAGTAAACATAATAAATAAAAACACCATATGAAGCGGAACCCTACATTGACAACGTTTCGCATATAGGTGTGTCAGGCAAATGATGAAACCCTATGCGAGACGTTATCAATAAAGGGCTCCTCCTCATATGGTGTTTATGAATATATATATATTTTTTTTTGTTTTTTTTTTTTTTTTCTATATTCCAACTACTCCCTCTCGGGCATAGGCTGATAGCCTTTACACTCAACCGCTGAATACGGTGAGGCCCGTGAGGTCTTGCTCCAGTCTAGGGAGTGAGACATGCGAAGCTTCACGGCTCGAAGCAATTCCATCTCTGAAGCTGCCTCGCCTCTGTGCTTCACAGTCTCACTCCCACAGACTCGGACCCTCACTCTAAGAACGCCACCTATTGAGCAATTAACTCACTAGGCATTGCCCCCTTGTAGCATATTTTTGAATATGGGAATATTCATACAATGCTATTTAATCAGGGAACAATGAGGGTATTTTTTTGGCATTTCGGTGTGCTGTGGTAATGCACTGATACTCTAGGTACAGCACAAATTCCATCACAATAATATCTTCCCATTGACATATTGGGATTCGAACCCGGGTCCATTGGATTACCAGTCCAGTGGCAAGACCACTCTGCCACACCTCCCCTAAACATCATATGAACATATAAACATCATATGAAGAGGAACACTTTATTGACAACGTTTCGCAGATAGCTTCTTCAGGTCACTGCGAAAAGTTGTCAATAAAGAGCTTCTCCTCATATGGTGTTTATATTCAAAGTGGAAGTAGAAGGGACGCAACAGAGATTGGGAGAAAGCCCAGAACAAGGGAGCAGGGGGGAGGAGAGGTGTGAACATAGGAGGTGCTGGGTCCATAGGAGAGAGTTCATTGTTGTGATATATAGTATTGTAGGAGGACCATTGTTATTACAGACAATCATACTAACGATCATAACAACTCCCGCCACGACTGTCATTACTGTACATCCTCACAGACAATAATAACACCGGTCATAACAACAACTACCATTGTGGTGATGGGCTGGTCTATCATAGTGAGAGTTGAGCGTTCTCGTTACCCATAGCTTACTCTGACTGTTCCTTTTAACCCTCTCCGATATATGACGCGATTTTGAGCCTACTAGGGATACTTTAAAGCCTTTGTTACCACCAGGGGTATTTAGAAACCTTTAGTTTAGTTACTTCAACCTCTGCAGTTGTCTTTGAGTTAGCTGTGGGCAGAAAACTAATTTTGGAGAGGTAATTATTAGAGTGAGAGAACTATTTCTTATTGCTAATCTGGCAACCTCTGCATCATAAAGGCATGAAAGGGTTAATTATATATTTTCTAGATCTCAAGTGGCGGCGTCTCTTCCGTGGATTGACCTCGAGGTTGGCAGATTGGGAGCCAAAGCGTCACATTTTTCCTTTGCCCCTCAACTTTCCCTTCATAGTTGCTGAGGGGCACAGGGCCTTGGGTGGGGCTTTGGTGTCCCGGCCGTTTCCGCACCCTCCTCATCTCCTCGCCTGGGAGCGGCTTCGGTCACCTGGGCTTTCTTAGTGGTAAGCAGGGAGGGTTGTGTGTGGGTGCTCAGTTATGGCCTTGGCCTTGCTCGGGACCTTGGGATTGTTCGGTCAGACAGCCTGGGGAATAACAACAACAACTGCCATTACTGTAGAGTCAGTTATATGAATTCGTGCCCCTCCCCCTCCCCCCATCCTATGATTTCCTTAATGCAATTAATTATCTGGATTGATTTTTGGATGGAACTTGCTCGCACTTAATAGTATATATAGTTTTGTAGTTGGTTTACAGAAATATATATTCACAAAGTAGTTTCTATAGATATTGTTCTATAATTGGAAATAGGTGGGGTCCACGATTTTTTGTAACTGACTGTACAACCTCAGACAACTATAGCAACGATCCTAATAACAACTAGGCACCTCCTTCCCTCCACAGCCTCTCCACTACCTCACCTATGACACATTTATACAAACATAAAACCCAATTCAACATACATAAATAGTCATCAGAGACCTACACTATTATTGCATTTCTATTAACTATCGATGTCTACAGCTCCAACTACCCTATAGCCTGAAAGTGGACAATTATACCAACGATCATAAGAACATCTCCCACTCTCCATAGCCTCTTCAGTAGTAGAAATAATATTAGGGCGTCAATCCGGGATAAGTTTGTTTTAGGATTGGAATGAATAGGAGAAAGAATATAGACACGTTTACTTGAAATTGCATTGTGTTGGCTATTGTATCACTATCAAAGACATAATCGGAACCCCTGAAGCATAAATTAGTTCTGTACATTTAGTAATGATGACTAAAAGGAATGGGAAAGGGCCCTGGATTGACACCCTATTCTCCACTACCTCACCTATAACACCTACCCCTTGTAATATTAGCTGGTAATGGGACAGAAAAAGAGGAGGTTTTTACTCATATGGTCTCTCTCTCTCTCTCTCTTTCTCTCTCTAGGCGGGTTACCGGGGTGTTGTAACTCGGGAAGGTTATTATGAATTTATGATCCATATTATTAAGGTTGACATATATGACTCAGCTGAATTGAGACAATATTTATTGGATCTTGACACTTATGGTGGGATTGACCCAGATGGATTTTTCCCTCTCTTCTTTAAGAAGATTGCTGTTGTCTTAGCACCTAAATTGGCTCTAGTATTTAGGTTGCTCTTGAAATCTGGTAGTTTTCCTCTTTGCTGGCGAAAAGCTAGCATCACTCCAATTCCGAAGGGAGCTACTGCTTCGTCATCCCCATCTGAGTATCGTCCTATATCCATAACGCCTATTCTCTCAAAGATCTTTGAGCGGCTTTTAGCTAGACACCTTTCTTTATACTATAATCGTCTTGATATAATACCCAATTCACAGTTTGGTTTTCGCAAAGGTTTGGGTACTTGCGATGCGCTTTTAACTTAATCTCATGATCTTCAGTCTTCGTTGGACAAAGGGTATGAATCTCGTGTTGTGGCTATTGATTTTAGGTCTGCTTTTTATCTTGTTAATCATAAAGCCCTTTTATAATTATAAGCTGCAACTTTATGGTATTGGTGGTAGTCTTTTATCTATTTTTAAAGATTTTTTGACAGACAGGTCTCAGCATGTTGTCGTTGATGGGTGCACTTCTGTTTCTGTGCCTGTTGTTTCGGGTGTTCCACAGGGCAGTGTGCTTGGGCCTCTGTTTTTCATTATTTGTATTGCATGCTTGTGCTCTGAGCTTTAAAATAAACTAGTTTCTTATGCCGATGACATAACTTTATACTCATCAATTCCATCTCCAGAGAGTAGAATCGAAGTTGCAGCATCTCTAAACAGGGACTTGGCTAAGATTACCTCTTGGTGTGAACTTTGGGGTATGAAGCTTAATGCTAAGAAAACTCACTCCATGATAATCAGTAGATCACGTAATTTGGCTCCTCCTCATCTTTGTTTGCATGTTTCTGGTGAACAAATTGAGGATGTGTCAGATTTGCGTTTGCTTGGAGTGACTCTCGATCCTAAGTTGACATTTGAGAAGCATATTCGTTCCTTGTCTTCTACTATTGCTCAAAAGATTGGTTTACTTCGCAAGTGTTACAAAACATTCGCTTGTGAAACCACAGTCATAAAATCTTTTTATGCTTTTATTTTGCCTCATTTTGAGCATTGCTCTCCTGTTTGGAACTCGGCTGCTGACTGTCATTTGAAATTGCTTGATAAAGCTCTTAATTTTATTAAATTTATTCTCCCTGCTCTATCTCTTGATCTTCATCATCGGCGTCGGGTTGGTGCCCTTAGTCTTTTATTTAAAATGTTTAACAATACTCAGCATCCATTGCATAGTGTTTTACCAGAACCTTTTATTCCAATTCGCGCAACAAGATTTACGAGGAGTCTTAATGACCTTGCCATGACTCCAATTAATGTTTCTACATCTCAGTTTTCTCGGTGTTTTATTCCTTCAATGATTCCCTTTTGGAATCATTTGCCAAACGAGGTTGTACAGTCAACCCATATCTCAGCTTTTAAGTCCAGAGTTAATGTTTTATTACAGCAGTACATTTTTGTTTTAATCATGATTTGCTTTTATTCTTTTTAGAATGGTGTTTTAATTGACAAACTGATCTTTTCTTCTGGGCTCTCTAACTACTGTAGCCCTTTTCCTTTTTCTTAGTTGTCTTAGTCTCTCTCCAGTACTTACGGGTATTTTGTGGGGATTCATCTTTTATAGGTGTATCTGCACCCTGTTGGGAGGCTTAGACAGCTTCTATAATAATAATAATAATAATGACAGGGAACCAAATTCAAGGTAGAATTTATTTGTTTGTTTGTTTGTTTGTTTGTTTGTTTGTTTGTTTGTTTGTTTGTTTGTTTGTGGTGTGTGTGTGTGTGTGTGTGTGTGTGTGTGTGTGTGTGCCTGGACGTGAGGTATCTGTACCACCAGACACACAGTTCCTGTTGGCCCTGTCATTTCCATGCAGGGCCCCACACGTATATATACAATAAACGTTGTTGTCTTTAACACTTTCATTGTAGTGAGGATTTTTCAATATTTTTCTTGCTATCAGTACACGATTTTATCCACCTGTTGGAGTCAGATAGGTTCCTGCCACATACTGTATATACATTGTACGCAATATATGTTAACTCTTTCAATATAATGGCAGCTCTCTACATATTGTTCTGAACAATACTAGACGATTTTATTCAGCTTACGAGAAAACAGTGTATTATCTTATACAGGCCTATGTTGGACGGAGGTGTTCTTAACCTCTCAAACGGTGACACAGTTCTGCATTATGTGTTATACTTAGGTAATATATTGAAAACAGTTCCAGCATTTAGGAAATGTCTTTCCGCCCATTGGGTTAGGGGAGATGGTTCACTTTTTGGGCGATTTTTGCATGTATTCATTATTTTTTCTAGTTTCCTCCCTAGACCTCCATCAAATTAAAAAAAAACATCCATTAGATCCCCCTTCTAGATTAATTTGTACATTTTTCGGTAGCCGGTTCTTCCAACATTACAGGCTCACTATCGTTCGCCAGGGAAAAAATCGACACCTAAATAGCACGAAAGGTCTAAATATTGACGAAGAAATGGGGCGAAAGATCTTAAAATCGACTAACTAATGGGGTAAACATCTTAACATCTGAAAATTAATGGGGCCAAACATGAGGGAGAAAATGGTCCAGAAAACCGGCCCATCCCCCCTTAAACAACTTGTCCACTCAGCTAATAGTAATTCCTGCAAATTGTATAAAGATAAAAATACGGACGTTCATTCTCCACTGTACATTGATAAAACTAGTCTTTTACGTTTGTTTATATAATAGTACATTTTATTATTAGATCCCTATGTTTGTATCCTGCTACACATATTGCTTTGCCACATTTTGGAACACATTTATTTAGAGAATGTTGTGTATGTTGTGTATTTTGTAAGGGAAGCTTTGCTATGTAGATTCTGGCTAAAAATGTATTTTCACCGTGCAGGATTTGTTTTCAAGATCTATTCTTTCTTTACGTAGAAATATACGCGGCATAAAATAATCGTTTTTTACTTATTATTATCATTATTATATATATATATATATATATATATATATATATATATATATACTATATATAAATAATGTTTATATACTGTATGTATATATATACTTTTTTTTCTGTTTTACGTTCGCGAGAAACCGACTTATCCCCATCTTAATTTACTCAGCTATTACAAAACTGTTATAGCCAAATATAATGTTAATTGTGAAAACCTGTTTATATTATGATGCAGAGACATATAGTAATTATATATGTTTCCATTGAGCATTGACAAATTAATTGCTAGGGGATTAAACTTGCAAACAGGAAAACAAAATTGAGTTATAGATATGGTCATCTTTTGTCTGAATTTGTGAAAAAGTTCAGCCTCCAAGCGCTACAACTGTCACAATTATACTTTTATTTATGCTAGGTTGGCTATTTAAGATAGATGGAAGTTTAAAACAATACATACGACGTTAACAATGCCTTTGGTTATGTCCTGTCTGTTTTGGGGCTTTGGTTTAAAATGTGCCTGTATTGAAGCCAGCCATCCCTTTTACCCCACCTGATAACCCTCTGACCTTGAACACCAACACCCAGCCATCAACGTTCAGGCTTTTACCCCACCTGATAACCCTCTGACCTTGAACACCAACACCCAGCCATCAACGTTCAGGCTTTTACCCCACCTGATAACCCTCTGACCTTGAACACCAACACCCAGCCATCAACGTTCAGGCTTTTACCCCACCTGATAACCCTCTGACCTTGAACACCAACACCCAGCCATTAACGTTCAGGCTTTTACCCCACCTGATAACCCTGAACCTTGAACACCAACACCCAGCTTCAACGTTCAGGCTTACCCCACCTGATACCCTCTGACCTTGAACACCAACACCCAGCCATCAACGTTCAGGCTTTTACCCCACCTGATAACCCTGTGACCTTGAACACCAACACCCAACCATCAACGTTCAGGCTTTTACCCCACCTGATAACCCTCTGACCTTGAACACCAACACCCAGCCATCAACGTTCAGGCTTTTACCCCACCTGATAACCCTCTGACCTTGAACACTGTTACGTCCTGGGATATATAAACACTGGGCTCTTTCTATTGGACTAGGTATGCGGCAACAAGCAACAACGGAAAACGCTAGATCCAACCCTTATCTATAAACCCAGGCAACAAACCACCCTAAACCGTCAAGAGTCCTGCCTGGACAACAAGGTATCCTATGACTCGGTTACAGGGTGCACGCACTATAGACTGCTGATAGTCAAGCAGGCTATATATTAAAAGATCACACAATTAAGTTGACTTAAAGCTTCAAGGAAAAGATAGATAACGGAATTAAATTGCGGAAACAATTTAATAACAAACTAGAAGAAAGTACATTTAACGTTACGTTAATTAATACAACTAATCACCCCTGCGTGAAAGAAGGTGAAAGCAAACAGTCCTCAAAACATCGTACAGGTAGACAAGATGCGGGTTTCTAAACTGCATGTGGCTACTGTAGGATCTGATGCTTAGCAAAGAAAGTACGTTACGGATTTAGAGAACTCTTAAATCATAAGCAGGAATAAATACTAGTGATAAGACCTACAGTGTATAATGGCATAGGTATAATTAAATAAAGGCAGCAACTCGCAACATAACCACATACAGGTGTGCTTCTCACTCTTAGTCAGGCAAGCCTGCTCGGACAGAGTCTCTAAGCCACATCCTGACTCACAATGCTCACAAAAACGGTAAACTGTGGCACAATAACAAGCATGCAGAAATAATAAACCCCTAGCTGTTAATCTGCCAGGTGGCAGAGGTCTAGCCGGAAGGATATAGGCTTCGGATACCCGGGCTGAGCCACCTGCTCTAGCCTAGGGACGTTCCCAAGTCTGTGCGCCAAATTACTCTAATTGAAAGGGTGCTCTCTTGAGAAACTCAGATCGCAAGTATCTGACTCTCTCCTGGCGACCCTAAAACAAAAGCAAGACGTGCTAGCGCAGTGCTGAGTGGACTAGGCAAGGGCCCTCACACAACACAACACTAGACACACAGGAACACAGACAAGAAAATGCCCCCAGACTCCCACGGGTATCCTAGTAAAGTCGTGCGGGTCCACAGGACTCGCACCAGCAGACTTTACTTAAAGGATCGCAAAAAGCCTCCCCTCCGGTCTAGCCCCTGCTAACCTGACACAAGAACACACTAGCAAGCATGAAACCACCAAATATGAGACAACAAAAAACCTTCCTAGGTCTCATTAACAATTACGTCTCTGCATAAGGCCCAAAATCCTATCTAGTTATCTGAGAGCTCGTCGTTAATACAATAATAGATATAAGGTCTATCAAGGGGATGGGATAATTAAATTGGTGAAGTAGTGGAAGGAAGGTATACAAAGTAAGAGAGAAAGTTTCTAAGTGGGGTTGAGAGGGATAGATATCAAGGGGGTCCGAAGGGTACGACAGTGAGGTGAGCTCTGAGTCTTGAATCTGTCTGGACCCCGCCCTAGGCATGCAGAATACATCCCAGGCTTGGCAACACTCAACACAGTGCCGGGTCAAAATCGTCTACCCCGTGCGTGAGTCGAAACTAAGCCTAACGTTGCAAACAAATGCATATGGCAACATCAGGCTCGTCCCAAGCTAGACTCTCCGCGCGAAGCAACATCCCCCAGCCGGTCTCTCTCTCCCGCTCATCTCCTCCCACTCTCACTAGACTTACATCTTATATATTATAATGAAACAATCAACTATCGAGAATAAAATATACTAAGATGCGTTGGTTAAGAATAAGGGCAGCTACAAGCTGTGAAACAACATAAGAATATCCCAGACATTAGTTACGTTGTCGTAGGATATATACTAAGGAAAAGCCTGCCGGCCGGCTGCCGCCAGCCGGTTTCTAAACGGCTGGGCAGCCGACGCGCGCGCACGCCCGCATGTGGCTACTATGCAGAAGCGTCACAACACCAACACCCAGCCATCAACGTTCAGGCTTTTACCCCACCTGATAACCCTCTGACCTTGAACACCAACACCTAGCCATCAACGTTCAGGCTTTTACCCCACCTGATAACCCTCTGACCTTGAACACCAACACCCAGCCATCAACGTTCAGGCTTTTACCCCACCTGATAACCCTCTGACCTTGAACACCAACACCCAGCCATCAACGTTCAGGCTTTTACCCCACCTGATAACCCTCTGACCTTGAACACCAACACCCAGCCATCAACGTTCAGGACATTCAAGGTTTTAAGGCGGTAGTGGTTATGTTTTAGTCTATATATTTATTAATATATATATTTTCTAGTTTCCTCGCTAGACCTCCCATCAAGCTTTAAAAATAAAAACAAAAAAACACATACTGTAGACCCCCTTTCAAGATAAGTTTGTACATTTTTCGGTAGAAAAATGTCCCGGCCAAAGGCCGCTTACTCCAAAGATTACAGGCTCGCTATCGCTTGCCAGAAAAAAATCGACACCTAAATGGCACGAAAGGTCTTAATATTGACAGAAATGGGGCGAAAGGTCTAAAAATTGCCAAACTATTGGGCGAAACATCTTAAAATCATAAAACTAATGGGGCTAGACAGAAGAGAGACCAGAAGGGAGGCCAGTCAAAATACCCCCCCCCCCTTAAATAACCCTCTGACCCTGAACACCAACACCCAGCCATCAGCGTTGATGAAATTATTATTATACCAACATTTACTGCACAATATCCAGCCGTTTAATACCAGGTGCTAATTTACTCTGTTTTGCCTCTCTTTCGTATCTATATATTTTATAATTTACATATTTATTTTTTGTCATAGATTCGCGTCTGACAAAGTCTACAGGGCTCTATTATATTGTACTTGTAACTTTAATATCTGCTGTAAATTCGCTATTATTTTTACCTCTTGCTCTTTGTGCATGTATGTGTGTGTGTGTGTGTGTGGGTGTGTGTGTGTGTGTGTGTGTGTGTGTGTGTGTGTGTGTGTGTGATAGCCTGGTGTTTGACAAAGTATACGGGCTAAAAATATATACATAGCATTAATATCGTTCCATTTTAACGTAAGTATTTTGGGATGCGAGTTTTCCCCCTATCGTCACCCGAGCTCTCACGATAAAATACGGGTAATACTGATGCAAATTTCGCACATGCAGTAATTATTATTATTGTTATTATTAATATTATTATTATTATTATTATTATTATTATTATTATTATTATTATTATTATTGGAATTCATTTCTATGATATTATTTTGCTATTAATGGCTATAGTGATCATCCACAACCATTCATAACCAGCGCCCATTGATGTAATTATAATATCCTAGCTGTTTCTGTCTGTTGGATGTGGATATTCTCGTTGAGCAAAATGTATAAGCGTTAAAATAAGCTCAATCAGCATGTACAGCCCATTTCAAACCATTTATTACATTACTCGAACGATATGTCTGTAATAATCCTCATCTGTGAGCACGCCTATTGCCCGAATAAAATGGCTTGGAATTGCAATTGCTGTGTTTCCGGCCAACTTGAATTTCCGCATGATGACCGATAATGTTCCACCGATGTTAAGGGGGCCCACCTCGCTTTTGTTCTCCTTCTCTCCCTCTCTGTTTGGCTTGTATTCATTTGGCCCCATTCAGCCTACTGTTTGAAGACGTTTATCCCCATCCAGGAGTCAATATTTTCCTGGCGAGAGGTAGCGAGCCAGCATATGTATATATCTTTGTTTTGACAGCAAGCTAAATTTTCGGTTTGAGCATCCTGGGTTCGAATCCACGGACTGCCAAATGTGTTTGTAAATTTCATTAATCGATTTTAGGAGTATAGTTGGTTGTTGGAAGGAACATAATAATTGATATTGGTTCAGGGGTAATTTATCGAGAGGACTTCCCTAGTGGTTAAGGCCCCATTAATTGCTCTTTCCATTCACATATGCATAGCCTACGTGAGTTGCAGTTGGGATGTGTGTACATGCTTAGATTGATATGCAGGATTCGAAGTTGCATAATAAATCGTAGGCAGTGTCCACCAACCTTTAACTGTCTTCGTGGTGCGATGCATAAGCTGTTGATTTTCGGTGTGAGCATCCTGGGTTCGAATCCACGGACTGCCACATGTGCTTGTAAATTTCATTAATCGATTTTAGGAGTATAGTTGGTTGTTGGAAGGAACATAATAATTGATATTGGTTCAGGGGTAATTTATCGAGAGGACTTCCCTAGTGGTTAAGGCCCCATTAATTGCTCTTTCCATTCACATATGCATAGCCTACGTGAGTTGCAGTTGGGATGTGTGTACATGCTTAGATTGATATGCAGGATTCGAAGTTGCATAATAAATCGTAGGCAGTGTCCACCAACCTTTAACTGTCTTCGTGGTGCGATGCATAAGGTGTTGATTTTCGGTGTGAGCATCCTGGGTTCGAATCCACGGACTGCCAAATGTGTTTGTAAATTTCATTAATCGATTTTAGGAGTATAGTTGGTTGTTGGAAGGAACATAATAATTGATATTGGTTCAGGGGTAATTTATCGAGAGGACTTCCCTAGTGGTTAAGGCCCCATTAATTGCTCTTTCCATTCACATATGCATAGCCTACGTGAGTTGCAGTTGGGATGTGTGTACATGCTTAGATTGATATGCAGGATTCAAAGTTGCATAATAAATCGTAGGCAGTGTCCACCAACCTTTAACTGTCTTCGTGGTGCGATGCATAAGGTGTTGATTTTCGGTGTGAGCATCCTGGGTTCGAATCCACGGACTGCCACATGTGTTTGTAAATTTCATTAATCAATTTTAGGAGTATAGTTGGTTGTTGGAAGGAACATAATAATTTGTAAATTTTTCGATAGAAAAATTTCTCGAAGCCGGATTCCTCCATACAATGGTAGCTCGTTATCGCTCGCCAGGAAGAACTCGACACCTGGATGGGAATAAACGTCTTAAAACAGTTGGCTGAATGGGGCCGAATGGATACAAGCCAGAAAAAGAGAGAAAAGAAGAGAAGGTAAACAAAAACAGGTCATCCCCCTTAAATGACTCACCGTTATGTTCCTGATATTCAGTAAATTCCTTCACTACAGTATATGTGTGCTTATTTCAGTATATATATATATATATGTTTACAAATGATTGGGTGTGTAGGGGGCTCTGTGCGTGTGCGTATCCCTCTGTGCGAGTGTATATGTGTGACTCTATCCACGAACGTTTGTGTGCGTGTGTTTGCACAAATACACACAGGCAGCAATGAAAAACAGGTTGTCAATATCCCACCAGTCTGTTGATGGTGGTACTGGTCTGTGTGGTGGTTGGAGGGGGGGGGGGGGGGTCGTTACGGCTGTTATGGCCTATATTTCGGAATTGTTCGATGCACTTTGATCATGGGGCTGCAGGTCTGTATGTGGCTTTCATGAATATGGCTCCTGAAAGTGTATTGGGAACAACACTATTTGTTATCGCACTATTCTTCTTTATCCTGTTTAGTGTGTAATGTATGTAAAGCAATAATCTTAGCTTAACCCATTCACCCCCATTACGTAATGTTTACTATTTTTTTGGTTACCAATAGACAATTTTCTTTAGTTTATAATTTGCCTCTACGACTCAAAAGAATATATACTAGTATTTTCAATTTACCCTCTTACTAACATAGGTCCTTCTTAAATTGTATAAATTCATCTAATCTTAGCCAGAATCAAAGCGCTGGCGTATCAATTTGCTTGTATATATTTATCTCTATTATTATATATTTTTAGTTTCCTCTCTAGACCTCAATCAAGCTTAAACAAATATCCCCAAAAGCCCCCTTCGAAACAAATTTTTAATTTTTCGGTAGAAAAAAAAAATCCGGTTGAAGGCCGGAACCTTCAAAATTTCAGGCTCGCTCACGCTCGCCAGGAAAATAAATCGACACCTAAATGGCACGAAAGGGTCTTAATATTGACAGAGGAATGGGTCGAAAGGTCTTAATATCAACAAACTAATAGGGCAAACGTCTTAAAATCTCGAAACTAATGAGGCTAATCATAAGGGAGAAGGGGGTCTAGAAAAAAGACCCATCTCCCCTTCAGAAATCGGCAGCAGTGAGAGCGGTGATCAAGAGGAGGGTGAGGAGTTTTAAAGGTTCTCGGCGGAAATTACCCTCCAGATTGTATTAACCTCGTGAGTGGCTTGGAGGAAAGGGGTCAAGTGGGTTATTATACTGGGAGGAACAGTGATTAATTACTCAGGTTACTGTTAGAGGATTGTGTTAAGCTTCGGAAGGACCTGTGCGACCTGGCTAAATGAGATAGATTTACATATATAGAGTTTATTCATATCGATTTACATATATATAGTTTATTCATATCGATTTCTCTTCCAGCTGAATATAATCACTTGAACTTACCCAGTATATGAGTGAAATGACACGTCCACCGACGGAGAAGAACAGGGAATAAAAGAGGAAGGAGCGAGAGAGAGAGAGAGAGAGAGAGAGAGAGAGAGAGAGAGAGAGTACAAAGGAGTACAAAGGAGTACAAAGGAAATCAAGCAACAACAGATCCAGTGACCCTTCTAGGCTGCTTGTCCTCCAAAACACTGAGGATCAAGTGTCCAAACAGTGGTTTAGAGTGGGTAAGGGAACATTGGAAAGGGAATTACTGCCCTGGGACTAATGTCCGTGGCAGGAGAGAGGGAGAGAGAGAGAGAGAGAGAGAGAGAGAGACATGGTAGGGAAGGGTGTACTGTAGATATAACATATATGTGACAATGAATGCCGGCTAATAAGAAAGTGACAG
Source organism: Paralithodes platypus (assembly GCA_032716605.1). Lineage (NCBI taxonomy): Eukaryota > Metazoa > Arthropoda > Malacostraca > Decapoda > Lithodidae > Paralithodes > Paralithodes platypus. The sequence goes on from CM064567.1 coordinate 15,891,726, forward strand.
TGAAGTGATTAGAGAATAAAGTGATAAGAAAGTCTCAGTGAAGTGTAAATAAAGTGGTAGTGAAGTGTAAATAAAGTGTTAGTGAAGTAATGATAAAATGGCAGTGAAGTGATAAAACAGTGAAGTGATAAAGTGACAGTGAAGTGATGAGCAAGTGGTAGTGAAGTATTAATAAAGTGGCCGTGAAGTGATGAGAAAGTAGCAGTGAAGTAATAAGTGGCAGTCTAGGAATAATAAAGAAACATTGAAGGGATAATATAGTGACGATGGAGTGATAATAAAGTGGTAGTAAATACATAATAAAGTGCCAGTGAAGTATTAATAAGGACACAGTAAAGTATGCGTACTAATAAAGTGACAGTGAAGTGGTAAGAAAATGGGTGAAGAGATAAGAAATAGCAGTGAAATCTGTATGGAGTTTCAATCATAAAATTTTAATGAAAATAATTCCCACTTCTCAGTATACAGTATGCAATATATTTTTCCTTCACTTCGTACCAAACTATTATTCCATTCCTTGAAAAAGTTGAGGAGGAAATTGAGAAGAAATTGTGTCCACTACACCATGTAATAAGAAGTCCCTTTGGAGAACACATTTTTTGAGAGTGCGGAATTACGGCAGCTCTTGCAGAAGTAAATATCTGAGAAACCTGGACAAATTAATTGTGCTGACAGTATGTTGGGTACACAGTATTGTCACCTACTGTGTGTGTGTGTGTTACTCAGTTCTCAGTTACTTGTTCGTCAAGGGGAATCCACGCAATGCGAGCTAAGCTCATTATTATCGCGCCTCCTTAACTGGGAATGTATTGCGTGAAATGCATGTTAAGTGTTTATGTATCGTTGGAATGGCTGTGGATGTGTGTGTTGTCATAATTTTAGCCAATTGGCGACATCTGGTAACGAAGGCTTAGGGTTAATCTGTACGGTACCATAATCACTACGGTACCAGTCTCACCCGAAGGCTTAGGTTGACCAGTAGCTTAGGTTGACCAGTACGATACCCATCTCACCTTGTAACCGATCACCAACCCCAGATGGGACGTCACAACTTCGTCCACTTATTCCAGGTTCCTAATTATACTGCTAGGTGAACAGAGGCTACACCGTTAGGAGACTTGCCCAAATGTCTCTTCCCCGCCCGGGCCTCGAACCCGGGACCTTCTGGTTGTGAGCCAGACGCGCTATCCGTTACGCCACGGGGAGGTGTGTGTGTGTGTGCATAGGAAAGTGATCACGAGAGAAGCAGGTAAACCATAATATACAGCCAACCTTATCTCTGTTGCCAAAAACCTTATGCCCCGATTTCCTGCTGGACCGCTTGTGAAGGAGAGCCGCGTCCGAGCTCCTTCAACCTTTGTTATAATGCTGCCTACACCCGAGAAAATCTTACCATGGTGTGTGTGTGTGTGTGTGTGTGTGTGTGTGTGTGTGTGTGTGTGTGTGTGTGTGTGTGTGTGTGTGTGTAATAATAATAATAATAATAATAATAATAAACGGTTTATTAAAGAATGGCAGCCTCATGAGCTGAAAATACACATTTTACAATTTAGTGGATGAACATGAGATGTACAGATATGAGGATGGTAAGCTTAGTTTACAAACAAAATAAATAAATACAATAATGATGCATGTGCAGAATACAAATTATCATAAAATAACCATGAGAGTAAGTGATATACAGTACATTTACACATTTATTAACTTACTCATATACAGAACATACGTATATACACGTACGTGCGCACATACATATACATACATATATAGGAACATAAGAACATGCAGTAAGTGTGCACATGTCCGTATACACAAACGCTCACGTATGCACACAGACATACATACATACAGAAACTGTTTTGGTAAGTGAGGTAAAGAGGGTGCGGGTACTACAATGGGAGGTTAATCCTCGGTAGTGCAGGTGTGTGTGTGTGTGTGTGTGTGTGTGTGTGTGTGTGTGTGTGTGTGTGGGTGTGTGTGTGTGTGTGTGTGTGTGTGTGTGTGTGTGTGTGTGTGTGTGTGTGTGTGTGTGTGTGTGTGTGTGTGTGTGTGTGTGTGTGTGTGTGTGTGTGTGTACTGGTAGAGTGTATGTGGAGATGTAAGTAAAATATATTAAAAAAATAACATTCCTATATTCCCCTCTAGATACATACTCTCACTATTTTCCAGCCTCTCACTCGCAGCTGTCCTTTCCTTTTGACCAAGTAATATTTTCCATTTACATTTCAGATACAGTCCTTGCATATATTCAGACACTCGACTGTAACCAAAAGTGTTTTTATTATTTTTGTTGTTCATGTATTTGTATGTGTTTGCTGTATGTTCTTCAATATATACCCTCAGTAATATTTAAACCATTCGCACGCCTAATAATTATATATTCGTCTCTAGTTCTTCGAAATGTTCATTATATTTCATATTTTGTTTTGATTGCGGATACATGGCTTTAGAAATTCAAGCTTATCTCTAGTTTAACGTGCACCAAGTTATATCAAATAAATTCCTTCGGCTTCTGACATAATTATGCCATCACTAATATTCCGCCAAAATTCTCCCCCGGCTCTTTCGCGTACAGTTACCCACATAAGTTCTGGTCCTCTCCGTGATCTTATACGCAGAAATATAATGAGTATGACTGAATATCAAGAGTGTAGGTTCTTGTGCAGTGGTTAACTTATCTGATTAGTCAACGGATAATAAAGAGAAACCCCTACTCACAAATCATTCATACTATTTTACTTTCATATATAAGACCACGACGAGGAACAGAACTTACGTGGGCAACTGTACATTTCTCTATTAAATCTGGCTCCTTGACCCCGTTGGCCTTTTTATACACATCTAGATTCGCCTTGATTTATTTGGCCTTTTTTTTTTTTTTTTTTTTATGACTTCCCTTAAGGGTTTTTGGTCTATATATTTATTTATGAACTTATTTTTAAGTTTCCTTGCTAGACCTCCATCAAGCTTGAAGAAAACACCCCCTAGACCCCCTTTCAAGATATATTTGTACATTTTTCGGTAGAAAAATGTCCCGGCCGAAGGCCGATTCCTTCTGAAATTACAGGGTCGCTATCGCTTGCAAGAAAAAAATCGACACCTAAATGGCATGAAAGGTCTAAATATTGACAAAGAAATGGTGCAAAAGCTCTCAAAATCGCCAAACTAATGGAACAAACGTCTTAAAACCTCAAAACTAATATGCTACAGATAAGGGAGAAGGGGGTCCAAAAAAAGCGAGTAGTATCCCCTTAATTAACTCAGCCATGCATCTTTCATATCTGATCCTGGGCCCCTCTAAGGTTCTTGTGTAGCTTTAATGCCTTACGATTGGAATTTCCTTCCATATCTCCCTCCCTTCCTAAGTGTTGTATTTATTTTTGTTTGGCCCTCCTTACTCTCTCACTCTCTCTCTCTCTCTCTCTCTCTCTCTCTCTCTCTCTCTCTCTCTCTCTCTCTCTCTCTCTCTCTCTCTCTCTCTCTCTTGACTATATATATATTTCGGAGATTCCATTAAATGTTTTGAGGCTTCACAATGTATAAGAGATAAACCTTCTAGTACCAGTGCCTCTTTTTAACTTTCTTTTGGCTACTATTAGACGCAACTATTCAGTTAAAAAGGGGCCTCCAGCAATTAATAGGCTTCGAACTATCTCATTTAACCCCTTTTACTACCACAGTTCCTTCTTAAACTGCGCAAAAGCGTCTCAATATAGCTAGCATAAAATTACAAAGACGTCGCCGGTACAAAAGGAATGAAAGGGAGATTTCCACTTGAGGGATTTTTTCTGGACCTCTTTTTCCCCATTACTTTTGAGATTTTAAGACGTTCACCCCCTTTGTTTGGCGATTTTATGAACTTTCGCCCCATTTCTGTCAATTTTAAAACCTTTCGTGCCATTTGGGCGTCGATTTTTTCCAGGCGAGCGATAAGGCCAGGACATTTTGTACACATTTATCTTGAAAGGAGTTTAAAGGGAGTAATTTTAAGCTTGATGGAGGTCTAGAGAACAAACTACAAACCTCCCCTCAAGCTGATACTGCATCAACTTTATTACAGTATATTAGTTCTATATTGCACGTTCACATTTTACAGCGCCGGCCTTTTTCTTGCTAACATTCCAAAACTGCCATCCATCTCTTTTCTGCCCCAACATAATATCCTTCCTCTCCTCTTACCCAACGCATCTTATAGAATTATATTTCAGGTTCCTCTTGGAGAAAAAGACGAGTTTTCAGTATGAACCGTTTCCATAGTTACTCGTACGTGTTTTGAATATTTTTAGATAATTACCTCCGCCAACAAAGATGGACGGAGGTTGTGTTTTCGCCTCTGTTTCTGTCAGTATGTCAGTCTGGTTGCCTATAAACAATATTATCTACCATTATTCACAACATTTGGTGGGCAGATGGGATATGCGCCGAGGAAGAAGTAATACATTTAATCAGGCGATCCAGATATTTTCACGAAATTGTGTGGACAGTTAGGATATGCGCTATGAACAAATGTTCACGAGATTTGTTGGGCAGCTAAGATATGCACCTAGAACAGAAGTGATTCAATTTAAAACGCGATCCGGAAATGTTCATGTAATATGTTGGGTGGATTGGATATGCGCGAACCAAACCGATTTTCACAAAAGTTGGTGGGCAGATAAGATATGCACCAAGGAAGAAGTGATTCAATTTAGGTGGCGATAAGGAGATTTTCACGATATCTGGCGGGCAGATCCAGAATAAAATTTACCCCTATGATAAATGAATAACAAATAGATTAATTATCAATAGGTTCAGGGATATTTGGTAGCGAGGCCGGTCTATATGATCTGTGCCCCAGGAATATTCTTTCCTCTCACTTAAACATTAGGCTATCATAGCACAGTTGGGCATATGTACATGATTAGATTAATATCCAGTATTCGATAATGGATAATAAGTCGTAGGCTTGTGCATAAACTTTTAACTGTTTCGGTGGTGTAATGGTTAGTGTTTACAAATCTGTGTTTGATAACCCAGGTTTGCATCCCGATGGATCACATATATGCTTTCATTAATTTCATTGGAGGTGTTTGGTGTTAGGGTGAAATGAATACAAAATACATTAATGTTAAAGAACCAGCCAGCATAAGCGGAGGTATGCGCTCTACCTAGTGCCGCTCGAGTTAATAAAGATTTTCGTAGCCAACTAATATTTCTTCAGTCTTATAAATGTTTTGTTCTGTGCAGGCTCTTCAAGTGTTTAGTTGTTGTTTTGGGGTAACAATATCTGGCGGGTTTTAGGATATAAATCTTTAGACTCGCTCGTTCTGAAACTTAATCCAGAAAATAGGTAAGACAGAAGGGAACAGTTGTCTTTGTGTTGTTGTGACTTCTTTTCACCACCCAAAATCCTCCTCCTGGAAGGTGTTGCTAACTTAAATATAACTTTCCCTTGCAACTGAATTGGTGTTTGTAGAAGCTGTTAACCACATCCTGTTAAGGGGGTAGTGCTTGTTTGTTGGTCTATATATATTTATCCATTAATTGTTGTGTGTGTTTCCTCGCTAGACCTCCATCAATCTTAAGAAAACACCCTCTAGAGAGTCTAGACCCTTTTTCAAGATCAATTAATAAAAAAAACATCGGGGGGAAATGTCCCAGCCGAAGGCCGGTTCCTTCTAAGATTACAGGCTCGCAATCGCTCGCCTGGAAAACATCCGACACCTAAATGGCAAGAAAGATCTTGATATTGACAAATACAGTATATGGGGCGAAAGGTCTCAAAGCCGCCAAACTACTGGAAAGAAAGTCTTAAAATATCAAAAGTATTATGTTAAACATGAGGGAGAAGGGAGTCCAGGAAAAGCAAGTACCTCCCCCTTCAAATGAAATAGAACGGATATAAAGTTTGCACCACTTCTGAACTCCCCGCCAGTAGGAATAATGCCGCCGTTATTTCCACCAGAGCGCGCTTAGCTGTGTGCGGGAAGTAAAGAGAAGTATAATAGAGCAATTGGGGAACAAAAGAAACGCTATATCGGTACAAATCTGGCGCTGCGAGAGGAAATTGGCCCTGAAAGCGGTGGCAGTGGGAAAGGGGAAGACTGATATGTTGATAATGTTATGTGTTAGAGTAGGTGGTCCTTTATCGCTTTGAGGATTATGCCGAGTGTTTACATTATATTCTGGCTATTACTAGACGATTTTATGCAGCTATCTCTCTCTCTCTTTTTGTTTGTTTGTTTGTGTATGTGTGTGTGTTGTAACAGTCAATGTCTAAAAACGCTTAGTATTTGATCTCTTCGACAAAGATGACTATTAAAAAAAGTATAAATATATCACATAGGAATTCATTTGTTCGTTGAAAATATCAGCTTTGGAGTCAAAGTTATGTAAATTTATATCTATATATCTATTGTCAGACGCCTCAATTACCACGGGGGACACAAATGAATCGCCTCCATGCTCCTCTGGCATCCGTCAGCCCTTCTCCCACTTTCCCTCATATTCCATCCTTTCATCTCATTCTCGGTCTACCTCTCCCTCTCTGCCCTTCAACCTCACTCTCATGCATTCTCTTATTAGCATCGTATGGGAGCATTATAGTTCAGCCATCTAGTGAACGATGAAGACTGCTTAGACTCCTCAACCTACGGTCACTCTAATGTATTGAGGTAATTTACCCATCTATTGAACGTATGAAATGTAATCTTTACATATAATATATATATATATATATATATATATATATATATATATATATATATATATATATTCTTATTGTTGAACGATGAATATATTCTACTTGAAGTTAGTGAGTAACAAAATATGTGTTATTATGTCGTAGTGACCCTCCCTGTACATATTATTACCCTGAGTGTATGTCAGTCACTGGGGTGCATAGTAATTCCATGTATGCAAATATAATTATACTGTATATAAATTTTCTGCGGCAACTTGACAAATAATGAGTTGATTCCCGAGACAATCTCATATATCTGCCAACCTTATTACATACAACACATATCAACAGGTAGCATATTCAGTACCGGTGACATCCTTTTCATTATAATCTGCCAACTATTTTAACGATTTTATTCAGCTCAAGAAGGACGTCTAACAATTAAAAAGCTAGAGACTCTCTCATTTAATCCTTTCCGTAATTACATATTGTGTATAAGCTTCATAAAATCGTCTAAATACAGCTGAAACATAACAAAAAGACATCACCGGTATTGAAGGGGTTTATTGAAGGTTGACTGAACACAACTGTAACTGGCTATATTATATAATGATTCACGTTAAATGTCCATAGTTTATCATTGAGGTTTGTCAGTGAACTATTGAATCCTGTAGGACAACATGTTTAGTCCTTGGTCGTATTTAATATTTATCCAAAATCTGATTGTATCCCTTGCTTTAAGTTTATTTGTCATGGTGGTTGTATGTTTTAGCCTTTTCATAATGTATAACAATTCATTATGTATAACAATTTGTCATGGTGGTTGTATGGTTTAGCCTTTTCATTATGCATAACAATTCTATGTGTATATTAGTAATCCCCAATATGGTGCTGTAATCCCACGGGCATATAGTTTATTCATATAGATTATTATAGAGCGAGTACGTTAATCCTCCATATCCAGATGTAGAAAGCGGGTATATTATGTCTATATTAGCGCTTCATCAAAATATGCATAGTAATTCTGTTAGCTTTGATGATGTTATGGAAAATGTATGAGAGAGAGAGAGAGAGAGAGAGAGAGAGAGAGAGAGAGAGAGAGAGAGAGAGAGAGAGAGAGAGAGAGAGGGGGGGGGGGGAGAGAGTAAATCCCCACACTTCTATACAGAGAGACTTATGATTCACAACAACCAGCTAACAAGATCAGACTTCACCCAATGTTTCTTATAGAGAGAGTGTAGTGGCATCAAAACAAGGCTAACATAAGAGAGGCAGGGAGAGTGTGTCAAGCGATAAAAACGGCTGAGAAAATAGTAAGGAAAGGCGAAATATAGAGAAACTGTCCAGCCAGCGAGGACCAACCGATAAGCTTCAAGGAGAGGAAGACGGCTGAAGGAGGGAAAATTGTGTTAACCCAGTCGGGGGTATATATATATATATATATGTATAACATGTAAATTTAACCCATACCAGAGTTGCGAGCAGAACAAATATCGGCCTACACTTCTGCAAGGGAGTTAGATGGGGTGTGAGAGGTGTGGAAAAAGGCGTAATCCTAACTAACTGATAAGGTATTTTGGTCCTTTACATAATAGTATTTGTTGGTTATAACTTGGGCTATCATAAATATCATAATCTTGGGCCATTTTTTAATTAGACTAACACACTGCGTTCTTAAGTTATTGGTGCTTTGAAGAGCAACAAAATGTATATATATTATTTCATTCTATGTGCCAGTGCATATAATTATGGAAGGCACCATGATGAAACTAATTAAATTATTTAAAAAGGTCATCGCAATTTCCGTAGAAGATGGAAAGGGTTGGGTCTGATGGCTATCTGGTTAACAGGTCGACTCTCCCTAGCGTTGAATCACACCTTATTTTTCTTTAGGCGTTCCATTGCGTTTAATTATTCTTACTAACACACATACGTCGTATGTGCCATGATTTGTGCCATGAACATGATTTGTGCCATTCCTAGTGCCATGATTTGGGCGGTTCCATGTCAGTTGAACCAGTGCCACTTCAACCAGTGCCACTTTAACCAGTGCTAACTCAACCAGTGGCCACTTCAACCAGTGACCATTTCAACCAGTGACCATTTTAACCAGTAACCTAACCTAACCTAACCTACTGGTTAAAATGGTCACTGGTTGAAATGGTCACTGGTTGAAGTGGCCACTGGTTGAGTTAGCACTGGTTAAAGCGGCACTGGTTGAAGTGGCACTGGTTCAACTGACCTGTCACCGATTTGGGCATGTACGGCATTCTTCATATAAATAGCTATGCATTTCTTTTTCATTTCTGTATTTGATTTTTGTTTTTCTCATGACGAAGGAAAATGAACATTAAAAGCATTATTGCTAAGGGGATAGACACAGTGTTTTCAATTTGTCCTAAATAAAAAATAGCGTTAAAAGTAAGATAGGTATTTATCCTGTCTGTCTGTCATGCTCATTGCTTTGTATCTTACCTTTTCTCCTAGCATATACAGTATACAAACAAACGCCATGTAAAAATTTAATTTGCTCTCGCCAGGATTTTCTGTAGACCATTCTGATAATCCTTTTACAATCCTGTTTATATGCAAAATGTTGAAATTTACGGATGAATTAAGAGTCAATTATTTTGCACAACTTATTTTTGTGTTCAAGGTGTCCTTAATTGCGGTCTTTTGCTTCTGTATTATCACAATCCTACAACCATCTACAATAACCTCACCACTCGATTACAAATAAACTAAAGCCCCTTCTCTTATATATTCCATATGGCTGTTTCCAAATTGTAAGCAGTAATTTCAAAGTATGTATTACTTTATACATATAGTTTACCCCTTTCCTCACATCACATACAAATTGTGTCCAGTTATTGAAAAACATCATTCTAATATATTTCTTAATCATGATAAATTTGACTTGCTTCAAAATTGAGAAAATTACATATATAACACATAAAACAAAAAACGTCTTTTACTCCTGTATATCCGCATGCACTGTTCTTAAAGATGGCCACAACATTTCTAACTTGGCTCAGAGGTATAACTTATTCAGAGCCAAAATGCGGGGCCATTCTGTTCTTGTCTCATCTGTGTTGCTGTCTCTTTTGCATATTGTATTTCACATACCTCCTAGGATTTAGAGTTATGGTGCACTTGCTTCAGTAGATGTAAACATATTTTTACTGAATTAATTAAACAACAAAATATTGAATTAAAATAATTTGGAACTCTGTTCGCATAGTAAACTATTTTGCATACAGTATGATGCGATAGCTATTTTAAATATCGTAAATATTTAATTACCTCATATAATGTTTGCTATAATTTGTATTCATTTCAACTCAGCTTTGTTCTCCAGTATTGCCTTTCATGATGTGCATGCTATTCTATTTACCCTTTTAATGACATGACATTTTCCTTAATTATTATAGCCATACGATTAAATTTACTTCAGAGAAACCTATTAATGTTAGAATACTTGTGTCTTCCCTTTCTCTCTTATTGGCTTTTCCTTAGTTGAATAAACTCATCTGACAATAGCATTATTAATCCCTTGAGGATGATGCCGCATTTTGACAGTTTATTCTTGTTATCATTAGATAATTCCCAACAGCTTAGGCACTCTGACTTTCATATACCGTTCCTACTCTGAATAAAATTGTCTAATAATAACCAGACAACAGAGAAGAAATGCATCATCTTAGCTTGCAATGGTGAAAGTATAACGAATGATCGTCAGAATGAAGTGTTTTATGAAAGTGTACGTTTCCCTACTGTCTGTGTCTGTCATTGGTAGTGGGGTTCTCTGTGCTGCCGTGTTCTCTGTCTCTTAGAATATCCAAAGTCTAAAGGTGTGAACACCATTGACATATTTGGAGTGCGTGATTTTTGTCTTACTTTTCCGTTCCTTTCGTCCACCTGTCTCTCGCTGTCTTTGTTTTACTCATAGACAGTACCATATCTGTTTTGCATTTTTGTTGTTTTTATTTATATAATATGAAGTGCCAATATTCTTAGGGGTACAATCTAAACTGTCAATCGTTACTGGCTCTATTGTTCGCACTGTTCGACAGTTTGTCCTGTTCCCATCGTATACGCTGATGAACTAACCAACTCTTGTGTACAATATTGCTAGTTTAGTTTATTTAGTTTCCACAATATTAAGACATTACAGTTAAGACAAGTTAAGACATTATTATGCAAAGTATAATCACACATAATTGCAGCAACCATCACTCTAACATATCACATAATATTAACAAGTTATTTAAAGTGGATAACATTAATGTTGCAGGAGTTAATAGTGGTTTAATAGTATCAGACACCTCATTTCCGTCTCATCCTTAAGGGCAGATTTCCACTTGATGGATTATTTTTTTCTGGACCCCTTTCTCCCTCATTGCTTTTGAGATTGTATGACGTTCACCCCATTAGTTTGGTGATTCTAAGAACTTTTGCCCCATTTCTGTTAATTTTAAGACTTAATGCGATTTAGGTGTCGATTTTTTCCTGGCGAGCAATAGCGAGCCTGTAATTTAAGAGGAACTGGCCTTTGGCCGGGAAATTTTTATATCGAAAAATGTACAAATTTATCTTGATGGAGGGTCTTGGGTGGGTGTTTATTTTTAAGCTTGATGGAGGTCTAGGGAGGAAACTAATGCAATAATATAGGTACATAAATGAACAAATAAATACGCCCCTCCCCCGTTAATAATATCAGACACCTCATATCCGTCTCATCCCTCATGCTGTCTTCTCGGCGTATTATATTTTGCAGCGCACGTGGAATTTCAGACCAGCTTTAGTTACGCCAGTTGCTTCGCTGGTTTTGAGGATATATCAGAAAGGCAAAGTTATTTTTTCTCGAGTTTGCGCCATGAAATATGCGTTAGCTTACTCCGCTAACTGTATAATTTGTATTACTATGACATACATTATGCCAGAACATGTTTCGTTATTCAAATAGTTAAACAGTTTTGCAAATTATTCACGGTGAACTCGAATGGTAATTAGGGATAGGAAGAGGGTACTCACTATAATCAATTTATTTATATTCATTCGGTTTCTTAATATTAAATAGGTGATATTATTAAAGCAAAATATAAACGCAGACGAATGGCTAGAACACTTTTCAACCCACTTCACATGAAGTCTAAACAGTTAAAACCAGTAACCAATGTTTCTGCTATATTTTATCTGAAAACTGTGTAATTTAAAGTGAGGCAATTGAAAATTGGCATAAAAAAAAAAAAAAATAAAAAAAAAAATAATCCTGCGTGTTTTGTACGAACCTGTTGGCATAATGGGTCTTTGAGTTTGAGTCTTTTGTCCCGAGGGTCTCCTGGTCTAAAGGTCTTTTGTTTGGCATCGTCTTTCAGTGCCTCTCCGTGCCATGTGGGGGTGCCACCAGCGGGTGTATTATAATATTATGTAACACAGATCTCACCAGCAGTACAGTCGGCCTAATAAGTGAAACATGACTTATTAGCGCCACCGTACATATCACACCACCATGTCTCCCCTGATTAACTCCCTACATACATACATACAATACCAGCCCGATGTTATTTAAATGACTTGATTCGTTAGATGTATAAACAGAGAGTACAGGTTAGAGTAAGTTAGAGTAGTTATTGATAGATTCGTTGTGTAATATGTTTTCATTATTTATTGATCGTAACATTTATAAACAGAGAGAATAGGAGTAAGTTAAGGGGAGATTTCCACTTGAGGGATTTTTTCTGGACCATTTTCTCCCTCATGCATAACCCCATTGCTTTTGAGTTTTTAAGACTTTCGCCCCATTTGTCTGGCGATTTTAAGAACTTTCGCCCCATTTATGTTAATTTTAATACCTTTCGTGCCATTTAGGTGTCGATTTTCAACCCTTCCTGAATATGAACAAACCTTATATATTGGCTAAATGAATATACAATTGTAGTCATGTACTTAACCTTTAACTGTTTTGATTGTGTAATGGTTTGAGTGATTAAGATCTGTAGGTGGTAACCCAGGTTCGAATCTCGGGAGGATCACATGCTTTCATTAATTTCACTGGGAGGTGTTTAATGTTGGGAGTGAAATAAATAAATTAGATTATAATAAATATACAAGTTTTGATATATTTTGTTGAAGCGTCTATTGTATATTGGGATTACAATATAGTTGAAGGCATGAAGGTGTAACAATAGCTTTAATTGTTCCTGTACGTCCCTGTACCAACTTGTCTGTCTGTATATTTAACCCTGAACCGGTGTTGTCCAAGGTTATTACAAGATGGGAGGTGTGTGTGTGTGTGTGTGTGTGTGTGTGTGTGTGTGTGTGTGTGTGTGTGTGTGTGTGTGTGTGAGAGAGAGAGAGATAGAGAGAGATAGAGAGTCCAGCCAGTCTCAAATTACCACACAAGCACTATACAACTTTCATGACTTCGGCAACTTTGACCTCCGTAGTTTGAGACCCGTGGAGGTGGTGTTTGGAGGTGAATGTCTTATTGTCAACATTTGGTCACACATCATGTTTTTACAACCTTCACAACAGTTTGGTCTAGGTTGTTGTTGTCGTTGTTGTTATTGTTGTTACTTTTCTGTTCTAGCTGTTACAAGATGGGAGGTGTTACTCAGTTACTTGTTCGTCAAGGGGAATCCACGCAATGCGAGCTAAGCTCATTATTATCGCGCCTCCTTAACTGGGAATGTATTGCGTGAAATGCATGTTAAGTGTTTTATGTATTGTTGGAATGGCTGTGGATGTGTGTGTAGTCTGTATTTTAGCCAATTGGCGACATCGGAAACGAAGGCTTAGGGTGGATCTGTATGGTACCATTCTCACTATAGACGGTACCGTCTCGCCCGAATGCTTAGGTAGCCATCAGCTTAGGTGAACCATATGATACCCATCTCGTCTTGTACCATTTTTGCCAACCCCAGATGGGACGTCACAACGTCGTCCACTTATTCCAGGTACCTATTTACAGCTAGGTGAACTGAGGCTAACACATGAAAGGAGACAAGCCCAATTTGTCTCCGCCTGGCCGGGGATTGAACCCCCGGCCCCTCGTGTGTGAGACGAGAGCTCGGGCTACGGGCTGTGTGTGTGTGTGTGTGTGTGTGTGTGTGTGTGTGTGTGTGTGTGTGTGTGTGTGTGTGTGTGTGTGTGTGTGTGTGTGAGCGTGTGTGTCGGTGTGTGTGTGTGTGAGTCCTGTTCTCTGTATGATTTTCGTAGTGTGTACGGTACTTTTTTCTCGTTGTTTTTTATACATTTCCTTCATTAACGTGTAAGTATGTGCTTCTGTGCATACGTGTGTGTTTTTGTGTGTTCTTGTGTGCTACGAATTATAAGGGTATACTTGAGTCAGTTTGTGTACATGAGTAAAATACAGGTATCATAAATCAAGGATAGCTGAAGGAAACAATACTAACTGGAACAATACCAACTGGAAAAAAGCAACGCGTGAGTGATGGTGTCAACGAACGCCAAGAAAAGTTAAACACAAATCAATACAAGGAAACATAGAAGAGTAAACAAACAAAGAGGGAGAGACGGGGCTTGCTATGTAAGTACAGTACATTAGGCAAGTAGAGGGGCACACAATAGAGGACAAACCTCAGCATACGCTGGGTTTGTCACATAAAAAACAACAATGACACCAGTGCGACAAAGATCCAGATCACCTTCTAATATATATATATATATATATATATATATATATATATATATATGCTGGCTACTTTTAGACGATTTTATCCGTTAGAAAAGGGTCTTCAGCAATTAAAATCCTTCGACCTATCTCATTTAACCCTTTTTACTACCACAAATCTTTCTTATACTGCACAAAATCGTCTAAATATAGCTAGAACACAATGAAATAGACGTCGCCGATACAGAAGGGGTTAAGCATCGGAAAATATACTAGTAAACATTCATCATTTGCGTTTGCACCGATAAACACATCGTCGCTATCCATGTATTTACCTATTTGTATTTACCTATTTGTATTTACCTATTTGTAGTTTACAGGAATTGAGCAGCGCTCGTGTTGTCCTGTCTTAGTTACTTTATAATCAATCCATTTTACTTAGACAAGTATCGTGTGTGTCTGTGTGTGTGTGTGTGTGTGTGTGTGTGTGTGTGTGTGTGTGTGTGTGTGTGTGTGTGTGTGTGTGTGTGTGTGTGTGTGTGTGTGTGTGTGTACAACCACCGATGAGACCCACTTAATTATCCACCTAATTACACTGACATTTTATCAATCAACAAAGAACAAAGACATCGTGTAAGTAATTAATTATTAACTTTTGATTAGTAGTTAATTGATGATCTTTCTCACTTACCCTCTGATGGACACCAAATAGGACCATGAAAATTATATACTTGCTTATAGCCAGCAGCCCTGTGTTAATTGGGGTTGCTCAAACAATACTCTTATGTAAACTTGGGATACGCCACATGGTGAAGGTAAATAATGTACCGAGTGTAATTTTGTGTAACTGTATTAATTTTGCTTGTGCGATATATTCTAAGTATTGCATATCATGGTATTCGAATCTATATGTTTGTGTTAATGTCAGTTTCGTCATCTCTCTCTCGCTCTCGCTCTCTCTCTCTCTCTCTCCCACCATCACACTTCCTCTCATTTTGTTTACATTCTGTTTTACCTTTCCTCTCACCTGCTCACCTGCTCTCCCTCTCCCTCTCTCTCTCTCTCTCTCTCTCTATCACCACCATATATCCTCTCATTTTGTTTATATTCATTGCTTACTTTCCTCTCTCCTGCCCTCTTGATTCTCTCTCTCTCTCTCTCTCTCTCTCTCTCTCTCTCTCTCTCTCTCTCTCTCTCTCTCTCTCTCTCTCTCTCTCTCTCTCTCTCTCTCTCTCTCTCTATCACCACCATATTTCCTCTCATGCTGTTTATATTAATTGTTTACTTTCCTCTCTCCTGCCCTCTTGATTCTCTCTCTCTCTCTCTCTCTCTCTCTCTCTCTCTCTCTCTCTCTCTCTCTCTCTCTCTATCACCACCATATTTCCTCTCATGCTGTTTATATTAATTGTTTACTTTCTCTCTCATGCCCTCTTGATTCTCTCTCTCTCTCTCTCTCTCTCTCTCTCTCTCTCTCTCTCTCTCTCTCTCTCTCTCTCCCTCTCTCTCTCTCTCTCTATCACCACCATATTTCCTCTCATGCTGTTTATATTAATTGTTTACTTTCCTCTCTCCTGCCCTCTTGATTCTCTCTCTCTCTCTCTCTCTCTCTCTCTCTCTCTCTCTCTCTCTCTCTCTCTCTCTCTTTCTATCACCACCATATTTCCTCTCATGCTGTTTATATTCATTGTTTACTTTCCTTTCTCCTGCCCTCTTGATTCTCCTCCCCCCTTTCTCTCTCTCTTTTCCCCTGTTCCTCTCCTCCTCTTCACTACTCTTCTTCCCTTCCCTTCCTCCTTCCTATCTTCACCACAATCTCTCTCAATTATCTCTATCTTCTTCTCGTTAGTCGCTTTATCTCCTTCCGTCGGGTCTCTCGCTTTCCTAACCCTTTCCCATATTCTTCTCTTTCGTCTTGTTCTTTTCTGTGTTCTTTTTTTTTATCTCCCATTCCCTCTTTTGTTGTTCTTGTCCTTATTCTCCTTGATCTTCCTTGCCTTTCTGTCTTCCATTTTGCTTCTTCCCGTTCGCTAACTAGATCTAACTTTTCTAACCCATTCCTATTTTCTTGGTTGTACTTGTTTTCTTTCTTCTTCTTCTTCTTCTTCTTTATCTTCCTTGTCTTTTCTGTAAATTATTGTATCTTTTCCTTTTCGCTAACTAGATCGTCAAAATGTTCATAGTGGATAGATTTTTTGCTCACCCGGTGAAAATATATCGCAGTTTTCTGTGAAACATCAAACAAGGATTTATTCTTCCCATTTGTGTTATAGGATACTGTACTGTATATGCATACAGTAGGTGGACTTTAAGGGGATATTATTATTTGTATATATATTTGCTTTTACATTTATTTAAATTTTGTATTTCTAGTTTCCATCCTAAACCTGCATCAAGCTTGAAATGATACTCCCAAGACTCCCTTTCAAGATAAATTTGGTCCTCTTTGAGTAGAAGAATGCACCCTCCTAAATTGCAGACTTGCTATCGTTCGCCAGGAAAAATCGACACCTACATTACAAGAAGGGTCATAAAATCGCCAGACTAATGGGGCGAATGTCTTAAAATCTCAAAACTAATGGGCTAAACATGAGGGAGGAGGAGATCCATAACTTCCCCCCTTAAGACGCAGCCTGTATTTTTTCCCCAAACATTCTCAAGCAGATTTACTGGCGTGGCTCCCCTTAGTTTCCGAAGTGCCTGGTTTATGTCCTCCAAGTGTGAAAAACTCAAACTTGACTCAAACTTTCCTCTTCCATCACTTGTTAGGTAAGGCGGTGTCACACGAGCGATTTTACACTAAATTATTATGAACAATTATTGTCTGGCAGCTTCAAAATGAGAGTTCCATCAGAATTAGAATACTTATCATTATATACTTTCGATCTAGCATCCTTTTTCAATGCAAAATAGCTCCAAACTAATACAAAACAAAACTGTTCATCGACAATTGCCGGAAAGCTCGCTCGTGTGACACCACATATCCATTTAGTTTATCTTCGTCTTAGTCATCCCTCGCCCCAGATCATTTGTATTGATGTTATGTTTTGATAAAGAAAGGAATATCGTCTCTGCTCCCAGATAATTTATATTGATTTTATGATTTAATAAAGAAGAGAATACCAGCCCCTTGCTGAATTCCTTAATATTGATGCTATGTTTTGATAAAAGGAATGTGCACCCTCTCCCAGATCCTATATATTGATGTTATGTTTTAATAAAGAAAGGAACATCGCCCCCTGTACCAGCTCCCTAGATCCTTTATATATAGGTTGTTTTAATGGGGGTCAGCGGCTTATTTTTTATCTTTCTCTCCTTTTCTCTCTTTATCTGGCTTGTATCCATTCGGCCCCATCCAGCTAACAGTTTTAAGATGTTTATCTCCATCCAGGTGTCGATTTTTTCCTGGCGAGGATAGCGAGCCAGCATTGTATGGAGATATCCGGCTTCGCCTGAGATTTTTTGTTTTTTTATCGAAAAATGTACGAATTTAGCTTGCTGTCAAAGCAAAAATAAATATATGCTGGCTCGCTACCGCTCGCCCGGAAAATATTGACACCTGGATGGGGGTAAACGTCTTAAAACAGTAAGCTGAATAGGGCCGAATGGATACAAGGCAGAGAAGGAGAGAAAGGGAGAGAAAGAGAAAAAAGAAGATGGGATCCCTTAATAAAGAAAGGAATATCCCCCTCTCTCCCAGCTCCCCTCCCAAACGAAAATGATTTAGTAATAAGGAGGAAAAGCTTTATTGTGTTGAGGTAATCTATTATTTTATATGCCCATGTTTTTTACTCTCCTGACCCCACCGCCTATTGTATTATACATCACCAACGACCAGTGACATGTGTGAGAGAGAGAGAGAGAGAGAGAGAGAGAGAGAGAGAGAGAGAGAGAGAGAGAGAGAGAGAGAGAGAGAGAGAATGAGAGAGAACGCTAGCCTCATTCACCTCTATTTTTACCCGTTCCTCAATTAGTAGCATCCAATAATAAGGTCCCCAAAACTGCCATAATTGGAGCTGGCAGGTAGCTGGTTCTGTTTGTGGTCCCCTTAGTAAATAGGGACACGACAACTGGACACATTTGGGGACAATTGGTCGTATTACATGTGATCCGGTAGCAATGTCCAGAATATTATTTATATAGTTATTCAATTATTTATGTTATTTATTTGCTTATATAATTATTTACTTATTCTTCATTTAGTTTCCTCCCTCGATCGCCAGGAAAAAATCTACAACAAAATGGCACGAATAGTCTTAAAATCGCAAACTAATGGGGTGAATGTCTTATTATCTCAAAGCTAATGCGGCTAAGCATGAGGGAGAAGAGGATCCAGAACCCCCCCCCCCCCACTCCAATCTGTACAATCTCAAAATTTGCTGACGATACAACAATTGCAAATAGCGTACTCTCAAAAGAACAAGTTGAAGATATGCAACACAATCTAGATAAGTTGTCATGTTGGGCCCAAATTTAGCAAATGAGTTTCAATGCGGATAAATGTAAAGTACTACATATCGGATACCAAAATGAGAAAGCAAACTATTTGATGAATGGCACTCAGCTTAAGAATGTAAACAGAGAAACCGATCTGGGAGTAACAATATCGAGTAACCTAAAACCGAGCCAACAATGTTCAGAAGTTGTTAAGAAGGCAAACAAAATAATTGGCTTTATAGGCAGGTCATTTGAGCATAAATCCAAAGACGTTATTCTAACCCTTTACAATTCCTTAGTCCGCCCTCTTCTGGAATACTGCGTTCAATCCTGGTGCCCTTACTACCAAAAAGATATAGACAAGCTAGAACGAGTTCAACGTAGAGTTACCAAAATGATACCTAGCCTAAAGAACAAACCATACGAAGAGCGTCTTAGAGAATTAAGTCTATTTCCTTTAACCCAGCGCAGATTAAGAGGTGACTTAATTCAAGTGTTCAAAATCATCAAAGGCATCGACAATATGAACTGTAGTAAGTACTTCACTATCGACCAATCTAATTACACGCGGGGAAACGGTTGCAAAATTATTGGTAAATCTTTTAACTCACACGAAGCTAAGAATTTCTTCTTCAATCGAGTTGTCAACTTATGGAATGGGCTTCCCCGAGATGTCATAGACTGCAGCACCGTTGATTCATTTAAACTTCGCCTAGACAAATATCTCGCATCAAACCCGCGACTGACTGAGTTTGTAAATGAATAACTTTATTTTATCCTCCCATCAGTTACTAACCCCTCTGTCCCCTACTAACTTCCTAATACTGCCACGAACATTAGTTCCAGGGCAGTAGTTCCCTTTCCAATGTTCCCTTACCCACTCTAAACCACTGTTTGGACACTTGATCCTCAGTGTTTTGGAGGACAAGCAGCCTAGAAGGGTCACTAGACTGTTGTTGCTTGATTTCCTTTGTACTCCTTTGTACTCCAAAAATCTTCATCTACGATGGGGTACGTTGTAATAATTACAATTATACCTTGCCTAGCTTAGTTTCAATCTGAACTACTCAACATCCATATAATTGTATCAAATCAGTAATTTAAAAAAAAAACATATGCCATAGTGTGTGTGTGTGTGTGTGAAAGATATATACAGTATACTGTATACATATATATATATATATATATATATATATATATATAGAGAGAGAGAGAGAGAGAGAGAGAGAGTGAGAGTGTGTGTGTTTTTCTCAGCAGTCAATCCTACCAATCACCGTGCTTCCACAGTACAATGCGAATTATGCTAAATCTTCAAAATCCATTTTTGCATCGCGTCCCGATAAATTTCTCTCCGGCCGTAACCGTAATGGGTCTAACAGCGGCCGACAGACTATAATTACCGACCGTGAAAAATACCATTATCCCGGCAAATACGCATGATCCGGATCGGTATTAATGTGTATTATAAGAACGGCTGATCACTTATTAGTGGGAAGCTGTTAACGGGGAGGGTTTTGTATTTTTCTGGACTCCCTTCTCCCTCATGCTTAGTCCCACTAGTTTGAGATTTTTTAAAGTTCGCCCCATTATTATGGCGGTTTTATAACCTCATATATTTGTCAATGTTAAGACCTTTTGTGCAATTTAGGTGTCGATTTATTCCTGGCGAGCCTGTAATACCGGCACATAATTCTACCGAAAATTATTCACAGTTTTTTCGAAGGGGGGGGGGGGTCTAGGGAGAGCTTTTCTTTTTGATCTTGATATGGGTCTAAGGAGCAAGCTACAACCCCCCCCCCCCACCCCTTGTGATTATGTAAAACCTGTACAACACTCATGCATACTAGATATATCGTTATATATTTCATGCTACCAGTGTGGATTACCATAAATGTCCAATGTAGCACATCTGTATTCAGGTAATTAGGCCCGGTATTATATTTACCGCTCATTATGGAAGGGGGTGGGAGAGGACAGTGTCATATTTTCCAAGGGATATTTACCATTTTACTGTTAACTCTTTACAGATTATTACGCATTTTGAAATTTGATTCCGGTTATCATAAGACGATTTTATACAGCTTAGGATCGATATGTGGAAGTTAAAAGGAAATTTCGTAAATATTATCAATTCACATGTTATAATTTTGTTTGTGATCAAATTAATCCTCTGAAAATATCAGACAAGTTTCATTCTTTTTCTGACCCATGCCTAAGTTGCTACAATACATACATAAATAGTATTTATACCCTGTTCATTATAGGTACGACAGAAATCGGAACTCCGAATCTCTGTAACTCTAAAAGAGCTAGAGCAAATGGGATGCAAGATTTCACACCTCCTCCCTGATTGACTCTTCCCAAATGGCAGAAATGTTAGCGCGACTACTCTAATCGTTTTTTCTGTGCTTTTATTTTAAGCTATAAATGTTAGTACCGGTAGTTAAAATGTCTGGCCTACATATAATGAATATACTACACATTGCAAGGGTGCTGATAGTAAGACAAATGTTACTCTCCTTTTACTCACCTTTGTTTTCGCATAGCCAATAATGGAAATACAAATTTAATGTAAACACATTCAATGCATCTAATGATATCCTTCAGTCAAAAAATATAACTGGATTTAGTTTGATGTGGATTGAAAATGTTTTGGAAAATTACTCTGCGGAAGTTAATCCCAGAGAGAGGTGGGTCGGGATATAAAGGAATCCTGGAACGCAGAATAATCGTGTCTGGTTTGTATTTAGACGAGGAAACTGCCTGTCCTCGCTCCAGGAGGAATACATCACAGGACTGCCTGAACACAACTCTCCCGCGTATATTGTACAGTCGGCCAAATAAGTGATGGCGCGGCTTTAAGTATATTTTGATCCATAGTTGGTATCAGCACTATTTAAACTTGATTTCATCGTTTCAAATGAGATATACAAACACGTTCCTACCTTTACTCACCATATTCAACATCTAACAGACATTAATACATGCAGCACATAGCGATCCAAACTATATTACAGCGGACACACGACTTATTTAAGGGGAGGTATTTAGTTTGTTCCCTAGACCTCCATCAAGCTTAAAATTACACCCCCTTGAGTCCCTTTCAAGATAAATTTGTACATTTTTCGGTAGAAAAATGTCCTGGCCGAAGGCCGGTTCCTCTTAAATTACAGGCTCGCTATCGCTCGCCAGGATAAAATCGACACCTCAATTGCACGAAAGGTCTTAATATGGGGTGAAAGTTCTTAAACTCGCTAAACTAATGGGGCAAACGTTTTATAATATCAAAAGCAATGGGGCTAAACATGAGGGAGAAACGGGTCAAGAAAAAAACCCTCAAGTGGAGATCTCCCCTCAACCGACTGTAAACAACTATTTTTTTACCATTGTGGCTGTTAATATGTATACGTGCAAAGTAAGTTTGGAGGTTATGAATAGAGCATTAGATGACATTAATAATGATCACGATAAGCGTGTCATTGATTGTGGTGAAGAGAATTATGTAGGCCTACAGGTTTATAATGCTGTATGTCTTAATCAGTTGATACATCAGATCACAAAATAATAGATCAGGAATTCGTGGTTGAATGCCATGTAGGCGGTTGATGTATCATTTACGAATTAAACTTTGGCAGATCCTATTCTCACCATAATGTCAACATGAGTCTAAATTATATACCAACATTTGGCTCGCGTAACAATCAACATGCACATTATGAGTCAACAATGCGTAATGCAATAAGTTTAAGGGGAGATTTCCACTTGAGGGATTTTTTTCTTTACCTCTTTCTCCGTCATATTTAGCCCCATTGCTTTTGAGTTTTTAAGATGTTCACCCCATTAGTTTGGCGATTTTAGGAACGTTCGCCCGATTTCTGTCAATTTTAAGACCTTTCATACCATTTAGGTGTCGATTTTTTCCTGGCGAGCGATAGCGAGCCTGTAATTTAAGAGGAACCGGCCTTTGGCCGGGAAATTTTTCTACCGAAAAATTTACAAATTTATCTTGAAAGGGGGTCAAGGGGGTTTAATTTTAAGCTTGATGGAGGTCTAGGGAATAAACTAAATACCTCCCCTTAACCGGTGAACGTGCATGATAATACGGACATGTTTGTGTATGAGTGCGTGTGTCCTTGTATGTGTAGTTCATATCTTTATCAGTCTCGTACAAGGGCTATTTTAGTTAATGCTTAAACGGCATTTTCCACTTCTCCGACCATTCTGTGACTTTATTTAAATCAGCTTGAAGGTTTATTCTATCACTTTCGGAAATTATTGCATTACCTATCTTCGTGTCATCCACGAATTTGGAAATTAAATTATTTATGCCATTATCTAGATCATTGATATATATTATGAACAACACTGGTCCCAATACTGTGCCTTGGGGGACTCCACCAGTTACTTGGCTCCATGTTGATTCCACACCGTTGATAACTACTCTTTGCTTTCTTTCACTTAGCCAGTTTTTAATCCAATCATACGTTTTGCCCTGTATTCCTATGTCTCTTATTTTCTGTAATAATTTATCGTGCGGGACCTTGTCGAAGTTTTTTTGAAAGTCTAGATACACTATGTCGAGGCTTTTGGTGAAGTCATTTAGTTTGTATAGGCTGTCATAAAATTCTATTAAATTAGTTAGGCATGATCTCTTTGCTCTGAATCCGTGTTGACTATTGTTAATAAGGTTATTATTCTCAAGGAATAATACGATTTTATCCCTTATGATTGATTCACACATTTTTCCAATTACGGAAGTTAACCCTCTCCGACATATGACGCGATTTTGAGCCTATTAGGGATACTTTAAAACCTTTGTTACCATCAGGGGTATTTAGAAACCTTTAGTTTAGTTACTTCAACCTCTGCAGTTATCTTTGAGTTAGCTGTGGGCAGAAAACTAATTTTGGAGAGGTAATTATAAGAGTGAGAGCACTCTATTTATTATTGCTAATCTGGCAACCTCTGCGTCATATGTGCGTGAAAGGGTTAAGCTAATCGGCCTATAGTTATTTGGTAGTGTTTTGTCACCATTTTTAAATATCGGTGTTATATTAGCGGTCTTCCAGTCGGTGGGTACATGTCCTTGTTTATGTGACATATTTAGTATTATGGTTAGTGCCCCTGCAACTTCTTCTTTGACTAATTTAAGAATTTTAGGGATAAACCTGTCCGGCCCAGGTGATTTATTGACATGAAGTGAGTCGATTTTTGTAATTTCTTCTGACTGGGTAATAATAAAATCTTGAAGAACATAGTTACATGTTTGATTATTTTCTTGTGGCACGTTTTGGTTACTGGCAGTATTAAATACAGAAGAAAAGTGTTGATTAAGAGTAGCAGCTATGTCCCTGCTATCTGATTCTAATTCACCTTGATTATTTAGTATCGGACCGATGCCACTTTTAATTTGTTTGTTGCTATTTATATATCTATAAAATTGTTTTGGATTAGATTTGCTCGCATGTGCGATTTTAATTTCGTAATCCCTCTTTGCAGATTTAATTAGCGATTTAACTTTTCTTCTCGCAACCGAGTATTGATTTTGGATGGTAATATTATCTGTATCCATTTTTAATTTGTATAGACGATTTCTTTCACTAATTGCTCTACTAATATTGTTATTGTACCATAGGGGTTTATTTATATTTTTATTGTGTCGTTTACGCTTAGGGATATATTTATTTTGGGCAGTAAAGAAAAGATCTTTGAATGTTATCCAAGCTTCTTCGGTACTAGAGAGACTATTTATGCGTGTATGGATATCGTTTATCTCTTTTCTTAGTCCGCTAATATCAGCTTTGTTGTAGTCAGGTATGAATGTTTCACTAATAGTGGTGGTGTGAGTCATGTTGATCTGGAACCTGATGCTATTATGATCACATCCACTTAACTCCTTGCGACATATTAAAAAATAAGACTAAAAAATTAACCATCCCCCCTTAAGGCTGGGTCACACGAGCAATTCTTCCGACAATTTACTTCGAGTGTAAAATGTTGTCGTAATACCGCTCGGAATGCTCGTATTATTATAAGCAACTAAATTGATTAAGGGGAGTTACCGGACTTTTTTATCTGTCTCTCCTTTTATCTCTTTTCCTGGCTTGTATCCATTCGGCCCCATTCAGCCACCTGTTTTAAGACGTTTATCCCCATCCAGGTGTCGATTTCTTCCTGGCGAGTGATAACGAGCCAGCATTGTATGGAGAAATCCGGCTTCGCCGGAGAAATTTTTCTATCGAAAAATATACAAATTCAGCTTGCTGTCAAAACAAAAATATATACATGTTGGCTCGCTACCCCTCGCCGGGAAAATATTGACACCTGGATGGGGGTAAACGTCTTAACACAGCAGGCTGAATGGGGCCAAATGGATAAAATCCAAAGAGAGAGGGAGAGAAAGAGAAAAAAAGCGATGTAGGCCTCCTTAAGATGATTTTAGGACACTGACATACTATACAACTTGAATTCAGAAGCTGCTAGACCACAATTGCCAGACAAAAATGCCAGAACAAATTTGCCAGAAAAAGGATTCGTCTGACACCGCTCGTAGCCTCCTTAGCCCACACCACACCTGTTCGTTCTCCAGAAATTCCCCACCCTGCTCGTAAGTTCTAGGGATCTCGGTCCTCATTTCCACTCGGCAAATTGACCACTTGCGAGTTTCAGGGTAAAAGGAAGTTGGAGCCGTGAACATTGATAGCGTAATGCATAAGTGCGCGGAATTTCGATGTGAGCAACCTAGGTTCGAGTCCTTGGAGTGCCACATGTATTAGTTGATTTCATTAATTGAGTTTAGAAGTGAAGTCGGTTGGTGGAAAAAAACAATAATTAAAGAGAAATGCAATAATATTGTGCTTTCTGATGGATAACAAAAGAATTATCAATTTGATTTTATGTATCTATAGATGTATTATGGCCGTATTTTATGTATCTATAGATGTATTATGGCCGTATTTTATGTACCTATAGATGTATTATGGCCGTATTTTATGTATCTATAGATGTATTATGGCCGTATTTTATGTATCTATAGATGTATTATGGCCGTATTTTATGTATCTATAGATGTATTATGGCCGTATTTTATGTATCTATAGATGTATTATGGCCGTATTTTATGTATCTATAGATGTATTATGGCCGTATTTTATGTATCTATAGATGTATTATGGCCGAATTTTATGTATCTATAGATGTATTATGGCAGTATTTTATGTACCTATAGATGTATTATGGCCGTATTTTATGTATCTATAGATGTAATATGGCCGTATTTTAGCTGATAATTCTGTTAGATATTGATGGTCACAGCTCCAACTTCCTTATAGACCAGAACTCGCAAGTGGTCAATTGGCCACTTGCGAGTTTTGGTCTTTAAGGAAGTTGGAGCTGCAGTCATTGATATTTAGCAGAATTAACAGCTACAATAAGGTTGTAGTAAATTGTTAAATACACAAAACCCAATGCAACTTCCTCTTAATCCATCACAATCTTAACAGTATTATTGCATTACTGTCAGTTTTGCTTATTGTCGATGTTTACGGCTCCAACTTCCATATAGCACGAAACTCTCAAGTGATCAATAATTGGTAGTAATTATCTGGTTGCACATTACCCGTTTTCAATCACATCGCCAATTCCCTTGCAACATTGACCCGGTTTGATGTTGCAGATTTCTCTATTATACGCAATTATGGGTCCTCGTATGACGTTTGCAATCAGATCCCCAGTCCATTCATTACAACATTGACTCGGCTGGAGGTTGCAGATTCATTATTCAATTATGATTCTTTAAACAGTAACCTACACTTTATTTTGATTCGACAAGTTCCTAGTCAATAATCAATCTTTATTCCGTACCCTACACTTAATATTGATTCGACAATTTGATACTTTCTGGTTCCACTTAAATCGCTTTCAATCACTTCAATAATTAAGCACCTGCGAATTTCAGTCTATAAGGAGGTTCATGATTTTAGACACGGATATTTAGCAGATTGATAAGCTAAACAAACGTTTGCCGTACGCTTAAATACATCAAATCAAACAATATATATATATATATATATATATATATATATATATCATTCATCCCACTGTAAGCTAGATACACTTTTGTCGTACACATATAAATACATACAATCAAACCATATATACATGTAATTCATGCCAAAGTCACACGTTTGTATTTCTACCAACTATTTATTTATTTTATTATGTTCTCTCCACTAACCAACTTTACTCCTAAACTCGATTAATGAAATTAACAAACACATGTGGCTCACAAGTGGTCAATCCCCTTACATCATTTACTTTGCTAGATAATGCAGATTCCTTTTTAACCCTTTGACGAAAAGATGACGCATGTTTTATCTGTCTTCTTGGTATTATTTGACAAATTATTCAAAATAGGAAAGGTGTATGGAAGTCAGAGGGTAAATTAAGATAGTCTTTACCCTTATAATTCCCGCAGATCCTTCCGAAGGTGTATACAATTGTCTAACAATTGCCAACATAAACTGCCAAAATGCATCATAATCTTTAAGGGGGGTGACTTGCTTTTAGTTATTTCTGTCCTTTTCTCTCTTTCTCTGGCTTGTATCCATTCGGCCCCATTCAGCCAACTATTTTAAGACGTTTATCCCATCTAGGTGTCGATTTCTTCCTGGCGAGCGATAGCAAGCCAGCATTATATGAAGAAATCCGGCTTCGCCGGAGAAATTTTTCTATCGAAAAATGTACAAATTTAGCCTGCTGTCAAACAAAAATTAAAAATATGCTGGCTCGCTACCACTCACCAGTAAAAAATTGACACCTGGATGGGGATAAACGTCTTAAAACAGTAGGCTGAATGGGGCCAAATGGATACAAGCCAGAGAAAGATAGAAAAGGACAGAACAAAAACAGGTCACCCCCCTTAAAGGGTGCATTCACATTCTATTAAACCCTGAAGCTCATTTGATTCGATAACTTACAAACAAAATCTACATACAATCCCATCCCCAATGCCACAGGACCATTTATTCGGCAAGATGTTGTAGATTCTGGACCTCCTTATCCCTCATGCTTAGCCCCATTAGTTGTAAGACTTTAATACATGCGCCCCATTAGTTTGGCAATTTTAAGAGTGTTCGTGCCATTTAGGTATCGAGTTTTTCCTGGCGAACGATATCGAGACTGTAATTTAGGAAGAAGCTCATTTTTCTACCGAAAAATGCAAAACCTGCTATGGATTTAGTGCTTGTAATACTGAGAACATTATATTTCACACTACTACAGTTATTGGTAATGATGTCGGACAGGGGGGTTCGAATCCTGGCCAGGTTACCTCTCTCCCAACAGCTTTTGGGTATTCGTTAGCATATGCTTCAACAAATATTTCTACCTACTCCATGGATTTATCATAATATATAACTTATGATTGGATTAGCATTTCACGGCTCTAATGTTCAACCTCCGCCCACATTAGGTCTCTTCAATATTGTATCTCAATTCGACTGCCTCATCACTCACGAATTTAATTTATTTTATTTCTGCCAAAGGTCGAAAGACGAGACAGTGAAATGCCAAATTAGTGAGTTAAGCCGGCATCACACGAACGCCTTTTCCCTCAATACTGGTCTGGCAGTTTTTAAGGTGAACTTTGTAATTCTTTCATGATAAGATAACGCATAATTTGTGCTGGCTATTATTAGACGATTATATTCAGACTAGGAAGGGTAAATATATATATATATATATATATTAGTATAGCCAGGTAATAGATTCTCTTTTAAACAGACGAGATGTTTTCTTGTGAAACGTTGGATCCACCATGAATTTTGCTAACCTGTTGTACCTCATCTCTGAACCCCAGAGGAAAATTGTTAGAACTATTGAAAGCTGTAACAATAAAATCCTGAATGCTGAAACTGCTATTGCCTTTAACCTCGTCTGTTTAAAAGAGAATATATATATATATATATATATATGAAAGTCAGTGTTGAGGTAGTCTTTATTCTCTCTCTCTCTCTCTCTCTCTCTCTCTCTCTCTCTCTCTCTCTCTCTCTCTCTCTCTCTCTCTCTCTCTCTCTCTGTCTCTCAGTATTAGAACCCACATCCCCCGGGTTCCGTTCGCTTCATCACTCACTGTCAGCGTTAAAAACACATATTCTGAGACACGGTCAATATCGCCTTCCTAAAATCCACAAATTATCGAGGCATGATGGGGGATAATGCTGGGGGATGGTTCACTTTTTGGGCGATTTTTGCATGTATTCATTATTTTTCTAGTTTCCTCCCTAGACCTCCATCAAATTTAATACAACGTCCATTAGATCCCCCTTCTAGATTAATTTGTACATTTTTCGGTAGAAAAATTTCCCGGCCAGAGACCGGTCCTTCCAACATTACAGGCTCACTGTCGTTCGCCAGGGGGAAAAATCGACACCTAAATAGCACGAAAGGTCTAAATATCGACGACGAAATGGGGCGAAAGGTCTTAAAATCGACTAACTAATGGGGCAAACATATTAACATCTGGACACTAATGGAGCTAAACATGAGGGAGAAAGTGATCCAGAAAAGCGGCCCATCTCCCCTTAATGGGTGAATTCAGACACTTCTATTATATTACTGTATTAACGTATTAACACCAGGAAGTCTTTTAACCCCTTCAGTACCGGTGACATTTTGGGGGTTTGATTTCAGCTACATTTAAACGATTTTATGGCGCTTAGGAAGGATACATGGTAGCTAAAAGGGTTAATAGTCTGTAGCCTTTTAACGGGCAGACGTTCTAAATATAATCATTTAATATTTGCCAGAATGTAATGAAAAAGACGTTGCCGGTACAGAAGGGGTTAATAATATGTTCTACTGTACATATAATACATACATACATACATACATACATACATACATACATAATATATACTCAAGCCAAATCCCCATTTTTTTTTTTTTTTTTTTACTGTATACAAATAATGATAGATAATTGGGAATCGGAGGTTTCTCAGAGGTAGTGCTTACACCTTTGATTTATAGACGTCCTTCCTAAGCTGAATACAATTGTTTGCCAGCGTATATCTGAAGTAATGCCATCGTTGTGAGGGAGTTAATTGGTAAATCTTCTAAGAATCAGACCCACATTAACAAGGAATAATTATGGCTGGACACTAATCGAACCCATGTATCAAACTATATCTGATTTATCAATTATTAATATATATATATTACACACACACACACACACACACACACACACACACTCTGATGTGTGTATGATAATAATCGGTGTATGAGTCCAAAGACCAGAGCGCGTTCAGTCTACCCTATCAGGCAATCCTGTTTCTGTTTGAGCAATCCTGTTTATGATCGCGCAAACTGAACGACATTGATAGGCAAACATTGATTCTCGTCGCTGATTGGTCAGTGGCTATGAGCACGAAATTCAAATCTTGTGGGCGATGTCAGCGAAGGTTTTAGGCCTGTTACAGTGCTTCTTCGGTCTATTAATTTCAATCAAAGTCAAATGGTTTTGTCAAATCAATACATTTTAATATTGGATATTATTATCCATCAATATAGACTATTGGCTAAGGTAGTAACACTGTCAGCTACAGTCAGCAGCCTTGTTCAAGCTCAAGACAGACGGTAGGCTAGGCTACCATCAGGCTATTATATCTTATAATCTTATAAGGAAATGTTGACAAAGTTATTACGGTTCTTATCTGGCAAAGGTAGCTCTTTATTCCCCGTGTAATTTTCAAACAATTCTCCGTTAGTCTATTGGGGAAATAAAAAGTAGATGTTCTTTTCCTGGCGATGTAGGACTATGAATAGGCTAAATTCTATAGTTTATATATATTGTTCTTTCCCTGGCGATGTAGCCAGGCTGAATTAAATAGTAGCCTATATATATTATCTCTTCCTGGCGATGTAGCCTATGTATAGGCATACTTTCTTTTCCTGACGATCTAGGTGTATATAGGCTATTTGCAAGCTTATATTTGTGGAAGGTTCATAAATATTATTTTTTAACCATTAGATTACCTTTGAAAATTTAACTATAGCGTGGATAGGCTACCTTACTAAACATAGCTTAACTGACCTATCATACTTAGATGCAATTATGCCTAAGAAATTGTTTTTAAGAAATGTAAATGGAGTAATCGATCAATAATAGACAAGCGCCGAAAAACCTGTACATCAAGCTAGGCTATAACCCGTTAAAATATAGGCTATCATTCAATTGGCATAGTAACAACTGTAACATTATCGATATATAACTATAACAATGAAATACAAACCTGTACAGCAAGCTAGGCTATAACCCGTTAAAATATAGGCTATCATTCAATTGGCACAGTAACAACTGTAACATTACCAATATATAACTATAACAATGAAATACAAACCGCATACAAAACATAATAATCAATCAATAATATAGACAAACGCTCAAAAACCTGTACAGCAAGTTATAACCCATTACAATACATCATTGGCATAGTAACATTACCAATATATAACGATACAAATTAAATAATAACTGCAAAAAAAAAAACACATTAGCTCACCGAGCCTCGAACCCTTGCGAGTGGGCTTACGGATTTAAAAGCGAAGTCGTTACCAACTAGGCTACGCTTACCGCACTGAAGGCCTGACGAAGTAGCTGTGAGACTTGCGCTCCAAGCTGCTTGTTTTATGTTATATATAGCAAAATGGTCACGATAACTATGATTTTTATAGGTGTGCCACCTTATAATTGAGATTGCGACACATAAATAACATGGAGGTAGGCTAATTAAGCTTAATTATGATAATATAATGTAGAGGAGAGATTTAGGCCTACTGTTATGATAGCTTCGCTAGTCACCTCCAGGGAGTGTTAGCGTGATCGCCGTCTGATTGCAAACAATCACAAACGTGATTCGTCGAATCAGAGGCGATCACGTTCAGTAGAGCTATCCCGTTTGCGTGTTTGGGTAGACTGAACGCGCTCCAGGTGTCACAGTTTGTAATAGTTGCCAGAGATTTCAATGCTCGAAAAGAAAGCGATCCAGTTGATTCTACCTTACTACGTTTTCTTAGTGGGTTAAGTTTCTCCCCTCCCCCCCTTCCCCTTCCCTCTCCCCCTCCCCCCCCCCCCCCTCTCACTCACTCTCTCTCTCTCTCACTCTCTCTCTTGCAGTAATAGGATGGAGTTATAGCAAGACCCAGGAGACAAGAACGGAATAATGTTAAGGGTTTATTTATTTGTGTATTCATGTATTTATTATCATTAAA
Organism: Paralithodes platypus; assembly: GCA_032716605.1. Classification (NCBI taxonomy): domain Eukaryota; kingdom Metazoa; phylum Arthropoda; class Malacostraca; order Decapoda; family Lithodidae; genus Paralithodes; species Paralithodes platypus. Next base: position 15,923,729 of record CM064567.1, read on the forward strand.
GTTTGAAGGAAAACGGAGTCCAGAAAAACCACGTAACCTCCCCCCCCCCCTCCCTAACAGCCCATTTTCTCCAGCCCTTTCTGAGTTACAGAGGTTAGGTTTCACGCTATCTGGCCTACCTATTTGGAACAGGGTATAGACGTAGAGCAGAAATTATGTTGACCATCGAAAATTGACGTCAAAAGGTCCCGTGCAATCTAATTTATATTTACTGTGCACCATCATACGCAGGTCTGGCAAAAGGGCGGGGCTCACACTAGTTTATCATCAGTTATGTCCACACGCCCTAGTCTGCTGAAGCCTCTTGCCCTTTTGACCTTCTGCTAGTGTGAGTCCGGTCTGCTCTTCTTCATCATAATCATCATCATCATCATCATCATCATCATCTCTCTCTCACACACACACTCTTTCTTTCTTTCTAATTTATCATCAGTTCTGTCCACACGCCCTTGTCTGCTGTAGCCCAATGACCTCTGCCCTTCTGCTGTTGTGGGTCCGGTCTGCTCTTCTTCATCATCATCATCATCATCATCAACAACAACTCTCTCTCTCACACACACACTCTCTCATTCTTTCACACGATCCGGTCTGCTCTTCATCATCATCATCATCATCACCATCTCTCTCTCGATCACTCTATCTTTTCTCTCACTCACTCACTCTCATTCTCTCTCACACACACTCTCTCTCTCACACACACACACACACACACAAACAACCAGCTACCCCTCCTCCTCTTCTGTCCACCCAGTCCTCAGTCTTGTCCCGTCTCGCGAACACTAAATATTTTGATCAGGTCAGGTTTCCCCCAAGACCAATATAGTACTATTGGTCTTGGTTTCCCCCACCGTACACTCGAGGCAACAACAATCTTTTACACTAACGCTCTAAACATTCTGGAAGTGGGTCGAAATCTTGTGATAATACCTCACAGACGTATATGCTTCACCCGATTCATTCCGTTCACACCAGATTATAGACAGCTCACCCGTGTAAAGATTGTTGTTTCCCCACCATACATCACTGTCTCACCTGCTCTTTTATCAATTCTCTGGGTCATACTCTTTAAGGGGAGATTTTTAGTTTGGTCCCTAGATATCCTTCAAGCTTAAGATTACACCCCCTTGAGCCCCTTTCAAGATAAATGTGTAAATTTTTCGGTAGAAAAATGTCCCGGCTCAAAGCCGGTTCCTCTTAAATTAGAGGCTCGCTATCGCTCGCCAGGATAAAATCGACAGCGAAATGGCATGAAAGGTCTTAAAATTGACAGAAATGGGTTGAAAGTTCTTAAAATCGTCAAAATAATGGGGCGAACGTCTTAAAATTAGAAAAACAATGGGGCTAATCATGAGGGAGAAAGGAGTCAAGAAAAAAATCCCTCAACTGGAAATCTCCCATTAACACCCAAGACACTAATATAGTCGTAGTTCTTCGAAGCCCTCATGCCATTCAGAAGTTTTAGTGTTCCTTGGTGTTCCTTGTAAATTCCTTAGGCCAATATATTTTTTTTAAAGCAGGATTTGCAGAAACAGGGTTTTTTTTCTGTTATTTCTTGTTCTTACCTTAGGCCCTATTATTTTATGAGAACAGTATTTGGAAGAACAGAATTTGCAGGATACTGAAAATAGTATAGGCATTATTATTTTATGAGAACAGAATTTGGAGGTTTCGCATATTTTTTTCTTTCTGATGGATTCTGAGGATACGGAAAATAATATAAGAGACAGAGTTTATCAGAAGCAACCTTTCGTCTCCTATTCATTTCGCATGCTCACAACCCTGTCCTCCCTCATTAACGCGAACATTTTGAGTTGAAACCCGCTGTTTCTCACAAATTTATCTTTATTATACCCGTTTTTTTCCTCTGTAACGATAAAGAAAATAAAGAAAAAAAGAAAAACACGAAATATAAGTCGAAAAAAGAAAAGAGTACAAGAAAACAATTAAAATAAAAGCACAATATAAACAGGTTGCAGCCAATTAACTTTAGAAAAATAGGACAAAAGAAGTAAAAAAAAAAACGCAAAATATAAAATGGTTGAAGCCAATTGACTTAAAAAAAATAGGAAAACAAAAACAAAAATATATAGGCCTATATATATATAGGTTGAAGCCAATTGACAGGACAAAAAGTACAAGAAAAAAAAAACAAGAAAAAATATATAAAAGTTGAAGCCAATTGAGTTAGAAAAAAAAGCACAATATAAGAAGACTGGAGCCAATTGACTTACGGGCATGTGGTTAATATACGCCGCTATTCCTCATCACGGTTAAGGCCTTTGATATTGATATTGATATTGATTTGGTATTGATAAATACGCTCATGGTGGTGTAATGGTTAAGGTGGCAAAAATATGTGTGTGATAACCCGGGTTCGAATCCCGGTGGATCATATATACTTTAATTAATTTCATTGGGGGTGTGGTGGTGAGATTAATAAAAATAATATTAACATAAAGAAAGACAATGTTATACAAAATAGTACAAAATATCTGTGGGGGGGGGGGGGGGGGATAGCCGTAAGTCAAGGCGGGGGTGATAATGGTACGAAAGGGGAGGTCTCTTAGCATAGGGAGGGAGGGTGGGGGGGGGAGATAGAGCGAAATGTACATAGATTTACATCGATACACTGGCCACACAGACCTTACGATCCAAACGAGGTGGTCAGGACTTAATTCTAGTAGAGATGGCATAGATAGATAGATAGATAGAGAGAGAGAGAGGGAGTGAGAGAGAGAGAGACAAACAAACAGACATACACCGTGTGATAGATAAAAAGAGGGAGAGGTAAGAAGGAAGGAAGGTAGAGATTATTTAGAAATGTTCAGTAAAATCAATTGCTCAGCATAGGTACTCTCTCTCTCTCTCTCTCTCTCTCTCTCTCTCTCTCTCTCTCTCTCTCTCACTATATATATATATATATGCAGGTATGTGTGTTTGTGTGTGAGGGGGGGGGGGGGCTTTGTTATATACGTTCCATACGTTCCATGTGGCCGAACCATCTCAAGTTGTTCCCTTTCACACTTTCCAGCACATCTACCTCCACACCACACCTCCTTCTTACTTCTTCATTAGTCTGTCTATCCCTCCATGTAACTCCGCACGTACTTCTTAAGTAATTCATTTCCACTGCTCTCACTCTTGGTCTGAGTCTCTCAACCAACGTCCATGCTTCGCTTCCGTAAGTCAGTGTCGGGATTACCACACTGTCATGCAAGGACTTCTTCACTTCCATACTGACCACCCTATTTCTTGTTACTGCTTTCAGCGTTCCTACAACCCTCTTCCCCTGTTGTACCCTCTCCCACACTTCTTCATCCATAGTCCCATCTTTACTCAACACACTGCCCAGATACTTAAAAGAGTTGACGATCTCCATAGCCTGACCGTTCAACTTCACCTCACACTCTGTGACTTCACCCCTTTCGAAGACCATAACCTTGCTCTTCCCCGCATTTACCTTCAAATTCCGTTTTTCGTACACTGTTCCAAACTCATTTACCAAACCCTGCAGCTCCCATTCATTATCGCTCATCAGAACTGTATCATCCGCAAACAGCAGTATAGGCAGCTTCCACTCATTTAATAATAATAATAATAATAATAATAATAATAACAACAACTTCAAATAACTTAAAAATATCTTCCAAATAATTTCAAATAATTTCAACATAACTTCAAAATAACTACAAAACAATATCAAATACCTTCCAAATAACTTCAAAATAACTTCAATTACCTTCAAAAACACTTCATAATAACTTGCTCAAGACGACAAGAATGCGACTTATAACTCTCCAAAAGCAATGTGTCAACGACCTTGGAAACCCCCCCCCCCCCTCTCACACTAAAATCCACAAACTCTCACCTCACTTATGGGGGTAGGGTTGTTTTTTAAACTAAAAAGAAAGAAAACAAAGTAATAACAAAATAATAATAATAAAAATAATAATGATAATAATAAAAAGGAATAAAATAAAAAAATAAAATAAATGGACCTATAAATAAACTCTCAGCTCACTAAAAATATGTCCAATGTTTAGTCCTTTGCCCGATGTTTAGATGGAGTGTAAATGTTTCGTAAATTCTCGCCAGTTAGATTCTATTCGCGGCTCGCCCTTCCCTGATGGCGGATGACAAGTATGGTATGATTTGCTGTGTGTGTTTTGCTGTTCGACTTAGTTCAACTTATAGCTTGCACTAGTATATCGATAACAAGGACAACAGTATACAGACTAATGAAACGCACACAACAAAGCCATTCCAACAGCTTCCTCTATCTACAACACCCCTTATCTGCTTAAAACCCACACAACAAAGCCATTCCAACAGCTTCCTCTATCTACAACACCCCTTATCTGCTTAAAAGCCACACAACAAAGCCATTCCAACAGCTTCCTCTATCTACAACACCCCTTATCTGCTTAAATCCCACACAACAAAGCCATTCCAACAGCTTCCTCTATCTACAACACCCCTTATCTTCTTAAAACCCACACAACAAAGCCATTCCAACAGCTTCCTCTATCTACAACACCCCTTATCTGCTTAAAACCCACACAACAAAGCCATTCCAACAGCTTCCTCTATCTACAACACCCCTTATAAACCCACACAACAAAGCCATTCCAACAGCTTCCTCTATCTACAACACCCCTTCTCTGCTTAAAACCCACACAACAAAGCCATTCCAACAGCTTCCTCTATCTACAACACCCCTTATCTGCTTAAAACCCACACAACAAAGCCATTCCAACAGCTTCATCTATCTACAACACCCCTTCTCTACTTAAAACCCACACAACAAAGCCATTCCAACAGCTTCCTCTATCTACAACACCCCTTCTCTGCTTAAAACGCACACAACAAAGCCATTCCAACAGCTTCCTCTATCTACAACACCCCTTCTCTGCTTAAAACCCACACAACAAAGCCATTCCAACAGCTTCCTCTATCTACAACACCCCTTATCTGCTTAAAACCCACACAACAAAGCCATTCCAACAGCTTCCTCTATCTACAACACCCCTTATCTGCTTAAATCCCACACAACAAAGCCATTCCAACAGCTTCCTCTATCTACAACACCCCTTATCTTCTTAAAACCCACACAACAAAGCCATTCCAACAGCTTCCTCTATCTACAACACCCCTTATCTGCTTAAAACCCACACAACAAAGCCATTCCAACAGCTTCCTCTATCTACAACACCCCTTATCTGCTTAAAACACACACAACGAAGCCATTCCAACAGCTTCCTCTATCTACAACACCCCTTCTCTTCTTAAAACCCACACAACAAAGCCATTCCAACAGCTTCCTCTATCTACAACACCCCTTCTCTGCTTAAAACCCACACAACAAAGCCATTCCAACAGCTTCCTCTATCTACAACACCCCTTATCTGCTTAAAACCCACACAACAAAGCCATTCCAACAGCTTCATCTATCTACAACACCCCTTCTCTGCTTAAAACCCACACAACAAAGCCATTCCAACAGCTTGCTCTATCTACAACACCCCTTCTCTGCTTAAAACGCACACAACAAAGCCATTCCAACAGCTTCCTCTATCTACAACACCCCTTCTCTGCTTAAAACCCACACAACAAAGCCATTCCAACAGCTTCCTCTATCTACAACACCCCTTATCTGCTTAAAACCCACACAACAAAGCCATTCCAACAGCTTCCTCTATCTACAACACCCCTTATCTGCTTAAAACCCACACAACAAAGCCATTCCAACAGCTTCCTCTATCTACAACACCCCTTATCTGCTTAAAACGCAACAAAGCCACACACACACATACCCACACACATAAACACACACACAAACACACACACACATTCACACACACATACCCACACACACAAAAACACACACACACACACAAACACACACACACACACACACACATTCACACACACATACCCACACACATACCCACACACACAAACACACCGTGCAACTTCAACACCAACAACACTCCTCAAACATATGTCGGGATATGAACTAATATGGGTGATTAAGTACACACATATATAATTAAAAGATAAATCAATAAAACCAAACTGTAATAACCTCCACACCCGCCCTGATAATTATATGATCGACTAACAGCTATTAAATACTTAGAATTAATTAAAGCCATTATCTTAAAGGGCAGATTTTTTTTTTTTTTTTTTTTTTACTGTAGTTTCTTCCCTCGACCTCCATCAAACGAACCGTCTTGGTGGTGTTATGGTTAAGGTGTCTAAAAATCTGTGAGTGATAACCCGGGTTCGAATCTTGGTTGATCACATATATGCTTTCATTAATTTCATTGGAGGTGTTTGGTGTTGTGGTGAAATTAATAAAAGAAAACAAAAATAGATTATACAAACACCTGGCCTAGACCCTCCTTCAGGATAAATGAGTAAATTTTTCGATAGAAAAATGGCCCGGCCGAAGGCCGATTCCTCTTAAATTACAGGCTCGCTATCGCAAGCCATGAAAAAATAGACACCTAAATGACACGAAAGGTCTTAATATTGACAACAAAAATGGGGCCAAAGGTCTTAAAATCGCCAAACTAATGTGCCGAACGCTTTATACTCTGAAAACTAATGGGGCTAAACACGAGGAAGGGGGGCCAGAAAAACGGCCCATCTCCCCTTAAAACAGTGTATACAAGTCGCCGTTTGCCATTTTAAGCGGGCTGTCATTACACGATGTTAAGCTGGCTGTCATTACACGATGTTTAGCTGGCTGTCATTACACGATGTTAGGCAGTTTAGAAAGTATCCGTGGAAGTCATCAATAGGTTTTACCAATTTAATAATATAATCGTCCATTCGCAATTTAACACACAGACAATGTTCGTCATATTATATTGAAGGGTTACACTGAGTCACAATAGTTATTTTACATTATACAGCATATGTGTGTGTGTGTGTGTGTGTGTGTGTGTGTGTGTGTGTGTGTGTGTGTGTGTTTGTGTGTGTGTGAGTTACAATGGCGGTTATCCAGTCCCTATGTACCGAGTTGTCTTTTAGTTAGTATTAGAGTACCTTTATCTAGAGAGTACCGACATACAGGGTCCCGGTAGAAGGAAACAACATGGCGCCCGGGGACTTAAGGGGGGTGACCTGCTTTTCTTTCTCTCTCTGGGTTGTATCCATTCGGCCCCATTCAGCCTACTGTTTTAAGACGTTTATCCCCATCCAGGTGTCGATTTATTCCATTCGTGCGATAGCGAGCCATCATATTTTGGATGATGAGTTAGACAGCTGGCTAAATTTGTACATTTTTCGATAGAAAAATGTCCCCGGCGAAGCCGGATTTCTCCATAAAATGCTGGCTCGCTATCGCTCGCCAGGAAGAAATCAACACCTGCATGGGGATAAATGTCTTAAAACAGTAGGCTGAATGGGGTCGAATGGATACAACTAAGAAAGAGAAAAAAGCAGGTGACCCGTCTTAAATTCCGTGAAAGATATACAGTAGATGCTAGACACAATATGGCGCCCTACGAGAATGGACCTGGGTATCTGGGTATATTTCCTCCACGACCTAGATGTGTATCATCTTGTGTTTTGATTTGGATTTGTTTTCTGTGTGTTGTGTTGTCCCTTTTCGGGCTCTGTCTCGAGTCGGCCACCCCCAATAAAATAAAGGGGGTATGTGCCTAAGTTTATAGAATCCTAGATGAAGAAAAACAAAACTAAACAGAGGTGGACAAAACATTGTTTTATATTTATTTCACAATCTATGAACAGAATGTTTGTGTGTGTAAGGTCGGCATCCAACTGTGTTTATATATTCTAATTCTACCATGTATATATTAGAATTAATATTTGTTGTGAGCGAGTGTTTATTTTATATTTTAAGAGTCTGTGTTTCTCATTCCATGTGTGTGTTTCTCATTCCATGTGTGTGTGTGGCTTTGTTTTATGTTCATGTTCATGTATATCTACCATTATAAGTCACGGCTGCACACCAACTCTTTGGGTTGTTCTCTATGTTAGTAAATAATATTATGCATATTATTCGATTTATAAATAGCAGTTTCGTGACAAACGAGTGGAAAATTACGGCTACATAATAACATATTGCATGGACACGGCAGATTCTCTATAATATCTTGGGCCGTCTTCTAGATAAGGGTTCAAGATGAGCCGAAACTATTATGCCACCACAATACAAACCATTGTTGATACGTTGGATACACTTTCGGTATCCTTTACAGTAAGCACACACACACACACACACTTCCTCACACACACACGCACACACACATACGCACACATCACCATAATAGGCAGTCTCTGTGATCGTAGACCAAATGCAGTTTCCTGTTTTCATATTTTATACAATATATTCGAGAAAAAAAGTTGTCCTTGAATATTCAGATTATCCCTCAAGTTTTCAGCGGGGCATGACCGATTCTTTTAGCCTTTTCAGCACGAAGGCATCTTATTTTCTATGGATGATTGCATAATATATATTTATGAAAGATTTACGAGTTAAAAAAGAGGATTATTCAAATGTACGAACGCCAATAACAATGGATTATAGAAACTTACATAGGTTAGGAGATAAGTTGAACAAATACAATATAATGTGAGAGTAATAAAGCGATACACAGAGAAGAGTAAGGTGAAAATAAGAACGTGGACTGGTAACCGCTAATAACTAAGGACAAGGGTTCAAAGATGAGAGAAAGATTGCATGATGAATATATGAATATAATGAAATAATATATGAAGATAATGAGAAAGAAGAAAGGTTGACAATAACATTATTCGTGCTATGATCGAGATAAAGTGTAAAAGGGAATATACCATTTATTGATTAACTTATTTTGGACTAACGTAGGTAAATCATAACTTGCATCGAATCGCATGACGTTCGGGGAAACTCGAAGATGGGGGATAATAGAATACTATGATAAGTGAAAAAATTAAATTGCACAATTATAATAAGCAGTGATAGCACCATTGCAACATTAACTCTCCGTCCATCACGGTGTCCAAGACTACATCAGAATAGTAATTATATTTCTGACATGCTTCCCTTAAAATCATGGTACATATCATATTGCTTTACAAGGATGACTGAAGGTTAACTAAGTTATTATACCTATACCTACACATACCAATAACTATGCATAACTATCAATGACAAGTACAATATTGCGCTACGAATACACAATACAGTAAAGGAAAACATCAATCATTAGAATTAGTAGCATACTATCAATATAAGTAAATTGACGAACGTGAAACCTACAGTATACAGTGTATATAGTGTGGGTCTGTAACACCTAGGTACACACGTAAAACTGTACCTTTAGTGAACATTATAGAACATATACTGAAATATGCAATTGTACACTCCAAGTGAGAAGAAACATGATATAACATTAATGACTCAAACAGCCTGTTGAACATTTACTGTGTAAATTAATATGGCAATCAAAATCAATAGCAAATGACCTGTGATTTTAGTTATTTTAAAGTGTAACTATAATAATATTATAGAAACAAAAACAAATTACAAATATAGACATGGTGGTTAATAAATACACTAAAATATAATGAAACACACATAGTAGAACTAGTATCAGTACAAAAGGTGTGTTGTATAAAAGCACGAAGGGGGAGGAAAACTCTTGTAAACAATTATATCCCATTAATCTAATCATTACGCGATGCATTAACATGATAAAGATCCAAGAGAGACATTACGTCCATTTATGAGGGTCATAAAATGTTAACACCTTCAATCAGACGGAGGATTCTTTACTAGATGTTTATTGCTGCAGACAGATTGATTTACGCAGTTTAGCAAGGGATTCTAGGTATTAACGGTTTAAAGAACAACTCGATACAGATTTTAACTTTGACCGATACAATCCCAACGTAGTATCAGATATAAACGTTATTGTAAATGGGTTTAATTCGGTTTTTTTTTTCAGCTATTGGATCAAACATCAATGATGCCCACCAACAAAGACTTTTCCTACTTTATGCCGCCACCCTGTCCTAATTCAATATTTATCCAGCCAACTGATGGACATGAGCTTCAGGATATTATTAATGCTCAAAAGAACAAAAGTCCGGGTTGGGACGAAGTAACTGCAGATATCATTAAGCAAACTAGTCCAGTGTTTGTTGATGTTTTGGTACATCTAATTAACTTATATCTGACCCAAGGCGTTTTTCCCTCAGAATTAAAGCTTACCAAAGTAATTCCTCTTTATAAGGGAGGAGACCCAATGCAGCTTAATAATTATCGCCCGTATCCATTTTGTCAATATTTTCAAAACTTTATGAACGCATAATGCATAAAAGAGTAATGTCTTTCATTGATAAAAATAACTTGTTATATAAATACTAATTTGGCTTCCGCAAGGACTATGGAACAAACTTAGCGTTAATAAAATTATTGGACAATAATTACAATTACAATTACAAAAACATTGGATGCAGGTCATTATGTATTGGGGGTATTTCTTGATTTAAGCAAAGCTTTTGATACCATAAATCCCAAAATTTTGCTTAAGACATTTTATAATTATGGAATTAGAGGGGTTGCCTGCGAATGGTTTGAGAGCTACCTAAGCAATAGATCTTAATACATTTAATTTAATGAAAAAGACTCGGATAAATGTCTTATTAAATGTGGAGTTCCACAAGGATCTATCCTCGGCCCCTTGTTGTTTCTTCTTTATGTCAATGATATGATTAATGTTTCGTCATATCTGGTACCAATATTGCTTGCCGACGATACACATATATTTCTTAGTGGAAACAATATTGATGATCTAATAAATTCAATGAATACTGAAATAGAAATATTATTTGAGTGGATAAATTATAATAAATTAAAATTAAATGTGTCAAAAACCCACGACATGATATTTAGTACGAAAGGGAAAAGAACAACCACTAATCTATGCGTTGAAATACAAAATGAACAATTAAAAAGGGTAGAGAGCACTAAATTCTTGGGGGTGATTATTGATGTCAAGCCGAATTGGAATGAACATATAACACATATAAGGGGTAAAATTGTAAGGGGTATTGGGATATTGAGTAAAGCTAGGAAATCATTAAATACTTCGACTTTAGTTACACTTTATAACAGCTTTATTCTTCCATACTTAACTTATGGCATAGAAATCTGGGGTTCAGCAAGTGACTGTTACGGTGACAGGTCAGTTGAACCAGTGCCACTTCACCCAGTGCCACTTTAACCAGTGCTAACTCAACCAGTGGCCACTTCAACCAGTGACCACTGGTGACCATTTTAACCAGTAGGTTAGGTTAGGTTAGGTTAGGTTATGTTAGGTTAGGTTAGGTTAGCTAGGTTAGGTTAGGTTATGTTATGTTAGGTTACTGGTTAAAATGGGTTACATTAAGACTATTACTATCCTTCAAAAACGAGTCATAAGAATTTTAGCATTTAAAAGAAGTAGGGACCATACTGCACCGATTTGTATATCATTGAGATTATTGCCTTTTTCAAAATTATATGAACACTGTATAGCTAAAATTATGTTCAAATTCATGAAGAGGATGTTTCCTTCAGGTTTGAATATGTTCAATATAAACGAAGAAATTCATCAATATATGACAAGACAGAGAATACAAATTCATGTACCATTAGGCAGAACATCAATGGTGATAGATAATTTAGGCATAAAGGAATACATATTTGGAATAGATTTTCAGAAATAATTGATCGTCAATGCTCATTATTTACTTTTCAACGTAAGCTCAAAAAATATATATTGGATAACTAAAACATGTGTTAATATTATGGTTTCATGATGGCCAGTTAGCTGAAATTGTCTACTGTAATTTACCGGTATTATTGTTGCTGTTATTTTTGCACTAGCACCACCGTCAATAAATGTATATGTGTAAAGAATTACAGTATAGGACATATATACCAATAGGTATCAGTCCTAATTGCCATGGACTGTTTGGAGTTAATTATTGTTAAGTATTGTATAACTATGTACAATTTTCATGTCAAATAAAAGTTTTGAATTGAATTTGAATTGAAAAGTAAGTAATATCGAAACACCATTTGAGGAGGAACATTTCATTGACAATATTTTGTAGATAGGTTGTTCAGGTAACTAACCTGAGTAAGTTACCTGTGAAACGCTGTTAATATAGTACTCCACCTCAAATGGTGTTATATTCATTCTATCAACTATATCGGAATTCATTTTAACACACATCATATCAACTGTAGGGAACTAACATTAACCAACAAATAGTGTTATATCATTGTCAGAGCCAAGGCCACCACTTCCACTCAGATTGGTTTGTTACTACGAGTCTTTTACTACACTGTTCTGTGCGGTACTTCCTGGACATATTTAGTCAAACTGAATCGTGGGAAGCAAATTCCCAAATCAAGAGTGCATATTTATGTTAGTTTAAGTGTGAGTTTGTATGGCTTGGCAGGTTGCATTCTGTATGGCACATTCAATCTCAAATGTACAGTCAAGAGTAATACTGGAGAAGCACCAATTTCAAACAATATCGAACACAAACGAGACATTATTATAGACTAGGCACTTTAGCACTTGACTTTAAAGGTTCAATATTCGTTTGGTTTAACTGTATATATGCTGAGAACTGTACACCTCTTAAAACAGCAATAATCCTTTGAGTGTTTTACTGTTTGCAATGATGAGATGGTGACCGGGCAACTTAACTAGTAGATCATTTCAATAAGTAGGTCTCTGCCAGTGTCAACTCAACCAATATAGTTAGGTAAGGTGAAGCTAGGCTCAAACCTCAACTTGGCATTCGTTTAATTACTTGTGATTAAGTTAGCACTGGTTGAAATCTACTGGTTTAAATGGTCTACTGGTTGGTTTGTCTGGGAATCGATGAATGTGTTCAATATACACTTCAGGCAAGTAATCTCAGTATCTTAACTATTCAGCTAAATTTGTCTTTCAAGAGAATTGTTTCACTAATTTCGATCGAGTTACGCAAATAGACAAACTTGCCAGCATGTGAATTATCTAAGCTTTACATACTTAATCAGGATTCTGGAATTATATCTGAAAGTAGTACCGTACTAATTCGCAACATATATGAACTGTAATGAATAACATAATGGCTTTGGATTTAATGAGTTAAATAAATATAGTAATGTTATAAACATATTTCGCACTCAGGAATACATATAATGAGTGTATGTTTTCCAGAGAGAAGATAGCTTGGAACCAAAACTTTTTCAAATGTTGTCACCGAAAATATATTTGGATAACCCTAACTATAGTTGACAAGAGTTATAACGGAGTTATGCATCACTATCCCCATGTCCATCATTATCATGCTCAACTGCCTCCGGAGGTTCTTTACCCCTGCACAGCTTCCTGCTCTGTACAGGGGCACAGTGTGTCCATGTATTGAGTATTGTTCACTTGTGTTGGGAAGATCCTCTCACACAGTACTTCTTGAGAAAGTAGAAAAAAAGCCTTTCATCTCATTAACTCACGTCCACTAATCGACTCTCTGCAATCTCTCTCCCTTCGCCGCAATGTTGCATCTCTCTCGATATTCTACCGCTATTACAATAATCAGTGTTCGCCAGAGCTCTCTCAGAGTATACCACCTCCTCTAATATGTAATCCTTTTGTGTGTATGTGTGTTTAAAAACTTTCCTTCATCATATGACTTAAATTGCTTCAAACTCCGTGTGTCCTGGCATTTTGGTAGCTGGCAATTATGTTAAATATAGATACCTACAGCTCCAACTTCCTTAGTTCTGAGATTTTACGACGTTTGCCCAATTAAATTGGCGATTATAAAATGTTTCGTCTCATCCATCTATATATCTATCTATAAAAAAATCTACATGATTATTGTATTTCTTTTTAATATTAATGTTTATGGTCCATCATGGTCCATATGGTCCGTCATAGTTCTGGCTCTGAGGGTCCGGGATCGAGTCACAAGTTGCCTCAACTATCTTATTATATTGTATAATAGATTATATTGCCAATTGGAATCTGGCTTAATTATCTAGGTCAACCCTTGTAGAAATATTAAGTCATCCTCCAGCTAGGGTCACGTGATCACTTAACATGGTGGCACCATTAAGGTACTACAAGCATTTTTAAATATGTAGGTTTAGTTCTAGTTACGTTTGAATGAACGTTTTAAATGAACCACATACTTGAAAAAGGTAAAACTATTTGGATGTCAGACGTTTCTGGAGCTTATTTTCTACATAAAATAATTTATAAAGACTACAACAATTTTACAATTTTACAAAGACCTTTATAATTAGAAAAGTGTCAACTTCTCAGATTATTTGAGAATATTGTTCTTATAATATTAAGATCATAACTCTGCTCTGACGTATTGTTTACTTCCACAAATAAGTCCCAAGGTATTTGGGACAAGGGTATTTGTCAAGGGATCTGTCAGTGGCCACCTAACTAATACTAGACGGGCCACCTAATTATTGGTCGATTATTGTACTCCATCCAGTTCGCTCAAATAATATTAGTCAACATTCCACACTGATATTCGGTTATAATAAGATTTTAAAGGATAGTTTAATATGTTTGATTTTCTTAAGTTTGTGTTGGTATGATAAAAATTAAAGCTCTAGTTATGTTATGTTAGTCGGTCATTTCCTATTGTTTTTCGTATTGACATTTGTCAATACGAAAAATACAAAAATAATAATTTACTGAATAATTAAATGTAATTTAATTTGAAATTCAATTGTTATAATTTGAGGTTCAGTTGTTTGATTTGTTTTACTGTGAATATCAAGGGATTTGAAGAATTATTAGGGGTGAATCGTCTGAAGGTTACTTGCTAGAGTTCTGGCCTGGCTACCTTTCCATGATTCGTGACACCACCCAGGGCCCGGCCCCCCAGATGATGACCTTTCTCACTTTTCGGTAGTTATCTGGATGACTATACTATTATAGTAGTCATCTATATAGTAGTCATACTATTATAGTCAGGAGTGATGTTGTTGATGGTAGCCAAGGACTACCTAGCTCGTATACCGTGCGAGTCTACAAGGACTCTAACACGGACACTGTGCAGGTCTACTTGGCTGGTCAATGACTCACATTAACTGTACGAGTCTGACCAAGTCCGAGGACTCTTGCACCTCTAGCACCTTGACTCCACCAACAACACCTCTCCTAACTACTACCTACTAGTCTACTTTCAATGATTTGAATGATACTAGAGTTTTGGCCTGGCTACCGTTCCATGATTCGTGACACCACCCAGGGCCCGGCCCCCCGGACGATGACCTCTCTCACTTTCCGGCAGCTATGGTCTATTGTCAGTTATGTGATGATTTATTCATATGTATTTATTTATTTTTATTTATTGAAGGTATGGATATGGGTTTGTGTGAAGCTAGTGGATCAAGTCATCACTTTACTAGAGTTCTGGCCTGGCTACCGTTCCATGATTCGTGACACCACCCAGGGCCCGGCCCCCCAGACGATGACCTCTCTCACTTTCCGGCAGCTATGGTCTATTGTCAGTTATGTGATGATCAGTGCTGATTTATTCATATGTATTTATTTATTTTTATTTATTGAAGGTATGGATATGGGTTTTGTGTGAAGCTAGTGGATCAAGTCATCACTTTACTAGAGTTCTGGCCTGGCTACCGTTCCATGATTCGTGACACCACCCAGGGGGCCGGGCCCCAGATGACGACCTTCCACACTTTCCGGTAGTGACAGTCCTTCCTCGTTCTGAGATGATATAGAGTTACTCTATTTATCTATCTAACCCCTCCCCCCCCCCCCCCAACCAGCCCAGGTGGATGTTGTTTAAGGTCTAGAGAACAAGGGAGAACTACTGCTCTCTGGTCCAGGAATGAAACCTCTCTCAGAGTGGAACTGCAGCTGCCTGATCTAGAACCCAACTCACACCGCAGGCTGGTATATATCCCACCCAGTGATCAAACTGGGTCAGCAAGGTGTTGGTGACCCGAATGATCAGTTCTGGTCAGCCAGTCCCACCTGGTAATCACTCCAGGTCAGCTAGGGACACCAGTCATCACCCAGTTAAGGGCAGGAACTTGGTGTTATTCCCAACAGCTTATCAAACACTGCTTAGCAAGGGACACCAATCATCACCCAGTTAGGGGCAACAACTGGATTTGTTCATCACCGGATTTTTAGTCCGGGTCAGATTTCGGTGGCCACCTAACCAGTTAACAACCGTCTGTAGTCGCATGTCGGGTTCCCTCAGAGGCTCGAACTGCAGACCGAGCGGTGAGAGACGTTAGCTGTACTCGCCCGCCCGTGTTAACTGGCTGATTATATTAAGTGTAATGGGTCTATTTAAGCATATTATTATTATTATTATTATTATTATTTATTATTATTATTACTATTACTATTAGTATTATTACTACTATTACTATTATGATTAGTAGTAGTAGTAATTATATATATAATATCGGTATTTTACTAGTGTTACTGTATTGTTACGGTATTAGTATTGTTATTTACTATATATATTATATATATTATATATATTGAAGTAATGAGAATTATTGCTAATTTTATTTAAATTATTATTATGTTTGTGATGGTAGTAATGCTAATGTGAAGAAGTATATCTTAACATATTTGAATAAAAAGTATTTCAATACACAATTACCATGAATTATATATCAAGAAAATAAATCAATTACCGCGAATTAAAAACACAATATAATGATGTGTATGTATACAAAATATAAGCCTTTGTCGTGAGTGTTGTTGTAAAACAGATACAACAATATAACAAGATGTACAGGTCCCTGCACAAGTTCCAAGACTCTCGCAGATTTTACTACTGTAAGAAAAACATGTATAAACCAATTGTGAGTCTTATTTACTTAAAAGTTACATAAACAAGTGAATTAACTACTGCATAGAAAGAAAATATCCTAATTCAAGAATACTAGTTTTAATTTCATAATTATAATCTCAGAGATAAATCAATCTAGTGCAAGAAACTGTACCAGTTTTTTTTTCATTACATTGAGCGTATAATACTACTAATAATACTAATAATAATAATAATAATAATTGTAATATATTGTAACAAAATATCGCTCTCTCTCTCACTCACTCATGCTGCAGTTCCGACACAATGTTCATATACAATAGCTCCCGACACCGTATTTGTTCTGTATTACTTTGATGCTTACATTGCATTGATTACTTACATGCTAATTATAACCGCCTCACGATAATATATAATATTAACAACTTCAACAACAAGAGAGATAGAGAGAATAATGTGTTTAAAGTTAGTATAGCTGTTAAATAAATGGTTGACGGCCTCGCTCGAGCAGTACTATCTCACAGATGAAGAGTTACTGGTTCGAATGACTAGCTCAACCATCTTTTTACCTCCGCCGGGAATCTCATAATTCCTACAATTCCTTCTATAATGCAGGTTCGCTATCGCTCATCAAGGAATATCGATGCCTAAATGGCACGAAAGGTCTTAATATTGGCAAAGGAATATGGCAAAAGGTCTAAACACGCCAAACTAATAGGGTGCACTTCTTGAAATGGGCTAATTATGAGGGAGAAGGGTTTCAGAAAAAAAACTAGAATCTTCCCCATATTCATTCATTCATTCCACACTGATATTTGGTATTGATAAATACGTTCAATGTAATAAAAAAAAATATATATATATTACTAAGGAACTCTTTATCCAAGGCCTTAACCTTGGGAGTTCCTTAACTAAATTAACTAATATTAAATAAAAAATAATAAATAAATAAAAAAATAATAATAAAAAAATAAACTAAATTAAATAAATATAGTCATAATAATATATGGCCAAACAACATAAATCAACAATAATAAATAGGCCATAGTCGTGGCGAAGTTCATCCTCTTAACCCTTAGAAAATATGATGACGCATTTCCTTGCTATTTTCTGGCTATTATTATACAATCTTCTTCAGATTATAAATGGTATGAGGAAGTCAGAGGGTTAATCGAGATTGTCTTTACTCTTTTATGTCCACAGATCCTTCCTAAGCTGTAAACAAATCGTCTAATGATAGGTAGAATAAACTGTCAAAATATGTGTTAACCTTCAAAGAGTTAATTTTAAGTCATAAATCAAAGGTAGGGCAATACAATGTAGTAGTATTATTGTTGTTGGAAGATATTTGGTTTGGGTATCACAGTCTGGGGTTCTCACACTGAGGGCCTCGGGTCGAGTCACTGGTCATTAATATATACCTTTTGTTTAACCCTTTGAGGATTATGACGCGTTCTGACACTGTATTCTGGCTATTACAGACGGTTTTATACAGTATAGGTTGGATCTGTGGGAATTAGAAGGGTAAAGACTATCTCATAACCCTCTTACAATTATATACCCTCCCATTCAAAATATATACAGTAGTTAATAACAGTATACATCTGCCAACACTCTCACCTATGGCACCTTAAGGTGGCAAAGTGATACTGATGCCGGAAACTCTTATATAATTGCTAGGTTGCTAATGACCACTTGTGATCGTCAGGCTATACGGAAGTTGGTGCTGTAAATTTAAAAAAATAGCAGATATTATAACTTTAATCAATTGTGATTGATGGCATGTTTACTGAAGCTGGTTGGTGAAGTGCAGAGCGTCTTGGAGTCTCACCTCAGTCAGCCCAGGATCGACCCCGCTCAAGACATCAAAGGAGTTTTTTTTCACCCAAGTCCTTAATCCTTTCAGTACCGGTACCATCTATTTCACTATATATTGGCTAATATTCAGATTAGAAAGGGTCTCCAGCAATTGACAATCTTCGTACTATCTCACTTTTAATGGCTTAGATTTGTCATTTGTTGTCCTCAGTTAGAAAAAAGGTTGCTGAGGAAATTATGTATATAATATATCGTGATGGGAAAATGTTGGTAAGTTTTTATGACGCCATTGCCGAGTGGGCTAAAGCGTTGGATATCCTTTTGATTGACTGTAGTTCAAACCCTGGGTGAAGCCTAAGCATTTATTAATGTAACTCGAGCATATTTCAGAGATATTCTACACACACACACAATATATATATATATTATTATATATAATATATATATATATATATATATATATATATATATATATATATATGGATGTGTGTGT
Source organism: Paralithodes platypus (assembly GCA_032716605.1). Classification (NCBI taxonomy): domain Eukaryota; kingdom Metazoa; phylum Arthropoda; class Malacostraca; order Decapoda; family Lithodidae; genus Paralithodes; species Paralithodes platypus. Next base: position 15,942,885 of record CM064567.1, read on the forward strand.
GTGTGTGTTTCTTCAATTCAAGGCAATCGTGTGTTTCTTAGAATGGCGCTTATAATATAGTTTCCTGTCTATTTGATCACCTTATCTTAATATTAGCAACATCAATATTAGGAGGTCGGTGTCGGCAAGGGTATATTTGACATATTTTTGAATAGATATCTCCATTAGTAGTCATCATTGAAAGTAAGTGTTAATACTGTAAGCTATTTTCGTTTATACCGGTTATTAGGTAAAATTGTGAAGATATATTATTTGACTTTTTTTTCACGGGGCCCAAGTGAACAAACTATGGTTTGTTATAATATTAGTATAAAGTTTAGCAGCATTTAATTTAGGTACAAACTATACATCATAATACATATAGGAAACTTTTAAAAACCGAATACCATATTATGATTACGTTTAACCCTTTAATTCATTGGTATACTTCATAAATTAGTTACAACTTTCTGATGAAAGAACTAATGGACGGGAATACAATCCATAATATGTATAATTAGTGTTGTTGATAATATGTATAAACATAATCATATGGTAATAATTAGTGTTGTTGATAATAAGATGTTGGACGGTCCTGTCTGGATCAGTGTGAGCTCTCAATCATGAATCTTTTTGTATTTATCAAACAATGTTCACGTCTGCAAATATATCGCACGTAAAAGTTAGATCACAAGATATGTATATATATATATATATACAATTAATGAATTGTGACCTGTTTACCTTAATATGAGTATACCGTAATGTGTTAACAAACGTAAATGATATGCATTATAATATATTACCCAGTTCACAGCCGGTCAGTAAGAGGTGAGAGCCTCACTGCCTGATTGTCTGATCGAGTCCTGAGTTAATACAAGACTTAGTCAGACAGTGACTGGTTAGGTGGGAACTTTTTGTTTACACATGTTGCATGTTGCTAACATAAATCAACAATGAGATTAAATGTGTACTTTCTCTCCGTGTCTTGGACGTATTGACGATTTTATTTACGATTTATTTTCACTTGACGATTTTATTACACTCATGATTATACATATTATTTAGTTATAGGTATAATTTAATGTAAAACAAAACATGGTAGTATGCAATGCATACTCGTTACCTTTTACCAATAAAGCATTGCACTATATATCCTATGAATAATTTCCTCAACAACCTTTTTTCTAACAAAGACAGACAAATCTAAGCAATTCAAACAGGGTCCATACACCTAATGCAGTCCACTATGCAGGGGAAGCTTGCAACAATTAGTTTGAAGCTGTTGTGGGCGGAAACAACAGTTGTTAAAAGTTAAAGGTCAAAGGTTAAAGGTATCACTGAATGATGCCCACAAGGGACAGCGGTACAATTGGTCAAGGTAATTTATAACCATGAAGGTCTCAAAGTACACAGTCAACAAGGTTAACGCTTTCTGTACCAGTGACGTCTTTTTTAATAAATTAGGTATATTAATGAGATGTATAGATAGATAGATAGATAGGTATATTAAGACGATGTTGTCGTTAGATACCTCCAACTATGGGATATGTGCCTGACTATATGTATGCATACATACATACATACATACATACATACATACAAAGACATGCAGTTTATAAAGGATATGAAACAGCAAACAAAGGTTAAGTGACATAGTTAGAAGACTGTCAATTGCTGGAGACCCTTTTTAATCTGAATAACATCGTCTAATATTAGCCAAAATTATGTAAAAAAGGTGACACCGGTACCGAAAGGGTTAAGGACTTGGGTGGAAACAAAAATAAACTCCTTTGACGCCTTGAGCGGGGTCGATCCTGGGCTGAATGCATCATGATCTCATATAGGCTAGTTTGTATTTTATATTTCTGCTAATTTTAGAAGTGTACAGCTCTAACTTCCGTTTTGCCTGAAGATAGCAAGTGGTCAATAATTGCACCATATCAGTTATGTAGGAGTTTCCGGCACTAGACTAAATTATATATTTCATGATCGAGCCCCAAAAGAAACATTTTGTCCTGATCGAACCCTAAGGGAAACAGTTTTCTCCGAATTGCTGCACTTCCATAAATCGCATAATCGATAATTAAATACAATACGCAGATAGTCTGATAGACTCTGTTATGATTTTGTATAAACAAATCAAAATCGACTTATTAACTCCTTCCGGATTATGACACGTTTTGGCAGTTTCTTCTGGCTAGTATTGGAACTATATTGATTAAATACGGAGATAATATTGTGATAATGGTATAAGCCTTTAATTCGTCGATGTACTGCATACACTTAGTACAGTTTTCTGACGGAAGAACAAAATGGTATAAACAACATCTAATCAAAAGCAATACAAGCGATATGATGTAGAAATGAATCATGTGGCAAGAGTTTGTGCTGTTGATAATAATATGCATAGTCATTACTAAGGAACTCTTTACCCAAGGCCTTAACCTTGGGATCTGTCAGTGGCCACCTAACTAATACTGTTCTGTCTGGAGCGGTGTGAACTCTATTTCCTGAGTCCCTTGTTCGAACCGACAGGGCATGAAGCACATTTTATTATTATTATTATTATTATTATTATTATTATTATTATTATTATTATTATTATTATTATTATTATTATTATTATTATTATTAAAGTGAAAATTACTACACCTACTTTTGCAGCAACCAAATTACTTTTGGTTGTCCTTTAATTAAAATGTGCTCCTGCCATTGATCAGCTAAGCATGTTTGTTTTCATATGGTCCTCCGCCAGAGAAGTGTATGTATTATTATCAAAATACAAGCATTTTATATTATTATCTTATACATCATTTTAAACACTATCTGGTCCGACCTGTTGTGGATCTATATGGTATTGCCATTTTCGAACAATGTGTTCTAGCTTGCCTCCTAAGTTAACTAAAATACCTTCCCAAGCTGCCTTCAAACTAATAAATACCCATCCATACCACCTTCAAGCTAAATCTGAACAAAATCTTCGATGCATGCTCGCTATCGCTCGCCAAGGGGTAATTAAAGTATCCTAGGCTCGCCAAAAAATAAAACAAATATCAAAGTATAATAGGGGGCCAATGTATTTCCGTCGTGTGTTAATGTTATGTTTTGGAAAGTGGTTGGACTGTCTACTGGGGTGATTGAACTTAAAGATAAATGATGTTTCCATTTTTGTTCTAACTAGGTTCTTATGCCTTCTTTCTCAAATGTTATATGTTGTAACTAATTAGCACTATAAATGTTGTAACTAATTAGCACTATAAATGTTGTAACTAATTAGCACTATAAATGTGGCTACAATGCCAGGATCAATAGTTCTGCAAAATAAAACTTGCAGCATGTCCTTATTGTCCTCATTCCTTTATTAATTATTAACCTTTATTAATTAACCTTTAGTCATTAATTATGACATGATTATTTATTATGACATGAGCCATTAATTAACCTTTAGAAAATATAATGACTCATTGTTTGTCTGTTTTCTGGCAGATTATAAGACGATCATATTCAGATTAAGAAGAGTAGCCTATGCAGAGGTCAGAGGGTTATTGGAGATCATTGTAGCAACTTTAAATCCCAAAGATCTTTCCTAAGCTGTGCCTTATGATAGCCAGAATTAACTGTGAAAATGCAACATTATCTACAGAGGATTTTTAACATGTTTTTCACAGTTCTCACAAACTTGTTTATATATGTGTATGAAGGAGACAACATATACATTTGCCTGCAACAAGTATCCTCCCCAAAGTTGAAAGTGCGGCAGTCACTATTTTATTATTTTGTATTAAATTGTGTGTGGTGTGTGTGCTTCTTTAGTGGAATGGAATGGGTAGGAGGAGGTATTTGTGAGAGCTAGCTGGATTACTCTCTGTGTAGGTGAGATTCAAATATAAACAGTGAGTGAAGCCAGACAAATGAAAAGGTGTTCCAGCAACTCCTTATCTTGTGTATATGAAGCCTGCCCTGGGTATTAACCTGGTCGATTGGTCTCTACAATCTCCCCAATCAAATGTTTCACTAACTCTGGGTCAATGGATCTGTTCATGATTGTTCTGGCACTGTAAGTAAAGTACATACAACATAATAATCACAAAAACAAGACCAATACAATGTAGCTTGTATTATTTTAAGGGGCTCTATCCCTTTCGAACGTTCTTTTTCCTAACACGTAGCACTTTTGCCAAGCTTTCGAAGAACCCTAGGAGATTGGATTATTTATCAACATTATCGTATATTTAATTAAACCAAATCCATCAAGTCCCTTATTGTAAAGGACCTGACTAAATAGATAACTGACAAACCTACGTTCGTGTGTGATCCTGGTAGCTACTAAAAATAAAAACATATATTAGAGCGATGTACACAATCAAAGGAAACTGTTCATGAAGCTTGACTCGACCTTGGCCCTCTCAAACTACGAGTTCTGGCTGTGTCAGTTCCACCACGGGTCTCCCTAAACGTACTATTATATTAACAGCTTCGTAACCCCCATAAAGCGGTGATATCCGTGTATTATATTCGCGACTGCTTTCGGTTGTTTAAAAATACTTCAGAAACACGTCTCATATTCAAGTGTTTTTTGGCGAACTCGATTGGTTCTTCTGTGCAGTATAATGGTGCATTGATTTTATGAATTCCGGCTGATACTAAATCGTGTTAAATAACCTAGGAACACATTTAAGTCATGGGCTTATAAGAGGACTATTTCAACAACATAACATAACATAAAGTATCATATATTATAACAGAACGAGTTGTGCATTCCTTAAGTTAACCCTTAGAAGATACAGAAGCATTTCTTCTTTGTTTTCTGACTATTATTAGACAATTTGTTCTAGATTAGGAAGAATATGTAGAAGGCAGAGGGTTAATCGAGATCACTGTTATCCATTTATTTCCCACAGCTCTTGTCTAAGCTGTATACACTATTTGTGTAATATCCAAAAACAAATTGTGAACACGGGTCATAATCTTCAGAGGGTTAATTACGTTCTCCACAGTTCTCACAAGCTTACTAAGAAAGTGACGAATGAAACAACCTACCCACTATTTACCCCCTGGAACGGTAACTCACAGCCTGGTCTGGGTCAGTGGATCTGTTCAGGATTGTTCTGGTACTGTGAGTAACCGGCTGAAGATATGACGAGTTTCACCAGTTTATATTGGTTATCATTACATGATTATATACAGCTTAGAAAGGATCTATTGGAATAAATAGGGTAAAGACTATCTCAATAAACCCTCTGAACTCCATATGCTCTTCCTAATCTAAATACAATCGTCTAATACTAGCCAGAAACAGATAATAATTGCGTCATCGATCCTCAGAGGGTTTACGGCTAATGATTCGTACTTACTGTGCACGCAATAATATAGGCACAACACACAAGACCAATATGATGTAGCTTGTATTTAGGGTTATTATCTCCTTCAAACGTTCCTTTTCCTAACACTAAGCAATTTTCCTAAGCTTTCGAAGGAACTAGGATCATTATTATCGTATTAAACTACCCCCACCTCAACACAAAAATAATTATAGTTATAATAATACATTGTCAAAGACCTGATTACATAGATGGCTGACAAACCTACATTCACGTGTGATCTATACTCGTAGAATAATTGCCAAAATATATTTAAAGAACATGTCATTGTATAGTGAATGGGTTTAGGAGGTAAGTGAATATTTTTCAGGACCCCCTGTCCATATTTAGTCCCATTAGTTTAGATATTTAAGACATTCGCCCCATTTATATACCAATAACAAGGACTTTAGTGCCATTTATGTGTCATTATGTTTTCTGGGGAGCGATAACGAGCATTATACTTGAGAACGGGACAACTTTCTACCGAAAAATGTACACATTTATATAGAAGGGTGATTTTTGGAATGATATATGAAGGTTGATAGAGGTCTAGGGAAGAAAAACAATAATGGTAAATACTTAAATAAAGACCCATATATATATTCTTCCTACTCTAGCCTACCTGTATCTCTTTTAGTTACGCAGTCTACTTTTGAGTATACTATTATCGTTATTGTCGTTATTATTATTATTATTATTATTATTATAATTAGTAGTAGTAGTAGTAGTAATCAATCAATTAATTTAGTTTAATAATATACATCATAACTAATATGTATTACATATCTAATAAGTAAGTAACTGCATAGTGAGAACAAATAATGTTGATAATCTATATAAATTTGACTTAAAATAATAGTTAAACAAAGTCAAAGCGTAAAACAATAATATTACAAAATGCCAGGATATACGTTGTATGAATAACAAATGTTTATTCGAAATAACAGTTTATGAAATAAAAAACAAAAAAATCCTACACTAAAACAAAAAACTGACCAAACTAATAGTGCCACTGTAGATACAAGATATAAGAGCATTAAATGGTACAATTTAACTGCAAATTGAATAGGCAACGAATTAAATTGCTAAAGCAAATATTATATTACTGAAAAAGAAAAAAAAATTATATACAGTATATATCAATCAACACTCACGACCCCTAGCCCAAATGTTTTCTTTCCTTTACAGACTTTCAAAACTTTGCCCTCTACTTTTCTTAGTACTTGTGTTTTTGCACGTGACCCAATTGGCAAAAATACTGGACCCTTTCAGTAGCACACCTTTGTTTTTGTTGTTGTATGTACATAAACCAATCTTGGGATGCCTAAACGATTATATTCAATGCGTATATTATATGAACGATTAGTGTTGATCGGCACGGGTGAGGTTTCTGTCTAAGGTTAAGTAATGAAATCGCTGTACTGACATAAATACCCTTTCTAAATGGAAATGCATGCTCTTCTTGTGTAGAACTTTACCTAATCATTATCTTTACCTTAAGCTCATCATTAACTCACCCATCAAACCGCCAGTGGGTGGACATTATCTTTAATCGCCCTCACCATCACTCCCACCCTCATTATGCTGTCAACCATCACACTCACACTCACACTCACTTCCCGTATGAGGCTCTCCTAACTTGTCCCTTTACCTTTCGTTGCCTTTTGTGTGTCCGCGTTCTCGTTCTCGTACGTGACTCATTTGTGAAAAAATAGTGGATACTTGAACGTGCACACGTTTTTTCAGCAATCTCTTTATCTCTGTCTTTATCTCTCTCTCTCTAAGTAAGTAAGAGCGAGTGACAGATCCCAAGGTTAAGGCCTTTGATATTGATATTGATTTGGTATTGATAAATACGCTCAATGTAATAAAGAGAGGGAGAGATAATGTGATAGCTATAGATATATGGGTACGTGTATATTTATTAACATGAGCCTAATATGTGCCTTTATTAGAGTTGTCATGTGTTTATTTTGAAGAGCAGTACAGTATTAGTTAATTGAGTACAATGCTGTTCCTGTGATACTAAGGTGATGCTCGTTGACATATCAGTGGACTGAATCACTGTGTATAGTCTATCGTGTGAGCCTTAATATGATGTATCAGATTTATTATTCAAATTATATATCGGTGAACAATACTACTGGCCCGAATATTGAGGTCATTGTTATTGTGATTTTCTCAACCGTACCTTAGTTATAGATAATTCCTATCTGCTGTGAGGAAGGTATATTTGGACCCTCTGTAGTAGTACTTAGATGTTAAATCGTTTCGCTTCAAAAAATAGCAAAATTAATCATTGCCAGCAGTTAAAAAAACAAAAAAAAACGGCGGATATAACCTATTTTCCGGAAACTGTTTACATCCGGACTATTTTGTACTTGTGATGGAAGGTAGATTAATTCAGGCGACAACATTTTGAAACATAACAAATTAAAGGTTGCAGACCACACTTGTTGAAAATGGTTTTATTCCTGTAATCCGGTTATTCATACTATATTTCACTTATAGTTAATCTTTCCAAGGGCTTATCTATTAATTATATTTATTTATTGGAATGTTGTTATATGAAAATAGTAATTACACTTCAACCTTTCGAAACGCAATTAAATGGTCATTGTATTCGTTGAATAAATAAATATGCAAAACTCATTACTGTTCAATGGATTTAGAATAAGCCACACATAAAATAATGTGAGTCCAGTCATTATCTAGAATAAATGTTTTGTAGTAGTCGTAGTCGTTCCCTAGGATGCCTGGCCGAAGAACTCCAAGAAAATGTACATCCAATTTATATCCAAGTTGATCTAGTTTGTATAGTTGCCAGAACTAATTATACACTTTTATTTTATGAAATGGTGTGGGCGACTTTCATGTCTAATGTGATTTATAGGTGGCCGATTTATAAAGTTTAGCTATAAAAGTTTATAGAGCATTTTAGTAAATGGGCAAACTAGCTTAGTAGTTTTATATCCAACCAAGTTGATCTAGATTGTATAGTTGTAAACTCTATTTATATTGTCGTTTGCGCAACTGATGTACACACACCTGCCTTTGAAAGTCCTTCTAGGACACAAAACCCTCTTGGGACTCTTAGCTAAGTTACACTTTGTCTGGCTGAAAGCTATTGGCTGTTGAAGATTATCTGGGGTTATGTAAGGGGGTGGGGTACAAGAAAGAGGATGAGAGAGAGAGAGAGAGAGAGAGAGTAATATAGCAGTAAACGAGAAGAACATATTACGCCACTTAATCATCAGCAAACTGGAGTAAACCCAAGAGTGGCAGCGGGTTTGTCAACTCTTCAAGAACATGTATTGATCTATCAGACATGAAGAGGGCACGTTTATACTTAAGTTTGGAGCAGCTTAATTCCCTGGTTCCACTGGAAATTGTTAAAACATTATTATTTACTCTAATCTGTACACATACACTCACACACTCACACTCCCCCCTCCGATGTGAAAACATTTCACACTGATATTTGGTATTGATAAATACGTTCAATGTAATTGAACGTTCATTACGTTCATTACATTGAGCGTATTTATCAATACCAAATCCCAATACCAAATTTTTTTTTTTTTTTCATTACATTGAGCGTATTGATATAGATCAATCAATATCGCCTAGTTAAATTATCTTCTTAAATTCCGTGCAAAAGCTGGTGAACATTGTAATTGTTAGGGTGAAGAACAAGATCTTGGAATTATTGCCGGGGAAGGTCATTAAGAAAGCTAACGGGAGTAAGCATCTCAAACCTATTGTAGTTTTAATTTGTGTTCTTGATTGGAAGTTTATCAATTGGCCTAAGGTATGTTTGGGTAGGTTTGGGTATACTGGTAGCTAGCGGCCGTGTGTTTATGCTGAGGAACAGGTGACGCTCGAGTCCGGAACGACCCGCATGTTTATTTTGTTATTTTTATTTTTTTCGTAAGTACAAAACATGTACTGTTACAGGTGTGGACAAGTTTTGTTTACCCATATTCAATTGTTAAACGTTCTTAACCCCTCATTTTCCCTTAGCTTCAAAGCTAAACATTGGTATTAATAAATACGCTCAATATAATGAATACAATACGTTACATTGAGGGTATTTATCAATACCAAATATCAGTGTGGAATGTTTTCGTAGAAATTTAAATTTGTTTGTGTTTGTATGTTTTGTTCATTATGTTATATTATGTTCATTACATTGAGCGTATTTATCAATACCAAATACTTGTGGGTTATTTTAATAATCCTAAGGTAATATATGTATTTATTGTATATACTCAGGCACACACCCTATACCTGTGGGTGCCCGACTGGAGACAGTCGTTAGTTACAGGGAACTCTAAATTAACTCATGAACTACAAACTCATTTAATAAACATGTGAACAATACTTTTGTTTCAATGCTAAAAACATTACATCAATTATAATATATAATTGAAACCTTATATGTGCGAATTATAGCTAAACATATTAACAAAGTTTTGACTGTTAAGTGTGTGAACAAATGTTGCATATATTGCAACTCTTAGCAGCTACACGAAATATAAACAAAATAAAATAGAAATAATAATAATGTACTGAAAATACAGAGGTTGAGTAGTTCCTCATATATAAATAGAAGTTCTAAGACAACCCTATTGGCCAGTCGCGGTGGCTGAGTTGGGAGAGCTTTAGACCAGGAAGCTGTAGTTCCCCTCTGAGCTAGGTTCGACTCCTGGACCAGAGAACAGTAGTTCCCCCTTGGTCTAGACCATACAAACAACTTACACCGTGGCTGGTCATTAATAACGACTATGATGAGAACAATGACTACACTAATGATGCTGCAGGAAGAGTTAAGCTCCTCCCCGAGGAGATGCTGTGTTTGGGGTTCACAGTTATTAACGTCCCCCTCCTGTGGTATCACTATAGTAGTGTCTGGTTGCTTGTCATGGTCGTGTAAAGTCCTCATAAAGACTTTATGATGTTTTATGCAACTACGTTGCCTAAACACATAACAACATTTAGTACTAAATAACTAACCATACATTATTATAGGCGTGTAAGAATGAGAACAATAGGAATGAAAAGCGATACATAGATATGAATTAACAGGGACACATGGATTATTATTGTGCTAACTAATATTGTGTAAAAAGAGATGTGCACGATGTTTGATAGTTTTAAAAGCACCGCATGTTTTAATATTCACCCCTTTAATTATACAAACAATATACCTATGTTAAAGTGTTTTAGTATTGATTTATTATTTATGCTATAGGCTTACAGACAAAGATAAAATTATTGTGAATAATTTTAGTTTGCATTGTATAGTTTATATTTGTGTAGGATGAAACACTGATTATTGCGTATATAACTAGAATAACAACAAGAGCTACGATAAGTGATGACTTTAGTTATAAGTCATGTCATTATTTGACATGTCCCAAGGTTAAGGCCTTGGGTAAGAACAAAACACAAGCAAATTTAAATATCTATGAAAACATTTCACACTGATATTTGGTATTGATAAATACGTTCATTACATTGAGCGTATTTATCAATACCAAATATCAGTGTGGAATGTTTTCATAGAAATTTAAATTTGTTTATGTTTTTATGTTTTGTTCAAACCCATTACATTGAGCGTATTTATCAATACCAAATATCAGTCCATAGGGTCTGGAGCCATAATATCATTAGCTTACTATAATGAGGTCTGACCGGTATGGAGGTCACAATATTGACATAGGGGTACACTGTACCGGCTATGGTACACCAGGTACTCGTTATATTAATAGTGGATTATGTTGAGGGTTGGGGATAGGGTCTGGAGCCACAATATCAGTAGCTTGCTATATGAGGTCTGACCGGTATGGAGGTCACAGTATTGACATAGGGGTACACTGTACCGGCTATGGTACACCAGGTACTCGTTATATTAATAGTGGATTGTGTTGAGGGTTGTGGATAGGGTCCGGAGCCAAAAGATCATTAGTTTGCTATATGAGGTCTGACCGGTATAGATGTCACAATATTGACATAGGGGTACACTGTACCGGCTATGGTACACCAGGTACCCGTTATATTAATAGTGGATTGTGTTGAGGGTTGTGGATAGGGACTGGAGCCACAATATCATTAGTTTGCTATATGAGGTCTGACCGGTATGGAGGTCACAATATTGACATAGGGGTACACTGTACCGGCTATGGTACACCAGGTACTCGTTATATTAATAGTGGATTGTGTTGAGGGTTGTGGATAGGGTCTGGAGCCACAATATCATTAGCTTGCTATATGAGGTCTGACCGGTATGGAGGTCACAATATTGACATAGGGGTACACTGTACCGGCTATGGTACACCAGGTACTCGTTATATTAATAGTGGATTGTGTTGAGGGTTGTGGATAGGGTCGGGAGCCACAATATCATTAGCTTGCTATATGAGGTCTGACCGGTATGGAGGTCACAATATTGACATAGGGGTACACTGTACCGGCTATGGTACACCAGGTACACGTTATATTAATAGTGGATTGTGTTGAGGGTTGTGGATAGGGTCTGGAGCCACAATATCATTAGCTTGCTATATGAGGTCTGACCGGTATGGAGGTCACAATATTGACATAGGGGTACACTGTACCGGCTATGGTACACCAGGTACTCGTTATATTAATAGTGGATTATGTTGAGGGTTGTGGATAGGGCCTGAATCCATAATATCATTAGCTTGCTATATGAGGTCTGACCGGTATGGAGGTCACAATATTGACATAGGGGCACACTGTACCGGCTATGGTACACCAGGTACTCGTTATATTAATAGTGGATTGTGTTGAGGGTTGCGGATAGGGACTGGAGCCACAATATCATTAGTTTGCTATGTGAGGTCCTACTGGTATGGAGGTCACAATATTGACATAGGGGTACACTGTACCGGCTATGGTACACCAGGTACTCGTTATATTAATAGTGGATTCTGTTGAGGGTTGTGGATAGGGTCTGGAGCCACAATATCATTATCTTGCTATATGAGGTCTGACCGGTATGCAGGTCACAATTTTGACATAGGGGTACACTGTACCGGCTATGGTACACCAGGTACACATTATATTAATAGTGGATTGTGTTGAGGGTTGTGGATAGGGTCTGGAGCCACAATATCATTAGCTTGCTATATGAGGTCTGACCGGTATGGAGGTCACAATATTGACATATGGGTACACTGTACCGGCTATGGTACACCAGGTACTCGTTATATTAATAGTGGATTGTGTTGAGGGTTGTGGATAGGGACTGGAGCCAAAATATCATTAGTTTGCTATATGAGGTCTGACCGGTATAGAGGTCACAATATTGACATAGGGGTACACTGTACCGGCTATGGTACACCAGGTACTCGTTATATTAATAGTGGATTGTGTTGAGGGTTGTGGATAGGGACTGGAGCCACAATATCATTAGTTTGCTATGTGAGGTCCTACTGGTATGGAGGTCACAATATTGACATAGGGGTACACTGTACCGGCTATGGTACACCAGGTACTCGTTATATTAATAGTGGATTGTGTTGAGGGTTGTGGATAGGGACTGGAGCCAAAATATCATTAGTTTGCTATATGAGGTCTGACCGGTATAGAGGTCACAATATTGACATAGGGGTACACTGTACCGGCTATGGTACACCAGGTACACGTTATATTAATAGTGGATTGTGTTGAGGGTTGTGGATAGGGACTGGAGCCAAAATATCATTAGTTTGCTATATGAGGTCTGACCGGTATAGAGGTCACAATATTGACATAGGGGTACACTGTACCGGCTATGGTACACCAGGTACTCGTTATATTAATAGTGGATTGTGTTGAGGGTTGTGGATAGGGACTGGAGCCAAAATATCATTAGTTTGCTATATGAAGTCTGACCGGTATAGAGGTCACAATATTGACATAGGGGTACACTGTACCGGCTATGGTACACCAGGTACTCGTTATATTAATAGTGGATTGTGTTGAGGGTTGTGGATAGGGACTGGAGCCACAATATCATTAGTTTGCTATGTGAGGTCCTACTGGTATGGAGGTCACAATATTGACATAGGGGTACACTGTACCGGCTATGGTACACCAGGTATTCGTTATATTAATAGTGGATTCTGTTGAGGGTTGTGGATAGGGTCTGGAGCCACAATATCATTAGCTTGCTATATGAGGTCTGACCGGTATGCAGGTCACAATTTTGACATAGGGGTACACTGTACCGGCTATGGTACACCAGGTACACATTATATTAATAGTGGATTGTGTTGAGGGTTGTGGATAGGGTCTGGAGCCACAATATCATTAGCTTGCTATATGAGGTCTGACCAGTATGGAGGTCACAATATTGACATAGGGGTACACTGTACCGGCTATGGTACACCAGGTACTCGTTATATTAATAGTGGATTGTGTTGAGGGTTGTGGATAGGGACTGGAGCCACAATATCATTAGTTTGCTATATGAGGTCTGACCGGTATGGAGGTCACAATATTGACATAGGGGTACACTGTACCGGCTATGGTACACCAGGTACTCGTTATATTAATAGTGGATTGTGTTGAGGGTTGTGGATAGGGACTGGAGCCACAATATCATTAGCTTGCTATATGAGGTCTGACCGGTATAGAGGTCACAATATTGACATAGGGGTACACTGTACCGGCTATGGTACACCAGGTACTCGTTATATTAATAGTGGATTGTGTTGAGGGTTGTGGATAGGGACTGGAGCCAAAATATCATTAGTTTGCTATATGAGGTCTGACCGGTATAGAGGTCACAATATTGACATAGGGGCACACTGTACCGGCTATGGTACACCAGGTACTCGTTATATTAATAGTGGATTGTGTTGAGGGTTGTGGATAGGGACTGGAGCCAAAATATCATTAGTTTGCTATATGAGGTCTGACCGGTATAGAGGTCACAATATTGACATAGGGGTACACTGTACCGGCTATGGTACACCAGGTACTCGTTATATTAAGAGTGTATTATATTGAGAGTTGTGGATAGGGCCTGAATCCACAATATCATTAGCTTGCTATATGAGGTCTGACCGGCATGAAGGTCACAATATTGACATAGGGGTACACTGTACCGGCTATGGCTCACCAGGAACTCGTTTTATATATATAGTGGATTGTGTTGAGGGTTGTGGATAGAGAGTGGAGCCACAATATAGTTAGCTTGCTATGTGAGGTCTGACCGGTATGGAGGTCACAATATTGACATAGGGGTACACTGTACCGGCTATGGTACACCAGGTACACGTTATATTAATAGTGAATGTTTGGGGTCCAAGTTATACAAGCAAAAACAAAAAAATATAAATATAACAAAGCCCCCTCCCCTCACACACAAACACACATACCTGCATATATATATATATATATATATATATATATATATATATATATATATATATATATATATATATATAGTGAGAGAGAGAGAGAGAGATGTAAATAAACATTAATTTAAATTGTCTTGATACCACGTAAGGAAATGTAATGCCTCATAACAAAATGTTCAACATTGAATATCGATTCTTCTAAATTGTGACTAAAATATCTCCGACATATATTCAGACCAAGATTATAGAGTGAAAGTGTCCCGCGTCCCTCTCACGGGACCCAGGATCACACCGAAGTCGGACACTTTCCAGTGTGAATGTTCTAGTCTTTTATTATTATTATTATTATTATTATTATTAAATATAACACCATATGAGGAGGAGCACTTTATTGCCAACGTTTCGCAGATAGCTTCTTCAGGTCACTGCGAAACGTTGTCAATAAAGTGCTCCTCCTCATATGGTGTTTATATTCATTCTGTCCACTGTTCTAAGTTATTTCAACATTATTATTAATATTATTATTATTATTATTATTTTAATATTATTATTATTATTATCATTAGAGTGATATAATGTCCTTGGTTATATTATATATTTTGTTCATGCCTTCTGCACATAGTAGTGCAAAGGGTTACTGTTAATGAATGTCCTATGTTGGAATATTTACCATTGAATAACCTTTGACATACATATGTATGAGAAGTGTCGGTGTACCATGTATGACAAATAAGCTTGAAATAATTAGGCTCCGATCAGTCCAGTAGTAAAATATATAAAACTAAATGTTTGGATCTCTCTCTCTCTCTCTCTCTCTCTCTCTCTCTCTCTCTCTCTCTCTCTCTCAGATATTGTTATAATTGCAATCACGTATAGTTAAAAAATACAATACCGGTTTTGCAATATTTATGATAACTCTAATAAATGTACAGTACAGTAAATGGTAATGACCAGACATTCATTATTAATTACCAACGATACCCATTATACAAAGCATGTTGCAGTAATAGTGAGAGGTTAGTAAGAGTTATTACATTACTGTCCATGCAATATCAACAACTAGCGTACCATATTGACTGGCTATAGTCCATTTATTATAGGTATGCCAGATATCGTGACCCATATCTTTTGTTAGAAGGGTTAGAGCACATGGGCTGTAAATTTCCACGCCTATTCCCTGGCTGACTCTTCCCAAATGGTAGAAATATCAGCTCCATTTATCTAGCCGTTATTGAGTTATGAAGGTTAGTGGGTAAGAATATTGGCCTACCTATAATGAACAGGGTATAGTATACGGCAAGACTATAGCAATTACCACCAACAATTATATGGTTTGTCTATTTTGCTACATAATGTGGGACGGTTGCTTTTACCTATAATTGTATATTTTTCTGACAGCTAAGTCACAAATTTAGTAGCTTGCAAACTATACTATGTACGGTTGTTATCAGTCAATAGTTGATACATTTATAAAACAATTATATTCTTCATTTTAATATAATTTAATTATGTATACAAACAAGGGAATTATTTTTCAGATGCAAGATGACTTCTACAACTCACGCCTTTAAACCGATTTAAACCAAGGCAGGTCTTTTTTAACCCCCCCCCCCTTTCTTTGATCCTCGTTATTTTGGGGATTTTAATATGTTTTTTATCAAATAGTTGGGCAATTATATGGCGTATTTTCCCAATATGGCATAAATATGTGCTGGGCAAGTGAGTGCAAGTCTGCAAATTAGGAAAGAGTGGCATTTGGCCGAGATATATTTCTACTGAAGAATGCAACAATTGGTAGAAAGTCTGAAGAAATTGGATAGCTTATAACACGTCGGGAAGGCGTTTTTTTGTTTTGTCTGGAAGTCAAACTGGAATTAATAGCTGGATGATGACAACACATCAATACCCTTATCCATAATATAAATACACATTACAATAACCCCACAAACATCGGATCAGCTAACGTTAAAGATGCCAGATTTAACTCCCTCGTAAGCCAATATAACCTGTCTCAGGTAAAGAAATTAGTAAGGTATTTGATTTGTGTGGTTTTAAAATGTTATGGCTTACAATACTTATAATGAGATGTGTAATTTTATATAACACTTTGCTTTGGGGCATCAGTTATACAAGCAAAAAAAAAAATATATATATATATATATATATAACAAAGCCCCTCACCCCCCCCTTACATACGTTACATTGAGCGTATTTATCAATACCAAATATCAGTGTGGAATGTTTTCATAGAAATTTAAATTTGTTTGTGATATTTGGTATTGATAAATACGTTCATTATGTTATATTATGTTCATTACATTGAGCGTATTTATCAATACCAAATACTTGTGGGTTATTTTAATAATCCTAAGGTAATATATGTATTTATTGTATATACTCAGGCACACACCCTATACCTGTGGGTGCCCGACTGGAGACAGTCGTTAGTTACAGGGAACTCTAAATTAACTCATGAACTACAAACTCATTTAATAAACATGTGAACAATACTTTTGTTTCAATGCTAAAAACATTATATCAATTATAATATATAACTGAAACCTTATATGTGCGAATTATAGCTAAACATATTAACAAAGTTTTGACTGTTAAGTGTGTGAACAAATGTTGCAGACATTGCAACTCTTAGCAGCTACTCGAAATATAAACAAAATAAAATAGAAATAATAATAATGTACTGAAAATACAGAGGTTGAGTAGTTCCTCATATATAAATAGAAGTTCTAAGACAACCCTATTGGCCAGTCGCGGTGGCTGAGTTGGGAGAGCTTTAGACCAGGAAGCTGTAGTTCCCCTCTGAGCTAGGTTCGACTCCTGGACCAGAGAACAGTAGTTCCCCCTTGGTCTAGACCATACAAACAACTTACACCGTGGCTGGTCATTAATAACGACTATGAAGAGAACAATGACTACACTAATGATGCTGCAGGAAGAGTTAAGCTCCTCCCCGAGGAGATGCTGTGTTTGGGGTTCACAGTTATTAACGTCCCCCTCCTGTGGTATCACTATAGTAGTGTCCCGTTACTTGTCATGGTCGTGTAAAGTCCTCATAAAGACTTTATGATGTTTTATCATACGTTGCCTAAACACATAACAACATTTAGTACTAAATAACTAACCATACATTATTATAGGCGTGTAAGAATGAGAACAATAGGAATGAAAAGCGATACATAGATACATAGTTAGTTAGTTAGTTAGTTAATTCTTTATTTCATAAAAGGTTACATGGTAACATTTTACATATATACAGATAAATTCAGACTCAAATCTTTATTTCATAAAAGGCAACACAATTAACTTTTTACATATATACAATAGAGATAACAGTAACCTCATACATTACCGCATTCTAGGTTCATGGTTTTGTACACACATAATTCTTGACTTGATAGCATTTATATCATTAGTTTTCAAATCTGATACTCATGATATTCATGTAATAGGATATGGTTAACTTCCTTTCCTAACGATAGGTATTCATCAAGGTTTAATAAACATTTCTGTAAAAACTTGCAAGGTTTTAGGAGACATTTGTGAGCAAATCTAATTTTTAACCAAGTCATTAAATGATTAAATGTCATTAGTCCAACCAATTCACATGCATGATGATTACTTTCCCAATATTTTAATTTCAGCATTTTCTTTATTGCTTTGTGGTAACCAATTGCAAATTGCTTAAGAGGAAGTTTGCACTTTTTGTTATAAAACCATAATTCAGAACCATAAAAACTTGAGCAGTAACTTTGGAACAACTGAGTAAAAACCCTAACATTAACATTAGCAAATTTACGTAAAATACAATTAAATTAATTATAAAACTTGTTACGACACCTAATTACGTCTTTGTCATTATTTAATTATCATCTATTATAAACCCTAGATACTTTTGTTCATTAACAACATTCAATATCTCTCCACATAGCATCAACTTTGGCTTTAAGTTTTTATCTTTATTGTCTTTGAAATACATGCATGATGATTTATTAATATTAATGTCAATATCAATTTCTTTTGCTTCATTTCCAAGCATATTTAGTAAAAACTGTAATCCCGATGACGATGGTGCTAATACAACAATATCGTCAGCGTAAGCACTAATATTACTTGATATATTTCCTAGTGTGCACCCCTTTTTACATTTAGACACTTTTTCAATCAGCTTATCTATATAAAGATTAATAATATCGGAGACAAGACTCCTCCCTGTCTTACTCCATTCATTATTTCCAGGGTTTTGATATTGAGTCTTTATGCTTAGTAGCAACCAGTTGATTTCTATAAAGATATAATATTATGTTCGCATAAAAGTGTGGAATACCTGCTTCAATAAGTTTACTTATTAATGTGAAATTATTAACTTTATCAAAAGCTTTTTAAAATCAATGAAAGCTGTATAAACATTTGAGTCTTCTAATCTGTATCTTAAAATTGTTTCTTTAAAAATCAAGCACGCTGAGGATGTAGAGTGATTAGCCCTAAACCCATGCTGCCTCTCATTAAAGTTCACATAATGCAAAATTTTATATTTTAAGCAATATTCAAATAATTTTAAGAACACTGGCGATGATATAATAGGTCTATAATTATCCAAGGAGCTTTGATCTTTATATTTATCTTTAATAAGGGGCAAAATAAGTCCGGACGTCATCTCATCAGGCAAATGTCCATGTGCAATAAATGATGAAAACATTTTAGCAATTAGTCTTACCGCGCTTTCAGAACAAAACTTCACATGATTAGAATGAATGTTATCATGGCCAATGACCCAATTTAGCTCAGATAATGCCAAACAAACATCTTTGGTGTTGATAACTCCCTAATTTGCCTCTTTGCACATGCACATTTAACTTGTCTCTTATAAGTTCATATTTATCTCTTTTCTGGCATTTGCTGTCATCAAAAACGTTTTTAAAATTCTGCGAAAATTTTCTCAGTTTTACTGGAGTCACATTCACCTTCAATTTTAACATTAAATAACACTTATTTTTTAGTTTTCCTGACTTCTTTCCAGAATGCATTATATCTTTATTGCTTAAAGACTCATCATTTATCATTTTAATATTGATTTTATTTTTAATATATTTTAATGCATTCTTAAACAGTTTCCTGGAAGATGTCATATTGTCAAGTAAATCACCATATACAGGACAGCCATTTTCTTTCCATTTAAAAAAAAAAATCTCTAGCATTTTTATACAACCCACTAACATGGTCATTCCATCCTGGTTTTATCTGATAATTTTTTGTACTTTCAATTGCATATTCCTCAGACGACTCTTTCAGAATACTTACAAGTGAGTTATACATGTAATTCAATTCTGCAATATGACTATTGTTTTCACATTTGTATGTACAACAATCTAAACAACTAAAGTTCATTAAATCAGACTGTACAATAGTCTTACTCATTTTGTCTTTATAGTTTGTAACAACATCATTTGATGTAAATAACTTCCAGTTTATGAAGCTAGAAAACTTAGATTCGGGATAATTTTTCATATTGTCTAAATTAATATTAATTTTAAAAACTAATGGAAAATGATCAAATAAGGCCAGGTCATATCGTACAGTTAATGTCAGTAATATAAGTGTTTCATTATCCGAAGCTATCACATTATCTAACCAACTAGTAGAGTTATTACCAGGAGACAAATAAGTAAAAGTTTCGTCCGGTAACACTTCATCAATAACACATAGGCTTTTATTATCAATTAGGTTCAATAGCTCTTCCCAGAATCTGCCTTTACAGTAATTTGCATTAAAATCACCACTAATAATAATATTGTTAATATTTTGTTCATCAATGAAATTTTCTAAAACAGCAAGTGACTGTCTATATTCATCTATGCTATCATCATTCTGTTTATCGCAAGGCAGATACACATTAATAATTAAATATGTTCGTATTTTTGTCTTCAATGTTACACCTACAATTCTGTCATCACAAAACACTGACTCAATCTTATTACTTAATTTTTTGTTCCACATTATCGCCACCCCTTTCGACGGCCTACCCTATTATTCCCTCATTAGTTCGGTCTTCAACGCTGGCTATGCAGTCAAAAGATTCGTTTATAGTGTTCATAAAGGGAATATCATCCTTGAGCAACATTAATTCTTGTAATAAAATCATATCATATTCTAAGGTTAACTTGCGTACTGTTTCTATATTATTTCTTACGAGTTACAATTATAAGAAGCAATACTAACCATATTTTGAATTAACTACAATTTATACAGAAGTCTTGATTTAGCCATATAAAACTTTCTCACATTAACATGTTTTGGCCAGCATTCCGGTTGAAGTAATTGTTCCCTATCTTCTAGTGTGACTGCCAGTTTGAAAGACTTCCAATCTTTTTTAGCTTGTAAAGATTCTAACTCAATGCATTTAATGGCCTCAACTTTTAGTTCATTTTTTGTGAAGTCGAGAATGTCATTACTATCAGATTCTAGATCAACATTTCCTATGTATATATCTACAGTTCTACGATTGCCTTTAAACTTTGTGTTGCTGAATGTCTTTGTACCTCTTACACCAATAGGTTTACGTTGTCTTGGTTCCGAAGCGGCCTTTACTCCCTGATAATGTCGTTTTCTTCCTACCAAGGTGTATCCTTCTTTATCCACAATGGTGGTGTGATGTTCCGATCTTCCATGACAGTGGTGCCAAACCCTGTCACGCCACTGCCGGTAGCACTGGTGCCAGCTCTTGAACCTTTATCATCTCCATCAGTGATGCCAATTCTTGATCCTCCTTCCTCAGTATTGGTGGTGCCAGCTTCCTTAACCATCTCCTCCGAAACAATATATCCAGGTCTTGATATTGTCTTGTTTGGGGTATCTCGATTTTGTTTATTCATTGCTCCATGTTTTGGCTTGGTTACTCTCGTCTCTAATATTGGTTCAGCAGATAATTGTGTCAGGGCTCTGGGTCTTGCAGTGAACCCGGTAAATGAGACTGCATCACTTGTTTCACTCTCCTTACACAAAATGTCACTGTAGCTCGGTAATACAAGAGGAGAAACACTATTGTCTTGTTCATAATCATCGCTCTTTTCAAAATTCACATGGTCATTATTCGATAATTGTGACAAGGTAGGCGCAGATGGATTTCCTACAGTAGATAAAAGTTCATGTATCTCATCACTAAGGGTACAATTATTCACAGATTTCTTGTTGGCATCCTTAAAAGTTGTCAACATTTTCAACTATGATACTGTCTCGCTTCACTGATTCCCACATGTCTTTTTGCTTCATTTGCTTCACACCTTTAATTTCTAATAATTCCTCCTTAATAACGTACTGATCATCCAACATGCTAACACTGTTCAGTCTTGTATCCTTTATTGCCTGTACTTCACTTTTCAGTTCATCAATTTGATCAGTTAGCTTCGCAATATATCCACCAATTATTTCATAACCATATGACGGAGGAAATGCTTCATGGTTAGCTGTCACAAACCTTGGTAGTTCAATTGATTCGTCATCACATTTCTGAAATATCTACAATATCATTCTCTTTTAATTTATTTTCAGATCTTCTCCATATAATTTTCATTTTGGCAGCTTCAAACAAAATTTATTTTGCACTTTTAATCAATGACTCATCATAGAACATGGTACATGTACTTATTATGTCTTGTTTCGTCTTGGAATGTCTCACTGAAGCCACATAAGCCAACACAGAATTCTCAATGTACACAACGTCGCTCGCCATTTTGGAGTAATAAACCGTATGAAACGACTCACCAGTTGTCCATGTATTGATCCTTGAAGCTTCAAATCTTCATTAAGTTGCTACCAGGTTGAGCCGAAGAGGACCTTCCGATCCTCGCTAGGCAGCTTGGTGAAGGCTCCAGTTCCTCCTGAGGGCCAGAACACGTAAAACACAACCTCCCACTCTAACGACTGGACGCACACTCACATAGATACACTTTACATAGATATGATATTTCATTACTAAGGAACTCTTTACCCAAGGCTAACTAATATTGTGTAAAAAGAGATGTGCACGATGTTTGATAGTTTTAAAAGCACCGCATGTTAATATTTACCCCTTTAATTATACAAACAATATACCTATGTTAAAGTGTTTTAGTATTGATTTATTATTTATGCTTACAGACAAAGATCAAATTATTGTGAATATTATGGCCTTTTAGTTTGTATTGTATAGTTTATATTTGTGTAGGATGAAACACTGATTATTGCATATATAACTAGAATAACAACAACAGCTACGATAAGTGATGACTTTAGTTATAAGTCATGTCATTATTTGACATGTCCCAAGGTTAAGGCATTGGGTAAGAACAAAACACAAGCAAATTTAAATATCTATGAAAACATTTCACACTGATATTTGGTATTGATAAATACGTTCATTACATTGAGCGTATTTATCAATACCAAATATCAGTGTGGAATGTTTTCATAGAAATTTAAATTTGTTTATGTTTTTATGTTTTGTTCAAACCCATTACATTGAGCGTATTTATCAATACCAAATATCAGTCCATAGGGTCTGGAGCCATAATATCATTAGCTTACTATAATGAGGTCTGACCGGTATGGAGGTCACAATATTGACATAGGGGTACACTGTACCGGCTATGGTACACCAGGTACTCGTTATATTAATAGTGGATTGTGTTGAGGGTTGTGGATAGGGTCTGGAGCCACAATATCATTAGCTTGCTATATGAGGTCTGACCGGTATGGAGGTCACAGTATTGACATAGGGGTACACTGTACCGGCTATGGTACACCAGGTACTTGTTATATTAATAGTGGATTGTGTTGAGGGTTGTGGATAGGGTCGGGAGCCACAATATCATTATCTTGCTATATGAGGTCTGACCGGTATGTAGGTCACAATATTGACATAGGGGCACACTGTACCGGCTATGGTACACCAGGTACTCGTTATATTAATAGTGGATTGCGTTGAGGGTTGTGGATAGGGACTGGAGCCACAATATCATTAGTTTGCTATGTGAGGTCCTACTGGTATGGAGGTCACAATATTGACATAGGGGTACACTGTACCGGCTATGGTACACCAGGTACTCGTTATATTAATAGTGGATTCTGTTGAGGGTTGTGGATAGGGTCTGGAGCCACAATATCATTATCTTGCTATATGAGGTCTGACCGGTATGCAGGTCACAATTTTGACATAGGGGTACACTGTACCGGCTATGGTACACCAGGTACACATTATATTAATAGTGGATTGTGTTGAGGGTTGTGGATAGGGTCTGGAGCCACAATATCATTAGCTTGCTATATGAGGTCTGACCGGTATGGAGGTCACAATATTGACATATGGGTACACTGTACCGGCTATGGTACACCAGGTACTCGTTATATTAATAGTGGATTGTGTTGAGGGTTGTGGATAGGGACTGGAGCCAAAATATCATTAGTTTTCTATATGAGGTCTGACCGGTATAGAGGTCACAATATGACATAGGGGTACACTGTACCGGCTATGGTACACCAGGTACTCGTTATATTAATAGTGGATTGTGTTGAGGGTTGTGGATAGGGACAGGAGCCACAATATCATTAGTTTGCTATGTGAGGTCCTACTGGTATGGAGGTCACAATATTGACATAGGGGTACACTGTACCGGCTATGGTACACCAGGTACTCGTTATATTAATAGTGGATTGTGTTGAGGGTTGTGGATAGGGACTGGAGCCAAAATATCATTAGTTTGCTATATGAGGTCTGACCGGTATAGAGGTCACAATATTGACATAGGGGTACACTGTACCGGCTATGGTACACCAGGTACACGTTATATTAATAGTGGATTGTGTTGAGGGTTGTGGATAGGGACTGGAGCCAAAATATCATTAGTTTGCTTTATGAGGTCTGACCGGTATAGAGGTCACAATATTGACATATGGGTACACTGTACCGGCTATGGTACACCAGGTAATCGTTATATTAATAGTGGATTGTGTTGAGGGTTGTGGATAGGGACTGGAGCCAAAATATCATTAGTTTGCTATATGAAGTCTGACCAGTATAGAGGTCACAATATTGACATAGGGGTACACTGTACCGGCTATGGTACACCAGGTACTCGTTATATTAATAGTGGATTGTGTTGAGGGTTGTGGATAGGGACTGGAGCCACAATATCATTAGTTTGCTATGTGAGGTCCTACTGGTATGGAGGTCACAATATTGACATAGGGGTACACTGTACCGGCTATGGTACACCAGGTATTCGTTATATTAATAGTGGATTCTGTTGAGGGTTGTGGATAGGGTCTGGAGCCACAACATAATTAGCTTGCTATATGAGGTCTGACCGGTATGCAGGTCACAATTTTGACATAGGGGTACACTGTACCGGCTATGGTACACCAGGTACACATTATATTAATAGTGGATTGTGTTGAGGGTTGTGGATAGGGTCTGGAGCCACAATATCATTAGCTTGCTATATGAGGTCTGACCGGTATGGAGGTCACAATATTGACATAGGGGTACACTGTACAGGCTATGGTACACCAGGTAATCGTTATATTAATAGTGGATTGTGTTGAGGGTTGTGGATAGGGACTGGAGCCACAATATCATTAGCTTGCTATATGAGGTCTGACCGGTATGGAGGTCACAATATTGACATAGGGGTACACTGTACCGGCTATGGTACACCAGGTACTCGTTATATTAATAGTGGATTGTGTTGAGGGTTGTGGATAGGGACTGGAGCCAAAATATCATTAGTTTGCTATATGAGGTCTGACCGGTATAGAGGTCACAATATTGACATAGGGGTACACTGTACCGGCTATGGTACACCAGGTACTCGTTATATTAAGAGTGTATTATATTGAGAGTTGTGGATAGGGCCTGAATCCACAATATTATTAGCTTGCTATATGAGGTCTGACCGGCATGAAGGTCACAATATTGACATAGGGGTACACTGTACCGGCTATGGCTCACCAGGAACTCGTTATATATATAGTGGATTGTGTTGAGGGTTGTGGATAGAGAGTGGAGCCACAATATAATTAGCTTGCTATGTGAGGTCTGACCGGTATGGAGGTCACAATATTGACATAGGGGTACACTGTACCGGCTATGGTACACCAGGTACACGTTATATTAATAGTGATATTTTGGGGTCCAAGTTATACAAGCAAAAACAAACATTTATAAATATAACAAAGCCCCCCCCCCCCCCCCTCACACACAAACACACATACCTGCATATATATATATATATATATATATATATATAGTGTGAGAGAGAGAGAGAGAGAGAGAGAGAGAGAGAGAGAGAGAGAGAGAGAGAGAGAGAGAGAGAGAGAGAGAGAGAGAGAGAGAGAGAGAGAGAGAGAGAGAGAGAGATGTAAATAAACATTAATTTAAACTGTCTTGATACCACGTAAGGAAATGTAATGCCTCATAACAAAAATGTTCAACATTGAATATCGATTCTTCTAAATTGTGACTAAAATATCTCCGACATATATTCAGACCAAGATTATAGAGTGAAAGTGTCCCGCGTCCCTCTCACGGGACCCAGGATCAAACCGAAGTCGGACACTTTCCAGTGTGAATGTTCTGGTCTTTTATTATTATTATTATTGTTACTAGTAATATTATTAGTATTATTGAATATAACACCATATGAGGAGGAGCGCTTTATTGCCAACGTTTCGCAGATAGCTTCTTGAGGTCACTGCGAAACGTTGTCAATAAAGTGCTCCTCCTCATATGGTGTTTATATTCATTCTGTCAACTGTTCTAAGTTATTTCAACATTATTATTATTATTATTATTATTATTATTTTTAATATTGTTATTATTATTATTATTATTATTATTATTATCATTAGAGTGATATAATGTCCTTGGTTATATTATATATTTTGTTAATGCATTCTGCACATAGTAGTGCAGAGCATTACTGTTAATGAATGTCCTATATTGGAATGTTTACCATTGAATAACCTTTGACATACACATGTATAAGAAGTGTCGGTGTATGATAAATAAGCTTGACATAATTAGGCTCCGATCAGTCCAGTAGTAACATATATAAACATAAATGTTTGGATCTCTCTCTCTCTCTCTCTCTCTCTCTCTCTCTCTCTCTCTCTCTCTCTCTCTCTCTCTCAGATATTGTTATAATTGCAATCACTTATTGTTAAAAAATACAATACCGGTATTGCAATATTTATGATAACTCTAATAAATGTACAGTACAGTAAATGGTAATGACCAGACATTCATTATTAATTACCAACGATACCCATGATACAAAACATGTTGCAGTAATAGTGAGAGGTTAGTAAGAGTTATTACATTACTTTCCATGCAATATCAACAACTAGCGTACATATTGACTGGCTATAGTCCATTTATTATAGGTATGCCAGATATCGTGACCCATATCTTTTGTTAGAAGGGTTAGAGCACATGGGCTGTAAATTTCCACGCCTATTCCCTGGCTGACTCTTCCCAAATGGTAGAAATATCAGCTCCATTTATCTAGCCGTTATTGAGTTATGAAGGTTAGTGGGTAAGAATATTGGCCTACCTATAATGAACAGGGTATAGTATACGGCAAGACTATAGCAATTACCACCAACAATTATATGGTTTGTCTATTTTGCTACGTAATGTGGGACGGTTGCTTTTACCTATAATTGTATATTTTTCTGACAGCTAAGTCACAAATTTAGTAGCTTGCAAACTATACTATGTACGGTTGTTATCAGTCAATAGTTGATACATTTATAAAACATAATTATATTCTTAATTTTAATATAATTTAATTATGTATACAAACAAGGGAATTATTTTTCAGGTGCAAGATGACTTCTACAACTCACGCCTTTAAACAGATTTAAACCACGGCAGGTCTTTTTTAACCCCCCCCCCCCTCTTTGATCCTCGTTATTTTGGGGGTTTTAATATGTTTTTTATCAAATAGTTGGGCAATTATATGGCGTATTTTCCCAATATGGCATAAATATGTGCTGGGCAAGTGAGTACAAGGTTGCAAATTAGGAAAAAGTGGCATTTGACCTAGATATATTTCTACCGAAGAATGTAAAATTTGGTAGAAAGTCTGAGGAAATTTGATAGTTTATAACACGTAGGGAAGGCGGTTTTTTGTTTAGTCTGGAAGTCAAACTGGAAGTAAATAGCTGGATGATAACAACACATCAATACCCTTATCAGTAATATAAATAAACATCACAATAACCCCACAAACATCACAATAACCCCACAAACATCACAATAACCCCACAAACACCGGATCAGCTAACGTTAAAGATGCCAGAATCAACTCACTCGTAAGTCAATATAACTTGCCTCAGGTAAAGAAATTAGTAAGGTATTTGATTTGTGTGGTTTTAAAATGTCATGAATTACAACACTTATTATGAAATGTGTAATTTTATATAACACTTTGCTTTGGGGCATCAGTTATACAAGCAAAAAAAAAAATATATATATATATATATATATAACAAAGCCCCTCACCCCCCCTCACACACAAACACACATACCCGAGTATATATATATATATATATATATACCCTGTATGTATATACAGTATAATGTATATATATATATATATATATATATATATATATATAAAATTCTGTTAGTGTCTGTTCTAGACCTTCAACAAGCTTAACAAACATCCCCAAGATCCCCCTTCGAGATAAATTTGTAATTTTTTTCAGACGAAAAATATGCCGACCGAAAGCCGGTACCTACGAAAATATAGGCTCACTATCCCTCGCAAGGCGAAATTGATGCCTAAATGGCACGAAAGGCAATAACATTGCAAATAAAGGAGGCGAAAGGTCTTATGATCGCGAAAGTAATGGGGCGATCTTAAAATATCAAAACTAGTGGGGCTAAACATGAGGGAAAAATAAATACCTCCCCTTAATTAGAACAATACAATATGAAGCTGTCTATTTGATGGTGGGACGAGACTCTCTCTCTCCCCTATCATTCCCACCCTTCTCTCACTTGTCTAATCAGTCTCTATCATTTATCTCTCTCTCTCTCTCTCTCTCTCTCTCTCTCTCTCTCTCTCTCTCTCTCTCTCTCTCTCTCTCTATCTCTCTCTCTCTCTCTCTCACAATACATTACCAATTATCCCCTCTCCTTTATCACCGTTGTCGGTTTTCTATAATATCCCTTATTTATAGTAGTAAAGAACGTACATTACGGAATAATATATATCCTCTCCTTCTCCCACATCATACACACACCCACACATTATGGTACATACACTCCCCAACAAATACGAGCTCTCCCTCAACTTACACCCACCAACCCACACCCACACACGCACACACCCTTTCCTTCCCCAACAAACACACCCACGACCTTTAACATCCAAGCTAATATACGATAAACACTTCATTATATCCCTCCCTTACTCAAGATATATATGTTAGTTTATATATCTTGGCCTTCCTTCCTTGCAGCGTCATAACCAACAGCGACCCTCAGAGATTACCAGTTTTATGTTTAATATCCTAGCTTACAGAATTGTAGATTCCAGCTCAGGAATTATATTAGCCATGCACGAATATAGCAAGATTTGATTCTACTGCTGTTCGACAATACAATATATGAATAGTGAATGGAAAATATTGAATATGGTCATATAGAAATATAATATAGCAATTGCACTACATTGGGTTCGGCCTATTTATATATATGATGGCTTTTTTATAGAAGAAAAACACGAAATATATGATTTAATTGTGATAAGGCGGTGTGCCCTAAAGGCTCAGTAATCTCAGATATTATGAAGGGAGGAAAGGAGCTACAGAATTTCCTTCTTTGGCTGGGTAAGATATATATGATCTTTCTTAAGGGGTATTGAATTACGTGCTTTGATTACCCTCGAGCTAATGGTATTACTTGATTTGGATATTAACTTATTCAGCTGTTTGCAGATTACTGAAACCATTAATTACCATCTGTCGTGTAAAACATAAAACGATAATCAGTAAATATGTTATGACAATTTTATTTATAATGATTGTTTTGCTGTCGTTATCATATTGTGTAATTTAGTTTAACAGCTTGGTAAGTCATATACAGTATATAAGAACATAAGAACATAAGAAAAATGGAAATCTGCAGAAGGCCTATTGGCCCATACGAGGCAGACCCCTTCTTCCCTACATCCCTATGTGTTCTTTTACACCTTTATGACCTACACTACATCTCTCACTATATATATATATATATCCAGTATGTACAGAACAGTATATATATCATGAAAGGAAAAACTTATGCCTACGATTGTATTCTCTTACATTGTTTATACGTGTTAACCCCTACAGTACCGGTGACTTCCTTATGTTTACATTGTGGCGACTTTTAGACGATTTTATTCAGCTTAGGAAGGATCTCCAGCAGTAATAAGGCTTCTAACTATCTCTTCCAACCCTTTAATTAAATTACCGCAGATCCTTCCTAAGCTGCATAATATCGTCTGAATATAGCTAGAATAAAAGATAACACCCGTGGCTGGTACTCAAAGGGTTAATTATGTTGTCCGGGAGAAGCACAAACATACGGTAGAATAATCCAGCGATATTTTGTTCGTCACGATGCTGGCAGAATATTTACTATCTTAATCCATCCAGAACTTGAGGGATTAAGCCTGAGGGATTTATTGTACATATATTAAACACCTTTATCTTAATTTTTCACCATTAAAGGCATATTTCTAGTGTAATCCCTAGACTACCATCAAGCTTAAAATGAAACCCAAGATAAAAGTAACTTGTACATTTTTCGGTAGAAAAATGTAGGCCGGTTCCAATTAAATTATAGACTGCTATCGCTCGCCAGGAAAAAAATCGACACCTAAATGGCACAAAAAGTTTTAACATTGAAAGAATGGGGTGAAAGTGTTTAAAATCGCCAAACTAATAGGGTGAACGTCTCAAAATCTCAAAAACAATGGGGCTAAACATGAGGGAGATAGGGGTCCAGAAAAAAAATCCTTCGAGTGGAAACGTCCCCTTAAGTTAACTTTTTCAGGACTATTGCACCTTTTCCCATTGTATTAAATGTATATCATTAGATACATTTGTTCAGCCTAGAAAGGACATGTGGTTATCAGAGGGGTAGTTTATATAATGCGTATAATTGTTCTTCTTCTCGTGAGGTACGAGCGCTTTTTCCCTCAATATTTATCCTCAACACTGGTCTGGCAGCTTATGAGGAAAACCTTGTTTATATTTATGTTACCTTAATTCATCTACCATCAGTCTAGTTTCCAATACCAGTGCAAAATATTCCAGAAACTTTGCCAAAAGATTGTTGATCATCGAATGTTGACTATAAAAGCTCTCGTCTGATACCGGCTTTAAACTGAACAAATTGCTTATAGTTAGCCAGAATAACATTACGCTGCCTCATACGCCTTTATTGTTTTTAATAAGTAAAGTCAGTTACAGTATTCGCGGGCCTTTTTAATTAATTAGGTAAATTATATTATGTACATTTATAAGATGTACATATAATACATAATACTCATCTAGGGAAGTTGGTAGTGCAATCGTAATCAAATTACTGGACCAACGCAGCTAATGTGCACTCTAGAATTTATAGGAATTAGCCGAGAGGAGAAACTTAATTTATCCAACCCAGCTCTGACCAAGAATACATATTGCACCCAAGCGTCTTGTCTGATTCCTTTCTACTTACATATACACAGAGGCTAGCGGTCACAATTTCAAGGCACACTCAATCCCTTAAACAATCTTTCCCTCATCCAATGACTTAATATGCCATAAATACCGTGTGTCCAGGAATTTTAACCCCCAAATACCTTGAATTTTTCTCTATGTCACTCTTTTGGTTTGGGGGGGAGAAGTTCGTTATAGGCAGCCTGCCTATTGTCTCCATCATACACATAGGACAAAAATTATATATACCGGTATATATGTATTATTAAAATGAGTAATTTATACTAGGCTAGGTCAAACTGCTTTGACTACTATCACAGTTGCCATACGTGTGCTGATCAGAACTGAGTTGCATAAAAACATTTAGTGACAGGTTTTGTGTGGCCGTCTTAGATTTATAGCGCTGGCCAACAGATTTATTGCCTCTGCGGAAAATAACACATTTTACAATCTCCTACTTTTCTGTGCAGTTCAATTTTGGTAATTAGATTTTTGCAGACAACTGTGTTTATTCCAAAGTAAGGAAAATTATGCAACAAATTAATTTAGCAAAACAAAACGTAATAGATTCGTATACGTTCTTCAATGTTGTGGTCCGGCAGATTTATTAATGGTTTGTGTATGAATTACCTTATACCTTTAACTTTCTATTTAAGCACACATTTGTATATGACTCTTCTCTCGTGCAAAGCTAATATTTAGTTAAAATATATTTCAGGTGAAACAATGCCCTTTAAATAATGAACCATATACTGATCTGGTCGTTGTGATTAAATTAATTCATCAGTATATATTTTTGTATAAAGAATATGTTTCGGTTAGGGGTAAATAAACCCATAAATACTAATGTTATCACCTCATTAAATCGTACATCATATAATATATGCAAGTGGAAATGGATCATGCATTGCAGAGCGTCGATTGACCGACACCCAGCAGATCCCCCTCACATCCAACCCATCTCGTACATACTGTATGCCTATCTAATTTTATCTTAAAGCTCTCTATCATTCTTGATCCCACTGTAGCACTTGGTAGCCTATTCCACCTGTCTACAATTCTGTTACCAAACCAATATTTGCTTATATCTTTTCTGAAACGAAATTTATCTAATTTGAAACCACTTGTTCGCGTTCTTTCCTATCACTGAGCACGGGGAGGAATGCAGTATGGTATGAAAAACAATACGAACAATAAAGAAACACCAAGGAACACGTGGCTGAATGCTGGAAGTGATGAAAAGCAAAGAAAACAAAAACGAAACAATAAGAAAAAGCGCGGATGAATACAATATGAAAAACAAGACAAAACAATGAGAACACACGTAGATGAATGCTGTAAGTTATGAAAAGTAAAACAACAATAACGAAACACTAAGAAAATCCGTGGATGAATGCAGTATTTATATAAAGCACCATATTTCCTTCTTAAATAACCATATATAAAACGTTATAACACTTTATCCGTCCATTTCCACTACATAGTACAGTCGGCCTAATAAGTGATGTCTCGGCACCCATTATGTTTTGATCAATAATTGGTATCAGCAATATTTACACATGATTTCTTCTTTTTGAGTGAGATATACCAACATGTTCCTACACTTATCCACCATATTCAACATCTGACAGCCATTAATACAGCCCAGAGCGAGCCAAACGTAATGACAGCTGAGACATGACTTATTAGCGCCACCGTACACGTTAAATAGAGCGGCCCGAGCGGTGGTCGTGAATGGCGGCGTGATGCCAGGATACATTTGGGAGACCAGCTCACGTGTCCGAAATTCTCTGGTAATATCCTTCAATAAAACACTAATGCAACTTACCATTCCAATTGTACGGCTTCACGTGCCACAGCCTCCCCATGGTCCGCCCGTCCGCCTGCAGTTCACCCACTGTAGGTAAAAGCACTCGCGCACAGAACAGAAAACAACGTATAAATTCACCACACTTCCTCCCGTCACCGCGTCGAGAGCGAAATGGAAAGAGACGAGCCGAAGAAGGTCAATAATACCCCGAGATTACTGTACTTAAACCTTCTATCTATCTAATTAACTCTTATCGGTCATAACAAACACCAGCCACAACTGCATTTATCCCTCGTCAGTTACTCAAAAGCACAACACAGTGATAAAAACCACGGATATATTATTAATCGAGTTATAAGTAATATTTTAAAAGCGCGTGAGATACCTTGCTAATTGAAAGATCTTGCTATAAGAAGGCCCACACAACACACATCCCACAGAAGCCAATATCAATACATAAAGCACGTGTCTTGACCCTTACCTCATTTGGCCATAGGGTGTAAAACAAAGTGACAGGAGACGATACCTTTAACTTATTAAACCACACATTAAATATAGTAAATGTTCCATATTTATCTTCATTAGGTGCAAGGAATCAACTATATAAGGTAGCAATTTAATTAGGATTGCCCGAACGGAATATTTATGGATTCTACGGATGGGTAATAGTGCATGAGTAGGTTGTACATCTGGCAACAAAGCAGCCAATGTTCCCCCTTCTTCCGTTTCCCTCCCCACTCCGTACTCCCTCCTCCCTCCCATTCCGTACACCTTACTCCCTATGTGCTGCCTTTTTGCACCCCCCCCCCTCTCTCTCTCTCTCTCTCTCTCTCTCTCTCTCTCTCTCTCTCTCTCTCTCTCTCTCTCTCTCTCTCTCTCTCTCTCTCTCCATAGTTAGTCCCTTCACCCACACTCCAGCACTAACTGCCTACCTACCCGCCCGCGCAACCACGATTTCTTCCTTCCCTTTGCTTCCGTGCGCTTCTTCCTTCTACCCCCCCCCCCCTCTCTCTCTCTCTCTCTCTCTCTCTCTCTCACACACACACACACACACACACCACCTATTCCTTTCGTTCTAGCTTGCGTTTAGTCCCACTTCTACGTGCTAACAGACTTGGGGGGAGTAGCTAGCTCTCGCCAAGGCCCCCGACTGACACCTGAACTTCCGGCCGTTTTCTCCCAAATTACAGACTCGCTCTATTTAACCCCTTCTGTACCGGCGACGTTTTATATAAAGTGGCGCTAATAAGTCATGCCTCAGCTGTCATTATGTTTGGCTCGCTCTGTGCTGTATTAATGTCTGTCAGATGTTGAATAAGTTGGACAAAATTAATGTAGTAACATGTTTGTATATCTCACTCGAAATGAAGACAGCTTGTTTATAATATATTGTTGATACCAATTATTGAAAAAAATATACTTGGTGCTGAGACATCACTTATTAGCGCCACTGTACTTGATCTCAGCTACATTCAGACGACTTTACCAAGCTTAGGGAGGATTCATAGTAGGTGAAAGGATTGAGATAGTCTGTAGCCCCCAACCGGCAGACGTCCTTCCTAAGCTGAACAAAATCGCTATATAGTTACCAGAACACAATGACAAGGATGTCATCGGTACTGAATGGGTTAATCTATAAAAACAATAACACCTGAATGGACTGAAGCATCGTGTAATCGGCAGACTAATTGGGCGAAGCGTCATACAACACGCCAAACTAATTGGGCGAAACGCTTTACAAATCGCCAAACTAACTGTGGGAAACGGGAGATCCACTCTCTCCAGGGGATATGATAGAGGTCGCTATCTAAATCTATTTTTCTCCCCATTTTGGTATCGTCTACAACTCCCCCCCCCCCCCCGCCACCACCACCACCACCATCCCCCTCACTACCACCACCACCACCACCACCCTCACCAGCAACACCACCACCACCACCACCCTCACCAGCAACACCACGACCACCACCACCAGCTTTCTTGCTATTCAAACCGAAAACATTAATAGGGTGTTTTCTGGACCCCCCCCCCCCCCCCCTCTCCCTCATGCTTAGCCCCGATAATTAAAATGTTAAGACATTTGCCTAATTGGTTTGGTTATTATAAGACCTTTCGTGCCATTTGAGTGTCGATTATTATCTTGCAAGCTATAGCGAGTATGCAGTTTATGAGAGTGCATTTTTCCACAGAAAAATACAAGTTTATCTCGAAGTGGGTCTTGGAAGTACTTTGTTTTGTTTGATGCAGTTATAGAGAGGAAGCTACATAAACGTTAAATATATACCGGTATATATATATAATATATATATATATATATATATATATATATATATATATATATATATACATACCGTTTATATATACAGTATGTATATATATATACATATATACAGTATATATATATATATATATATATATATATATATATATATATATATATATATATAATATATATATATATATATATACCGGTATATATATATATATATATATATATATATATATATATATATATATATATATACTGTCTATACATATATATATATATATACTGTATATATATATATATATATATATATATATATATATATATATATATATATATATAAACAAGCAAATATAACTCTGCCTTTAAGACCCAATACCACTTTCCTCTCACCCTTCCACACCACCAACCACATCAGGTCGAAGCCTCGTCACCGTCTTTACTATCTCTCTCTCTCTCTCTCTCTCTCTCTCTCTCTCTCTCTCTCTCTCTCTCTCTCTCTCTCTCTCTGACCTCTCCCTTTTACCATATTTGCTGCTTGATTGCCACACCCTTCTCTCTCGACTTTTTAGTGGTATTCTGCTAATGTGGTGGTGGTGGTGGTGGTAGTGGTGGTGGTGGTGGTGGTGGCAAGGAGTCAGAGGGAGGGAGGACAGGGAATTAGATAGGTGAAGAGGGAAAGCAGAAGTAACCACATTTAAGGAGAGTTTTTTTTTTCTGGACCTCCTTCTCCCTTTTGTTTAGCACCATTTCTTTTGAAATGTTATGACATTCGCCCGATTAGGTTGGCAATTTTAAGGCATTTTGTGCCATTTAGGTGTCGATTTATTTACTGGCGAGCGAAAGCGAGCCTTCAATATAGGAAGAACTGGCCTTCGGTTGGTGTATTTTTCCTATAATGCACAAACCTATCCTGGAGGGGGGTCTCGGGGTAATTTTTTAAGTTCGATCAAGGTCAAGGGAGGAAATTAAATAATATATAAATAGTAAAATGAAATATATAATAACATATATACATAAATTATATAATGATCCCCGTAAAGGACACAGGTGGAGCGTGGCAGGTGGTGATGTGAAGAAGATGGAAGGAAATGTCGGAAAGTAAAGGAGAGAGAGAGAGAGAGAGAGAATATACAGTAATAGTTAAATAAATAATGCAATGATCAATTTGGTAATCTATGAATAAGAAAGTTTATTTGTAAATTGATGATAACAGTTTTAGTTTCATACTTAAATTAATAGGCTCGTTAAGAACTATTATGTCCACGTCTGTACATCAGAGAGCTACACCAACATAATACACTGTTAGTCTACAAGATACAAAACAATAACATACATGCGAGCTAAATTATTTTGTATTTATTAACGTCGAATAATATATAAATAACTACAAGAACATAAGTGATGAAATGGATGAAGGGAAGTGAGAAATTACGTTTTGACTGGGAGAGAAAGATGAGCGAAAATATATAATCAATGCAAAAATAAATTACATAACTCCAAGAACAGAAGTGATCAATTGGATGAAGGGAAGTGATAAATTACGTTCTGACTGGGAAAGAAAGAGAAAGGCAAGGATAATCTGAGAAGAGAGTAATTCGAGTTGGGCACAGAGATTAGTATCAAGGAAATTGATGGTGGCGCCAGTAAAGTCTTATGAACGAACACCCATCACGAAATTTACGATAGAGCTGTGCCGGGGATGATGATGATGATGATGATGGTGATGATGATGATTATGATAATGATGATGATGATGCAATGGATGATGGTAATGATGACTATGATTACATGGGTGACGATTATGATAATGATGATGATTATGATGATATGGGTGATGGTGGTGATGATGATTATGATGATTATGATAATGATAATGATGATGATAATTTGGATGATGGTGATAATGATAAAGATAAATGCGATGGTAGTGAGGGTGAAGGCAGTGATGATGAGAGATATGAGGGTAGTAAGGACGATAATGGTGAAGGTGATGATGATGATGATTATGATGATAATGATTATGATTATGATATGGGTGATGATTACGATGATATTGATTTGAGTGATGATGATGATGAATACAAGGAAGGTGATGTTGTTGTTGTTGTTGTTGTAGTTCCCCAGGCTGCCTGACCGAACAGCCCCAAGGTCCAGAGCAAGGCCAAGGCCACAGCCAAGCGCCCCCACAGAACCCTCCCAGCTTCACCACTAAAGCACCCGTCACACCTAGCCGATTTTAGGCCAAGACTGACCGCGACCTAAGGGTCGTGGACAGTCTTGGTCTACGTCGCCGCGCATCATGGGCCGTCGCCAACATAACAAACAGGTCGGGATGGGTCTTCACATACCACCTCAAAAGTTCTACATGCACAACATTGAAAATCAAGTCGGCGTGGAGTGAGGTCAAAAAATGGGACGGGAAGGGGACGGGAGGCTGATGGCGTGTGACGGCGCTTGACGGCGCTTGACGGGAAAAGGTAGGCGTCAGTGCGGCGGCACTAAGAAAGCCCAGGTGACCGAAGCCGCTCCCAGGCGAGGAGCTGAGGAGGGTGCAGAAGCGCCCGGGACACTAAAGCCCCACCCAGGGCCCTGTGTCCTATAACAATTATGAAGGGAAAGTTGAGGAGTAAAGGGAGAAATGTGACGCTTTGGCTCTCAGTCTGCCAACCTCTAGGTGGCAGTAGAGAGGTCAATCCACGGAAGAGACGCCGCCACTTGAGATCTAGAAAATGTATAAGCGAAAGGAACAGTCAGAGTAAGCTATGGGTATGTCAGAGAATGCTCAACTCTCACTCTGATAGACCAGCCCATCACCAAGAAGGTGATGTTCATGATGATAGTGATGATGATGATATTTGTGATGATGATTATTATGATGATATGGGTGATGAAAAAGATGAATAAGAGGAAGGTGCTGTTCAAAATGATGGTGAAAGTGAAGGTAGTGATGATGACGACGATTGCGGGGGTGATTGCTGATAATATACCTTTATATCTAACAACAAATCTAACCCTACCCATAAACTAAGCCAAAATTAACTAATCTAAGCCTTACTGACTTCAAAGTGTTAGCATAACAACAATCTAGTAACATATATTGTAGCACATATCTGCCTTATCTAAGTATATAGTCCGTTCATTCTAGGTAGGCCAAAAATCGTGAACCCTAACTTCTGTAACTCAAAAAGGGCTAGAGCAAATGGGCTGCAAACTGCCACACTTATTCCTGAGCTGACTCTTCCCAAATGGTAGAAATATTAGTTCGATTGCCCTAGTCATGTTTTGAATAATATAGATTAGTGGTAATGCTCTTTGGCCTAAGTATAATAAATAGAGTATAGTAAATACAAATGATTATGATGCAAGCAATGAACAAGACAAGCGTAGTACGAACCAACCTTATGTGTTCGCCAATATTGCAAGCGTGTCAATACTGAAGGCAAGAATCCCCGAGTCGACGGTCGTAATGCCAGAGCTGCCTGAATAACAACGATATGAAGGATTCCTGTCAGTCTCCCGAGTCCAATATAGCCTGTAAGAGTGGCTGTAAACTAGATCATCTTCTTTATTGATTCTTTTCTCTTACACTGTAGAGATTCTTTTCTCTTAGACTCAGCTACATTTGGCAACATTATTACATTATAAATTGAGAAGTAACAGTAAAGCCGGTATCACACGAGCGTTTTTCATTCAACATTTATACTCAACACTGGTCTGACAGCTTATGAGGTCAACATTTTAAGTATGTCGGTTACCTTAATTAATCCACC
This sequence comes from Paralithodes platypus, assembly GCA_032716605.1. NCBI lineage: Eukaryota > Metazoa > Arthropoda > Malacostraca > Decapoda > Lithodidae > Paralithodes > Paralithodes platypus. The sequence goes on from CM064567.1 coordinate 15,982,199, forward strand.
ATCAGTCTAGTTTCCGATACCAGTGCAGAATATTCCAGAAATGTTGCCGGAAATTTTTTGATTATCGAATGTTGACTAAAAAAAACTCTCGTGTGATACCGGCTTAATGAAATGTATCTAATGTAACCAATGTTCAATATAGAACATCCCCTTTCTATCCCACCAGAGCTCTATCATCATACTGTATACTTAGATGCGAAGAGGTTAATCCACAATTGAACCAAGTTCCTCTGAACATTTGCCGTGAAAATAACTTTAGAATATTACAAGGGATGCAACATCTCTTCGCATGAATAATGGAGGAAGGAACTGCTTGATTGCAGGGTTATTTATTAACCTAGTAGCTTCCTTTTGAATTTGGTCCAACTGCCTCAATGTAACCACTCCACATCCGTTCAGGCCACTACCACCATCACATATACGCGGACTATGTGGTCTGGTTTGATTAGTCCGCCAGACACTCAAATATCATGTATCAATAAGCATGCCCATATTTGTCTGTCCACTAATTAGCTTACCAGGTGCGGTGTTTATCGAAAAAGATTAATCAAAATCAAAGCTAATTAACTGACCTGAATAATTATATGTTTAGGTCAGCGAATTACACGACAGAATAATAAACTACAGACCGGAAGTTGAGAAACAGCAACTAATATTTCTCTCTCATATATATATATATATATATATATATATGTGTCTGTGTGTGTGTATGTGTGTGTGTGTGTGTGTGTGTGTGTGTGTGTGTGTATGTTTGTATATTAGGCAGCTCCACATTCACACATTGCCTATTGAATGATATACCAATGGAATTTCCTATGCACAATTTCAGATAACTTGGCGAAAGCTTTGGTCCCTTAGCAGCTTAATACTGATAATTTATTAGAAAACGGTATGTATTTTTATCACAGTAATACCAGGTTAAAGCAATTAACAACATGTTTGGCTAATACAACGATATAATAGTTGAATGTTTAAAATGGAAAGAAGCCAATTTCTCGCCAGCTTCAAAGAAATAAACTATAGTAAGTACAGTACAGTACACCTAAAAGCAAAGAAAAGCATTTAGTGAAAAGCCAGAGACAGTGTAGAGGTACAGCGGATAGTAAAGTGCTCACACAAATATGCACCCGTTATAGGTAGCGCCAACGAACTTGGCAATAATCTGGACCCCTTAACTTCTCATAACTCAAAAGGGCCTTGAGCAAACTGGCTGTAAATGTCCACACCTATTTCCTGGTGGACTCTTCCCAAATGATAGAAATGTCAGCTCGATTGCTTTCATTAATTTTGAGTTATGATAAGTTAAGGGGAGGTTTTTAGTGTGTTTCTCAGACTTCCATCAAGCTTGAAATTACACCCCCTTGACTCCCTTTCAAGATAGATTTGTACATTTTTCGGTAGAAAAATGTCCCGGCTGAAAGCCGGTTCCTCTTAAATTACAGGCTCGCTATCGCTCGCCAGGATAAAATTGACACCTGAATGGCACGAAAGGTCTTACTATGGGGTGAAAGTTCTTAAAATCGCTAAACTAATGGGGCAAACGTTTTATAATATCAAAAGCAATGGGGCTAAACATGAGGGAGAAAGGGGTCAAGAAAAAAATCCCTCGAGTGGAGATCTCCCCTTAAGGGGTCAAGATTATTGGCAAGTTTAAGGGACTAAACGAATGGGACTAAACATGAGAGTACAATAAAAAAATAAAAAAAAATCATCTTAAATTTCCATCTTCTCTCTCCTCTATGGGTTACTCTCAGGACTCAGGAATCCAGTTCTTTGTCTGGTAACTGGTCGTAACAGGAGGCCCGTGGAGGAATGACAACATAACACTACCCATCTTGGTTAGATTTTTAAGGGGGTCTGTTTTCTGGACCTCCTTCTCCTACATGCTTAGCCCCATTAGTTTGGCGATTTTAAGACTTTTCACACAATTTCTTTGTCAATTAAAGTATTTTTTATCGTGCCATTTAGGTCTCGATTCTTTTCCTGGCTAACGATACCGAGCGTGCAATTTCGGAGGAACTGGCTTTCGCCGGGACATTTTCTCCATAATAATATACAATTTAATCTCGAAGGGGGTCTTGGGGGATTTTTTTTTTTTTCAAGCTTGATGGAGAAAGGGATTCAAAAGAAAAAAACTTATAAGTTAAAATCTCCCTTTAAAGCTCTGTCTCAGTCTGCGTGTTAGTTCTGGCCGTTATTCCCTGTCTGCTTTCCAGTGTGCCTGCAGCTTGAGACTTGAGGCTTGCTGGGGATTTGGTTGGGTAAATCCTCCACCACCATCAGACCCGCGGACAAGGCTCACAACATGGGAACAACCCGGACAAAAACAGAACACCGCCGTCGGAAGGGGAAATATATTCGGAAATGCAGGGGCACAGAAACAGAGAGAGGTACACTCGGATACCATAGTCTCTAACCCACTCATATACATTCGTGGACTCCCTATGCTTTTCTATTTTAATTATAAATATCTGGATTGTTTTTTTGATAGAACTTGCTTTTCAATAAATAGTATATATAGTTTTGTAATTGATGCATAGACAATTATATTCATAAATTCGTTTCCAGATATACACTTCCATAAATAGAAATAGGTGCAGTCCTCAAATATTTATGAGTGGGCTAGGGACTATGGTATCCGAGTGTACTTAGAGAAAAATGTTCGCAGGGTTGAAATAAAATAACTAAGGTTGTTTTGTTTCCTCTTTCGATACCTAATGGAAGAATAAGTAACTGCAGGGCAATACCCAGGGGAAGCCTCATAGGTACGTAATAAAGAGTTACTGGACCCCTGTTTCATTTGTCTGGCCTCCCTCACTGTTTCTGTTTGTGTCTCACCTACACAGAGAGTAATCCAGCTAGCTCTCACAAACACCTCCTCATCCTATTCATATCACTAAACAAGCACACCACACTTATTTCCAATACACCAAAAACATAATGTTTGAAGATGACCACCAACCGCCCTTAATTTGGCTCTGTCACTCTCAACTTTGGGGGAGACACTTGTTACAGGCAGCTATTCCTTTTGTATCCCGTATATACATAAAATAACATAATGATACCTTAATATTTTATTCCTGGCTATTATTAAACTAATTTATTCAGATGAGGAAGGGTATATGGAAGTCAGAGGGAAAATTGGGCCAGGCTTGTACCATTCCAACTCGCACAGATCCTTCCTAAACTGCAAATATATCGCCTAATGACAGCCAGAATAAATTGTCAAAATGCGACATAATCCTGAAGGGGTTAATAATATGAAATGTGTGTTTTGCTGCTGACTCCTAGCTACTCAATAGTTAACACCTTGATGATGATGGGCGCTCTGACAGTTGTTATGGCTATCAGTAGACGATTTTATACAGCTTATGAAATATCTGTAAAATTTTAAATGGTAAAGATTATCTAAATTAATCCTCTAACTTCCCCATACCCTTTCTAAGTTGAATAAGATCGTCTGATGATAGCCAGGAAACACAAATAAAATGCGTCATCGTATCTTGAAAGGGTTAGCATTCACTTTATACCTCTGATTTTATTGACAAACTTTCTGGTTAGGGAAGACAAACAAACTTTTATATTTGATTGTGTAGTTTTGATCGAAGTTGTGTGTGTGAGAGAGAGAGAGACTGTGTGTGTGTTTGTGGCCACTTTTTTGTTAATTCGGTGAAGTTTTCATATATGCTAATTTCTGGTAATGTTCCTGCAATTTCTAGAGGATCGCGTGATTTAATAACTTAGAACTCAGAAATATGACTTGGAGCACAACACTTTGAGGCAATATCTTATGGGTTTTATCTTATATAGTATTGCAAATATGAATGAATTAGACAATACATAACACATTCTGACACAATATCCTGCATGGATATGAAGGGGAAACAACAATTAACGGTAGGATAAATTGCGAAAATAAATATATGAAGAGTGACATTAATAATAATATTCTAAAAGTTGTCCAACTTATATTTTATTTTAATGGTATTTATATTATTGTAATAATTCATTAATATGCATGACAATCACTATATTTTTCAACATTACTTATATAGAGTGAATAAAACAAATATTAGCTACAACACTTATTTGCGCTTCAATTCGGCAGTATATCCCATACAGTATTCAGCCAATAACAGTTTATGTAATATATTACATTAAGCTCACCAAGGGCAATCCCAAGGTATTATTGAACACTAATGAATCAATACCAACACAACCACGCACCTCCATCATCATTATCCCCTTCATCATCATCATTACTCTCGCCAACAATCCATCAAGAGCGAAGCCAAACCAATAACACCACAACCTAGCACCTGCATCATCATTACCTCCTCATCATCATCACCATCGCTAACAATCCAACATCAATCATCACCATCGCCATCAATCCAACATCAGTCATCACCATCGCCAACAATCCAACATCAATCATCACCATTGCCATCAATCCAACATCAATCATCACCATCGCTAACAATCCAACACCAATCACCATCATCGCCAACAATCCAACATCAATCATCACCATCGCCATCAATCCAACATCAGTCATCACCATCGCCAACAATCCAACATCAATCATCACCATCGCTAACAATCCAACACCAATCATCACCATCGCCAACAATCCAACATCAATCATCACCATCGCCAACAATCCAACATCAATCATCACCATCGCCAACAATCCAACATCAATCATCACCATCGCTAACAATCCAACACCAATCATCACCATCGCCAACAATCCAACATCAGTCATCACCATCGCCAACAATCCAACACCAATCACCATCATCGCCAACAATCCAACACCAATCATCACCATTGCCATCAATCCAACATCAGTCATCACCATCGCCAACAATCCAACACCAATCACCATCATCGCCAACAATCCAACACCAATCATCACCATTGCCATCAATCCAACATCAGTCATCACCATCGCCAACAATCCAACACCAATCACCATCATCGCCAACAATCCAACATCAATCATCACCATCGCCATCATTCCAACATCAGTCATCACCATCGCCAACAATCCAACATCAATCATCACCATCGCTAACAATCCAACACCAATCATCACCATCGCCAACAATCCAACATCAATCATCACCATCGCCAACAATCCAACATCAATCATCACCATCGCCAACAATCCAACATCAATCATCACCATCGCTAACAATCCAACACCAATCATCACCATCGCCAACAATCCAACATCAGTCATCACCATCGCCAACAATCCAACACCAATCACCATCATCGCCAACAATCCAACACCAATCATCACCATTGCCATCAATCCAACATCAGTCATCACCATCGCCAACAATCCAACACCAATCACCATCATCGCCAACAATCCAACACCAATCATCACCATTGCCATCAATCCAACATCAGTCATCACCATCGCCAACAATCCAACACCAATCACCATCATCGCCAACAATCCAACACCAATCATCACCATTGCCATCAATCCAACATCAATCATCACCATCGCCAACAATCCAATATCAATCATCACCATCTTTAACAATCCAACACCAATCACTATCATCGTTATCAATCCATCAAGAGCGAACCAAAACCACTACAAGCAAACCAGGTAACCAAACGTTGCCACTACCTCCCTGCCTCCTAACCAACACCACACCTAACACCACCTTCCCCACACCTTACTTATGGATTACTTGGGGATTAATTATGAATTACTTGGGGATTACTTGGGAATTACTTATGGATTACTTGGGGATTACTTATGAATTACTTATGGATTACTTATGGATTACTTGGGGATTACTTATGAATTACTTATGGATTACTTATGAATTACTTGGGGATTACTTATGGATTAATTATGGATTACTTATGAATTACTTATGAATTACTTATGAATTACTTATGGATTACTTATGGATTACTTGGGGATTACTTATGAATTACTTATGGATTACTTATGGATTACTTATGAATTACTTATGAATTACTTATGAATTACTTATGGATTACTTATGAATTACTTGGGGATTACTTATGAATTACTTATGGATTACTTATGAATTACTTATGGATTACTTATGAATTACTTGGGGATTACTTATGGATTACTTATGAATTACTTGGGGATTACTTATGGATTACTTGGGGATTACTTATGGAGTACTTGGGTATTACTTATGAATTACTTATCAATTACTTATGGATTACTTATGGATTACTTATGAATTACTTATGAATTACTTATGGATTACTTGGGGATTACTTATGAATTACTTATGGATTACTTGGAGATTACTTATGGATTACTTATGGATTACTTGGGGATTACTTATGAATAATCTCTTGCTAGATTTAGACGATTTTGTGCAGTTTAAAATGGATCTGTTGTAGTAACAATGATTAAGTGCGATTGTTCAAAGCCTGTTAACCCTTTCAAGCTCCAATACGCATTTCTGTTTTGTTTTCTGGTAATTGTTAGACGATTTTATCCAGATTAGGAAGGGTATATGGAAGTCAGAGGGTTGATTGAGAGAGTCTTTACCCTTTAAATACCCACATATCCTTCCTAAGCTACATAAAATCGTGTAATGAAAGCCAAAATAAACTGCTAAAACGCGTCAGAGCTTCAAAGGGTTAATTGCTGGAGGCCCTTTTTAAGCTGAATAACATCGTGTAATAATAGCCAGAATAAAGTGAAAAGGACGTCGCCGGTACTGAAGGGGTTAATTAATGCTAAGAAGAACACATTCCCGGGCGAAGGAAGGGAGAAGGAGCGAAGATGAGAGAGGGTTAAGGGAGCCCTCTTCGTGTTTTTGTTTTCTCTTTCTCTCCCTCTCTCTTTGGCTTGTATCCATTCGGCCCCATTCAGCCTACTGTTTTAAGACGTTTACCCCCATCCAGGTGTCAATATTTTCCTAGCGAGCGGTAGCGAGCCAGCTTATATATATATATTTGTTTTGACAGCAGGCTAAATATGTACATTTTTCGATAGAAAAATTTCTCCGGCGAAGCCGGATTTCTCCATACAATGCTGGCTCGCTATCGCTCGCCAGGAAGAAATCAACACCTGGATGGAGATAAACGTCTTAATGCAGTTGGCTGAATGGGGCCCAATGGATAAAAGCCAGGGAAAGAGAGAAAAGGAGAGAAAGATAAAAACAAAACGGTGCCCCCCCTTAACCGGTAAAAGTAAATTAAGAATGAGGTGGGGGAAGGAACCTGGTTTAATATGGCTTGGTCATGACGGGGGAAGGCAAAGTATGGCATTAGTACTGCTTTATGGACAGGTAGGTGGGTGTGGCAAGCCATATTTAACTATATATTGGTTTGTTATGTAATTAAGATGAGGAGGAGTCAGCTTCTCGCCAGCTAAAAAAAAAAAAAAATTGTACTGTTAGTTAACTACTGATGGGAGGTACTGTCATCAACATTTTAAATAATACACCCATTCTAATAGTTCCATCTTTAAGGAGGTGTTTTTAGTTTGGTCCCTAGATATCCTTCAAGCTTAAGATTACACCCCCTTGAGCCCCTTTCAAGATAAATTTGTACATTTTTCGGTAGAAAAATGTCCCGGCTGAAAGCCGGTTCCTCTTAAATTACAGGCTCGCTATCGCTCGCCAGGATAAAATCGACACTTAAATGGCACGAAAGGTCTTAAAATTGACAGAAATGGGTTGAAAGTTCTTAAAATCGTCAAAATAATGGGGCAAACGTCTTAAAATTAGAAAAACAATGGGGCTAAACATGAGGGAGAAAGGAGTCCAGAAAAAAATCCCTCAAGTAGATATCTCCCCTTAAAGCAAAGTGTTGTACCAGTTAGGACTTAATAAATAGAGCATTGTCACATTTGGGTTTGATAGAGATTCAAATGTGTGTATAGCTGTTATTGTTTGCGACTGTACTTTCCACTGTACAAAGGAGTACAAAGAAAATCAAGCAACAACAGGTATAGTGACCCCTCTAGGCTGCTTGTCTGTAAGGGGACAACTATTCTGAAATACACACTAGTAAAAGTACCTCTTAAGGGGAGGTTTTTAGTGTGTTTCCTAGACTTCCATCAAGCTTGAAATTACACCCCCATGACCCCCTTTCAAGATAAATTTGTACATTTTTAGGTAGAAAAATGTCCCGGCCGAAAGCCGGTTCCTCTTAAATTACAGGCTCGCTATCGCTCGCCAGGAAAAAAATAAACACCTAAATGGGACGAAAGGTCTTAAAAGTTACATAAATGGGGTGAAAGTTCTTAAAATCGCCAAACTAATGGGGCGAACGTCTTAAAATCTCAAAAGCAATGGGGCTAAACATGAGGGAGAAATGGGTAAAGAAAAAAATCCCTCAAGTGGAAATCTCCCCTATGTGGAATTCTTAACTATGAAATATATTTTAAGAACCTTCGCCCCATTTCTGTCAAATTTAAGACCTTTCGAGCCATTTATATAGGTGTCGATTTTTTCCTGGCGAACGATAGCGAGCCTGTATTTTAGGATGAACCGGCCTTCGGCCGGGAAATTTTTACCGAAAAATTTATAAATTTATCTTGAAATGGGGGCTCTAGGGGGTGTCATTTTTAGCTTGATGGAGGGATAGGGAACAAACTAAAAATCTCCCCTTAAAGTCCCGGTAACCATTAATGCAAGGTTACCATTAATATTCTCAAAGATAATCCATACTATAAAGGAATCAGTCTAGTGAGGAACCCCCCCACGAACCAACCACCACCACCACCACCACCAGCAGTAACTTCACCTCAACTATTTACCTCAGGAAATATCTCCGCAATCGGGCGAGCTTCCGTGACTTGTGTGTGAGAGGGGATAGGTTCTCACAGATCACAGACTCAGTACACCTCTCACGGGCTCTCACTCTCGCTAAAGGTAAAGGTTGTATCTATTTCTCAAAGCAAATTTATAGTCTTAATATTTTCTATGACGTTTATACATCATATTCTAAGTCAGTAGACGTTACTATTTAAGGGGACCAACCTGATTTTTCTCTCTGGGTTTTATCCATTCGGTCCCATTCAGCCTACTGTTTTAATACGTTTCTCCCCATTCAGATATCGATTTTTTCCTGGCGAGAGATAGCGAGCCATCATTGTATAGAGAAATCCGGGTTCGCCGGAAAAAAAATTCTACCGAAAAATGTACAAATTAAGTCAGCTATCTAAAACACAATCCAAAATATGCTGACTCGCTATAGCTCGCCAAGTGTAAATAGACACCTGGATGAGGATAAACATCTTAAAACAGTAGGCTGAATGGGGTCGAATGTCTACTACCCAGACAGAAAAAAATGAGGGTCGGTCCCCTTAATTGCTTTCTTAACCATAATTATAAGTGCCTTTCCGTTGAGGAGTTAACGTTTAATGGTGTCGCCAAAATCAAGGTCAATTACTAACATTAAAGGTGTTTTTCTGGAACCCATTCAACCTCATGTTTAGCCTCAAAAGTCTTATGATTTTAAAACATTCACCCCATTAGCTTGACGATGTAAAGACCTTTCATGCCATTAACGTGTTGATTTTTCTGGCAAGTGAAAACAAGCCTGCAATTTATGAGGGAACCGACCTTAGGCCGTACCATGTTTCTACCGAAAAATATACACATTTATCTTAAAACGGGATTTTGGGTGTATTTCTTAAAACATGTCTAGGAAATAACTAACAGAAATAGTAAATATATAAATAGATACAGAAATAAATGGAAAATATCACCTTAAAGACAAATATCACCTTAGAGACAAATATCACCTTAAAGACAAATATCACCTTAAAGACAAATATCACCTTAAAGACAAATGTCACCTTAAAGACAAATATCACCTTAAAGACAAATATCACCTTAAAGACAAATATCACCTTAAAGACAAATGCAATGATGATATAATTATTTACAAACAAAACGCAAGCTGCCAGCTGTTTACTTTATGTACCATTTAGTTTCCAGCCAGCTGGACAGTCAATCTAATTAAGTTCACACATTGGCATAAATGAGGAGTTTTGCAAGTTTAATGGGCACGTAGCAATGTTATGAATTCAACTCACCCCCCCCCCCTCCCCCCCTCTCTCTCTCACTCTCGCTCTCTCTCTCTCTCTCCTTATACTGTATGTTATAATGAAACATGTATATATATATATATATATATATATATATATATATATATATATATATATATATATATATAAAATATATATATATATATATATATATATATATATATATATATATATATATATATATTATATATATATACTGTATACTGTATATATATATATATATATATATATATATATATATATATATATATATATATATATATATATATATACTGTATATACAGTGTATATATATATATATATATATATATATATATATATATATATATATATATATATACAGTATATACATATTAAGTTCTCATCTAGTATAATATTATAGCAATGATTGATAAAATAATATAACTCACCTAGTGCTTATGATAGCTTATGATATATGTTCATCCCATAGGCTACATATACTGCATGCATAAAATATATTTATCTCATATAACTTGTAATCTATAGAACAGGCTTCAACCAAATCCAACTCAATAAGCAATATCTATAATTCTGTCAATTATCGCAGAATCGAAGATGATGCCTTTGATCTAGAGGTCCCGCCAAAGTTATGGGTTAATTAGGTTAGAGCAGGAGCGGGAAGGGGAAGTGATCGAATTACCATAATGATATTCAGCAGGTAATTACATTTATCAGGAACCGTATGACAGAAAGCCATAGGTAATTGGTGAGAGAGAGAGAGAGAGAGAGAGAGAGAGAGAGAGAGAGAGAGAGAGAGAGAGAGAGAGAGAGAGAGAGAGAAGGGAGAGGAGAGGGGCTGGCCTAACTTCCTGGGATGGTCTAATTGGCAGTAACAGCCAGCCTGACAAATTATAAAAGTCAGTAAATCAGTCAGTGGCTAAGTTTGTAATTGAGTGCAATAATTTGCGTATGTATGTGCATCTACCTTATCGAAAGCATGGCTATTTTTATATAAATATATATATATATATATATATATATATATATACTGTATATATATATATATATATATATATATATATATATATATATATACTGTACATATACTGTATATATATGTATATATATATATATATACAGTATATATGTATATATATATATATATATATATATATATATATATATATATATATATATATATATATATATATATATATATATATATATATATATGTATATATATATATATACAATTTAACGCACCAGTGTTATTTGTTAACTTAATTATCTAGCATCTGTCGATCTGAATAAAGGATTACCCTTTATCAATTTAGTTAATGGTCCATCATACATCACACTTAGCCTTAACATTAATTGGTGACTTATTTAAAAGATTAGCCTAAGTGAGTTATAGCATTCTGATCACTGAAGGGTGTATTCTTTTTTAACCCCCCTTCACCCTCATGCTTAGCTCCATAAACTTTGAGATTTTAAGACGTTCGCCCCATTAGTTTGGCTATTTTAAGCCCATTTTCCGCAGTTCTTTGTCAATAATAAGACCTTTCGTGTCATTTAGGTGTCGATTTTTTCCTGACGATCGACAGCAAGCGTGCCGGGACATCCACAAATTTATCTCGCATGGGTTTTCTGGGTATTTTATATGCTTGATGGACGTCTTGAGAGGAAACTTTAAGAAACATAATAAATAAATAAATGCAATCAGATAAGATAAATAAAAATAATACAAATTATCCCCTAAATATTATCGAGAGAGAGAGAGAGAGAGAGAGAGAGAGAGAGAGAGAGAGATGGTAGTAGTGTGTTTGTGGGTGGCACCTTAGGAACGAAGTCTTGGTATTTAGTAAGTAAACAAGACCTGTGTCCGTCCTTGTCTTTCTCTGAAGTGTTATCTCTCTCTCTCTCTCTCTCTCTCTCTCTCTCTCTCCTGCCCTGCTTGTTATCTGAATAGTAACGCTCCCAGTTCGTACCCCAGAACACGACCTTATTGTAAATATTTTTGTTATGCTGTCTTACGGTAATATAATTATCAGTTTCCTTACTTTCAGCTGATGGTAAATTGCCATATGTGCATCATTATTGCTCAACTATTACAAAGAGTTTGTACTAGTTTATGCTGCTGATTATGAATGTAGTTTTTGCATTATTTCATTAAGTATCGATAAATCAGTTGCTAAAGTGTACAAAATGCCATCAGATGGAACAAAAGTGGAATATTGTTACTTCTCTTATTTTTTTACTTGCGTGTATCTTCTATTACGCTATGCTCTATACTACTACATTACTTTTTTCCGATTGCTATCTATCTATCTATATGCTCAGACCCAATCCCCATTTTGGTGGTGGTGATGGTGGTGGTGGTGGTGGTGGTTATGGTAGTGGTGGTGGTGGTGTTGCAGGTTGTAGTGTAAGTGATCATAAACTCCCATTAGAATATGTCGGCTACGTTTGAAGCAGAAAATTTTACTGGTGCTTGTTTGAAAATATATTGTCTTGATATTATAACATTGTGTTATTCTTAACCCCTTGAGGATTACGCAGCATTTTGACTATATTCTGGCTATTATTAGACGGGTTTATACTGTTATGGAAGGATTTGTCAGAATAAAAATGGTAAAGATTATCTCAATTAACCGCCTGACTTCCATATAGGCTTCCTAATCTACATACAATAAATTAATAATAGCCTAAACACAGAAGAGCAAGACAAGTTGCAGTATCTTGAAAGGGTTAATTCGTAGTTGCAATAGTTGACTGGTGGTAGTGTGGCATCTACAACTATGATTATTAACTATGATACTTATATCAGTGTTGAGCGGTACTTGCACCTCCACCTTCCCTTCCCCTACGCTTCTGCCCCCTCCCTGCTCTTCCTCCTTCCTCCCTCCCAGCCGCCCCACCCCCACCGCCACCTGTCATGACGGATATTGAAGGCCTCCTCGGTACCAGTTTCTGTTAGTGACCTAATGAAGCTATCTGCTAAACGTCAATAAAGTGCTCTTCCTCAGATGGTGTTTTTATCCATTTATATCAGTGATTTAAATGGAAAGTCTACATTGGTTGCTAAAGCGGAGAGGTATTTTATGATTATAGACAGATGTGATATTCAAATGTTGATACCAGTGATATCAGAAAACAAAAATACGTCGGGAAGTGAATACAAATAGATTACGATTGATAGTACTGATATTATAAATGAAAGATAACTGCAGTTGATGCCTATTGTGAACTATTCTTTTGTTGTTGAGAACACATGAAGTTACGTATTTCAATAATTTCTACGATGAATAAACACCATATGAGGAGGAGCACTTTATTGAAAACCTTTTGCAGATGTCGATACAGTGCTCCTTCTCAAATGGTGTTATTAACCCCTTCAGTACCGGCGACGACTTTTTAATTCTATTGTAACTATATTTAGATGACTTTGAACAGTTCATGAAGGATCTATGGTTGCAAAAAGGGCTAGGAGAGGTGGTTCGAAGCCTGTTAATTGGTGGAGGTCCTTTTTTAACTGCATAAAATCGTCTTACTAGTAGCCAGAATAAAGTTACAAAGACGTAGACGGTACATAAGGGGTTATTTTCTTTTAGTATATGTTTACATAGTTTCTACAATACCCTGACTACACCAACATGTTAGGACTTTATTTCAGCCTTTGTCATCAATAAATGTCAACACAAATTATGTTCGGTACTATCCGATTGCGGCAGAGCAACCCTAACCAAATCAACAAATTGTTGAGTGAATAACAAATAGCGACCACCATCCAGTGTCAAAATAATATCTACAGTATATATCAAAACTGTATGCATGTTAACTCATTCAAGATCCGATACGCATTTATTTTCTATTTTCTGGCTGTTATTATACGATTGTATTCAGATTAGGAAGGGTATATGTAAGTCAGAGGGTTAAGTGAGATAGTCTTTACCCGTAAAATTCCCACATATCTTTTCTAAACTGTTTAAATTAGTTTAATGATAGCCGGAATATACTGTCAAAATACGTCAAAATATTCAAAGGGTTAACAAAATGTTGTG
>CM064567.1:16001304-16046535 GCA_032716605.1 Paralithodes platypus
CACGTTTTGATATTACTCAATCCATGGTAGCACTTCAGTATTCAATGTTATGCCAAAAAGTAGAACATCCACGCGTCACCTCCCACCACCGCCCGCCATTCTTGCCAAACTAAACTATCCAGACCATGAAGGATCCAAACTCACCTACTAGAGAATTTTGAGTTACCGTACGACGCCAGATCAGGTAACCATTTGAAGATTATGACGCATTTTGATAGTTTTATTCTGGCTATCATTGGACGATTTTATACAGCTTAGGAATTAGGAATTAAAAAGGGTGAAATGGTAATCTCAATTAACCCTCTGACTTCCATATGCCCTTCCTAGTCTATATAAACCGTTTAGAAATAGCCAGAACACAAAAGTCATGCGTTATAGTATCTTGAAAGAGTAATATGGTTAATGTAGAGAATTCGGAATTTGAGGCTATGGAATTAATATGCAAACAGGTGATTGAAATACACGCAGGGTAATCTAATTCATACAGAGAGGTTGACAGTATAACAACCCTTGTTCGGTTATTTCCTGACTAAGTACTTAATTGGGGGCTTCTGACCTTCCACCTCATGTTTAGCCCCATTATTTTTGATAATTTAGGATATTCGCCCCACTAGTAATATAATCTTCATATAATAATCAGAAGACAGAAAATGAATGCGTAATCTGATATTGAAAGGGTTAACTGATGCAAAGATCCTATCGTTCCGCAATAATGTCCTTTATAGTGGTCAACCTTGTCATGAAGGCTGAATAAAGAACACAGAATATAGTAAGTGGTATAACATTTATCATAATATTTGTTAAGCCTTTCAAGATCCGATTACGCATTTCTTTTCTGTTTTCTAACTGCGACTTCATTCAGATCAGGAAGGGTATATGGAAGTCAGAGGGTTAATTGAGATAGTCTTAACTCTTATAATTCACGCAGATTCTTCGTAAACTGTATATAATCGTCCATTGAATGCCAGAATGATGTCAAAATACGTCATAATCTTCAAAAGGTTAAGTCTACCTTTTTATAATCTACCACACTCTCCCAGCGCTATGAGGGACAATTTCCCTTCGCAACATCAGATTTTTACCGATAAAGCAATTATTGTATTTCCAAGCTGCCCTATTATGTTATCTCTACGAGCTGCACACAGCTAGGTGCGCTCCAGTGAAAGTAATGGAGGCATCATTTCTGCTCTTTGGGGGTTCATAAGTAGAAAAATGTATCCGCTCTATTTCATTCTAAAAGGGTGGATATCAGCTTCCACAAACACCAATTCAATATTTAGGGATGTTATATTTAAGTTATAAGCAGTTTCCAGAGGAGGAGGATTTGGCGTTGAAGAGAAATCCCAACAACACAAACAAAACTGTTCTCATCCTCTACATTTGGGTTCTGGATTAAGATTTAGAACTTCAGAGCCAGAAGACTTACAGCCAAAAATACGCAAGATGTTGCTACCAAGAAAGTAACTAAAAACTCGTAGAGCCTGCATACAAGAAAAAAAAAACACACACAAAAAATCATAAGTGAAAATAAACCCTTAAGACGCATCCTAGTTTTTTCCCGAAGATGTTTTGCCCAAGCAGATTACTGGCGGGGCCCTTCTTAATGTCCAAAGTGCCAGTTTGTGTCCTCCGCGGGTGAAAAGCTCCAAACTTGACTCAAACTTTCCTTCTCCCACAATTTATTTTATATTACAATTTTTTTCCCGCCCCTCTCTTTCCTCGCTCCTGGTCATTTACGAGGAAGATTCTATTTTGATAAAGAAGGGCATGACGCTCCCTCGGCCACGGTCCTCCTCCGCCACATAAAAATAAATATATATAATGAAGACACGACAAGGGTATTGCGTTTTCGTGATTTTTAGTATGGCCTCTCTGCGTGACGGAAGTGTTATTTAATCATTGTTTACGGTGTGTGTGCGTAAGGGGGGGGGGGGATTACTTTGAGATAGAGAGAGAGAAAGAGAGTTACACAGATACTCACACCACACAGACCTTGAGGTTCCAACTAGGTGGTCCGGCCTTAACACTACTAGATAGGGACAGTTTATAGTGGAAGAATAGGACAGTAAAGTAGAAGAAGAGAGAGACACGTTCACGTTTATTAAATATTGATGCCACCGAGACAATGTTCAATATGCTTTGTTAACCCCTTGTGTGCGTTCTTCCTTGAATTTTGCTTTTCTTTGTTTTAAATGTCTAGTGTTCTGTCCTGCCCTATGGTGTTCATTATTTTGTTCTGTTCTTCCCTTGTCTTCCGTTCTTCATTTGTGTATTCTCCCTTCTGTTCTGTTCTTCCCTTGTTTTCTGCTCTTCAATTTGTTATTCTCCCTTGTGTTCTGTTCTTCCCTTGTCTATGTCTTCTGTTCTTTCCTTGTGTTCCATTCTTCCTTGCTATATTCTCCCTTATGCTGTGTTCTATTCCTCCCTATGTATGTTATTCTCAACACAATAACATGAAGAGAAGTTCACCAAGAATAGACAACGATTCACTCTCGCTTAGGGCTGTCTTTGTTATCTTCCCTTGCAATGCTGATTCTTCTTACTCTGTCGATGGATTGTATTGGTTATTTACCGATCGACTGACTGTGTGTGTGTGTGTGTGTGTGTATGTGTGTGTGTGTGTGTGTGTGTGTGTGTATGTGTGTGTGTGTGTGTGTGTGTTCACTTTGATCATACCTGAAGTTTGATGTGAAAAAAAAACAAGTCGAACAGAGAAAATGGTATGATTAGACATATCATCATCATCAGCTTGGGTTTTTTTTTTTTTTTTAAAGACCTCCGTCTACGTATTGTGAAAAACCTGTTATCCTCCGGCAAATTACGGGGTTGACATAGGCCTCTCCCAAACGTTTCCACTCTAACCGGTCAGTTGTTAGTTTGTTCCATCCCACCCAAGCAAACTTTCCATCCCACCCCTGCAAACTTTCGGATAAGAGTGACTAAATGAACGGAAACAGCGTATACAGAATAATATACATTCCACAAAGCGATTGATGTGAGAATGATCAAAGCAAAATTCCATGTTGGATGTTCTCTGATCACCACAACACAGCAGCTGTTGTCATACAGCCAAAAACAATTGACTACTTGCAAGTTTCGTTCTATAAGGAAGTTGGAGCTGTAGAGGTCGATATTTAGCAGAATAACCAGCTATAATACGGTTTTAGTAATGTTATAAATACATAAAACCAAATTCAACATACTATTTATCCATCAGAAACCTACATAATTACTGTATGTGTGTTTAATATCGATGTTTACAGGCCGAACTTCCTTATAGCCTGAAACTCGCAAGTAGTCAATTGATCACTTGTATTACCTTGGTTCAATATAATAGGGTTAGGTTTGGCCTAGGTCTGTTTCTTTGGGCTGTGTTTGTTATCTTTACTTTAGAACAAGGGACTGGAGTTTTCGAAAAGGGGCTCCAGGCCTGACAATTTTCTTGATTTACAGTGTGCTGGCTTAATAATCCAATAGGGTTGATAGCCGCTGAAATCCTATTTTAACTAACTTTACTTTCTTCTTTGTCTAATGCAATGCTGATTCTTCTTACTCTTTCCATGGATTGTTTCGGTAATGTGGTGGATTGTGTCTTTTGATTTCATAAATGTTATTTTAGTAAGCGTTGTTTCCACATAGCGATTTTGATAAGTTAATTTGACTTTATATTGCCTTTGTCCCAGTTTTGGTTTGTTTAGTTTGCAAGTTTTACATTTTAATTTACGTGTGGTTCTAAAATACGGGTGTTAATATCATCAATAAGTTGGAGCCGTATTAATTTGATCTTATTCTGTGCGTAGACATTGAACAATTTCTCTAAGCTTAAGGGGATATGGTCTAGTTTTCTGGCACCCCTCTCCCTCATGTTTACCCCCGTTGGTTTTCAGATATTAGAACGTTTGCTCCATTAGTTTGGCGATTTTAAGATCATTCGTCCTATGTTTTGTTTTGCCAATATTAAGACCTTTAATGCAATTTAGGCGTCGATTATTTCCTGATGAGCAATAGCGAGTCTGTAATTTTAGGGGAACCGGCCTTCGGCCGGGACATTTTTCTATCGAAAAATGTACAAATTTATCTTGAAGGGGGGTCTTGGGGTGATTTTTAAGCTTGATGGTGGTCTAGGGAGGAAACTAAATAAATATTAATGTGATATATTAATATGCACATAAGTAGGCCCATCCCCCCTTAACCCGTACAGTCCCAGTGACGTATTTTTCATCGTATTCTCGCAACTATTAGACGATTTTATTCAGCTTAG
This sequence comes from Paralithodes platypus, assembly GCA_032716605.1. NCBI lineage: Eukaryota > Metazoa > Arthropoda > Malacostraca > Decapoda > Lithodidae > Paralithodes > Paralithodes platypus. The sequence goes on from CM064567.1 coordinate 16,005,566, forward strand.
GAAGGACCTCTAGCAATGATAAGTCTTCAAACTTTCTCAACCAACCCTTTTAACTACCACAGATCCTTCCTAAGCTGCATCATATCGTCTAAATATAGGTAGAATAAAATATAACACACGTCGCTGGTACTCAAAGGTTTAATAGGATGGATATTGTGAAGCCTTGATGTTCACTACGTCAGCCACAGTAATCACGGAGACTAGCATTTACCACACTATCTAATTTCAAGCTTCATTAAGGGGGTACTGCTTGGTTTATGGTCTATATATGTATATATTTTGTATATTTTTTTTAGTTTCCTCGCTAGACCTCCATCAAGCTTGAAAAAAAAAAACACCCCCTAGAAGAAATTATTTTACATTTTTCGATAGAAAAATGTCCCGGTCGAAGGCCGGTTCCTCTTAAAATTACAGGCTCGCTATTGCTCGCCAGGACAAAAATTCGACACCTAAATGGCGCGAAAGGTCTTGAAATTGACAACGAAATAGGGCGAAATGTATTAAAATCGCCAAACTAATGGAAGGAACGTCTTAAAATCTGAAAACTAATATGCTAAACACGAGGGAGAAGGAGGTCCATAAAAAGCGAGTAGTACCCCCATTAACTCGCTCTCGTGTTTTTCATTCCCGATATAACTCCTTGTGTTTTTGTGTCTGTCCGTGATTAGACCAGCTGTCATCGAGTTCAGGGGTAGGTAGTTGTTCCATCTCCCTCATGTTTAGTCCCATTAGTTACATGTTGTTCATCTATACCGGGTGAGAAGCTATCGTGTCCTAATTACCTTGATTACTGAATTGGGAGAACATATGAAAGTGTGTACGTGAATGAGTGTAAATGTAGTCTGTGTAAGTGTGTGTGTGTGTGTGTGTGTGTATGTGTGTGTGTGGGTGTGTGTGTGTGGGTGTATACATGTGTGTGTGTGTGTGTGTGTGTGTGTTAGTAGTAGTACGTGTGTGTGTGTGTGTGTGTGTGTGTGGTAGTAGTATTAGTAGTAGTAGGAGGAGACCCCAGAGAAGCGGCTTACCTAAATCCATACCAGCCTCTCTAATTATCCACTCAGCCTCCTGGGGAATACATGATATGATGAGAGAGAGAGAGAGAGAGAGAGAGAGAGAGAGAGAGAGAGAGAGAGAGATTTTTTTATTGCCAAAAGGTACAGTACTTACACATTAAGAATTATGGTACATATACTAATTAGTGTGGCAAGTGCAGCTAGCTAAGTAGTTCATATTAGCTAGAGAGAGAGAGAGAAAAAAAGAGAGCCGTGCGCGCATCCATCTCATTCTACGCCACTTCAATTTTCCCTACTGCTTTTCTTGCACGTTTCTATTATTATTTCAATTTAGTTAACTCACTTCCTTTGTCCTACTCCCATTGCATTTCAAATCCCCTTTATGGTCTCTCTCTCTCTCTCTCTCTCTCTCTCTCTCTCTCTCTCTCTCTCTCTCTCTCTCTCTCTCTCTCTCTCTCTCTCTCTCTAGTCAATGTGAAAATCCTTGGAGTGGCACCACGCACTGACAATTTTCCAAAACAGTAGGTTTCCATTCCGTAGACTTTGTCGTTGATAGTATTGCCAGCTGGTGACGGGGTAAACAGACATACAAAGTGGCTTCCGTTGTTCCCGTTGTTCCCGGTAAACAATAGGAAGACAGGCGGGCGGCGGACGGGGGAAAATGACGAGTGCTTCTTTGGTGCGAAATTGAAGGGCTCCGGTTTGCATGCAGGGAACGACGTGAGGTGTGTGCGGGTAGTATCTGTATTCATAGTCTACAATGATGGCGGTACATCAAGTGCATGGACAGACGATAGTTGAAATATATATTCGTCATAATGTCTCGAAGTTTCAAATATTAATGTCCACGAACCATGTATAGCCCAGGTTATTTAACTTCAATATTCTATATATTGAACTTAACTTCTATTTATTTTAATTTTTGTTCACAAAGTAATTTTATATTATGGGCTATCTTTATGATACGTAGTGTCTTCAAACAATGTAGTCCTATCAACGAACGACTTTTAAAACCAGTGCTACTTTGTTCAAATACAAACTGGCCATGATGTTTCGAAGCTTCAAAGTTAGTGGATCATTTACTCGTCACAGGGATCGGCCAACCTACGCCATATTGGAGTGAGTCGTTGGTGTCACTAATCTCTAGTTACACTAAAATGTGTGTATGCCCAAAATAAATATATTTGGTTATTTAGGTTAACTTTTGAGTAACATTTGTTTACTAGGGTGGAGAACCGGAGTAACTAGGACCGGCATAAACTAGGAGCCGGAGTGTCTTCAAATCGAATCAGTAACATCAACGGGACTCGAGTTCTCGGAAAGTGGCTCCAGTCCTGACACTACTCTTGACTTACAGTGTGCTGGCTAAATATTCCAGAAGGGTTGATAGCCTCTGAAGTCCTATTTTAACTAACGGCCGCCATTGTGTGCTGATCCGGAGGAACGAGGCTGCCGTCTGCTGAGATGGTGAGAGTTGTTGGGGAACGTTTTGGTTTTGCTGTACACTTTATGGCGTACATTATGGTATGGACTTAATCTCTGCATGGTGTATAATCATCCGGGGTATACTTAAGCAGTTCAAGGACACAAAGGGCCAGAATTCGGTAAATTTTTCGATGCGGACACTCATATACTGTATATACTGTATATATATATATATATATGTATAAATATTATTATATATAATATATATATATAATTATATATATATATATATATATATATATATATATATATATATATATATATATATATATATTATATTCATGTACAGTATACTGTATATTTATATATTCGTTTATTTATTTTCCTTCTCCGCGTATCACTATATCAGCACCACCTCATAATGCGCCCATTACTCTTTTGGGCCCTCGCTTCTTCTTATCTCTCACTATTATTGGTCCCATCTCCGTCCCTCCTTCTCTCTCTCTCTCTCTCTCTCTCTCTCTCTCTCTCTCTCTCTCTCTCTCTCTCTCTCTCTCTCTCTCTCTCTTCATTCGTTTTCGTGTTTTGTTATATATTAGTATTAGTTTATTCTATTATCCAGCTTGTTCCTCATCATTAGACGATTTTCATGAGAAATACCTTTATGGCTGAAAAAGGTAAAACATCAACACTAACGCTTTGTATGACACTGGTCCATCCCAAACCTAATAAAATCTATAATTGGCAGAACACAACCAATAAAAGACTGATTACTGGTACACTGAAAGGGATGTCTGCAATTGACCACTTACGAGTTTCAAAAAGTTGGAGCCGTAAACATTGGCATTATGCAGAAATGCAATACCTATGTAGGTTTCTGATGAACGGAAAAATATATCGAGTTCGATGTGTTACGACTGAGGTTTAAAAATATCAGGGTTCTTATTCATTTGACTAGTAATGGCATAAATGCTACAACGGAAAGCGCTAGATCCAACCTCTGATGTATATTCCCAGTGAACAAAGAACACAAATACTCTCCAGAGTTCTATATGCAATACTAAGTTATTAAACTCTCAATAAATGTGCGTCTACTCTAGGCTTAATGTTATGTGAAAACAGCCTATTACTACCTATAACCGAAGGTGCTTGGTTATGGTATGCAAAGTAAGGTGGTAAGAGAAGTTACAGCTTACGTTACTTTAATCAATAAATGTCAGGCACTCCTGCATGAAAGAAAGTGCACTAAAGTCCTTCAACACCAACAAGGAATCTTCTTTAAATGTTAGATGCTATCAAGATGCTCGAATCGGAAATGGAACCCCAAAAAGGCTGGCAGCGGAACAATGCTCGTGCAGGCTATGCACACAAAAAGGCAGGAGATATAATGCAGTCGGAGCCAAGAATAAATTATCCTAAACGCCACAACAATAATAATAATCGCCACGACAATGCAGTATTCCTATCAACAAAAAGAGCCTAAGTCGTTTGTGTCTCAATACATCAAACTAGGCTGCGAAATGCTTGTGTAATCATAAACGGGTATGCATAAAAAGAGTAATTGGTTTAATATACTTAATGTCTACTATGACTGATAAAGTCTAGCTAGAGTCAATGATACGAGATACTGGTGCGCATGGCATGCCGCATAGCCTAGTGCAAATCTCAAGTCTGTGCGTCAAATATTACGTTATAATGAAGGGTAGCTCTCTTGAGAAACCTTAATACCGAAGTATTAAGCGTTCTCCTGGCGTACCTCAAAGACAAACAACGAGCTTAGAACAGTGCAGAATGGTATAGGCAAAAAGCCCTCATTCGTGCATGCTCTACTCTCAATGGCACACAGACTAGAATTTACCCAATCAACTCCAGTTCTCAGGTATGTCGTGCAGCTTTTAACTAAAGCCAGCACCCATCGGAAACAATACCTTATAATATCAGACTCCTAGTCTAGCATTATCTAATCCAGCAGAACACTAATAATTACAGGAAGCGGTACTAAACAATATGAATGCCAACCAATGCTTCGTGATCAACTTATCTTAACAACTAACATACATGGGTTATATAAGACCTTAACGCACAATACAACTGGCCAGCATGAAGCTGATTATGCAGAGTTAACCAGAGGGGGTATAATATTAATAAAAGGTGGTGAAAGATATGGAAAATGAGAGAGATAGGCAGAGGAAAATATTCTCAGGTGGAGAGAGGGAGACAGATATCAAAGGGATAAGAGGGATGCGTTCTAGAAACCAGATCTGAGGGAGAGAGTGGCGAGGGAGCTGTATATATACTAGCTATAGCTCGAGCCGCGTAGAAAAAGCGGTAACAAGTCCTCTAGCCAATGCTAAAGAAGCTAGCCAAACATGACGTCACCAAGCATGGTAAAAAACTCCTCCAACGAATCCCCACGAGGCCAGCCAGCTATGACGTCATCGAGTATAGCAAAACACTGCGCGCCTCCCCACACTCTGTTCTATTCTCTCTCTCTCTCTCTCTCTCTCTCAAATCCTATCATTACTACTTAATGGTAAAACATATACTTTGCAATTAAATATATAAAGCCTTGACATGGGTGAAAACAAAGAGCCTTTCTGGACTGCCCATGACACGAGCTTTCATATGAAATAAAGCACACAACAATACATCAACTGTAGCCACATCCACTGCCCTGGCGATCCTAGCGAGTCACTGTAGGACAAGCCATGCGGTTCTAACGGAGTGGTTAACGTCACAGATGTTATGTATTTTTTTTTAAATGTACCAAATTTTAGTTGGTAATTCTGTTTAGTATCGATGACTACAATTCCAACTTCTATAGCCTGAAACTTGCAAGTTGTTAATTGAGCTCTAACATTCTATTAGTCTTACCAACACTAACATTAACATAAGTATGCATTATTATCCAATACTTACATTTACTTGTATGCTGAACTAAGCTTCATAATTTATAAGCATACATAGTCATCTAGATACTTTACACCTCTATTAAGTCAGAGGTATTGATATATTATAACGTTGATGGTATAATTATGCAATTCTATGTCCCCTATCACTGCATATTATACGTATTAAAAGTATCAAACTATTACCTTTTCAGGAATATCCATCTTTCTACTAATTTCTTTATAATTATACCACTCTCCCATTTTCCTCTGATCTCTTTCTCACTGTTCCCTTATCCCTTTATCTCTCTCACTCTTCTTTTATTTCTCTCTCCTCTACTTCCATTCGTGGTCTCAAAATTCTAATCCCCTCTATTCATCTGACATCTTTCTGGACGTCTCTCTTGCTAATTGGTCGAATCTCTTTCCGTGTTCATAATTTCTAGTTTTACTCAGGGTTTTCTTTACCCCTTTGGTTCAGATGACTGTTGTATTTGCTATTAGTTATTATGTTATCATGTTATGGCTACAAATATCATGTGCAGTTAGCCACATAATTTCTGTTCATAGTTTTCTTATACATGGCAATATAATGCATATAATTGAATTACGAGTTTAGTTTCGTATAAAGTGGTTAACAGTTCTGATTAGTCAACTGATAACTAAAAGAAACCACCCTTGTATTTCACTCTTACTCCTTGTACTTTCATACATAAGATCACGACGAGGAACAGAACTTATGTGGGCAACTGTACCCTAGACTATACACTGGCTGCTCTTGTTGAAATGTACAGTCCTGATCTGAAATACTATACATTCATTAGTTTATTAAGAGTATACTAAGTCAATATACTAGCCTGTTTCCATGTGCTAGGTACAGTATGTTTGTACATTTAATTAGAGCTATTACGTATAACTGTTGTTCTCACTGATTGATATATTATATCCTCCACCAGACGAGGCCTTGGGGGGAGGGGGGGTTAAGGGGGAATGGCCCGGTTTTACCATCGTGTTTCGCCCCATTGGTTATTAGAATTTAAGATGTTCGGCTCATTAGTTTGGCGATTGTAAGACTTTACACCCTATTTCTTTGTCAATATTAAGACCTTTTGTCCCATTTAAGTGTCGATTTTATTTCTTGGCGAGCGATAGCGAGCCTGTTATTTTAGGAGTAACCAGCCTTCGGCCGGGAAATGTTTCTACCGAAAAATTTACAAATTTATCTCGAAGGGGGGTCTAGGTGGGTATATAAAGCTTGATGGAGGACTAGGGAGGACACTAACAAATATTACAAAAGATAAAACAGTATGCAAATAAATACGCCCATCTCCCATAAAGTTAATCGCTGTATGTTTGTAGTTTGTGTGCAAACAGGGTTTCTCTAGGACTAATGGACGGATTTGATGAAAATTCGCCAGTACTTTCATCGATACTAGAATATATATTATTAACCCTTTGTGGATCTTGAGAATACTTGTGTCTAGCATCATATCATTGCCTTCTTTTTTCCTATATACAGAATACTTTTTGTTTACTTATATTGAAATACTGTTTAGCCCGTTCAGATATGTATATTTAATTTAATTATGTTTAATTATTATAAAGCTATTTTAATCAAGGAAAACTTTAACATTTATCTACCAAATGGCACACTACTCTACCAACATAACTACAACAAATAATATGAACTAAATATACACGGAATAAACTTAGATTCCCTATATTGTGTCCATTAATTAACTGAACTGTGTTGCTTTATTAGTGAGGGTACGTTAATTGATGATACAAACAGGGGAGGAGGGGGGGGGGGGGATTAAGAGAACCGAACAAAGGCAGAGATTAGATATTCTCCAATTTATGCTAATTTACGGATTAGTCATTGTTATTGTATGGTCATGTTTATGGTAAGTTGTAGCCAATTTTGTTAGTACTTTGTCTAAATTCTAGACAATTTTTCTGATGTTTTTTATTTGCAGGGATCCAGCAAACATGACTCGTAGGCCAAGATGTTCATATATATCTATCTATCTATCTATTGCCGGACGCCTTACTCCCCTTAATGGGGGTGGCTATACACAAAAGGCCCCCAAGCGGACCTATCCCCTGGAAGAGGAACAACCCATGCCAGTTTACTAAAGGAATTACAGGATTGACCACTCAATTTAGGGTCAGCCCGACTCCGAGGCCTTTTATGTATTTTTAGCACTATTTTTCTACAGTGGTGTGCAGCTAATTCATCCACTAACCTGCTTCACCCTTAGGTAGCAGTACCGATTTGTATAAGGTTTACTCCCCTAGACAGGTTGCCGACCAAGACTGACGAGTCCCATCCACCCGGATGTTTATAAGGTTATCTCCCCTAGATGGATTGCCGACCAAGGCTAACGAGTCCCATCCACCCGTAAAATTCATATATGTAACGATAAAACATACGAAAGATGCTGCAACGGTTTATTCCACCAAGTTATACCAGCTTCTCATTGTGCTTGCCTTAATTAGCTGTAAAGTGTAATTAGCTGAAGGGGAAAAGAAGACTGGAGAAAATGTGATAATGACAGTGTTTATGTTTGTATACATTTACACCGAGGAACATGTGTGTGTGTGTGTGTGTGTGTGTGTGTGTGTGTGTGTGTGTGTGTGTGTGTGTTTAACCCCTTCTGTACCGACGACGTCTTTTGTATTTGACTTCAGCTATATTTAAACGATAGTGTGAAGCTTAGGAAAGATAATTTATATGGTAGCTAAAAGGAGTAATTGAGATTGTCTGTATAGCCTTTTAATTGGTAGACGTCCTTCCTAAGCTGAGAAGAATCATCTAATAGTTGCCAGAATAAAATGAACATCACATCACCGGTACAGAAGGGGTTAAGGGGGCCCACCTCGCTTTTTTTCTCTTTCTCTCCCTCCCTCTTTGGCTTGTATCCATTCGGCCCAATTCAGCCTACTGTTTTAAGACGTTTACACCCATCCAGGTGCCAATATTTTCCTGGCGAGCGGTAGCGAGCTAGCATATATATATATATATATATATATATATATATATATATATATGTTTTGACAGCAAGCTAAATTTTTCAATTTTTCGATAGAAAAATTTCTCCGGCGAAGCCGGATTTCTACATACAATGCTGGCTCGCTATCGCTCGCCAGGAAGATATTGACACCTGGATGGGGGTAAACGTCTTAAAACAGTAGGCTGAATGGGGCCGAATGGATACAAGCCAAAGTGAGAGGGAGAGAAAGAGAAATAAAGCGAGGTGGGCTCCCTTAAAGTTAGATATATACGGAGCTTCCCTGTATGACCTTTGGGTAAGTGCTACTGACAATATAACATTACATAACATTTGGAGATCATAACCCCGCCACTAATTGGTTTGGTAGCTCATCGGATTTCAAAAGTGTGCACATATATATATAGGGAACAAATGTGACGGACACACACACACACACACACACACACACACACACACACACACACACACACAGGTGCCCCATTAGGATGTTCTTTATTTGAGTAGATATGTTACTTCTTGTTACTATTTCTTCTTGTTTTAAATTATGTCGGTTTGGAATTTTTCAAACTTAATTAGCTTACCCTTTAATTACTAACACTATATTTTAAACGATGATCAATACAATGGCAGCTCTGATATACCATTATAATGTGAGAACAGAATATTACAGAAAAGAGAAGGTAGCGTTCCGCCAGGCCAAAATTTTGCGAAGGTAATTATTATGTAAATGGGAAGGAAAATTGCCTCCCAAACTAATACTTGTGGGAATAACTTTGTGCGTTTGCCAAGACTGAAGCCGGTATCACACGAGAGCTTTTTTAGTCAACATTCGATGATCAAAATTTTTCTGGCAACATTTCTGGTATATTTGGCACTGGTATCGGAAACTAGACTGATGATAGATGAATTTAGGTGACCGAAACATTGTAAATATTGACCTCATAAGCTGCCAGACCAGTGTTAAGGATAAATGTTAGGTGAAAAAGTGCTCGTGTGATACCGGCTTAAGTCTCTCTCTTCATATTTTGCTATTTTAGTTTTCATTATATATGTCTTCCTTGTCTTTCAAATTAAATTAATGTGATCAATATAGTGCTATGCAGGTCTTTCCCATACGTTTGTTTTATTTTATCATTATGTATTATACCTACATTATAAACCAGTATCAATCTCGACCTTCCATCATGTACAGGTATATAATAATCTTGTTTAATATTTGTAACCATTATGGAACTTTTACCTGTGAGTCAGATGTGATAATCAATGGTCCACAGGTAACCCTTAACCCTATGAGGATTATGACGCGTTTTGACAGTATATTCCGGCTATTATTAGACGATTTATTCAGATTATAAAAGGTATATGGAAGCCAGAGGGTTAATTGAAATCGTGCTTACCACAGCTTTTTACTAAGTCATAAAATCGTCTAATGGTAGCTAGAATATACTGTCAAGATGCGTCATAACCCTCAAGGGGTTAATATCTTTTAGGCTCTTGTGGATTCCGGAACTCGACTCTTAGGGAAAGGTGATGGGGGTTTTCGGACCAGCTTTGTCTTGTTTCAGTAAGCAGAAGGACATAATCATTTTCGTGTTTGTGAATGAAGGAGACAAAAGGCAAAGCTAGCCAACATCTGACAGAAATTAATACAACACAGAGCGAGCCAAACGTAATGACAGCTGAGCCATGACTTATTTGCGCCACCGTACATTGGAGAATCCTTTATTCAAAATCATTAAGCCAAGTGATACAATGTCATGTTCATAGAAAACGGAAGACATTTGGTGGTTTTGGCGGGAAACGCGCGACATTTGGCCGTCTTGACTGGGTACCCAGAGAGGCTAATCAAATCACTTTCCATATTTAACTCTAGGGGAACGCCATAATTAGTTTACCTAACCATAAACAACATACTGATATTGACTTAGTGGTTTAATAGTTTAGTCGATTTTTAAGCTGCGTATTTCTGTTATTGTGTGCAAGTGTCCGGGTGAAGGACTATAGACTCTCGCTTGATTCCCAGAGGCGGCAACACTCGGTAAAGACGCCTCGCTTTTCTCGTAGTTATTTTTGCTGTTTGTGAGTGATATTCGGGTGCCGGAAGTGAAGGAAGAGGCTAGCGGTGGTGTTTGACGAATAGCGGACGGCCTGAGAGGAGAATCGGAAGGAAATAAGCTGAAATGAGGTGGGATATGAGTGATATATAAGTAACCCTTTCAAGATACGATGATGCAATCTTTCATTATGTTCTGGCTATTATTATGTTCTACAATTGTATGCAGTTTAGTAAAGACCACTAGGAATGAAATGGGTAAAAACTATCGTAATTAACCCTCTGAGAGGATTATGACGCGTTTTGACAGTATATGCTTGCTACTAATAGACGACTATATTATAATGGTCTGTGGTGTGGATATGGTGAGAGAGTGAGCGAGAGTGGGTGAGTGAAGGGGTTATAATGATTGACATATTAACAGGATATTATTTACAGCTGATCGACCATAATCAAAGGAGTACAAAGGAGTACAAATCACACTCAACATAGAGGCCCAACACATACTAGAAACAATCTAAGCATCCTTAACCCATTCAGTACCGGTGACAACCTTTTTATTATGCTCTGGCAATGGTTAGACGATTTTATTCAGCTTAGGAAGGACGTATACCCATTAAAACGGTGCAGCCCATCTCAATTAATACTTTTAGCTACCATATATCCTTCCTAAGCTTCATAAAATCGTCTAAATGTAGCTGATACCAAATCAAAAGGACGTCGCTGGTACAGAAGGGGTTAATATATGTGTAGCCAAACCCAGATTTTAACCCTTTGAGGATCATGACGCGTTTTGACAGTTTATTGGCTATCATTAGACGATATTATTCAGCTTAGGATGAACTTGTGGGAGCTAAAGAGTTAATTGGGACAGTATTTACCCCTTTGATTCCTAGATATCCTTCCTAAACTAGATACAATCGTCTAATAGTAGCCAAAATAAACTGTCAAAACGCATCATGATCTTCAAAGGGTTAAAATGCAGCCCAGTGTTTTTATAGGTGGAGAAATGAATAGCCACGTATTTTTTTGTTGTATTATAATAGTAGCTAAAAAATGCTCTCTCTGATGTTCGAGCCATTGACATTGTGAATTTCCATCCCTATATTTATCTATGCAGCATAAAGTTGCCAATTTACTTCTAGCTTGCATAAGGATACTGAAATCGGACTAGGAAGGGCCTCTACGTGTAAGTATCAAAGGGTTAGAAGCTATTAGTATTAATCTATTCTCTACCGTAGGTTATTCATCCCCTTCATTTCAATTTACTACTGTAACCTCTTTAAGGGGGTAGTGCTTGGTTTTTGGTCTAAATATCTATTTGTTAATTTATGTTTTAGTTTCCTCGCTAGACCTCCATCAAGCTTAGAAAAACACCCCCTAGACCCACTTTCAAGATAAATTTGTACATTATTCGGTAGACAAATTTCCCGGCCAAAGGCCGGTTCCTCCTAAATTTAGAGGTTCGTCAGGAAAAAAAATTGACACCTAAAGGGCACGAAAGGTCTTAATATTGACAACAAATAATAAGGCGAAAGTTCTCAAAATCGCCTAACTAACGGACCGAACTTTTTAAAACCTCAAAACAAATATGTTAAACATGAGGGAGAAGGGGGTCCAGAAAAAGCGAGTACTACCACGGCCTTCTATATAGAAGGCCGTGGTACTACCCCCTTAAGCCCCAGCATCCTCATCTGCCTTGTATATTTCCGAATCCTTATCCTTCCTTATTTACTGTGTCTATGTGATGCTATGTGATTCTATATTAGTCTCTGCTATTCAGAATCAGGGTTATCAAATCAATTCCGTTAGATAGTAAATATATGCCGAACATCGCTACAATAATGCCACAATCTCTATAATATAGCTCTAAAATTACTCAAATTCCCAGATATCACTAGACCTAATATTGCTTGATGTAAAAATATGCCGCTAGATCGAAGTAAGTACCTCAAGATTTAGCGGGAAAGTAACTAAAATAGCAACAGTGGCTATTCTATGTTATGCTCCAATAGTTACATACGATAAGGCCATAGTAGAAGGGTTAGTTAGTTAAAAACAGACCTCCAGAGGCTGTCATCCCTATTGGATTACTAAGACAGCACACTGTAAGTCAAGGTTAACGTCAGGACCGGAGTCTCTCTGCGAGAACTCCAGCCCCTTGTCTAGAAGGGAGGGAGATGGGAAGCAGAGAATGGAAAGCAAGGTGGGGAGTGGGGAGACGACGGTGAGCGGGGAAGAAACGGCAGCAAGTAAGGGTAGGGATGATGAGGAGGGACGGGAGTGGGGGGAGAATAGGAGGAGGGGGAGGAAACAGGGAGGGTAGGGCGGGGTAGGAAACACTGATCACACCCAGCTGCCAGACGTATGACCTAGCATCCCATTAACACCTACTCTTTACATCAATGCACATACTAGTAACTTATTAATACCAATTAGCTTTATACACCCTTCATATTATTATACTGTATGTATGTAATTCCATTATGTATTTCAGATTTATAAAGTACGGCTAAATTTGTTGTGGAAGCTTTCTTTGTGTGTAAATATTTAGCCTTATGATCACGTTACCACCCAGGGACGCGTGTTGTGTGATGCATGGGTGTTGGCTTCCGGAAAAAGTGTCGTAATAGAGCGAGATTTTCGTAATCAGCAGGGTATCTCGCAATCTTTTAAAATATTGGTCGAGGCTCGATTGTTACTAATACAGAGGTTGCTAGCGCCGTTTTGTGCATTAAAACAAATGATGCAAGGAAAATGCACTTGCGGCCACCGATTTTAAAGGCTGATACAAAGAAATTAGAAAGATTGAGACATGAGTGCGAATCTCGGCGTATTGTTGGCCTGCAGCCTTGGTAGCTCATCTCGCTTGCTTTCTTCTTCTCTCCTTCTCCCTCCCGTTGCGGTGACGTACGGATGTGTTTTTTACGTGTGCCAATTCTCTTGCGTTGCGCGAGTGCTTCTGCCGTCGCCAGGCGTTGTGAACGGTTATTCGGATGGGTGGATGATGCTGAGGCCGTCGCGTTGCAAGAGGAGATGAGTAAGTAAGATGTATTAGTGATTTATTGATAGTTATGACCATCGTATTATGCCCACGTGAGCATTCGTGTGTATGCGGGTCCTTGGGTCCATCCTTTGTCACACGCTGTTTTCGTATAACCACACGAACCACATTTATTTGTATTTTTCTTTTTTTAAAGTATTAGGTTTGGACTTCGAATGAGGAGTACAAAGGAGTTCAAAGGAAACCAAGCAACGACCGGTCTAGTGACCCCTCTTGACTGCTTGTCCTCCAAAACACTGAGGATCAAGTGTCCAAACAGTGGTTTAGAGTAGGTAAGGGAAAATTGGAATGGGAACTACTGCCCTGGAGCTAATGTCCGTGGCAGGATTAGGATGTTAGTAGGGGACAGATGAGTTAGTAACCAATACTAGATTTTAATTCATTCATTCATTCGTTAATTTTTAAGAAGGATTTCTATCTAACTATCTATTTATCTATCTATTGTCGGACGCCGTGATCCCCGAAAGGGTGGCCATGAACGAAACGGCTCCATGCACCTCTGTCCCCAGTCAGTCGACGCCCCTCCTCCCATCCAGCACCGCCTTCATCATATACTTCTTCACTCCATCCTTCCACTTCTCATTCGGTTTACCTCTCCCTCTCTGTCCTTCCACTTCACTGTCGTACACTCTCTTAGTGTTTCTCTTGCTTTCCATACGTTCCACATGGCCGAACCATCTCAAGGTGTTCCTTTTAGCTGAACAATGTGCGGTAATTCATTAAAGATTTTCTTTCATTTACAATAATTCGCACCTCCACCCACGTGTAACGCTTCATTGAAATAGTAATAAATATTTATTTTGAAATGGGCATTTAGAATAGTGAATTACACTGGTAATATCATTGTGGTTATTTATTAAATGTTGGTATTCTAAGTACGTGTTACTTATTACCTCGAATGAATGCTATGTTATTTCAACAACAAATTTTTTAGCTTCGACAACTGGATTTCGATGGGTTTCTTAATAGTGAGATATGAACGATAAATACGATAAAGTGGCGTATGGTGGGTCGTTGTTGGGATGGATTAGGTCATGGCTAATTGGTAGGAAGCCGAGAGTCAGCATAAATGGTGTTATAAGTTTGTTATTTCAAAGTTTAATTTCCGATAAATTTAAAAACATTTTTCCACATATAGATTTTGTTTAGTGTGTTGTCGTTTCGATAGTTTTTAATTTGAATGAGTTTGTTACATTAATTTGAACAGTAACTTTTCAGTTCGTTTTCAAGTTTTATATTTTAATTAAATCAGAATGGGATGCAGTCAAAAGTGGTGTCCCTCAGGGATCTGTATTAGGCCCACTGTTGTTTGTTATATGCATAAATGACCTTGATTTAGGTATAACTAGTAGGATAAGTAAATTCGCAGACGATACCAAAATGGAGAGAGAGATAGATTCAGATAGCGACATAGAGTGCCTCCAAAGGGATCTAGATACCTTACACGAATGGTCAGTAAATTGACAGATGAATTTTAAAATTGACAAATGCAAGGTATTAAAGATAGGGAAGATGAATACAATTGCAAAATGTAAACTAGCTAATATGGAATTAGAAAACTCAGACTGCGCGAAAGATCTGGGTGTGATTGTTAGCAATGATTTGAAATCTAGAAAACGGTGTATAAGCGTTCGTAACAATGTCACCATTATTATTGGGTTCATCTCTAAGAGTGTGAATAACAGACCTGCTGATGTTATTTTAAAACTTTACTTGTCATTAGTGTTACCCCATAATTATGTATTATGTTGTTCAATGTTGGTGTCCTTATTACTGAATGGACATAGATTCCTTGGAGAGAGTACAACGTAGAATAACAACAATTATCCATAATAATAGAAATCTTCCATATGAAGAAAGGTTGAAGAAATTAGGCTTACATTCGTTAGAGAGACGCAGAGTTAGAGGGGATATGATAAAGGTGTTCAAGTGGGTTAGTGGGATTAATAAAGGGGGCATGAAAGATGTACTAAAGCTCAATGATAGCGAAAAAACTCGAACAAATGGTTTCAAATTGGATACATTTCTTTTCAGAAAAGATGTAGGCAAATATTGGTTTGGTAACAGAGTTGTAGATATGTGGAATAGGCTTTCAAGTACTATAGTGGGATCAAGAACAATAGAAAGCTTTTAGATAGGCATATGAACGAGATGGGCTGGGTGTGAGGGGGATCTGCCGGGTGTGGGCCAATCAGCGCTCTGCAGACGCCCGTTTTCTTATGTTGACCTCTGACCGTTTTGGTGATGTCGGTCCTCATGGTGTTAGTGAGTTGGGCCTATAATTAGGCCTTATAATTAGGGTTGGGTGTGAGAGGGATCTGCCTTGTTTGGGCCAATTGTCATTCTGCAGACTCCCATGTTCTTATGTTCTTATGTTCTTATAGCTCACGGAGAGGAAAAGAACGTATGTGTGCAACTGTGCTTCGTTATTCAATTATCTATACTTGCTATTAAAATTCAGTGTTGCATATATTATTAAAATGTTAAATGTTACGCCCCTGGATAAACTACAAAGCGTATATGTTGATTTTCCCCGCCAGGTTCTAATTCCGTTTTTTGTGGAGTTGTGTGAGGGACCTGCTTATTATTCTCGTGTTTGGTGTGTATTTAAGCAGAAGAACCAGGCACAAAAGGTGATTAAAGCCAAGCAAGGGAGGCAGGGGGTGAGGGTAGGAGAAGGGGGGAATACGAGTGGAGGGAGACAGGAGTGGGGCAGGGGAAGGAAGAGAGGAAAGGAAATACGAGTTGGGGGGGGGGGGGAGAGAGAGAGAGAATACGAGTGGGGCAGGGTGGAGGGTGAGAGGAGAGGGGAATACGAGTGGGACGGAAGGAGTGAGGAGGTGAAGGAGGGATGGAGTGGAAAGGAGGGAGGGAGTCAAATGAAAAGGAGGATGTGCAGAGGGAGAGAAGGACGTATAAGGACAAAAGAAGAGGAAAAGGAGGGATGGATAATGAACAGAGACAAAGATGGAGAGCAGAGGCAGGAAAGGAGAGCAGTAGGTGGCTATGAACAAGGAAGGAAGGTACAGTTGTGGCCATGAATAATGAAACACCTTATGTTAGAAACAAACTTGTGAACAATAACTAGAAATTCCAGTTAGGCCCCTGTCACACACATCGAATTTTCGCCGTCCGCCGTGTATGGCATAGCGCCGTGCATTTCAGAGAGTGGACTGTTGGACACATGCATGACTTTTGTCATTAATGACACGGCATGACCGCGAGCCGTCCCTGCCCGGCAGTGCATTACATGAAATGTAATTTAGTGTTCCGCCTTGTCAGATTGAAATGGGCGCCGCGCCGTGGTGACTATGGCGGTCAGATGCGGCATTTTGCCTTGGTTGATGCGATTACAAGCATGCAAAAACATCCATGGTTAATTACAGGTACGGCGAATAGTTGATGCGGCTGAAAGGGGGCCTTTTGTATCCTTGTAGCTCAAGTTGTTTATCAAAATAGTTCGCCACTATATCATAATTATGTCTCTAGAAAATCGTCAAAGCTTCCTGACCACGATTGTATAAAAGAGGATGGGGATGAATTAAAGATGAAGGAGATGTATATGGAAGGATGTCAGAGTAGGAGACTGTGTAGAGTGAGGGAGTAGAGTGAGGGAGGGTGTGTAGAGTGAGGGAGGATGTGTAGAGTGAAGGAGGGTGTGTAAAGTGAGGGAGGGTGTGTAGAGTGAGGGAGGGAGTTTAAAGTGAGGGAGGGTGTGTAGAGTGAGGGAGGGTGTGTAGAGTGAGGGAGGGTGTGTAAAGTGAGGGAGGGTGTGTAGAGTGAGGGAGGGTGTGTAAAGTGAGGGAGGGTGTGTAGAGTGAGGGAGAGTGTGT
Source organism: Paralithodes platypus (assembly GCA_032716605.1). Classification (NCBI taxonomy): domain Eukaryota; kingdom Metazoa; phylum Arthropoda; class Malacostraca; order Decapoda; family Lithodidae; genus Paralithodes; species Paralithodes platypus. The sequence goes on from CM064567.1 coordinate 16,022,856, forward strand.
AGAGTGAGGGAGGGTGTGTAGAGTGAGGGAGGGTGTGTAGAGTGAGGGAGGGTGTGTAGAGTGAGGGAGGGTGTGTAAAGTGAGGGAGGGTGTGTAAAGTGAGGGAGGGTGTGTAGAGTGAGGGAGGGTGTGTAGAGTGAGGGAGGGTGTGTAGAGTGAGGGAGGGTGTGTAGAGTGAGGGAGGGTGTGTAGAGTGAGGGAGGGTGTGTAGAGTGAGGGAGGGTGTGTAAAGTGAGGGAGGGTGTGTAGAAGAGGTAAGGGGGTGCAGTTGAAAGGAGAAGCTTATTTGGAAAGGAGAAGGGAACCAGTGTGATGCAGGAAATGTAAAAAAAATGTAGGGAAACTTTAATCCCTCTTCCACATTAGTCCCTCTTCCACATTAGTCCCTCTTCCACATTATTCCCTCATCCACATTAGTCCCTCTTCCACATTATTCCCTCTTCCACATCATTCCCTCGTCAATATTATTCCCTCTTCCACATTATTCCCTCTTCCACATTATTCCCTCTTCCACATTATTCCCTCTTCCACATTATTACCTCTTCCACATTATTCCCTCTTCCACATTATTCCCTCTCCCACATTATTCCCTCTTCCACATTATTCCCTCTTCCACATTATTCCCTCTTCCACATTATTCCCTCTCCCACATTATTCCCTCTCCCACATTATTCCCTCTTCCACATTATTCCCTCTTCCACAGTATTCCCTCTCCCACATTATTCCCTCTTCCACATTATTCCCTCTTCCACATTGTGCCCTCTTCCATTATTCCCTCTTCCACATTAGTCCCTCTTCCACATTATTCCCTCTTCCACATTATTCCCTCATCAACATTATTCCCTCTTCCACATTATTCCCTCTTCCACATTATTCCCTCTTCCACATTATTCCCTCTCCCACATTATTATCTCCCACATTATTCCCTCTTCCACATTATTCCCTCTCCCACATTATTCCCTCTTCCACATTATTCTCTCTTCCACATTATTCCCTATTTTACTTTATTTCCTTTCCCACATTATTCCCTCTTCCACATTATTCCCTCTTCCACAATATTCCCTCGTCCACATTATTCCCTCTTCCACATTATTCCCTTTTCCACATTATTCCCTCTTCCACATTATTCTCTCTTCCACATTATTCCCTCTTTCACATTATTCCCTCTTCCACATTATTCCCTCTTCCACATTATTTCCTCTTTTACATTATTTCCTTTTCCACATTATTCCCTCTTCCACATTATTACCTCTTCCAAATTATTCACTGTAAAGTCTGTGTAGGGAGTGGAATTTAGCCTTTTGTCTATACTTCCTCTTCCACATGATTCCGTCTTCCACAGTATTCCCTATTCCACATTATTACCTTTTCCACATGATTCCGTCTTCCACACGATTCCGTCTTCCACATGATTCCTTATTCCACATTATTACCTCTTCCGCATGATTCCGTCTTCCACATTATTCCCTCTTCCACATTATTACCTCTTCCACATGATTCCGTCTTCCACATGATTCCCTATTCCACATGATTCCCTCTTCCACATTATTACCTCTTCCGCATGATTCCGTCTTCCACATTATTCCCTCTTCCACATTATTACCTCTTCCACATGATTCCCTATTCCACTTTATTACCTCTTCCGCATGATTCCGTCTTCCACATTATTTCGTCTTCCACATTATTCCGTCTTCCACATTATTCCCTCTTCCACATTATTCCCTCTTCCACATTATTCCCTCTGAAGGCCTGGGTCGGGAGTGGAATTTCAGCCGGGCGCTCTTCAGTTATTTCGCAAAGTCTGACCTTCAAACTCCGCTTACCGGGAAAGATGAAAGGAAAGTGGGAGGGGGAATATGATAGCCGATGTAAGAATGGCCTTCTAGTGGTGAGTGGTATAGCACAGGATACAAAATAAAATAGAGTACAGTAGATATGATAGACTGGTCTTTGAGTGGCGAATGGTAATACATGATAGAAGATTAATTATATTTTTATTCACCAACCAACTTCACTTCTCAACTCAATTAATGAAATCAACAAATACGTGCGGCACTCCAAGGACTCGAACCTAGGATACTCACATCGAAATTCCGCGCACTTATGCATTACACTATCAAAACAGTTATGATAGATATGATAGAAGATGTTAGAATGGCCTTTGAGGAGCGAGTGGTAAAACAGTCATGGTCAAGGAAAGAAGAAAATAGATATGACAGACTAGCCTTTAACACCTGCTTTTGTTATCTCCTTTTCTCTTTTTATCTGGCTTGTATCCATTTGACCCCATTCAGACTACTGTTTTAAGACGTTTACTCCCATCCAGGTGTCAATATTTTCCTTGCGAGTGGTAGCGAGCCAACATATATATATTTTTTGTTTTGACAGCAAGCTAAATTTGTACATTTTTCGATAGAAAAATTTCTCCGGCGAAGCCAGATTTCTCCATACAATGCTGGCTCGCTATCGCTCGCCAGGAAAATATTGACACCTGGATGGCAGTAAACGTCTTAAAACAGTTGGCTGAATGGGGCCGAATGGATACAAGCCAGAGAAAGAGAGAAAAGGAGAGAAATACAAAAAAACAGGTCACTCCCCTTTAAGTGGCGAGTGATAATGCAGTGTACAGACAGATGGAAAGACAATAACATAGGCAGACAAAATCAGAACAAACTAATGGATAAACAGGTATCTAGACAGACACAAATTAATATACAGATGGTTCATATAATCAGGAATGTCGGTTTTGGAAAATCGTGTGAAAAGAGTAATTATAATAACCAGACTATACTGTCAAAATGCGTCATAATTCTTATATTAAGGGGTGAAAGTGTCCCCTGAGTCTGGTGTGTATTCAGATCTCTCTCTCTCTCTCTCTCTCTCTCTCTCTCTCTCTCTCTCTCTCTCTCTCTCTCTCTCTCTCTCTCTCTCTCTCTCTCTCTCTCTCTCTCTCTCTCTCTCTCTCTCTCTCTGTGATACGACCTCTCCTGGAGTATACTGTTCAATTCTGGTCTCCAGCACTCAGGAAACATATAGAGCGACTGGAAAGCGTACAAGCTAGGGCTACAATGCTTATTCTATCGCTTAGATTCCTTAGAAGAATGAGCTATGATAATCGGTTGAGAGCTCTTGATCTCTTCCCGTTGGAGACACGCAGACTACGAGGTCAGCTCATTGAAGTTTTTAAAATACTTAATGGGTTTGACAATGTGGATTGTAGCAAAATGTTTAGTCTCAATATGAATACAACACGCAACCATGGCATGACATTAGAATTGAAAAGGTTCAGCACTAGTATCTATGAAAACCTTTTCACATATAAGATCTGTTTTACCTGGAACAAACTTCCCTTCGAAATTGTAAATAGTTCCGCAGTAGAGCACTTCAAGAAGAGAGTAGATAGTAATTTGCACACTCTGTAAAGAGTGAAATACACTAAACAGTACGTCTCTCTCCTTCCACTTCGAGTATCTCCTCGGAATGGACCGCAAGGTCTCTGAGATACTAACTATTCTGTGTAACTCCGTTTAACTCCATTCACCCAAGGCTAAGTGGATTTCCGTACCCCTTTAAAAGTTACATGGTGTGGGGAGTGATCAAAGTAACATGGTGTGGGAAGTGATCAAAGTCAGCCTCCCACACAAAGGAATATATAACCTCCTTGTGTCGGTGGCTATTAATTGATGCTACTCTGTATTTTATTTTTATTTCTGTTTTTGTTTTTTTCTCGTTTTTTTTTTGTGGGGGGGGGGGTATGAAAGAGCTGAGGGTACTCGCGAGGGGGCTTTTAACTTGGTATTTTGTAGTTGGAAGCTGTATGTTTTTGCCCAGACTTCGTTATTTAATTAACTTTTTTTAACCCCTTGCGGATTCTGATATCTATCTATATATCTCTATATCTATTTAATATATTTTAAAAGTCACACTAGGAGTTAAGTGTAAAATCATGGAGTAAGTCAGTAAGGCCACGGTAATGATGTAACTTGAGGACGGAGGGAGCAGTGAAGTGGTGGCCAAGAGGCTCAAAACATGTTTTTAAAGTTTTTAAAGACTTCAGAGGCTGGGATTGAGGTTTATTTTTGTTAGTTACTTAAGTAGTTTGCTTTTATATTCCCGTTATGCAATCATAATTACATTTTGGACGATTTTATGAAATAAGCACTAATCATTAAACTAAGAGATACTCTTCCTTCTTAAGTAAATGACTTCCAGGATGCAAAATATCATGGGCGAAGAAAGCCTTGGGTACAAACCATCTTGGGTGTAAAACATCATTGATATTACAAAGGAATATATAAAATACAAACAACAATAGCTAGTGAAAGTCTTGGGTACAAAATATCATGATATAGAAAGTCTTGGGTACAACACATTGTGCTCTACTCGCACAATGCAAAACGAAAGAGATTCACGAATGTTTATGAGTGACCATACTGTGTATTTATTAAGTTGGTTGCCCTATTCCTGTACAGGCATAGCCCCTCTCACCCCTTAGGTTGGATAAAGTATTAACACGGCAGCATTCCCCACTTGTTGAGTGTGGAACTTTGACCATACCTGTTACTCCTCAACTCCCACGACTACCATTATACCCTCACAGACAATCATAACACCGGTCATAACAACAACTCGGCCCCCTTCATAGTCCTGTTACACCTCAACTCCAACGACTACCATTACACCCTCACAGACAATCATAACAGCGGTCATAACAACAATTCGGCCCCCTCAAAGTCATCACCACCACTATGTCCGACACGTTTCCCCGGTAATATTGGCTGGTAATAGGACACTAGAGTCGTGTCCTAACTTGGTTATCCCGATGACGATATTACTCAGCCGGGCATGTGATTCCTACACACCAAATAGTTTACCTACTGTAGAACAGTCAATTTGTCATCTAAATCTAAGGAGCTAATACAAAGCAATTGTGGTCATGCAATGCTGGCTATCAGCTGTACACAAGACACAATTACTTGTAATTTAACTCATTACTTTAGGGCTCTTAGTGGAAGTATGTCTTTTGTAATCTGAATACATCATCTGAAGCCAAATGACCTACCCCTGTAGGCATAGACTGGCATAACATGTAAGCAACAGCCTAGAAAGACGAGGGACCAGGTACTTCGGTTCGATCTCAAAAATAAAGAATTTGACGACAGAGGAAGCCCAAGACAGGGTCGTCTGGCATGCCGCCATTTAGGAGGTAAGCATGAAACCGCACTCTCTGTGGACGAACGGTCTTTAACCCTCTCCGACATATGACGCGATTTTGAGCCTATTGGGGATACTTTAAAGCCTTTGTTACCATCAGGGTTATTTAGAAACCTTTAGTTTAGTTACTTCAACCTCTGCAGTTGTCTTTGAGTTAGCTGTGAGCAGAAAACTAATTTTGGAGAGGTAATTATAAGAGTGAGAGAACTCTATTTCTTATTGCTAATCTGGCAACCTCTGCGTCATATGTGCGTGAAAGGGTTAACCCTTTCTGTACCGGTGATGTCTTTTTCTCTTTTAATATCAGCTTCATTTAGACGTTTTTATGAAGTTTAGAAAGGATATATGGTACCTAAAATTATTAACCGAGATAGTCTGCTGCCAATTAATGTGTAGACGCCCTTAACCTGACAAGCGCTAAATAGACCTAGGGGCTAGGGTAGTTATTTGTGCATTTCTAGCCTTGGATTCTGACAGAATTCGTTATATTTACAATATAGAGCATTATTTGTTTTCGGTATGCTTTTATTTTACATATATGATGTATATATGAACCTTCAAGAGTGCTAAAATAAATGGGAAAAGCATTTGGGTGGTGAAAAACGAAGATATTGGCCACCCGGTCATAATCTCAGGCGAGAGAGAGCCACAGGCAACCCTCCTCTCTCGCTGTCTGTGAGGTAACTGAGACGAGCGGGGCGGTGTGGGCCGGTGTCTGGGTGTTGCATAACGATCTTTTCTGCAACCCACTTGTGCTACATTATCGCGGGAGAGAAAAATAACCGATAAATGATGATAATAAGAGGAAAAATAGGTGATAATTGAGGAGGGGAGGGAGGGGGGAATAAGGTGGGGAAGGAGGGGAGGGGGGTGGGTGAGATTTACATGGATGAGTACTGGAGGGGAATTATCTCACCTAGAGACAAATTCCTTTGTTTTGATAGGCCCTTTTTTTTTATGGAAGGCTTTTTTTATGGTCTTGCTTCCGTGAGGCCTATCGCGTTCCCTATAGGAAGCCTTCCGTGAGGCCTATAGCGCTTGCCGGGTTAATAGGAGAGAGAGAGAGAGAGAGAGAGAGAGAGACTGTATATACCTGTACTACATATCCATATGCCAGCTTATATATCACAGCCTTCATCATAACATTTACACAACACGCTTTTATGGAAACGTGTAGAGCAATTATGGGCTTCAACATTCATTTTCCCCTATCACATATTAAAATAAACACGTGGAATCGGTATTTATTTTGTATTCAAACATGTATAGATGAATTGGTACTTTTATTAATGATTTTCTAGGGGATGGGAGTGGGGGGTGGGGGGGGGGGGGAGGTTTTTAGTTGGGCCCCCTTCTCCATTATGGTTGCCCCCATTACTTTTGAGGGTTGGAATAATTCGCCCATTACTTTGGCGATTTTAAGATCTTTCGTGCCATCGAGAATATGAAAGTTGAGTAGAAACGGGTTAACAATGCCATCCACCATACCCCATCCCCTAATCCACCCTTGCACACACACACACACACACACACACACGCACACACACATACAAACACACACACACACACGTACACACATACCGTCCACAGTAGCCAATTCCCTGACACCAAAATAAGGTCAGAGGTAATGTTCTTGGTCTGCTCGTTCCCACCACAAAACATTCTCCCTTATACTGCTGCTATTAGGTGGTGGTGGTGGTGGAGATAGGTGGTGGTGATGGTGGAGATTATGGGGCTGGAGTGTTGGTGGTTGTGGTGAGGCGTAGTTGGTGGAGTGTTGGTAATGGTGATGGTGGAGTGTTGGTAATGGTGGTGGTGGAGTGTTTGGATAATAGTTGTGGTGGTGGTGATGTTGGAGGTGGTAGTGGTGGAGGTTGTGGGGCTGGAGTGTTGGTGATGGTCGGAAATGATGGTAGGGGCGATAAAGTGGATGTGATACTGGTGAAAAGTTAGAGATACAGGAGGAAAGCCGATATATATATATATATATATATATATATATATATATATATATATATATATATATATATATATATATATATATATATATATATATATATACAGTATATATATATATAATTATATATATATATATATATATATATATATATATATATATATATATATATATATATATATATATATATATATATATATATATATATATATATATATATATATATATATATATATATATATATACCGGTATATATATATATATATATATATATATATATATATATATATATATATATATATATATATATGTGTAGTAAAACTCGCTAGGAAAATTGAAACAATGGAACACCAAGCTTACGTCTATTCTCTCAAGACATCTTCAGGGTAATACGAAAGCTTGGTGTTCCATTGTTTCAATTTTCCTAGCGAGTTTTACTACATAATTTGATCACACGTATTTGTGATTTTACCTCCATATATATATATATATGTGTGTGTGTGTGTGTGAAATACTGCCCATGAACATATAACAAAGGACTGAGACCAGATACTGCAAGGAAGCCGAGCAATACAAAGAGGAAGAGTAGGAAATGACAGGGCAGTATGGCACGCAAATATAAAGGAATGCAAAGAGTAATACAAAGAAGAAAGCTGGGAAATGAAAAAGTAGTATGGCTCACAAATATACAGGAATACAAAGAAGGGTGGGAAAGGAAAGGGTAGTATATCACTCAAATACAAACGAATACAAATTGGAAGGGTGGGCAATGAAAGAGTAGTATGGCTCACAAATATATAGGAATACAAAGAGGAAGGGTGGGAAAGGAAAGGGTAGTATATCTCACAAATACAGGAATACAAAGAAGAAGGGTGGGAAAGGAAAGGGTAGTATGGCTCACAAATATACAGGAATACAAAGAGGAAGGGTGGGAAAGGAAAGGGTAGTATATCACTCAAATACAGGAATACAAAGAAGAAGGGTGGGAAAGGAATGGGTAGTATGGCTCACAAATATACAGGAATACAAAGAAGAAGGGTGGGAAAGGAATGGGTAGTATATCACTCAAATACAAACGAATACAAATTGGAAGGGTGGGCAATGAAAGATAAATATGGCTCACAAACATAAGGGAATACACAGAGGAATACAAACTGGAAGGGTGGGAAATATAAGGGTAGTATGGCACACAAATAGGCGGCATAATTTATGAGTGAGGCGGCAGCGGTGGGGCGGGGAGACCATAACAAGTTAGTGTGAGAGGCATTGTGTAGGCCAAAATGAATTTATGGTTCAGGGGAGGAAGACAATGGAAAAATGAAAAGTCGAAAGAAAGAGGAGACTGGTGCATGGAATAGACGATTGAATATTTGAATTGTTTTTATTAATTGTAATTGTTGATCTATTTATATATTTATTTGTTTATTTATTTTATTTGTATATCTTATTTTTGCCAAAACATGTACGGCATTATACAAACGGTTTATAAAGAAATAGTGTTACATTGGCTGAGCCGTTTGAGAGTGCAATGATTGTAAATGGCACTCGACCACTGGGTGATTGGTTAAAGTATGGGATGTCATTCTGAACGACTGTGGTTCGAATCCTAAACCTTTATTCATTTAACTCATACATGATTGTGAGATATTCTACAAACAAATGATACCGCTATGCTTGCCAGGGTAAAAATGTAGTGTAATAACTTTGTCCCGAGTAACGTGAGGTTGACTGTAACAATCCCTTGTAATGTACTCTTAAGAAGGGGGGGGGGGGAGTCGCTTTTTCTGGATCCCCTTCTCCCTCATGTTTAGCAGATTAGTTTTGAGATTTTAAGAGTTTGTTCCATTAGTTTATTAATTTCAAGACCTTTCGCCCCATATCTGAGTCAGTATTAACACCTTTCGTGCCATTTAGGTGTCGATTTTTTCCTGGCGGGCGATAGCGAGCCCTTAATTAAGATGGAACCGGCCTTCGGCTGGGACATTTTTTACCGATAAATGTACAAAGTTATCTTGAAATAGGGTCTAAGGGGTGTAATTTTAAGCTTGATGAGATGTCTAGCGAGGAAACTAAAAAAAATACATTACTATATAAATACATAGACCAAAAAACAAGCACTACCCCCCTTAAACATGGGTCCTACGAATTGGTATGGAATAAACGTTCCCCAACTAGGATTTTCCTTCTCCTGTATACAGTATATGGGAAAAGGTTGGTTAGCTTCTATCACGCCGTTATCAAGTGGGTTAAAGTGTCGGGTGTCATTCTAATTGACTGCGGGTTGAATCCGGACTGAAGCCTAAACATACATAAATTGAATAGTGGTTCAAATACAATACAGTCGCTATTTGGTTCTGGAATGCCGTTGGGTATGTGGAAGGCACCGCGATGAAGGTAATTAAACATATGAAAAATACCGTCCCAGTTTCTCTAGAAGATGGTGAAGGTTGGTTCTGATGACTATCTGGTTGCCAGCTCATATCCCTATCACTTCATTGCGCGTCATATTTTGATGAATCATATATTATATACCTATTACTACAAAACTGTAATCAAGCAACTTTGATTGGCCGAACTATTTTGAATTCAAAGCGTATATTTATCAGCCACATAAAAATTAATAATAAAGTAAGTGGAGAAACAATAGACCTCAAAGCAAATGAATAATAAAGTAAAGTGGAGAAACAATAGACCTCAAAGCAAATGAATAATAAAGTAAGTGGAGAAACAATAGACCTCAAAGCAAATTAATATTAAAGTAAGTGGAGAAACAATAGACCTCAAAGCAAATTAATATTAAAGTAAGTGGAGAAACAATAGACCTCAAAGCAAATTAATATTAAAGTAAGTGGAGAAACAATAGACCTCAAAGCAAATTAATAATAAAGTAAGTGGAGAAACAATAGACCTCAAAGCAAATTAATAATAAAGTAAATGGAGAAACAATAGACCTCAAAGCAAATTAATAATAAAGTAAATGGAGAAACAATAGACCTCAAAGCAAATTATCGTAGCACGCAGTAAATATTGAGAAGTGGAAGGTATGGAAGAGAAGTCAAAATATATTATATGGTACAATCCTTAAGGGGAGGCAGTTGGTTTTTCGAGTCCTCCTCCTCCTCCCTCATGTTTAGCCCTATTAGTTATGAGATTTCAAGACATTCGCCCCATTAGTTTGGCGATATTCAGACCTTTTGCCCCATTTCTTTGTCAATATTAAGACCTTGCTTGCCATTTAGGTGTCGATTTTTATCCTGGCGAGCGATAGCGATCCTGTAATTATAGAAGTAAGTGGCCTTCGGCTGGGATATTTTTCTACCGAAAAATGTACAAATTTACATCGAAGGGGGGTCTTGTGAGTCTTCTTTTAAGTTCAATGGAGGTATAGAGAGCAAACGAAACCCCTCCTTAAACCATTGAGCCGAACCAGTAAATTATGCTGCACAATACCGTCTGAGCTCCCTTAACACTGAGTTTAATTAACTGCACATACTCTTTTAAATTCCATTCCAAATATCTCCCTGCAATGGGCTGCCAGGTCTTTGAATTACTGTATATTCTTTGTGTATGCTTGTAACTTTTGAATTATTTATTTTCGTCAAAAATATTAATTTCTAGGTTTTTCCCCTTCATGGAAAATATAATTAAGAAAGAAGCTGTTTGTGTCCTATTTTTCTGTCCTTCTCTCTGTCTCGGATCTCACTATTTCTCCTAGAATATATATTAAATAGATCCCATGTAAAAAAAAAAAAAACACTTTATCTCTCCAACATTTACTCCTATCCCAGTCTGTTGATTCCGTTGAAGTCTAGAATTTAAAAGAAAATTTTAGAATTATTGCGGCAGACGACACGCGCGTGTGTGTGGGTGTGTGTGTGTGTGTCTTTTGTTTTTTTGTTTTTTTAGGCAGCGGTTATTCCACTCCTTGTATTCTGCCGCTCCACGGTTCTTGCTCTTAGTATTCAGTAGTTTTTTTTTTCCTGAAAGCTCGAGAAAATTGCTGTGGCACCTTTTGAATGTAGTTCGTGAAATACTTCTTTCTTTTCTGTTTTGAAACTGGAAAGTGCATGCTCCATTTGTGTGTTTGTGTGTGTATGTGTGTGTGTGTGTTGTCTCTGTTTCGTGTTATTGTACTTATCCTTTCAATCAAATGACGCTATGTCAATATTAATCTAGCTACCTCAAGACAAATTAATTTGATTTAATAAGCACTGTCTATGTTAGAACGTTACTTGAGTCTTTTCTGTGATTATTTCTAAGCCTGAATAAAATCGTCCGTCAGTAGATGTTTTAACGTATAGATAATCACCATCTAATTAAAATGGTTTACGGATATTTTCGTTCCCCTCCTATCGTTGCGCTTCATTATTTCCAGTTCTCCGTTCTGCCGTGTTCCCGTTTTCTTCCACCTGTTTCCCGGAATATTCATTAGCCTAAAGAGGTCTGAAAAACCATTTTGTCATACTTGGAGACTCTGGTCTTTGTCTCAGTCTTTTCCTCTTCTTTGTGTGCCTATGTCTCTCGCTGTCTTTGTTTCATTCACATGCACCACATTAGAGATTGTGCATTAAAGTTTGGCTCATCTATATAATTTGCTAGAATTCCTCACTGGCTCTCACTCTGGCACTTGGCGATAATTCCACTTGTTATGGTCCAATTGTATACGCTGATAAACTATCCAACTCTTGTGTTTATCTATTTATCTATCTATCTATCTATCTATCTATTTATCTATGTATAGTATCAATCCATCTATCTATCTATCTATCAAGCTGTCTCTCTCTATCTATCTATCTATCTATTGATTTGTGTAGAGAAGAAAATTTATTACATCTTCTAAGAGTTGAGGGATTGTTTTTAGTCTGCTCCCTTGACATCCATCAAGCTTAAAATAATACCTCCAAGATGCCTCCTTCGATAAAAATGTGTACATTTTTCGGTAGAAAATTCTCCCGGCCAGAGGCCGATTCTTTCTGAAATACAGGCTCGCTATCGCTCATTAGGAAAAAATCGACCCATTAATGGCAAGAAAAGTTATATATTGTACATAAATGGGGCAAAACGTCTTATAATCGGCGAACTAATTGGGGGAACGTCTTAAAATCTAAACAATAATGGGGCAAAACATGAGGGAGATGGGGGTTGAGAAAAATATAAACTTTAAGTGAAAATCTGCCCTAAAGCTAAAGTGTAGTGAGCGAGTGTTGTGAGCAGGAATGCAGTATATAGACTTGGAGCTTGGCCAACAGTCAGATGTGGAGGATCTTGTGGGTCCTTTTGGCAATGGTTGTGATGGTGTAGTTGTGGTGGTGGTGGTGGTTGTAATGGTGGCGGTGGTGGTTGTAATGGTGGCGGTGGTCATATTGGTGATGGTGGTGGTGGTGGTGGCAATGGTTGGGGTAGTGGTAATGGTGGTGATGGTGGTCGTTGGTGTAGTGGTAATAGTGGTGGTGGTTTTATTGGTGGTGGTGGTGGCAATGGTTGGGGTAGTGGTAATAGTGGTGATGGTGGTCGTTGGTGTAGTGGTAATAGTGGTGGTGGTTTTATTGGTGATGGTGGTAGTGGTAGTGGTGATAATGGTAATGGTGGTGGTGGTGATGGTATTGGTAGTGGTGGTAGTGATAATAGTAATGGGGGTGATGATAATTGTAATCCTATGATCGTGGAATAGTTGTCAAAAGTAGTCATCAACATTACTAAGCCTTCGAATGCACAAACAATTTCCTAAAGTAAATACAGTAATCTAGCATAATAGCAATATCTAAATCATATCTTGAATAAGATATATAATATAATTTGTTATTTACCAACCTCACGTATTTAAAAGGCTAATTAGTATCGTCGTAAGAAGAAATGATAATACATTTTAATACCCCACAACCTAATTTCTTCATCTTCTTGTTAACCCCTTAAGAATTATGACGCATTTTAACAGACTTGTTTTATGTTTCCTCCCTAGCCCACTATCAAGCTTACACAAATAAAATAAATAAATAAATAAATAAATAACAAATAAAAACAACCCTCTGAGGTTTAGGGAGGAAAGTAAATAATATATACAGTATATAGATCATATAATAATATATACAGTATATAGATCATATAATAATATATACAGTATATAGATCATATAATAATATATACAGTATATAGATCATTTAATAAAACGCAAATATATAACAATTTCGCCTTAACATAATAATACATCATATGGCAAGCCAAAATTGATTTGTGAGATCAAGCCCGAGAGTCGCTGACCGAAAGAGTGGAATTCAGTGACAACAAAGCCCACTATAGTACATTCATTATAGGTAGGCCATAATTGTAACCCATAGCCTCTGTAACTCACAATGGTCTAAGGGAGCCCACCTCGCTTTTTTCTCTTTCTCTTCCTCTCTCTTTGGCTTTTATCCATTCGGCCCCATTCAGCCTGTTTTAAGACGTTTACCCCCATCCAGACGTCAATATTCTCCCGCGAGCCAGCATATATATATATTTGTTTTGACAGTAAGTTAAATTTGTACATTTTTCGACAGAAAAATTTCTCCGGCGAAGCCGGATTTCTTCATACAATGCTGGCTCGCTGTCGCTCGCCAGGAAGAAATCGACACCTGGATGGGGATAAACGTCTTAAAACAGTTGGCTGAATGGGGGCCGAATGGATACAAGCCAGGGAAAGAGAGAAAAGGAAAGACAGATAAAAAAAAAACGGTGACCCCCCTTAAGGCAAATGTCCTGTAAATGTCCACACCTATTCCCTGACAAACTCTTTCCTAATGGTGGAAATAGTAGCTCGATTACTCTAGTCGTTTGTGTGAGTTATAAAGGTTAATATTAGAGATTTTTGGCCTTCTTATTTGGAACAGGGCATAGTAATTCCCAATCCAATGCACGGGAAGGTTTCCACTGCACATTAATGGAATCTGTGAATATATACAGGAGGGCGCTGTCTGTTCACGGTCAAAGAGTTATCTCTCTCTCTCACTGCCTTTGTTGATAAGCGTCACACACACACACACACACACACACACATGTGAAAAGAGTTGAAATTAACACAGATATATGAAACATATAGAGAGACAGTCAAATACCCACCCCAAGGCAAAATAGAGAGGCGGATGGACTTCATCAGGCCACAGCCATCCGCCGTAATCGGTTTTCTGTTATAACTGTGGCAAACCGGCTATCTCTATAATACCTGGTGTAGAGTGTTTGCCCTAAAAGAAAAAGTAGTATAGTACTAATGAAATAGTCAAAATCAGGGGGTTGACAAATTCGGGAATCAATTTTGTAGTCAGAAGTAGAGTAGACAAAATCAGTTAGTTCAAATTGGGGAAGTCACACATACACACACACACACACTAGCTATAAGCTATCAGTACACTGGTGTTGTTTTAGCTCCTTCCAAAGGTTTTTATTCAGCTAATGAATGACCTCTCGAAGATTTTATAGCTGTATTTAGTGGCCCTCGACTTCGACAGATCTTTAAGCTAATTTAAAATATAAATATTTACTAAAAAAAAAAAATCGAAGTACCGGTACGGTACTGAAAATGTCAATGCTCTTCTTTTACTGTGAGAGGCCTTTCATAAGCTGAGTATAATCGTTTGTTGCTAGCAAGAATTAGGTATACAGGCCATTATCATAGCGAAACAAACACACTAAGTGTTTTATAGCGAAAAAGGTACTTGGGGGTGTTTTGTTTAGATAGAGAGATGTTTAGGGAGCAAACTCCCCCCCCTCCCCCCCATACTTAACTTACCCAATGTTAGCCAGGTTTTGCTAAGGTGTGGAATAATAGTTAGCAAACTGGAATATACTCAGAGTTGGGAGTATAGTATAGTCGGGGGAAAGGTTGTCCATGGAATTCTGAGCAAGAGTTAATAATGAAATACCAAAGCCCACTGGATTGTGTGTGTGTGTGTGTGTGTGTGTGTGTGAATACAAATGAGATTGTGTGAATGAGTGACATTGTGTGTGTGTGAGTGCAAATAAAAGTAAAATAGCGTGTGTGTGTGTGTGTGTGTTATGTATGTGTGAAGTAGGAAAATAGATAGAGAGAGTGTGTATGTGAGAGAGTGGGTGAGTGAGAGGGAGAGTGAAAGTGAGAGCTAGAGGGGAGTGAGAGAAAAAATGTAGTGATAGGGGAGAACGGGTGGAAACAATAGGTGGCTATGTAAAAATGCGAGGGGGCGGATAATACATTGGGTAGGTCTAGGAAACAAAATCTTAGTAAACGGTTATGGTGAAAGTTTGACATGTAATGAGAGAGAGAGAGAGAGAGAGAGAGAGTGTGTGTGATAGATAGATGGATAGATACGGTGAACCCATACGTTCCCATTGTCCAGAATAAATTGGTTCTATTTAACGCCGCGAAAGAAATTGTCGAGGTAGCCATAATACTAGTAATAATAATAATAATAATAATAATAATAATAATAAAAATAATAGCAATAGTACTCTCGAATAAGTGGTAAAATCAATTAATAATACTGTAAATTTCACGTTGTACCGATGACAAATAAGAAAGTATCCCTCTTTATTTCCGTCTGCCATTTTCTATTTCGTTTCAACAATTGATTACAGAAAATGTTCAAAGAAACAACACCATATTGGGATGGCCTGGCAGCTACATATCCCGTACTGCCACTCTCAAACATCCCATCCTATCTTTATCTCTTCAACCATATTATTATTGTGCTTTGGTGTTATATTTAATGTGGAAGGAGACAAAAAGGCAAAATGGCTGTAACAAGTCCCCCCCCCCCCCCTTCCCCAGTTGAAAGAGAGACAAATCCAAGGTACTGTACGTTAGAGTCAAGAAGTCTGAACACACGGAGCTTGATGCAGTTCAAGTCATAGGGTGAGAGAAAGACAGATTGAGGGAGAGAGTTCCAGAGCTGATATACAGAGCTAATGTGATACAAATATTGCAATACAAATAATAACAAGCTTTGAATTTTGCAGGTTTTGTCTATGGCTATTAAAGATTATATGTTTTACTATAGGTAGCGCCAACGAACTTGACAATAATCTTCATCCCTGACCTCTCTGTAACTCAAAAGGGCCTTGAGCAAACTGGCTGTAAATATCCACACCTATTTCCTGATGGACTCTTCCCAAATGATAGAAACTTCAGCCTGTTTGCTTTCATTCATTTCGAGTTAAAGAAGTTAAGGGGTCAAGATTATTGTCAAGTTCGCTGTTGCTACCTATAGATACATATGAAACTAAAAAGTGGTACCAGGTAAGACACGATTTTTGAGCGTGACTGAACTTCCATCAATAATAATAATCTTCGAATCATTTGATGTATGTGAAGCAATAGATTAATCATTTTACAGCACAATAGTATAATAATTAATATTGTATAATAAGCCGTATGCTCTATACTTACTACATAAACATAATACTATTATAAACAATAGTAAATAGTTATGTAGTAAAGAAAACATCTCTATTGAAAGCATTTGCCTCTACAACGAGAATTACACATAGGAAACGGAGCTTCGAACCCAACTGAAGCCGAGCTATCGACCGAAAGCTCCAGTGTATTCCGTACGTCAGTTATCTAAAACATCTGCTTAACTCTCCAATGAATATATTCGTTGTTAAGCAATAATTATACTTCATATGATATATCAATGTAAATTAAAAATAAACGGTTGAACAATTGTGTTTAGTTGATACTGAATTAACGTAGCTTTACAAAGGATAGCCAATATTAAGACTTACCACCAGTTTACCCTCGCCAGTGTAGTTTATGTGTGTCAGTGTATATCGTCTGTTTCATTTATCTTCGCCCGGATGTTCGGTGCTCACAGGTGAAGCTTTGGGGAGATTTAGATAGTAATGTTGGAACCTGACAGTGACCGCCGCGTGTGTGTGTGAGAGGTAGAGGTCGACTTTGTTCGCGGTGATTTATAGTGTATTCCGGCCTTCATCTCCCATCCTAACTTACGACAGTGTATATAAGGTGAGGCAAAGTGTGTGCTTGGCTCCAAATATAATATCCTTTGACTGTAACATTTGGTGGAGGTGATAAATGTGTGTCGGTTGCCTGCTGCCATGACACCCAAACATTGTTGTAGTAACGATCATAGCGTTTGGCCCATCTTCACAACTTCAACTCTATTTTTATATCTTGATAAAAGACAAACAAAACATACTGGTAAACCTGACTTTTTGGACCGACAGCGATTTCAGTAAGTTTTATTTTGTTTTTTGTAATTTTTCCTTCAGATATAGTGTTGTTTTATACTGAAGAGGAGCGGAAATGAGTGTTTACCCATTATCCAACAATCTAAAAACACGCCACCCACTAGTGGGGAGGGCTATGAAGTTCAGGGAAAATGAGGGGTTAAAAGGGTAAAAATACAATAATATAGCGTTTTGTATCAAAACTTGGCTCGGGTTTTCCCAAATTGCAAACCCATACAACCCAATTTTGTGAATACCTGAGCCAACTTTTGACGAAAGCTGGCTCGGATTTCACAGGGTGGAGTGGGTAGCCTAATATTTCTTGTTATAAAATATTCAAACTTTGGGAAGACATTCCTAAACCTAACAACCTTACCTAACCTACGTTATTATGTCTAATAATTTCACTATACGATCTAAACCATTATTATTGTATTTAACAGGAAGTACGCGAGGTAAGTGATGGTGGTATATGGGCAATATGCGTAATGGAGTTAAGATTCTGCCCCCCTCTTACCCCTGACTAAATCTACGGTTTTCACTCCACCCCAACTGGATTTCCTACCGTTTTAAAACCCCCCCAGCGGGGGTTGGGGGCGGCAGCCCCCACCCCTAATACTATGTCAGGTTAGGTAAGTGTTTAGTTAGGCTATGTCTCTCTGAAACAGTGTAAATCCGTGTCACCTCTAGATTGATAGACTTTTTCAAGGGGGATCGGATGCCCTTATAATCCATTTCCGCATATTGCCACCTATACCAATCACTTTACCTCGTTGTACTTCCTGGTAAATGCAATAATATTTTTTTTAGCTCGTATAGGTGCAATTATAGACATTTACCAACCTATCCTAGTATTATGGGTGGGGGCTGCCACCCCCGCTGGTTGGGTTAGAATTTATTATTATTTTTTTTTTTTAATGTTCTAGGCTATTAGCCTAACCTAACAACCTTACCTAACCCTAACCTAGTATTGGGTGGTGTCCTGCTGCCCCCACCCCCCGCTGGTTGGGTTATTTTTTTTTTTTTTTTTTTTTTTTATTTTTGTTTTATGGCTAGCTAGTGCCTAACTTAACAACTAACCTAACCTAAACCTATATATGGGTTGGGGCTCTGCCCCCAAACCCCCTTCTTTGTTGTTTTATTATTATTTTTATGTGCTAGGCTATTGCCTAACTTAAAACCTAACCTAACCTAACCTAGTATCTGGTGGGGGCTGCCGCCCCCACCCCCCGCTGGTTGGTTACTGGCTGAAAAACTTATTATTTTTTATAGCCTAGGCCTATACATGTATTTTAATGAAGCGTTTTTTTTTTGTTCTCCCTTATAATAACATTTCAGCTCTTAATGGCCTTATAGCACTGATGTATATGCTCTATTAACCGGACCTATTAGCGACAGACTCGATGGGGGCTAACTGTCGTCCCAAAACATCAGATAACCAAAATACGAATGAACAACACTGACTAAAAGGATTTAACGTCGGGACTGTGTGTTAAATCACAGTTATACTACCCCTATTTTGTGCTATCTTTGGTCACGAATGGGGTTCATATTATTATGATTACACTTATTATGGTTTGATGATGCGCGGAATGTATATTTGACTGACATATATACAATGAATTATTACAAACTTCGGCGACCCATAAACAGGCAACGTGACTGGGTTTTAGACCGTCGCCACCCTAAACAGGGACGTGACTGGTTCTTAGACCGGTCCGTGAGACGGTTAGTTTTCGGTTACGTTAAGTGAGGCTAGTTTTGGTGTAAGGCCTAATGTTACAAATAAACTAAAATGCGAACGTCCTCGGGATTCAACACTGTTTAGCAATAAATAAAAAACAACAACTTACCTGAAAACACTAGTACTGGTGGTGATAAATTTGTTATCAAAATCGTTTTTCCAGTTCCTTTCCGCTCTGCTGGAACCATCCAAAAACACGCTAAAAGGTGTGTTTTGAAGGGGGGAGGGGTAGTATAACTGTAGATTTACCGTGTCTCATTATTTGTGTTATAAGTGTGTTCCCTTGACCCTCATCAAACTTAAATAATGACGCTCAAGACCCCCTTTGCAGATATATTTGCAGGCCGGTCCATCCCTAATTTTGCATGGCGTTGGCTACGCTCGCTAGTTAATAAATCACACCTATCTTGCACAAACAGTTCTTGATCCGCCAAAAATGGGGCAAATGTTTTAAAATCTCAAAACTAATGGGGCTATACATGAGAGAGAAGGGTTTCAGAAAACCCCCATCTTAAGATTGCTGGCCTTATTATAGTGAACAGATTATAGGATGGTGTAAATCTATGTACCAGTATGTTAAGAGTGGTCTATAGTGTGTGTGTGTGTGTTTTATGCGAAACTGTGGTTTAATGTGAGAATATGTTTTATATGTGTTAAAGATGGTGCACACATTTTAGAAGGAAAGAAATTAAAAAAAGAAGGGGGGGAGAGAGCGAGAGCGAGAGCGAGAGCGAGAGCGAAGATTTGGGGACAGAAGTAGGTCGCTTACAGAGACAAGCTCCCAGAAGTTTGTATTGGATACCTTGTGTGCCAACATAAAGTGCTGTAAGGGTTACGAAAAAAAACTCATACACCTGAAATAAGACAAATGGGAAGATGATAATTGGTCTTGAGTAGCGAAGCTTAGGTGCGAATTTCGGTGTGAGTACCCCAGCTTCGATCCTTGGAGTCCACAGTTTACTTTAATTTATTTCACAAGTTAGTTTATTCTGTCAATATTTCGATTCACACCACAGCTGGAATCTCATTTCTAAGGTAGGTTTGGTTCCTATCATTCTATGCTTCATTGTCTATATACTTTTTATCCACCGAAAATATATTTTTTCCTTGGGTTTTTTTATTTATTTGTTTATTTTTTTATTTGTTAGCATTACCCTAACCTAAAAACCTACCTAACCTACCTAAATGTTTTGGGGGCTGTTATGTTAGGTTAGTTTTAGGTTAGGTTAGGTAGGTTGGTTTTTGTTAGGTTAATCCTAAAAAAAACAAAAAAAAAAACCCCCAGAAAAAAATATTTTCCGGTGGATAAAATTATATAGCAATGATCATAGAATGATAGGAACCCAAAACTACCGTTAAAAATGAGATCCCAGCTGTGGTGTGACTCGTAAATATTGACCGTTTATCTTAATAAATAAAGGTCAATGTTTGTCTGTTTGTCAGTTACCCCGATCTCCCTTACCTTTTTACAAACTCCTCCCCAGTTTTTGGTGCCAGGTGGGAGTGGGGGCACCGTTTGAAAGCCAGGCTTTGGAGATAGTTTAGAACGAGTATAGTTGAAACAGAGACAACTTTTGTTTAATAAAATTTTCGTGGGCAGAACTTATCGAGGTATACGGGAGCGAAAAAAATGGCGACAAACATACGCGTTTGGGGCAGGAATGAGGCCTCCTGGATCGAAAAGGTGTATGGAACGAAAGTTGTTTCGTCAGCCTCCAAGAATGGGGGTACGGTTGAGGTCAATCCAAAATTCGTTCATTTAGCGGCCGCAATCGAGGTGCGCCGTTAAATGAGGCCACAGGGGGAGGTCGAGGCCGGTGATTATGGTAGAGTAGTATTGTGATTATTGTGGTAGTAGTAATTTAGTGGTGTTATGGTAGAGTGCAGCATGGTGGATTCATGGTGATTCCGCCTAGACAAATATCTCGCATCACGCCGGGCACCCCAGCTAGTTGGTAATGAATAACTTTAGGTGGTTTGGTACCAACAAATATGTCCCCTACTAATTCTTTTAGCCACTTGAATGTATTGATTACGCAGTTTGGCAGTAGTTATTTTGGCAATGTTCCCATATACCGAATTTAAAACCACTGTTAGACCCATAGAAAGTTTATAGAGGAATTTATAGTAATTGAGACAGTCTTCACTAGACCTGTTGTTGCTTTAATCCCTTTGTACAGTCCTTCCTAAGCTTTATGATATCTTCCAATGATAGCCAGAAGTAACTGTCAGAACTATCTTCCTAATTAACGTTACGCCTCCACAATACACGCAGATTAGACAAACGCCAAACGCCCTCCTTAACCCTTTGAGTACCAGCGACGTGTGTTGTATTATATTCTAGCTATATTTAGACGATATTATACAGCTTAAGAACGATTGGTGGTAGTTAACAGGGATGGTTGAGATAGTTTGAAGCGTTATTATTGCTAGAGGTCCTTCCTAAACTAAATACAATCGTTTAATCAGTGCCAGAATATGTCACCGATACTGAACGGGTTAACTCTTCACCCTTCATATACCCCAGCATCTGTCTCGCAGGTTCTATCATGTTTATTATGTATATTGAATCATTATGTTCACGTCTATTTGTCTTGTCAATCTGATTGTTATTTTGCCAACCGATTGTAGCATATAAATAAACTCATATAAGTTTTAATCTGCTTATGTGTTCTAATATTAGTTCCCTCTTTAGAGAGAGCGAGAGAGAGAGAGACAGACAGAGAGAGACAGAGAGACAGAGAGAAATAGAGACAGAGAGAGAGAGAGAGAGAGACAGAGAGAGAGACAGAGAGAGAGAGAGATAGAGAGAGAGAGAGAGGGGGAGATAAGGACCCCTTCTGGTATGATAGCAAGCTCTCTCAAGACCAACACAGACGATTTGAACTTAGCAATATACTACACATATAATAGCGTATGATAACAAGGTCTTGAGCTTCAATGTAAGAAGTGTGTAGAAAAGAAGAATAGATTGGAAAGACTAGAATAGCAACATAAGCTAAAAGGAAAGGATACGAAAGATAAGAATATCCAAGAATACAATATAAAAGAAGGACTATATACAAGAGAGATAATAATGTAAGCTCTGGAGAAAACAAAATGATCCTGCAAAAAGAGATAGCAAGTAATTAAGTCAAGCCAGTAGGAAGAATTTGCGAAAGAATACACATAACTAAAAAAATGCTAGACAGTGGAGCAGGGAAAAGAAGAGGGAGGGGGGGAGTGAGAGACCTGAGAGAAAGGAGAATAAGGAGAAGAAGCGCTTGATAATTTAGGAATATGACACATTGAAGAATATGACAAAATTTGCTAGTTATTCTGGCTATCATTAGATGAATTTATTTAGATTAGAAAGGGTATATGAAAGTTAGAGGGTTAATTGAGACAGTCTGTACCATTATAATACCCACAGATCCTTCCTAAGTTGCATACAAATTTGTTTAATGATAGCCAAAATAAACTATCATACTGTCTCATGATCCTCAAGGGGTTAAAGAAAGAGAGACCTGAGAGAGAGATAAGGAGAGTAAAGACAAGAAGATAGTCATAATTGATAGATGATGGTGATGATCGGAAGGAGAGGGGAGTGGAAGAAGGCTAATGAAGAGAAGAACAGTAACTGGGAATAAGATAAAGAGGAACATAGGAGAGGTGGGGAGGAAGTTGGTGGAAACAAAGTACAGTATAAGCAAATTGGTAAAGGGTTATAGTAAAAGAAAAAGCTCTGGAGAGAACTGACAGATAGAGCTTTAAAAAACAAAACAGTGTGTAATTCACTTGCTTGTTCGTCAAGGGAAATCCACGCAATGCGAGCTAAGGTCATTATTATCGCGCCTCCTTAACTGGGAATGTATTGCGTGAAATGCATGTTAACCCTTTCAGACTCATATGACGCAGAGGTTGCCAGATTATCAATAAGAAATAGAGTTCTCTCACTCTTATAATTACCTCTCCAAAATTAGTTTTCTGCCCACAGCTAACTCAAAGACAACTGCGAGAGGAGTTGAAGTAACTTAAATAAAGGTTTCTAAATACCCCTGATGGTAACAAAGGTTTTAAAGTATCCCTAATAGGCTCAAAATTGCGTCATATGTCGGAGAGGGTTAAGTGTTTATGTATCGTTGGAATGGCTGTGGATGTGTGTGTAACAGTGTGTGTGTGTGTGTGTGTCAGAGTGAAAGGGGTGGGGGGGGAGACAGACAGGCAGAAACAGACATATACACACATGCACATATATATATATATATATATATATATATATATATATAGAGAGAGAGAGAGAGAGAGAGAGAGAGAGAGAGAGAGAGAGAGAGAGATAACAGTAGAAAGTGAAGAGAAGAGAGAGAGAGAGAGAGAGAGAGAGAGAGCTTTGAGAGAGAAGAAGAGAGAGAGAGAGAGAGAGAGAGAGAGAGAGAGAGAGAGAGAGAGAGAGATATGTGGGGACTCGCCTTTGAATACACCAGAACAATGGAAGATTCAGTCTCAGTAAATCCCGGGAGAGGACTTACAAGTATAAGACGTTCGGCGCATACTTACAGCTCTCTCTCTCTCTCTCTCTCTCTCTC
>CM064567.1:16046635-16159252 GCA_032716605.1 Paralithodes platypus
CGTGGCGGGGCCTGTAGGCTCTGGCTGACGTCCATCCGTGCTGCTTTCAAAAGCTGGCCTGGCTCACAGGCTACAAAATAGCTGGAAAATTGTCTCAGTCATATGAGGGGCCCCGCGGGAATTGGGTTAAGAAGTGTGGTTGTTTTGATTATTTGATAGGGTCACCATAAGGGTAATGGTGTGGCATTTGTTCTGTACAGAAGCTTGGCCTTTTTGGTTGGGGCTTCTTAGGAATGTGACCTTTTTCGTTAGCCATGGAGAAACTGCAGAGGTACAAATTATTATAAGCAATCTCATGTTAAAAATATTGTATTGATTGTATGCGTGTATGCCCCGACAGAGGATATACTTGAAAGAAAGAAAGAAAGAGGAGTTCTGGATGAATGTGGAGGCGTGCCTGGAGAAGTTTGACAAGAACGAAAGAATATTTCTGATTGGGGATATGAATGGTAAGGTGGGTGATAGGAAAGTTGAGGGAGTGGTGGGAGGGTGGGGGATACCATCAGAGGTGAATGGGAATGGTAGTGCACTTGTGGACGTATGTGTGGGGAGGAGGCTGTGGATAGCCAAACACCTTCTTCCGACACAGAATGATCCACAGGTACACATGGAAACGAATGTTGACGATGAAGGATAAGACAGTGGTGGAACGAAAGTCATTGATTGATTATGTATGTGTGGATGAACGAATGAAGAAATCTGTGATGGATGCTAGGGTGTATAGGGGTATTGGAGGGGGTCTGTCTGATCATTATGTAGTGGTAGCTAAGGTTACAAAAGAAGGATACAAAAGAAGTGGGTGAGGAGAGCTGGAGGGAGGCGAGAGGAGGGTGGAATGGTGAGGAGGGTGGAGAGGTTGCAGGAGGAGGAAGTCAGGGAGGAGTACAGGAGAGCAGTGGAAAGACGGCTAGGTTGGTTCGACCTGGAAGTTATGGAGGAAGTGGAGGAGATGAGCAAGGTGTTTAAGGATGAGATCTGTGCAACATGTGAGGAGGTGTGAGGAGAAGAGGGAGGGGAGTGAAAGGTACAGCATGGTGGACAGAAGAGGTAAAAATAGCTGTGGAAGAAAAGAAGAAAGCATATAGAGAGTGGTTGGGTAGTAGAGGGAATGAAGATTCCGAGAGACAGAAACGAGCACCTGAGTGTAAAATGGAGGGAGAGTAAGAAACTGTTCTGGGAAGAAGTGAAGAAAGTTAGGGAAGGTAGCAAGAGAAACAGTAAGGGTGTGAAAGATAAGAATGGGAGAATGCTAGCCGAGAAGCAAGAGAGAGTCGAAAGATGGAGGGAGTACTTCAGTGAGTTGCTAAATGTAAGGAATGAAGAGCCAGCAAACATAGCTGGATATGGTATGGGAGGGAGAAAAAGAGAAGTAGTGGAGGAGGAGGTGGGAATCAGGAGGTCAGAAGTGTGGGAAGCCATGAAAAGAGTGAAGTTGGGGAAAGCTCCAGGAACAGATGGAGTGTGTGGGGAAATGTTGAGGTATGGTGGTGAGATAGTGATAGAATGGGTATGGAAAATGTGCAAACTAGCATGGGAGAAGGGGAGTGCACCCGATGAGTGGAAGACTGGCATAATAGTCCCCCTATATAAGGGCAAAGGGGAAAGAGGAGTGTGTGGTAACCACCAAGGAATATGTCTTCTAAGCGTAGTAGGGAAGGTATACAGTAGGGTACCGGTAGTGATTGAGAGAGTGAGAGTGAGAACGGAAAAATGGATAGGCGACGAGCAGGGAGGTTTTAGGAAGGGAAGAGGATGTGTAGATCAGATTTTTACCCTGAATTGTGTTGTGGAGAAATATCTGGAGAAGAAACAAAAGGTGTATTTTGCCTTTATGGACTTGGAGAAGGCCTATGACAGAGTGGATAGAGAAGGTTTGTGGAAAGTACTTAGAATATACGGAGTAGAGGGCAAGTTGCTGAAAGCAGTGAAGAGCATGTATGAGGGTGTAAAGGCGGCAGTACGTGTGGAGAGTGAGCAGAGCGAGTTCTTTGACCTGAATGTTGGTTTGAAACAGGGGTGTGTGATGTCCCCGTGGTTGTTTACTGTATATATGGATGGAGTCATAAAAGAAATACTATCAAGAGCAGTGGATGTTGGTGTATCACTGAAAAGGGAGGGAATTGAGTGGAAGCTACCTATACTGCTGTTTGCGGATGATACAGTTCTGATGAGTGATAATGAATGGGAGTTGCAGGGTCTGGTAAATGAGTTTGGAACAGTGTGCGAAAAACGGAATTTGAAGGTAAATGCGGGGAAGAGCAAGGTTATGGGCTTCGAAAGGGGTGAAGTCACAGAGTATGAGGTGAAGCTGAACGGTCAGGCTATGGAGATCGTCAACTCTTTTAACCCTTTGGCGCACTTATAGTTTCCAATCAAAGTTTTTCCCACTCCCAAAGTATATCTCAGCTCACTCAGAGACAGTTTTGTGCCTGGCGATAATTTGTTTCTGTGACGTTTTTGTCCACCAAAAAATTCTTGTATTTGGATTAATGAGGTACCATCGGCTTCGTTATTGATTGAACTTGAAGATAAGCGAATAAAAACATAGAATAAATACAAAACAACCACATTGGGGCACTCCGAAATAAGAATTGTAAAAAAAAAAGTAAATACCTTATCTCCAACTCACGCTAGCTCAAAATTTACCCCGCACCATTTTCGATTTGCATACATATGTGGAAGCGGAATTTAATGAGGATTCCACTGGTAATTTCAGAATTACTATAAACCAAATAGTTACTGAGATATACGAATAAACGTGAAAGTATCGAAACACAGACTGAGCTGTACTCTGCTCCCTTCTCAGCCAGCCGTGAGTAAACGGTTAAACTGAGGCAGTTGCCAATTGTACCCATTGAACTAGACGTAATATTTAATATCTATGCAAATATGACGGGCGTCAGACGAAAACTTAATTTTTGGCGAATATTTTTAAGTTTAAGGACTCTTAAAACCTGACAAGCGCTAAATAGACCTAGGGGCTAGGGTAGTTATTTGTGCATTTCTAGCCTTGGATTCTGACAGAATTCGTTATATTTACAATATAGGCCTAGAGCATTATTTGTTTTCGGTATGCTTTTATTTTACATATATGATGTATATATGAACCTTCAAGAGTGCTAAAATAAGTGGGAAAAGCATTTGGGTGGTGAAAAACGAAGATATTGGCCACCCGGTCATAATCTCAGGCGAGAGAGAGCCACAGGCAACCCTCCTCTCTCGCTGTCTGTGAGGTAACTGAGACGAGCGGGGCGCTGTGGGCCGGTGTCTGGGTGTTGCATAACGATCTTTTCTGCAACCCACTTGTGCTACATTATCGCGGGAGAGAAAAATAACCGATAAATGATGATAATAAGAGGAAAAATAGGTGATAATTGAGGAGGGGAGGGAGGGGGGAATAAGGTGGGGAAGGAGGGGAGGGGGGTGGGTGAGATTTACATGGATGAGTAATGGAGGGGAATTATCTCACCTAGAGACAAATTCCTTTGTTTTGATAGGGCCTTTTTTTTATGGAAGGCTTTTTTTATGGTCTTGCTTCCGTGAGGCCTATCGCGTTCCCTATAGGAAGCCTTCCGTGAGGCCTATCGCGCTTGCCGGGTTAACGAGTCATCGTGCGCCTAGGAAAAAAATACCTAATGACTCTGAACGAGTCATCGTGCGCCAAAGGGTTAAGTATCTGGGCAGTGTGTTGAGTAAAGATGGGACTATGGATGAAAAAGTGCGGGAGAGGGTACAACAGGGGAAGAGGGTTGTAGGAACGCTAAAAGCAGTAACAAGAAATAGGGTGGTCAGTATGGAAGTGAAGAAGTCCTTGCATGACAGTGTGGTAATCCCGACACTGACTTATGGAAGCAAAGCATGGACGTTGGTTGAGAGACTCAGACCAAGAGTGAGAGCAGTGGAAATGAATTACTTAAGGAGTGCGTGCAGAGTTACATGGAGGGATAGACAGACTAATGAGGAAGTAAGAAGGAGGTGTGGTGTGGAGGTAGATGTGCTGGAAAGTGTGAAAAGGAACAACTTGAGATGGTTCGGCCATATGGAACGTATGGAAAGCGAGAGAATGACTAAGAGGGTGTAGGAGAGCGAGGTGGAGGGACAGAGAGGGAGAGTAGACCGAATGAGAGGTGGAAGGATGGAGTGAGGAAGTACATGAACGAAGGCGGTGCTGGTTGGGGGGAGGGGCGTCGACTGACTGGGGACAGAGGTGCATGGGGGCGGTTCGTTCTTGGCCACCCCTTCGGGGATCACGGCGTCAGGCAATAGATGATAGATAGATGTTAAAAATATCTTATATATTTTTGTTTAGCTTTACTTGGCATTCCTCTTCCTCTATGTATCTAGCAATTTAACCCCCTCAAACTTCTTATGACGCGATGGTGTGGTAATTACCCCGGGCCGAAAAACTCTAAAAGACGATCGAATGATAACTCAAGCGAGCTTGAAATACGCAGGCGTTTCGTTCATGGTCACCCCTTCAGGGATCAAGGTGTCCGGCAATATATACCGGTAGGCTATAGATAAATTCATTTTTGGGCTATTTCTTCCATTTGATTTATCCTGTTAAAGTGCTCGATTGATTTTTGTGATAATGTAGTTAGTATTTGGTGTAATTTCACATATTTCAGCTAAATCTGGAGAGCACATGCAATTTATTTGTGCATGTTCAGTAAGTATTGCTGGGGAACGGGTTAACGTATTCATCTTTTGGGGTATTTATTCTATGTTTGTATCCTGTTTCTGTGATTGATTGAGTTTTGTGCTAATGTAGTTGGTATTTGGTATAATTTTACATATTTTAGATAAATCAGAAGCGCACATGCAATATATTTGGGCATTTTCAGTTAGTATTGCTGGGGAAACGGTTAACATACAGTATTCATCATAGGAAGGGAATAGGATGTGTAGCTCAGATCTTTGCCCTGAAATATGTTGTGGAGAAATATCTTGAGAAGGGACGAAAGTTGTATGCTGCCTTCATGGACTTAGAGACGGCCTATGACAGAGTTGATAGAGAAGGTACCGGTATGTAGAAAGTACTTGGAATATACGGAGCAGAGAGCAAGTTGCTGAAAGCAGTGAAAAGCATGTATGAGGGAGCAAAGGTGTCAGTATGTGTTGAGAACGAACAGAGCGAGTTCTTTGATCTGAATTTTGGGTTATAGAAAGGGTGTGTGATGTCCCTGTGGTTGTTCAATATATACTGAACTGTATATGGATGGAGTCATAAAAGAAATGCAAGGATGAGCAGTGGATGTTGGTGTACCACTAAGAAGGGAAGGCAACGAGTGGAATGACAGAGTTGATAGAGAAGGTATGTGGAAAGTACTGTACTGAGAATATATGGAGTAGATGGCAAGTTGCTGAAAGCAGTGAAGAGTATGTATGAGAGTGCAAAGGTATCAGTACGTGTGAAGAATGAACAGAGGGAGTTCTTTGATCTGAATGTTTGGTAAAGCAAGGGTGTCTGATGTCCAGATGGTTGTTCTGTATATACAGTATATGGATGGAGTCATAAAAGAAATACAAGGAAGAGCAGCGGATTTTTGTGTACTGGTGTTTGCTGATGATATGAATGGGAGTTGCAGGGTCTGGTAAATATTTTTGGAACAGTGTGCGAAAAATGGAATCTGAAGGTAAATGCGGGGAAGGGCAAGGTTATGGTCTTCGAAAGGGGTGAAGCCACAGAGTGTGAGGTGAAGTTGAACGGTCAGGCTTTGGAGATTGTCAGCTCATTTAAGTATCTTGGCAGTGTACAGAGTAAAGATGGGAGTATGGATGAAGAAGTGTGGGAGAGGGTGCAACAGGGGAAGAGGGTTGTAGGAATGCTGAAAGCAGTAACATGAAATAGGGTGGTCAGCATGGAACTGAAGAAGTCATTGCACGACAGTGTGGTAATCCCGACACTGACTTACGGAAGCGAAGCATGGACGTTGTTGGAGAGATTCAAACCAAGAGTGAAAGGGATGGAAATGAGTTACTTGAGAAGTGTGTGCAGAGTTACATGGAGGGATAGACAGACGAATGAGGAAGTACGAGAGAGGTGTGGTGTGAATGTACTGGAAAGTGCGAAAAAGAACACCTTGAGATGGTTCGGCCATGTGGAACGTATGGGAAGCGAGAGAATGACTAAGAGCGTGTACGAGTGAGGTGGAAGGACAGAGGGAGAAATAAACCGAGAGAGGTGGAAGGATGGAGTTAAGAAGTATATGCGTGAAAGCGGTGCTGGATGGGAGGAGGGGCGTCGACTGACTGGGGACAGAGGTGCATTGGGGTGTTTTGTTCATGGCCAATCCTTCGGGGATCAAGGCGTCCGTCAATAGATAGATAGATAAATTCATCTTTAGGGCTATTTCTTACATTTTCTTTATCCTGTTAGTGTACTTTATTAAATTTGTTGGTAATGTAGTTGGTAATTGGTGTAATTTTACATATTTCAGATAAAGGATGTCAACAGAATAACAAATGATGAGCTGAAGAGACGTTTAGCTATAAAGTGTATTAGCGAGGAGATGCGTACAAGTAAACTGGGATGGTACGGACATGTGGAGAGAATGGATGAAAAAAATTGGGTGAAAAGATGCAGGTCTGCGATTGTGGAGGGAGCTGCACCAAGGGGTGGACCGAGTAAGACCTGGGATCGGACTATACGTGCCGATCTCAAATCCAAAAACTTGACAAGTAAAGCATCCCTTAACAGGGTTGCCTGGAATGCCGCCATTAGGAAAAGAGACTGAAACTGCACATCTGTGTGGAGCACTCAGTCTTAAAATGTTATGTACGTATGTATGTATAAATCTGAAGAGCACATGCAATCTATTTAGGCATTTTCAGTCAGTATTGCTGGGTAAAGGGTTAACATATTAATCTTTTGGAGTAGTTCTTCCATTTATTTATCCTGTTAGTGAGTTTTATTGATTTCAGTGCTACTGTAGTGGTATTTGGTGTAATTTTACATATTTTAGATAAATCTGAAGAGGACATGCAATATATTTGGGCATTTGCAGTCAGTATTGCTGGGGAAACGGTTACCATCCTGTAGTCATCTTAGGAAGGGAAGAGGATGTGTAGCTCAGATTTTTGCCCGGAAATGTGTTGTGGAGAAATATCTGGAGAAGTGACAAAAGTTGTATGCTGCATTTATGGAGTTGGAGAAGGCCTATGACAGAATTGATAGAGAAGGTATGTGGAAAGTACCGGTACCGGTACTGAAAATATACAGAGTAGATGGCAAGTTGCTGAAAGCAATTAAGAGCATGTATGAGGGTGCAAAGGTGTCAGTATGTGTGGATAATTAAAAGAGCGAGTTCTTTAATCTGAATGTTGGGTTAAAGCAAGGGTGTATGTGATGTCCCGATGGTTGTTCAATATATACCAGTACAGTATATGGATGGAGTCATGAAAGAAATACAAGGAAGAGCAGTGGATGTTGGTGTACCGCTGATAAGGGAAGGAAACGAGTGGAAGTTGCCTCAACAGTATAGTACCGGTACTACTGTTGCTGACAACACAGTTCTGATGAGCGATAGTGAATGGGAGTTGCAGGGTCAGGTAAATATGTTTGGAACAGTGTGTGAAAAACTGAATCTGGAGGTAAATGCTAGGAAGAGCAATATTATGGTCATTGAAAGGGGTGCATCCATAGAGTGTGAAGTGAGGTTGAACGGCTATGAAGAATGTCAGCTCATTTAAGTATTTGGGCAGTGTGTTGAGTAAAGATGTGAGTAGGCCTATGGATGAAGAAGTGTGGGAGAAAGTGTAACAGGGGAAGAGCGTTGTAAGAACTCTGAAAGCAGTAAGAAGAAATAGGGTGATCAGCATGGAAGTAAAGAAGTCCTTGCATGACAGTGTGGTAATCCCGACATTGACTTATGGGAGGGAAGCATGGACGTTTCTGACTGGGATTGATCATTGATAATCATCGGTTATGCTAGTTGGAAAATTAGGGGGGTAGAATGTAGAGTTCGGGTGTACCGCCAGCCTTGTTTACACTACGCGGAGCGACGGCGGATGCTGGCCATCATGTTCCCGTCTATTTGACTGCTTTTGGATACAATAATAGGTTGAGGGGGGTCACCCCCCCATGACATATTGTCATCATCATATATATTGCCAGCAGGAGGCAAATAACCGAAAAAACCGCCTTCAAAATAGACGCGAACTAAAGGCTGGTTCACACATAGTCGAGTCGGTGCGCGAGTCCAACACGAGTGATGAAATTTTGCTATTCAGCAATGACTCGTCGATACTCCTCAACACTCTTATAGACTCGTGCTACGCTCGTGTATACTCGACACACTCGTGGGTACTCGCCGTGGGGTCCAAAAATGTCATGCATGCATGAAATTTTTGGGTCCCGTGGCAAGTACCCATGAGTGTGGCCTAAATACGTGTAGACTCGTGTACATACGTGTTAACTCGTGTTTGACTCTGAATAACTCTTCGTTATTCGTGTTAACTCGTGTTGACTCGTGTAAACCCGTGTAACACTCTTTGGTGATTCGTCGCTTTTCGTCATCATTTCGACGTTGATGAAGCAACACGTGTCTACACGCAACAACACGTATGTAACACACATGCAACACGTATCAACAAGAGTAGAAAGCACGAATGGGAGTGCCAAAATTTGGTGCCCCCATGATGCCAGAGTTTACACGATTCAAACACAAGTGAAAACACGAGTAAACAAGAGTAAACACGATCCACTGAGAAAAAAACACGAGTGTAACACAAAAAAGCAAGTGTCATTTGAAATACCGTTATTTCAAAAATGTAGGAAGAATCAACGAGAGTTTACACGGATGTAACACGAGTCAACACGTGTGCAACAGAGATCCAACGAGAGTCAACGCGTTGTCTTTCGTGTTGATCCGTATAAAAATCGGGTTGATCCGTGTAACAATCGCGTTGACTCGTCCATACTCTTTGTTTACGTGCCCTGGAATGTGGCCATTATTTTTCAAATTTTTGACACTCGTGTTGGGTTCGTGTTACACTCGTTTTGACTCAGTTACTCGTACAGACTCTTGCATGAACACGTGTTGACTCGTATTGAATCGAGTCAACACGTGTTACACTCTCCTTGACTCGGGAACAATTGCTACTCGCGGCCGACTCAGCCTCCAGCGACGGCGATAATCGACGAGTGTGACTCGTGTTGGACTCGCGCACCGACTCGGCTATGTGTGAACCAGCCTTTAACCACGGTGATCAACATATGTAAACATTACGACGGCGGTGTCGGCGTCGGACACTTGCGATAATGTTCCCGTCTATTTTGAATGCCATTGGATACAATAATATGTTGAGGGGGGGCTTTGCCCCCATGACGTGTTGTCATCATCATATATATTGCCAGTAGGGGGCAAACAACCAAAAAAATTGCCGCAAAGCCCTCCCCTCAACATATTATTGTATCCAATGGCAGTCAAAATAGACGGGAACATGATGGCAAGCTTCCGTCGCCGCTCTGCTCAGTGTAAACAATGGTGGCGGTACGCCCTAACTCTACATTCTACCCGGCTAGGCCTATATTATAGGATACAATAAATAAGTAGGCTAGGCTATTTTTTCTATAGGCTATGCCTAGTCTAATATTACAATTTAAGGTAGCATTCAAGTTGACTACAGCAGGACTTACCCTTGACCAGGTATAGGCTATCCTAGTGTTTAATAGGCCTATACCCATTTGAAAGGACATTAGCCTAGTCTAACCTAACAACCTTACCTAACCTATTATAGTAGGCTATTATGGGTGGGGGCTGCTGCCCCCACACCCCAATTTTTGGTGTATTTGTCTATTTTGTCTGTGAAGTGGGAATTTTTTCAATTTGTCGATAACGAAAATCCTCCATGCGGACTATAGCTTATGGAGAAAAATATGGCGAATCTATTGTTGCCTATTATCTCTAATAAATTGTTTCTCATAATGCTGCAGTAGTGTCGTTTAAAATACCAACCATTTATTTGTGAGCCTTTAAATATGACCTAAATTAGGCTATAGGCTACTGGAAGATTAGAAGAATCTTTAAGAAAGACTAGGTTAGGGTTATTGTCGTGCCAAAGCTAGATTATAGCCTAAATATAAAAGGAAGTGAATAAAATGAAATATGCCGAGAAAAATAGACGTCAAAATAGACGCGAAGTTAACCGCGACGATCACCCTATGTAAACATGACGACCGTTCACCCAGTAACTACATCCATCCCATTAAAAGTTACTGTGGGACACCAAATATGTTGAGGGGGTCTCTGCGGCTCTGGCCCCCCACGTCGGCCCGTCACGTATTATGATGTACGGTAAGTCATCATCATCTGTGCTAATTCATAGGATCCCCAATTAAGGACAAAGTCAATCAACAGACGAAATAAGCTCCCAAATTACAATAACATAGCGGCCCGCCGTTTATGGGCTACTTTTTACACATAATTTTTAAATGTTACTTTCCTGCCCTGGTCTAGGCCTAATAGATTTTTCCAAAGAATCAAACTTAAATTAAAAGGAAGTAGCCTAGCCTACAGTTTATAGGAAGGCTATTCCAACATGCATTCCAGAACTTAGGCTAGCCTAGGCCTAGGCTATATGAACATTTGTGGGAGGTCTGCCAAAAAAGAATCACTAGGCCTATTAGGCTATGGGTAGGCTAGTATATGGGGTGCATTGCAAATTTTCTGAACTCTTAGGCCTAGGCTAGGCTAAATTAAAACTCACAAAATCTGAGTAAAACCAGCACTAGAATTTTGTCTGGTCTTGTCTTGGGGCAACCTCAGGCGAATACTCGCCCACTCCGGCCCTACCGTAGTCGTGGAGATCCTATGTCACAATTAAATTAGTTTATAGTTAAGGTTAAAATTCAACCACCGTGTCGCTTTCATTCTAGGTCATTCGTAGAACCGTAACACTGTAAAGGCAACAACCCAATAGCAGATGGTGAACCAGAGACCTACAAACCACGGTACTAGGGCCAGAGCAATGTCTTGAAGCGAGGTGCCTTTATCAACCAACCCCAGACAATCCAGTAGGAGCTGTCGGAAGGAATCCATCTTTGAAGACAGAAAGGGACGCCCATCCACATGCTCAGTGACGGGATGAGGCGAGGCTTAGGAGGCATATGTAGGACGACCAGATGTAGGATGTGGAGGGGAAGAGGTACCGTACGACGATACATGGGATGCGGAGACTGCGGAGGGAAGAGCTTGTCAAAGTCATACGGTTCCTCAGGACCTCAACAATAACCGGGGGACGGCCGGTGCGGGCAATGGTCGATCGCCGTAGTAAATATAAGTTCGCGGTCGCGGAGATCCTATGTCACAATTAAATTAGTTTATAATTAAGGTTAAAATTCACCACCGTGTCACTTTCATTCTAGGTCATTCGTAGAACCGTAACACTGTAAAGGCAACAACCCAATAGCAGGTCATCAGGTGGTGAACCAGAGACCTACAAACCACGGTACTAGGGCCAGAGCAATGTCTTGAAGCGAGGTGCCCTTATCAACCAACCCCAGACAATCCAGTAGGAGCTGTCGGAAGGAATCCATCTTTGAAGCCAGAAAGGGACGCCCATCCACATGCTCAGTGACGGGACGAGGCGAGGCTTAGGAGGCATATGTAGAACGACCAGATGTAGGATGTGGAGGGGAAGGGGTACCGTACGACGATACATGGGATGCGGAGACAGCGGAGGGAAGAGCTCGTCAAAGTCATACGGTTCCTCAGGACCTCAACAATAACCGGGGGACGGCCGGTGCGGGCAATGGTCGATCGCCGTAGTTAACCCTTATTTAGCGGGGTCGGACTTAAGTCCGATACGAGAAAATTGGACTAAATGGCGGGGTCGGACTTAAGTCTGTGGGCGTATTCCCGCCCTAATTTAGGTGGAAAGCGAAACTTGGTGGTCAGGCGGTGTACTACAAGGGCCCACCCACACATCCCCACTGCGTGACCGTGACTAAGTGACCCTCAAGCAGCCATAATGGAAGGTAAAGATTTGCCCGTGTTCGATTCGGTGGCCGCCAATCCCTAGTGCGTCGCGCCACCCTACTAACCACGCCCGGCTCACCACCCAGAAACTAGATATCATGCTGAACTCTTCAGAACTTTCTAATAAGCTGTTGGATGAAACCGTCGAAGGTCTGGGTGAGAGTTTTGGTAGTGTGGATGACTCGGAAGACGAAAATAACCCGATCATAGGCTTTCACCCCAAGCATAATTTGCGTGGGGTGGATGTTGTGGTTGATATTGGACAGACCCTTGAGCAAATTAGAGACATTCCTGACGAAGAACATACTGGTGTGGGTGTTGGTAAGTACAATTTATATTTTATAATTGCTTGAAAACGTGATTGCAAGCATTTTATCACCTACGAGCGGCTGGTGGAGTATATTTCACTGTGCCGCCCAGCGGGTTTTTTTTTTTACCCTAAATGGGGTTGTTCTGTGCTCTTTTTCATGCATGAACAAGACCCAGAGCGTAATACAAGTATGTATCCTGAAAGTGCGTAAATTGAGCTTTCCAATGACACCCGAACCATCATTTTACGATCACTGGTTGTCTTTCAACGATCGTAAAACACGAGTGCAAAACCCTAAAATACGGTAATTTCCTTATAGAATTCCCTGTGTGGCGAGCGGTCTTGAGGTAATTTATGCTCCTAATCACCGCTCCGCTCTCTCTCAGAGCACATTACGTCCTCAAAATTGCACTCTACAAGAAATTTCCTTTGCATTTTATAGCGTATTATTTGCAGGCGTTCGATAAATTTCTTACGGTAATACAAACAACTAAAGATTGAATATTTGTGCTTGGCATTATATGATTGTGGAGAACAGATGTAGGCCTACCGTATATATTATGTGTTCATATATTATATGATACATGTGTAACATTTTTATATTATCACGACTCTCTCTCTCTCTGTCTCACTCTCTTTGTTTGTACTCCTTTGTACTCTCTTTGTCTGATGTAGGCCAGGGCACGCCCCTAACTAATCTCTTCCCTCCCAGGGGAAATCACACCTAGCAGATGTTTTTGACCTCCCCTCTCTCTCTGTCTGTCTTCCTCTCTGGGTCTACCTATACTGCATGTGACATTGAAATTGCTTGAGAGTTTGATTGCAAGCATTTTATAGCGTATTATTTGCAGGCGTTCGGTAAATTTCTCACGATAACCAGGGTGTATGGTACATTTCTCACGATAATACAAGCAACAACGAAGCTTGGCGAAGATTGTGGTCTACAATATACCTTTTTATAATTGCATGTGACCTTGTAATTGCTTGAAAGTTTGATTGCAAGCATTTTATAGCGTATTATTTTCAGGCGTTCAATAAATTTGATAAATATATCAAAATAAGTCCTGTGGGACTATGAAATAGCTATTATTGGACAAGGACAATATTTTGTTCATCCCTCCACTGGAACATCAACAACAATGTCAACAACGTATCGCCGTCGGCAATCGTAAGATTCAGAGTCGTAAAGAT
Source organism: Paralithodes platypus (assembly GCA_032716605.1). Taxonomy (NCBI): domain Eukaryota; kingdom Metazoa; phylum Arthropoda; class Malacostraca; order Decapoda; family Lithodidae; genus Paralithodes; species Paralithodes platypus. Next base: position 16,060,118 of record CM064567.1, read on the forward strand.
TCCAGGACGAGCTCAATAGAAAATGAATGAATGAAATGAATGAGTGTGCAGTACTGCCAATACGTATAGCGACTTCCGCTAGATCTAGAGACCTTTACTTCGATCTAGCAGCAATGACTTACACTAGCGGTTTTGGTTTGAAATTTCAGAACAATTTCGAAGTGATATTATATGGATTTTGCCAATTCATATTTCTAGTGGTATTTATCATGTCTTACATCTAACAATATATGCTAGCGGATTTAATTTCAATTGGTAACCCTCCCGCTCGAGTCGGCTCCAAGAAAATCGATAATGGTGGCACTTTAGTAAACAGGTGATAAACAAAACCGCATGCGGATCGGTTGGGTGTATCGGTATTATGGTAAGTTTGCTACCTACTATTGTTTATACGATATAGTAAGTAATGATAAGTACATTATTATATATTATATATAAAACAAAAACAAAATTCCTGCAAAGCAAGCGAAACAGAGAGAGAGAGAGAGAGAATGCAGAAACTGAACTGAAGAAAGTGTGAAAAAGATATAATAATACAGAAATATTACAAGCAAATAAATGAAATAGAGGGATTAGTTAGAGAAAATAATAATGAGAAATACATAATACGGATGAGGAAGAGGGAAAGCCAGCGAGCAAGAGAGAGAGAGAGAGAGAGAAAGAGTGAGAGAGATTAGAGAAAATAGAGAGATTGCAAGCATTTTATAGCGTATTATTTGCAGGCGTTCAGTAAATTTCTTACGGTAATACAAACAATGAAAGATTGAATATTTATGCTTGGCATTATATGATTGTGGGGAACAGATGTAGGCCTACCGTATATATCATTTTTTCATATATATATGATACATATGTAACATTGTTATATTATCACGACACTCTCTCTCTCTCTTGTCTCTTCCTCTCTGGGTCGGTTACCTATAGCCTACATTTATAATTGCATGTGACCTTGAAATTGCTTGAGAGTTTGATTGCAAGCATTTTATAGCGTATTATTTGCAGGCGTTCAGTAAATTTCTTACGGTAATGCAAACAACCAAACAACGAAAGATTGAATATTTGTGCTGCACATCCCTCATACGAAATACCATTCCCACCGTATAGAGAGAATACAGAAACTGAACTGAAGAGTGAAAAAGATATAATACAGAAATATTACAAGCAAATAAATGAAAGAGGGATTAGTTAGAGAAAATAATAATGAGAAATACATAATACGGATGAGGAAGAGAGAAAGGGGGCAAAAGAGAGGGAAAGCGAGCGAGCCAGAGAGACAGACAGACAGGAGGAGTGAGAGAGATTAGAGAAAATAATAATGAGAATTACATATACGGATGAGGAAGAGAGAGAGACAGAGCGCGCGAGAGAGGGAAAGCGAGCAAGCCAGAGAGAGAGAGAGAGAGAAACAGACAGACAGACAGGAGAGAGAGAGAGAGAGAGAGAGAGAATACAGAAATAAGGAGAAATAAGAGAAAAATAAGACCGATTACCGAAGGAATAGTAGACGCGGTAGAGGCCGAAGTCAGGCCAAAGCGAACGCAACCGAACGCGCCTGGGAAATAGACCAAAAAGTACCTCCTCTTCCTCACCTCTTCCCACCCTCCACACTCATTCATAACATACATACATAGACTTATATGGGGAGACGAAGAGTTGCGCTTTCCAAAAATGATAGTTTCGTTCGCATTGGAGCCATAGTAACGGCGCTAGGGCGAGTGAAATTGAGCGAATATTTCGGGATTATGCCCGCTGAGCGGTACAGTGTAAAATACCTTACCACCCGCTAAATAAGGGTTAATATAAGTTTGCGTCTATTTTGACAGCGATTTTTGTTGTAGTTAGGCTAGGCCTAGGCTATTTGCCCCCTGCTGGCAATATATATGATGATGACAATATGTCATGGGGGGGCGATTGACCCCCTCAACATATTATTGTATCCAACGATCTCTAACCTCTGTATCTCAAAAAGAGCTAGAGCAAATTGGCTGTAAATTTCCACATCTAGGCTATTGCTTGACAGATTTGCTCCCTCCAATTAATATTTATTAGCATAAATTCAGCCTAGTTTAGCCTATAAAACAAAAACTAACATTTGCTTAGCCTAGGCCTACATATAAAAAGAAAAAACCCACTCGTACTGCAATTATAAGCATAAATATTAGTATCTAAGTTACAAAGCAAATGTTTTTGTATAGCCTAAAATAAACCATAAAATTGTCATCTTTCAACTGTTGAGGTCATAAATATAAAAAAATCTAATACATTAGGAAAAAATGCGTTAAGAGTTGTGTTAGCGGGTCTATCGTCCCCTTTATTTACGTAGTCGCACGCTCGCAGTTACATTCACGTCTAATTTGACTGTGGTTATTTGCCCCTGCTGGTGATATAGATGATGATGACAATAAGTCATAGGGGGATAAAGCCCCTTCAACCCATTATTGTATCTCACGGCCAGGCGTTGGGAAAATTGTTTTGTTACCGGCCGGCGGATTGAGGGTGGCTTTACCAAGTTTACCCCAGCAGTTAAATTAGAAGCGAATGTAGGCCTAACTGCGAGCGTGCGACTAGGCTATATAAACAAAGCTTTTGGTATGCCCACAACTACAACTCTTACCAAAACTGCAATTAGCCTATTTTTGTTTTGTTTTTTCAGTCTAGGCTAAATTGGTGAGGCTAGGCTAAATTATTTAGCTGCAATTAGCCTAGCCTATTTTTGTTTGTTCTTTCAGTCTAGGCTAAATTGTGGTAGGCTAGGTTAAATTCTTTAACATGTGTACTATTGTGTAGGCTTGTGCTTTCCAACAGAAGTAAAAATATGTAGCATAGCCTAATGCAATTTTACTAAAACCCAAGCCTACCTGAATATAGCCCTATGCAGAGCTCAAAAGCAAAAAAAAAAAAAAATATGTTGAGCAGTGAAATAAAATTAAGCTAGGCCTAGGCCTGGTTTCTCATAGGCCTAATAACCTAATGAAGTATACTATAGCCTAACCTAATTTAAGTTATTTCACAAAATACTAATAGGCCTACCCAGCCCTCCTCATGCATTATTTTCCATTGTAAAATAAGTTTGTGATACACTACGAAAGATTATTCAACATGGAATTTGAATGGAATAGAGAAGCTTAGCAACGAAAAGCCAATACTCCCCCCTCCCTGTGATTGTGCCAGCTTTTGTAAGCAGTGCAATAACTTAATGAAGGACAGAAAAGCTGCAGCATGCTCTGGCATTCTAGCCGAGATGATTAAGGCCTCAGGTGAGAAAGGAGTAGGTGTGTTCAATGAGCTAATTAACCCTTATTTAGCGGGTGGTAAGGTATTTTACACTGTACCGCTCAGCGGGCATAATCCCGAAATATTCGCTCAATTTCACTCGCCCTAGTGCCGTTACTATGGCTCCAATGCGAACGAAACGATCATTTTTGGAAAGAGCAACTCTTTGTCTCCTCATATAAGTCTATGAATGGATGTTATGAATGAGTGTGGAGGGTGGGAAGAGGTGAGGAAGAGGAGGTACTTTTTGGTCTATTTCCCGGGCGCGTTCGGTTGCCTTCGCTTTGGCCTGACTTCGGCCTCTCGCGCGTCTACTATTCCTTTGGTAATCGGTCTTATTTTTCTCTTATTTCTCCTTATTTCTGTATTCTCTCTCTCTCTCTCTCTCTCTTTCTTTCTTTCTCTCCCTTTCTCTCTTCCTCATCCGTATATGTATTTCTCATTATTATTTTCTCTAACTAATCCCTCTATTTCATTTATTTGCTTGTAATATTTCTGTATTATTATATCTTTTTCACTCTTTCTTCAGTTCAGTTTCTGCATTCTCTCTCTCTCTGTTTCGCTTGCTTTGCAGGAATTTTGTTTTTGTTTTATATATAATATATAATAATTTACTTATCATTACTTACTATATCGTATAAACAATAGTAGGTAGCCAACTTACCATAATACCGATACACCAAACCGATCCGCATGCGGGTTTGTTTATCACCTGTTTACTAAAGTGCCACCATTATCGATTTTCTTGGAGCCGACTCGAGCGGGAGGGTTACCAATTGAAGTTAAATCCGCTAGCATGTATTGTTAGATGTAAGACATGATAAATACCACTAGAAATATGAATTGGCAAAATCCATATAATATCACTTCGAAATTGTTCTGAAATTTCAAAACAAAACCGCTAGTGTAAGTCATTGCTGCTAGATCGAAGTAAAGGTCTCTAGATCTAGCGGAAGTCGCTATACGTATTGGCAGTACTGCACACTCATTAATTTCATTCATTCATTTTCTATTGAGCTCGTCCTGGAATCTTTACGACTCTGAATCTTACGATTGCCGATGGCGATACGTTGTTGACATTGTTGTTGATGTTCCAGTGGAGGGATGAACAAAATATTTTCCTTGTCCAATAATAGCTATTTCATAGTCCCACAGGACTTATTTTGATATATTTATCAAATTTATTGAATGCCTGAAAATAATACGCTATAAAATGCTTGCAATCAAACTTTCAAGCAATTACAAGGTCACATGCAATTATAAAAAGGTATATTGTAGACCACAATCTACGCCAAGCTTCGTTGTTGCTTGTATTTACGTGAGAAATGTACCATACACCCTGGTTATCGTGAGAAATTTACCGAACGCCTGCAAATAATACGCTATAAAATGCTTGCAATCAAACTCTCAAGCAATTTCAATGTCACATGCAGTATAGGTAGACCCAGAGATGAAGAGACAGACAGAGAGAGAGGGGAGGTCAAAAACATCTGCTAGGTGTGATTTCCCCTGGGAGGGAAGAGATTAGTTAGGGGCGTGCCCTGGCCTACATCAGACAAAGAGAGTACAAAGGAGTACAAACAAAGAGAGTGAGACAGAGAGAGAGAGAGAGTCGTGATAATATAAAAATGTTACACATGTATCATATATATGAAAACATAATATATACGGTAGGTCTACATCTGTTCTCCACAATCATATAATGCCAAGCACAAATATTCAATCTTTCGTTGTTTGTATTACCGTAAATTTACCGAACGCCTGCAAATAATACGCTATAAAATGCAAAGGAAATTTCTTGTAGAGTGCAATTTTGAGGACGTAATGTGCTCTGAGAGAGAGCGGAGCGGTGATTAGGAGCATATATTACCTCAGACCGCTCGCCACACAGGGAATTATATAAGGAAATTACCGTAGTTTAGGGTTTTTCACTCGTGTTTTACGATCGTTGAAAGACAACCAGTGATCGTAAAAGGATGGTTCGGGTGTCATTGGAAAGCTTAATTTACGCACTTTCAGGATACATACTTGTATTACGCTCTGGGTCTTGTTTATGCATGAAAAAGAGCACGGAACAACCCCATTTAGGGTAAAAAAAAACCCGCTGGGCGGCACAGTGAAATATACTCCACCAGCCGCTCGTAAGGTGATAAAATGTTTGCAATCACATTTTCAAGCAATTATAAAATATAAATTGTACTTACCAACACCCACACCAGTATGTTCTTCGTCAGGAACGTCTCCAATTTGCTCAAGGGTCTGTCCAATATCAACCACAACATCCACCCCACGCAAATTATGCTTGAGGTGAAAGCCTATGATCGGGTTATTTTCGTCTTCAGAGTCATCCACACTACCAAAACTCTCACCCAGACCTTCGACGGTTTCATCCTACAACTTATTAGAAAGTTATGAAGAGGTCAGCATGATATCTAGTTCCTGGGTGGTAAGCCGGGCGTGGTTAGTAGGGTGGCGCGACGCACTAGGGATGGCGGCCACCGAATCGAACACGGGCAAATCTTGACCTTCCATTATGGCTGCTTGAGGGTCACTTAGTCACGGTCACACAGTGGGGATGTGTGGGTGGGCCCTTGTAGTACACCGCCTGACCACCAAGTTTCGCTTTCCACCTAAATTAGGGCGGGAATACGCCCACGGACTTAAGTCCGACCCCGCCATTTAGTCCAATTTTCTCGTATCGGACTTAAGTCCGACCCCGCTAAATAAGGGTTAACTTCATCATCAGAGAGGAAGTAATCTCTGATGAATGGCACAAAAGTATATTATATACTGTATACGAGCAAAGGGGACTCATTGGATAGGGAAAATTATAGGGGCCTGAAAATACTTGATCAAGTCAGTCTTTGAAGGTATGATATTGACGATATGCAGTTTGGTTTCATGCTAGGACACGGCACAATCCAAGTCATGAAGGTATTTGTGTGATAATGAAGATGTACGAGGACTCACAAACGGCAGTGAGGGTGAAAGATGTACCGGTACTGAGTGATGAGTTTTCAGTTCGCGTCGGAGTCCACCAGGGCTCTGTGTTAATGAAGCCCTTTCCTCTTTTTTTTTTATGGTTCTGGAGGCACTATCTGGTGATTTCAGAGTTGGGCTCCCCTGGGAACTGCTATAAGGGTCCTGAAAATGCTTGACTAAGTCATGAAGGTCTGTGAGAGAGTCTTAGAAGGTATGATAAGGGAAAGATACTGTATGTACTGTATGTACTTAAAAGATAGGGATCTGATGTTGTGTTTGCAGACTGGGAGAAGGCCTTTGATTAGGTGGCCAGAGAAGTTGTGCAGTAGGCTAGGAGAAAACTTGGCGTTGAGGAGTGGCTGGTGCATGTGATAATGAAGATGTACGAGGACTCACGAACGGTAGTGAGGGTGAAAGGTGTACAGCTGAGTGAGGGACATATACAGTACTTCTTGTTGAGGATATATGGTAGTGAAGCTGTGAAGCTTATGTCACCCTATCCGGGCGGAATGGACCCCAGGGTGGAGAGGTTTCACAGGGAGGACGGGGACATCGTAGATTTCAGGGGAGGGCACCCATGCCCCGCAGTCGACGGAGACGCCCCGCCAACCTCAGGAACTTCTTCGTTAGCAGGAGGACCTTGGATTGACATATACAGTACGGTACTAGATATTTGGTAAGGGTTAGCTTTATATCCCATGTACTGGTTACTAGGGACATATACTAGGTGTTAGGCGGAGGTTAGTTTTGTATCCAAAGTACTGGGGACATATACTAGGTGTTACGTGAGGGTACTGAGTGATGAGTTTTCAGTTCGCGTCGGAGTCCAACAGGGAAGTGTGTTAATTAAGCCCTCTCCTCTTTTTTATGGTTCTGGAGGCACTATCTAGTGATCTCAGAGTTAGGCTCCCCTTGTAACTGCTATAAGAGGCCTGGAAATGCTTGGCCAAGTCATGAAGGTCTGTGAGTGTGAGAGGGTCTTTGAAGGTATGATAACTTCATAGTCAGGCAGCTGCAGGAAAGATATCTAAGAGGTGTTTTTCCGGTCCCGTCTCAAGACCACAGTCGCAAGATCTACCCGAAAAACTGTTTATCTGGTCCCGTCGCAAGCCCACCTTTAGCAAGCAAGACACCAATATTCTCTTGCGACGGCAAGAGAGCTCCGGAGCTGGGTTGACGGCAAGCTGAAACATGTCACTCAACTTACTGTTTCTCCATTCTAATTTATTTCGGTATATTTGTTTATCCAAACATTATCTTATAATTTACTTGCCTATTATTAGGAAGTAGAGTAATAAGAGCCCACAGTAACGTATATCCAATTGTTGATAATAAATTAATGTGGGACAGTACGCTTGGTTAAATTTTGTCCACGAAACAACAACAAACCCCAGCTTTGACTAGGCCTAGGCTATGCTATTTACCGATTGTTTTTTCATATCAGAATTGCATTTATATAATCCTTATAATAATTAAATTGGCGGTGAATGTTATTCCGATGAAATGGAAGTTGTATAGCCTAGCCTATATATTTGTAAGATGTGTGCTGGCTTGGAGCAAGCCTGTGTTGTTTTTCCTATCCTGTGATGATCTTGCGACGGCTCGGTTGAGACGGTAGTCTTGCGACGGGCCCGGAAAATCACGTCTCTACTGAAAGTAAGAAGTTGTGCAGTAGGCTAGGAGAAAATTTGGCGTAGAGGAGTGGCTGGTGCGTGTGATAATGAAGATGTATGAAGACTCATGAACGGTAGTGAGGGTGAAAGGTGTACTGAGTGAGGGACATATGCTAGGTGAAGGTTAGTTTTGTATCCCACATACGGTACTAGGGACATATACTAGGTGTTATGTAAGGGTTAGTATTGTATCCCAAATACTAGGTACTAGGGACATATACTAGGCGTTACGTGAGGGTTAGCTTGGTATCCCACATACTGGGTACTAGGGACATATACTAGGTGTTATGTGAGGGTTAGTTTTGTATCCAACGTACTGGGTCTAGGGGGCGGCAGCCTCCACCCATAATACTAGGATAGGTTAGGTTAGGCTAATGGGGATGGATGTAGTTTCCGAGTGTACGGTCGTCATGTTTACATTTGTCGATCGCCGTTGTTAACCTGCCCTTCCCTACCTATCATGTGTTGATTGGTTGTCCATCTTGATCTAATTCTTCAGGCCAGCCCTATTAGAGTATTTTGGGGGAACTCAGTGGTGTGGTTAAACTATTTTTAATATATATTTGTTTAAATATGTAAGATATGCAATAAATTATGTAAAATATATTGTTTTTACTTTTTACCTATACATATAATTGTCATTATTAAGGAAATTCCATTGACTATTTACATCGCTAGGCCTAGCTTCCTTATTTCTATTAATTTCCTCCAGTTCACAATGAAACCTATTGCTAATTTCCTTGTTCTTCAGCAGCCGCGGCGGTGTCGGCGTTGGACGCTTGGGATATTGTTCCTGTCTATTTTGAATGCCATTCGATACAATAATATGTTGAAAGCCCCCCCCCTCACCCCCCCATGACATGTTATCATCATATATATTGCCAGTAGGGGGCAAACAACCAAAAAAATTGCCGCAAAGCACTTCCCTCAACATATTATTTTATCCAATGGCAGTCAAAATAGACGGGAACATGGTCGCAAGCGTCCACCGCCGCCGCCGCCGTCATGTTTACATGGTCGATCGCCGCAGTTTGGTTAGGCCTATTTGCCCCCCCTCAACATATTATTGTATCCAACGGCATTCAAAATGGACGGGAACATGATGGCAAGCTTTCGTCGCCGCTCCACCGCCATGTTTAAATGTGTCGATCGCCGTGGTTAAGTTCGCGTCTATTTTGACGGCAATTTTTTTCGGTTATTTGCCCCCTGCTGGCAATATATAAGATGATGACAATATGTCATGAGGGGGGGGGGCCTCAACAATGACCTCTAACCTCTGTATATCAAATAGGGCTAGAGGAAATTGGCTGCAAATTTCCACATCTAGGCTATTCCTTGACTGACTCTTCCCAAATGGTCGACATATTCAGGGTGTCAAACGACGCTGTTTTTTTGAGTGATAACGCAATGAACTTTTTGTATAATGATAACAGAAACTCCCCTCTCCAAAAAAAAAAGGTAGGCTAGGCTAAATTGACACAATTTTGGTCTCCATATTTTCCATCTTGATTGTTTTTTTATTGTAGGAAATACTGTTTTAGACACCTAAATTCTGAAGAAAAAAAATCTGGGGGGCATGCCCCCGGACCCCATTAGAGCTCGCGGCGAAATCGCCGCGCTATAATGATTACAAAATAATAAATTATAATGATAACACAATTCATATTTTGTGGATTGACACCCTGGACATATTAGCTTGATCACTCTAGGCCTAGTTGTTTTTTTAGTTACAGAGGTTATAGCCTAGGTCATGATTTCTTGCCTACTTACAGCGAATAGACTAGGCCTATTGTAGATTGGTAAAATATTTGCTTAATAGGCCTAGGCTATGCAATTGTCTCGATTTGACTAATTTTACCTAATTAGGCCTAAAGCAGCCTAAGTCTATTCCCAAACCCCAACCAGTATCCCATGTTAAGCCCTAGGCTAGGCCTAGGCCTAATCCCACTCTCAATCAAGATTCGAACTGATAAATTCGTACCTACCAGTAGCGCTGCCTAGGTTAGGCCTATATTTTTCGTGACTAGATATAGAAAATGGTTTAAAGGAAAGAGCATCCTATATTATGTTCAAATAATATGTAATAGCACTGTGTATGGTTGTATTACATTTAAATAGTGATAGATGTGTATATTAATGGGATAAATATTCCGAAGTTCACATACGTTCAGAAAATTTTGTGCAACACTGTTGCCAGATACTAATCAATCCCATTATCATTATATCATAATGGATTTTACTCATTTGCATAATTTCAAATACCTAGGACATTAATATAATATTTTCCTATCTTATTTGTAGTGATATTTGTATGATTTTAGTGATTTAGTGGTATATTGGTGTCTGTCTAGGGTTATAATGCATTGTGAAAGTTACTTCTGCATCTCTGACTTGGCTTAAGTACCCCTGCTTTCTTTGAGTACTACACGGCAAGAGAAGCTTTCGGTTCTGTCACAGACTGTCTTTACTGTTCAAGGTAAACAGCAACTGCTACATTCGACATCATGTTCAAATAATATGTAATAGCATTATCTATGGTTGTATTAGACAACAATCATGATAGGTTTCTATTTTATGTGGATAAATAGTATTAAGCTGAATAAACTAAATACCGAAAGTTCACTAGAGTGGTTGTCGATACATATGAGGGAGGAAGAAGATAGGAAGGAAGGGCTAGGCAGTGTTGCCAGTTGTATCGCTAGATATTACCGCTAGATGTAGAGCTATTTACTTCAATTTAGCTGCCATTTTTTCATATCTAGAGAGATTTACTAGGGATAATTTAAAAATGTTAGACATTCTAGTCATATTACATTGTAAAATTTGCAAAACAAACAAACCAAAACTCTTTAGAAATTGCAGCATTATTCTAACATTGTTTGACTATGTAGCAATATGCTAGCGACTTTTGAGGAAGGATCTAGCGGTATTTTGTGGAGACATACTGGGAGGGTGGGAGGGAGGTGGTGGTTGCAGTGGTGCCAGTTGTAAAGCTACATATCACCGCTAAATGTAGAGCTATTTACTTCAATCTAGCAGCCATTTATTTTATATCTAGAGACATTTACTAGGGATAATTTGAAAATTTCAGACATTCTAGTCATACTACATTGTAAAATTTGCAAAACAAACAAACCAAAACTCTTTAGAAATTGCAGCATTATCCTAACATTGTTTGCCTATGTAACAACATGCTAGCGACTTTTGAGAAAGGATCTAGCGGTATTTCGTGGTAACACTTTAGGAGGGTTAAAATACGAGTCACACGGGCAATTGCCAAAACTTTAAAGGTCCATATCATTGTTATTAAACTAAGCATTTGGCAAAGGGAGGAATTGTTAAAAACCTTAGCCAATACTCTGGCATTCACCAAAAATAAATTTGAATTTATCATTATTATTTGGTAGGGTAGGTATGTATAGGTAGGTTTGCTAAATAATTGCTGGAATTCGTAGGGATTCGAACGGTTTTGAGAGAGTTAAATAAAAAAACAAAAGATACGACTGAATAATAAAGAGATTATGTTATTAAGCAAAACTGGGGGATGCGTGGAAGCCTATAGACTGTAGACGGTAAACTTTGTGTGGGTAGCGAATTCGGTTTTAAAGTAATTTAAGAATAGACAGTTTTCAATGCTGCGGCCAAACTATTCCACCCATTTATATTGTTTTAGTATCAAAACGTTCGGAATCGCGAGCCTCACCCAACTACGCAAGCATGGCTCTGATCATCGGCGTAGTTTTCAAGATGTGGAATTTTAAGTGGAATTCAAGGTTTTTTCAAGATTGCCGGAAAAAAACCCACGTGCAAAAGCGAAACCTTCTCTATAAAATTTGTGGAGCATTAGTAGGGGAGTGCGTATGCCAAAGCCCAGTCGTTTCCTGTGAGTGGGAGAGACGGTATTTAAGCGTCAAGTTTTTCGGGAAATCGGCTGCCACGGACCTGTTTGGCCACCATGCCGGATGTTTAGCATATCAAAAGTTGCCCAATACAAAAACGCACCTCTTGTGAAAGTTTGATCCCGATCCAAAAAGCGGTTCTGGAGTTATTGCGTCAAAACCGGCGCGTAAGAAGAATTTGGATGAAATTCCAGGTTTAATGATTACAATAGGGGTTCCCCGTAGGGGACGAACCCCTAATAAAATGTGCTTCATGCCCTGCCGGTTCGAACAAGGGACTCAGGAAATAGAGTTCACACCGCTCCAGACAGGACAGTCCACCATATTATCAACAGCACAAACTCTTGCCACACGATTCATTTCTACATCATATCGCTTGTATTGCTTTTGATTAGATGTTGTTTATGTCAGTTTGTTCTTCCGTCAGAAAACTGTACTAAGTGTATGCAGTACATCGACGAATTAAAGGCTTATACCATTATCACAATATTATCTCCGTATTTAATAAAGATAGTTCCAATACTAGCCAGAAGAAACTGCCAAAACGTGTCATAATCCGGAAGGAGTTAAGAAGTCGATTTTGATTTGTTTATACAAAATCATAACGGAGTATATCAGACTATCTGCGTATTGTATTTAATTATCGATTATGCGATTTATGGAAGTGCAGCAATTCGGAGAAAACAGTTTCCCTTAGGGTTCGATCAGGACAAAATGTTTCTTTTGGGGCTCGATCATGAAATATATAATTTAGTCTAGTGCCGGAAACTCCTACATAACTGATATGGTGCAATTATTGACCACTTGCGATCTTCAGGCAAAACGGAAGTTCGAGCTGAACAAACTAGCCTATATGAGATCATGATGGATAGCATGTTTACTGTATTTTATATTATGTATTTATATATGAACTACATACACATTTCAGCAAGTATATTTGCTTAATATTGATAAACACATCCCCAACTTCCTTATAGCCTAATAGTCGCAAGTGGTCAATTGGGGAATTACCCATACATTGACAATTACTCTTCCAAAGTGCAGACATTCTGATGTTGGTTTATTTTCATAATTCTCATCCTATAACTTACCACACCGTTATCAACGGATGGTTGGTGAAGTGCAGAGCGTCTTGGAGTCTAACCTCAGTCATCCCAGGATCGACCCCGCTCAAGGCGTCAAAGGAGTTTATTTTTGTTTCCACCCAGGTCCTTAACCCTTTCGGTACCGGTGTCACCATTTTTACAGAATTTTGGCTAATATTAGACGATGTTATTCACATTAAAAAGGGTCTCCAGCAATTGACAGTCTTCTAACTATGTCACGTAACCTTTGTTTGCTGTCTCATATCCTTTATAAACTGCATGTCTCTGTATGTATGTATGTATGCATGCATGCATGCATATAGTCAGGCACATATCCCATAGTTGGAGGTATCCAACGACAACATCCAACATCGTCTTAATATACCTATCTATCTATCTATCTATACATCTCATTAATATACCTAATTTATTAAAACAAAAACGTCAACGGTACAGAGAGAGTTAACCTTGTTGACTGTGTACTTTGAGAGCTTCATGCTTAAAAATTACCTTGACCAACAGTACCGCTGTCCCTTGTGGGCATCATTCAGTGATACCTTTAACCTTTGACCTTTAACTTTTAACAACTGTTGTTTCCGCCCACAACAGCTTCAAACTAATTGTTGCAAGCTTCCCCTGCATAGTGGACTGCATTAGGTGTATGGACCGTGTTTGAATTGCTTAGATTTGTCTGTCTTTGTTAGAAAAAAGGTTGTTGAGGAAATTATTCATAGGATATACTGTATAGTGCAATGCTTTATTGGTAAAAGGTGACAAGTATGCATTGCATACTACCATGTTTTGTTTTACATTAAATTATACCTATAACTAAAAAATATGTATGCTCATGAGTGTAATAAAATCGTCAAGTGTTAACAATACGTCCAAGACACGGAGGGAAAGTACACATTTAATCTCATTGTTGATTTATGTTAGCAACATGCAACATGTGTAAACAAAAAAGTAGAAACCTAACCAGTCACTGTCTGACTAAGTCTTGTATTAACTAAGGACTCGATCAGACAATCAGGCAGTGAGGCTCTCACCTCTTACTGACCGGCTGTGAACTGGGTAATATTATTATAATGCATATCATTTACGTTTGTTAACACATTACGGTATACTCATATTAAGGTAAACAGGTCACGACAATTCATTAATTGTATATATATATACATATCTTGTGATCTAACTTTTACGTGCGATATATTTGCAGACGTGAACATTGTTTGATAAATACAAGAAGATTCATGATTGAGAGCTCACTGATCCAGACAAGATCGTCCAACATCTTATTATCAACAACACTAATTATTACCATATGATTATGTTTATGCATATTATGGATTGTATTCCCGTCCATTAGTTCTTTCATCAGAAAGTTGTAACTAATTTATGAAGTATACCAATGAATTAAAGGGTTAAACGTAATCATAATATGGTATTCGTTTTTGAAAAGTTTCCTATATGTATTATGATGTATAGTTTGTACCTAAATTAAATCCTGCTAAACTGTATACTAATATACCATATATTAACAAACCATAGTTTGTTCACTTGGGCCAGACATCTGGGGCACCGTGAAAAAAAAGTCAAATAATATATCTTCACAATTTTACCTAATAACCGGTATAAACGAAAATAGCTTACAGTATTAACACTTACTTTCAATGATGACTAGTAATGGAGATATCTATTCAAAAATTTGTCAAATATACCCTTGCCGACACCGACCTCCTAATATTGATGTTGCTAATATTAAGATAAGGTGATCAAATAGACAAGAAACTATATTATAAGGTGATCAAATAGACAGGAAACTATATTATAAGCGCCATTCTAAGAAACACACGATTGCCTTGAATTGAAGAAACACACACACACTCATATATATATATATATATATATATATATATATATATACATATATATATTGTTACGTATCTTGATCCTCAAGTGGTTAACTTGATGAATCTAGATAGCACAGAGATATATATTAAGGTATCAGTCAGCTGAAGGCAAAACAAAAGTAAAATCTAATAAAATAATTTCCTGTTGTTGCTTCCTTTCCTTTTGGATCTTAGGACTTAGTATCCTTTATTGACGGATACTCTTTAATTATGAAAAATACTGAAACTAATTAAAGTCATGTAGTATTTATAAAGAATTATTATTTAACCGAAGCTTAGTAGGCTATGGTTATGAACCGAATAAGTTATAGCTAAAGAAGGACTATTAATTCTATAAAAAGTCTTGAAAGATAAATATTAAAGTAAGAATATTTCTGTCTCTTACCCTTTTTGAAATGAATAGATAGTTTTCTTATATGTCCTTTTATTTATATTTAATGTAATTATTCTTGGTTCTTGTCTTACGTTAATAGTATTATATTATTATTATCATCAGGATTAATATCAAAGTCACATAAAAAGTTATATATATTTAATAATTAGTTAAATGTATTTCTTAACCACGTAACATTGAAGTTTGATTATGAGTAAATAAAGTTACAGGATCGCTTCATAGATTCGATTCAGGTCTCACTCAAATAATATGAAAAGCAAAATATAATATTTTGAAGCAAAAGAATTTTCTTCAGCTTAGGAAATCACTAGAAGTAATATTAACACAGCCATGTTAGTCTAAGGCGATATTACTAATACGAGACAATAGCATCACCGTACTAAGCACCGTTAAGCAATGTAAGCTTAATTCAAAGAAAATGAAAGAACTCTTTATGTATTAATATAAAACAATAGTATTACTTTCATCATAACCCAATTACTTAGAGTTGCTTTAGTCCACAAGTTAGTCAACTAAAATAGTTAAGCACATAATAGTAGCGTTAACGTTAATTCCCAATCAAATAGTTACGTACATAATAGTAGCGTTAACGTTAATTCGCAATCAAATAGTTAAACACATAATAGTAGCTTTAACGTTAATTCCCAATCACATATCTCACTAACCAACATAACGTAAGTGTTTACACCGAACACACTTAACACACATTTATATAATCTGACTGACAGTCACAATCCCATTATAATACTTCACCCCGTCTTCCTCCAGCTGCAAGTTCACCTTCCCCAACTCCAAATGAGACCGATTTGAATGCCCACAACTCGGGTCTTATATACCAAACAATGATAGTGTAGGAACTAATCAGGAGGCGGGGGTTGGTGCCTGCTCCAATCATAGCTCCTCGAGTCGCATAACAGGTGCCTGGTCCACTCACAGCTCCTGGCGTCGATCATACGTCATAGCATCGGTCATCGAGGTAGTTTGCAGGGTCCCCTATGACGCACGCAGGTGTGAAGGCTAGTTTGCAGGTATGCGGGCGAGCTGGTTTACCCACTCGCTCGTTCGCTCGCTAGTCTGCTTCACCGTTTTGGGTAGTTTGGCTCCTTCAACTCTAATTCTAACTCTTAAATTAACATACAGGGCTCCGTATGTCAGAATATATATATACTGTATATATATACAGTATATATAATGATATATATATATTAAATATATATAATTATATTGTGTGTGTGTGTAGAATATCTCTGAAATATGCTCGAGTTACATTAATAAATGCTTAGACTTCACCCAGGGTTTGAACTACAGTCAATCAAAAGGATATCCAACGCTTTAGCCCACTCGGCAATGGTGTCATATAAATCTTACCAACATTTTCCCATCACGATATATTATATACATAATTTCCTCAGCAACCTTTTTTCTAACTGAGGACAACAAAAGACAAATCTAAGCAATTAAAAGTGAGATAGTACGAAGATTGTCAATTGCTGGAGACCCTTTCTAATCTGAATATTAGCCAATATATAGTGAAATAGATGGTACCGGTACTGAAAGGATTAAGGACTTGGGTGAAAAAAAACTACTTTGATGCCTTGAGCGGGTCGATCCTGGGCTGACTGAGGTGAGACTCCAAGACGCTCTGCACTTCACCAACCAGCTTCAGTACACATGCCATCAATCACAATTGATTAAAGTTATAATATCTGCTATTTTTTTTAATCTACAGCACCAACTTCCGTATAGCCTGACGATCACAAGTGGTCAATAGCAACCTAGAAATTATATAAGAGTTTCCGGCATGGTATATAATTGTAAGAGGGTTAAATGAGATAATCTTTACCCTTCTAATTCCCACAGATCCATCCTATACTGTATAAAATCGTCTGTGATAGCCAGAATACAGTGTCAGAACGCATCATAATCCTCAAAGGGTTAAACAAAAGGTACATATTAATGACCAGTGACTCGACCCGAGGCCCTCAGTGTGAGAACCCCAGGCTGTGTTACCCAAACCAAATATCTTCCAACAACAATAATACTACTACATTGTATTGCCCTAGCTTGTACCCATCGATTAGCTTCAATGCCTCCCCTTTCAATTTACCACGGAGATATGTGAACCTTTGGATGGACGTGAGTGTTTTATGATGATGGATGGAACACTCAAAAATATCCCAAAATCCAGTCCAGGTAGCCGAATCCCCGGAAAAGGTAGGCAAAGTAAGCTTCGGCAGGTTAAAACCAGTCGCCTTTGGTGTACCGGTATCCTTAACAGAGGTTGATTCTTGGGTGGAAAATAGTCTGGCTAAGGCTGTATTTACGTCCTCAAAGTACTCAAAATCTGCCGACATTTCTTCTTCCACATCGTCAGTAACTGTCAATAAACCATATACCTGCTGAGAATAACTATCATAAGTAGCTAGCGATTTAGTAACAGTAGCAAATTTACCTTTTATCTGATCAGCCGTGGCACTTATTAAAAATTCATCAAGATCTCTTAAACCTCTATTTAAACTTCCCTTCATCCCTCCCTTAAGAATCTTAAGTTTCTTCAAATCTGTCATCGTTAAAGTTTAATTTTAAGCAACTTAAACTACAATGAGGTCAGACTACAAACCGTTAATCGCTTAGGAATCAACAGCGGCAAACCCCCATTACTTAAGAATTACATAGTACTTACATCCCCCTTAACATAAACTATCGAAAGGAAATTATCTAACAAGACAAAAGAATTAAATACTAAATCCATTAAAAGAAAGGGTAAGGTGAAGCACTAATTATTGTAAGCCCTTTATAGGTAAGCCTAGTTGGTTAAGCTACAATCATGAGGTCTGACTATTAACTGTCAATCGCTTAGGAATTAACAAAGACCGACACTCATGACCGCCACTTTAAGCAACTAGGCCTAGGCTATTATGAAATTTAAATATAAAAGGTCACATGAGAACCCTCCCCACCAGCAAAAATAATAAGGAGTCCCACAATGACAAAACACAATTAACACCACAGGCACACCACCAGAGCGAAATGAATAGCCACCACAGACACCTGCAGGCCTAGCCTAGCCTCGAGCGCAAAATGGCGACCGACGAAACTACCTCTACCTCAAACTCCAGCCCAGTTAACCCACCAAAAAACGCCAAGGATCACACACCCAAAACAAACTGGAAATAGTCCCAATAAAGATAGGGACGGTGCCTAAACGGTAAAAAACACGAGGGAAGAAGCTGGGCCTAAACTAGGGAAATGGCAGGCGGCCAACAACGCGCGAGGCGGCAGCCATTTGTAAGCCCACAAGCGTCAAGGAAGCAAACAAAACGGTACTACAGTAAGGAAGCTTTAGGGCACGAAGGACCATTATTTGTCGGGAATTTAGATAAAGGTTAAATTACAGATCACTGGTACATGAAATATCCCAACAAATAATTATATTATAATTACCAACGTCGTTGATAGGTGTAATCCAGTCCCCCACACGCGGCTAGTTCAATTGCATGACATGTAGGAATGTTCACATAATACAATATCGATACAATGAACTTAGCTTAGAGGACTGGTGATGTAGGACTGTTGTTAATATTATTAGTAGTTGTAGCACATGGTGAACTGTGGGTTGAGTCAGGGCCGGGGGAGGAGATGTTGACTGTACGGTGTTGTTTGAGAGACTGAAGGGCCGGCTTCCGATCGCTTCGCGAAATTACATATGGCTGCCGGCTCATAATAATTATAACCCATAACTTGGTTTCATAATACATCTAGAGCTGATGTAGATATTTATACATTACAGTTAATATTTAACCTAACTTAAGAATAAACTACAATACACAAAGAACCAGCCGAAATCGTACAAGCGATACGATACCGCCAAATTCAAATGTCCTATTGGACCAAAACCTGTCGGGATCATTACCCTATTCCCGACATATGACATAAAATTAACTCTTTGAAGGTTAACACATATTTTGACAGTTTATTCTACCTATCATTAGATGATTTGTTTACAGCTTAGGAAGGATCTGTGGACATAAAAGGGTAAAGACA
Source organism: Paralithodes platypus (assembly GCA_032716605.1). Taxonomy (NCBI): domain Eukaryota; kingdom Metazoa; phylum Arthropoda; class Malacostraca; order Decapoda; family Lithodidae; genus Paralithodes; species Paralithodes platypus. The sequence goes on from CM064567.1 coordinate 16,079,378, forward strand.
ATCTCGATAAACCCTCTGACTTCCTCATACCATTTATAATCTGAAGAAGTTTGTATAACAATAGCCAGAAAATAGCAAGGAAATGCGTCATCATATTTTCTAAGGGTTAAGAGGATGAACTTCGCCACGACTATGGCCTATTTATTATTGTTGATTTATGTTGTTTGGCCATATATTATTATGACTATATTTATTTAATTTAGTTATATTATGGGGAAGATTCTAGTTTTTTTCTGAACCCCTTCTCCCTCATAATTAGCCCATTTTAAGAAGTGCACCCTATTAGTTTGGCGTGTTTAGACCTTTTGCCCTATTCCTTTGCCAATATTAAGACCTTTCGTGCCATTTAGGTATCGATTTTCCTTGATGAGCGATAGCGAACCTGCATTATAGAAGGAATTGTAGGAATTATGAGATTCCAGGCGGAGGTAAAAAGATGGTTGAGCTGGTCATTCGAACCAGTAACTCTTCATCTGTGAGATAGTACTGCTCGAGCGAAGCCGTCAACCACTTATGTAACAGCTATACTAACTTTAAACACATTATTCTCTCTATCTCTCTTGTTGTTGAAGTTGTTAATAGTATATATTATCGTGAGGCGGTAATAATTAGCATGTTACCCTACCAATCAAAGTAATACAGAACAAATACGGTGTCGGGAGCTATTGTATAATTATGAACATTGTGTCGGAATTGCAGCATGAGCGAGTGAGAGAGAGAGCGATATTTTGTTACAATATATTACAATTATTATTATTATTAGTAGTAGTAGTAGTAGTAGTACTGGTACAGTTTCTTGCACTAGATTGATTTATCTCTGAGATTATAATTATGAAATTAAAACTAGTATTCTTGAATTAGGATATTTTCTTTCTATGCAGTAGTTAATTCACTTGTTTATGTAACTTTTAAGTAAATAAGACTCACAATTGGTTTATACATGTTTTTCTTACAGTAGTAAAATCTGCGAGTCCTGGAACTTGTGCAGGGACCTGTACATCTTGTTATATTGTTGTATCTGTTTTACAACAACACTCACGACAAAGGCTTATATTTTGTATACATACACATCATTATAGTGTGTTTTTAATTCGCGGTAATTGATTTATTTTCTTGATATATAATACATGGTAATTGTGTATTGAAATAATTTGTATTCAAATATGTTAAGATATACTTCTTCACATTAGCATTACAACCATCACAAACATAATAATAATTTAAATAAAATTAGCAATAATTCTCATTACTTCAATATATATAATATATATAGTAAATAACAATACTAATACCGTAACAATACAGTAACACTAGTAAAATACCGATATTATATATATAATTACTACTACTACTAATCATAATAGTAATAGTAGTAATAATACTAATAGTAATAGTAATAATAATAATAATAATAAGTATAATAAGTATAATAGTATGCTTTAATAGACCATTACACTTAATATAATCAGCCAGTTGACACGGGCGGACGAGTACAGCTAACGTCTCTCACCGCTCGGTCTGCAGTTCGAGCCTCTGAGGGAACCCGACATGCGACTACAGACGGTTGTTAACTGGTTAGTTGGCCACCGAAATCTGACCCGGACTAATAATCCGGTGATGAACAAATCCAGTTGTTGCCCCTAACTGGGTGATGATTGGTCGTCATCTGGGACCCGGCCCCTTGGGTGGTGTTACGAATCATGGAACGGTGGCCAGGCCAAAACTCTAGTAAAGTGATGACTTGATCTACTAGCTTCACACAAAACCCATATCCATACCTTCAATAAATAAAAATAAATAAATACATATGAATAAATCAGCACTGATCATCACATAACTGACAATAGACCATAGCTGCCGGAAAGTGAGAGAGGTCATCGTCCGGGGGGCCGGGCCCTGGGTGGTGTCACGAATCATGGAACGGTAGCCAGGCCAAAACTCTAGTATCATTCAAATCATTGAAAGTAGACTAGTAGGTAGTAGTTAGGAGAGGTGTTGTTGGTGGAGTGAAGGTGCTAGAGGTGCAAGAGTCCTCGGACTTGGTCAGACTCGTACAGTTAATGTGAGTCATTGACCAGCCAAGTAGACCTGCACAGTGTCCGTGTTAGAGTCCTTGTAGACTCGCACGGTATACGAGCTAGGTAGTCCTTGGCTACCATCAACAACATCACTCCTGACCATTACTTACTATAATAGTATAGTAATCCAGATAACTACCGAAAAGTGAGAAAGGTCATCATCTGGGGGGCCGGGCCCTGGGTGGTGTCACGAATCATGGAAAGGTAGCCAGGCCAGAACTCTAGTAAGTAACCTTCAGACGATTCACCCCTAATAATTCTTCAAATCCCTTGATATTCACAGTAAAACAAATCAAACAACTGAACCTCAAATTAAAACAATTGAATTTCAAATTAAATTACATTTAATTATTCAGTAAATTATTATTTTTGTATTTTTCGTATTGACATTTGGTTTAACAATAGGAAATTGCCGACTAACATAACATAACTAGAGCTTTAATTTGTATCATACCAACACAAACTTAAGAAAATCAAACATATTAAACTATCCTTTAAATTCTTATTATAACCGAACTGTTGACTAATATTATTTGAGCGAACTGGATGGAGTACAATAATCGACCAATATACTACATACCTTGGGACTTATTTGTGGAAGTAAACATTACGTCAGAATAATATTCTCAAATAATCTGATATACTATAGTTGACACTTTTCTAATTGTAAAGGTCTTTGTAAAATTGTAAAATTGTTGTAGTCTTTATAAATTATTTTATGTAGAAAATAAGCTCCAGAAACGTCTGACATCCAATTAGTTTTACCTTTTTCAAGACTGAATTCTGGTATGTGGTTAATTTATTCTTGTTTAGTCAAACGTAACTAGAACTAAACCTACATATTTAAAAATGCTTGTAGTAACTTGATGGTGCTACCCAGACGTTGATACAATTCACCGTGTTAAGTGATCACGTGACCCTAGCTGGAGGATGACTTAATATTACTACAAGGGTTGACCTAGATAATTAAGCCAGATTTCAATTGGCAATATAATATATACAATATAATAAGATAGTTGATGCAACTTGTGACTCGATCCCGGACCCTCAGAGCCAGAACTATGATGGGTTCAACACTATAATGGACCACTCCAGAGTCCCAGGCTATAAGGAAGTTGGAGACATAAACATTGATAATAAAAAGAAATACAATAATCATGTAGATTTTTTATAGATAGATATATTGATAGAGATGAGACGAAACATTTTATAATCGCCAATTTAATTGGGCAAACGTCGTAAAATCTCAGAACTAATGGGGTTAAGCATGAGAGAGAAGGGAGTCTCCACTTAAGGAAGTTGGAGCTGTAGGCATCTATATTTAACAGAATTGCCAGCTACCAAAATGCCAGGACACACGGAGTTTGAAGCAATTTTACTCATATGATGAAGGAAAGATGGATTCAGGTAAAGAGTTCCAGAGCCTAGCTGTTGAACAGAAGAAAAATGGGGAATATCATTTCACGCTTGGGAGTGGGATTGTGTTGCAAGACGGGAGATACGTACTCTATGTAGAGGAGGTGGTATACTCTGAGAGAGCTCTGGCGAACACTGATTATTGTAATAGCGGTAGAATATCGAGAGAGATGCAACATTGCGGCGAAGGGAGAGAGATTGCAGAGAGTCGATTAGTGGACGTGAGTTAAAGAGATAAAAGGCTTGTTTTCTACTTTGTCAAGAAGTACTGTGTGAGAGGATCTTCCCAACACAAGTGAACAATACTCAATACATGGACACACTGTGCCCCCATACAGAGCAGGAAGCTGTGCAGGGGTAAAGAACCTCCGGAGACGGTTGAGCATGATAATGATGGACATGGGGATAGTGATGCATAACTCCGTTATAACTCTTGTCAACTATAGTTAGGGTTATCCAAATATATTTTCGGTGACAACATTTGAAAAAGTTTTGGTTCCAAGCTATCTTCTCTCTGGAAAACATACACTCATTATATATATTCCTGTGTGCGAAATAACATTACTATATTTATTTAACTCATTAAATCCAAAGCCATTATGTTATTCATTACAGTTCATATATGTTGCGAATTAGTACGGTACTACTTTCAGATATAATTCCAGAATCCTGATTAAGTATGTAAAGCTTAGATAATTCACATGCTGGCAAGTTTGTCTATTTGCGTAACTCGATCGAAATTAGTGAAACAATTCTCTTGAAAGACAAATTTAGCTGAATAGTTTAAGATACTGAGATTACTTGCCTGAAGTGTATATTGAACACATTCATCGATTCCCAGACAAACCAACCAGTAGACCATTTAAACCAGTAGATTTCAACCAGTGCTAACTTAATCACAAGTAATTAAACGAATGCCAAGTTGAGGTTTGAGCCTAGCTTCACCTTACCTAACTATATTGGTTGAGTTGACACTGGCAGAGACCTACTTATTGAAATGATTTACTAGTTAAGTGGCCCGGTCACCATCTCATCATTGCAAACAGTAAAACACTCAAAGGATTATTGTTGTTTTAAGAGGTGTACAGTTCTCAGCATATATACAGTTAAACCAAACGAATATTGAACCTTTAACACCTTACGAGCGGCCTATGCGGTTTATTTATATGTACCACACAGCGGGGTGTTTTTAGCCAAAATAGGGCTGTTTACGTGATCATTTTCATGCCTAAATAAGACCCAGAACGTAAAACAAGTACCTATCCCTGAAAGGGCATAAACAGAGCTTTCGAATGACACCATAACGATCCTTTTATGATGGCTAGTTTTCTTGCAATAACCGTGCAACGCGAGTGCAAAAAGCATGTAATTCGGTACTTTCCCCATATAATTCAGTATGTAGCGAGTGAGAGAGGGAGGAGGGAGCTGAGATTCGTGTCAGTAGGTTCGCCGCGGTGGTCTGGAGCAGTCATACGCTCGCTAATCTCCTGCCACCACTTGTCTCTCTCTCTCAGCAACATTACGTGCTGAAATTGCCACTCGACCTATGTCGAGCGCCGCCACATAGTCCAGCTTTATTTAACTCGACTTATGTGGTGAGCCGCTAATTAAGGGTTAAAGTCAAGTGCTAAAGTGCCTAGTCTATAATAATGTACCGTATTGTCTCGTTTGTGTTCGATATTGTTTGAAATTGGTGCTTCTCCAGTATTACTCTTGACTGTACATTTGAGATTGAATGTGTGTGTGTGTGTGTGTTTATATCAACGGTTTATACAGGTCATACAGAACTCCCCAGTATGCAACCCGCCAAGCCATACAAACTCACACTTAAACTAACATAAATATGCACTCTTGATTTGGGAATTTGCTTCCCACGATTCAGTTTGACTAAATATGTCCAGGAAGTACCGCACAGAACAGTGTAGTAAAAGACTCGTAGTAACAAAGCAATATGAGTGGAAGTGGTGGCCTTGACTCTGACAATGATATAACAGTATTTGTTTGTTAATGTTAGTTCCCTACAGTTGATAATATGATGTGTGTTCAAATGAATTCCGATATAGTTGATAGAATGAATATAACACCATTTGAGGTGGAGCACTATATTAACAACGTTTCACAGATAACTTACTCAGGTTAGTTACCTGAACAACCTATCTACAAAATATTGTCAATGAAATGTTCCTCCTCAAATGGTGTTTCGATATAACTTACTTTTCAATTCAAAATTCAATTCAAAACTTGTATTTGACATGAACATTTTACATAGTTATACAATTTTGTTTTTCTATGTTATTGAGGGAGGCAAAAGGCATAACTGCCTATAGCGAGTGCCTCCCCCATAGTTGAAAGAGTGACAGGGCCAAAATCAAGGGACGTTCGAGCCAAAATGCCTGGACACACGGAGTTTGAAGCAATTTAAGTCATAGGAAGAGGGAAAGACTGATTCTGGGAGAGAGTTCCAGAGCTCAGATGTTGAGTAGAAGAAATTTTGAGAGTAATGTTTCACTCTTGGGTTGGAGAGTTGCACAGAGTAGGGGTGGGATTGAGTTGCAAGACGGGTACCACGTGCCCTACGTAAAGGAGGTGGTATGCACTGGGATAGCTCTGAGGAACACTGATTATTATAGTAGCGATAGAATAGCGAGAGAGATGCAACATTGCGGCGGAGAGAGAGAGACTGCAGAGAGTTGGTGTGTGGACGGGAGTTAATGATACGAAAGGCCTTCCTTTCAACTTTGTCTACGAGAGCGGTGTGAGAGGAACCTCCCCACACATGTGAACAATACTCAATACAAGGGCGCACTATGCCCCTGTACAGAGCAAGAAGCTGTGCAGGGGAAAAGAACCCCCTAAGGCGGTTGAGCACACCCAGCTTCTGGGAGGTTGCCTTAGCAAGACTGGTAATATGGTCCTTCCAAATGAGAGCAGAAGAAAAAGAGACACCAAGAATATTGAGAGAAGATGAAGGGTTGATTTTTGTATTGTTGAAGAATAAGGGATAGTCCGCTGGGAGATCCTGACGGGTAGATAGATGGAGAAATTGGGTTTTGGAAGCATTAAAGTTAACAAGGTTTTCTCTGCCCCAATTGGAAATAGTATTTAGATCAGAATTTAAGAGTTCTATGGCTTCATTACGTTTGTCTTTGAGGGATTGCTGGCTGGGGCATTCTGAAAAACTAATTGAGTAGTGTAAAGTTGAGTCGTCTGCGTATGAATGGATGGGAATTAAGGTACAGTTAAGGAGATCATTTATAAAAATTAGAAAGAGAATAGGAGATAGGACAGAGCCCTGAGGAACACCGGAGTTTATAGGGTGAGGAAGTGAACAATGGCCGTCCACAACCGCAGCTATGGAACGGCCGGAAAGGAAATTAGAGACAAAGGCACAGATGGAGGGATAGAAACCGAAGGAGGGTAGTTTAGAAATTAAAGATTTATGCCAGACTCTATCGAAGGCTTTCGATATGTCTAGTGCAATAGAAAAAGTCTCACCGAAGTCCCGAAAGGAGGATGACCAAGAGTTAGTAAGATATGAAAGAAGATCACCAGTAGAGCAACCCTTAAGGAAGCCATACTGGCGATCTGAGAGCAGATTATGAGAAGAGAAATGCTTAAGAAATTTGGAAGCAAGAATAGTTTCAAAAACTTTAGAAAGACAAGAGATAAGAGCAATTGGACGATAGTTGGAGGATTGAGAGCAGTCACCCTTCTTTGGGACAGGTTGAATGTGAGCAAACTTCCAGCATGAAGGGAAGACGTTAGAGGATAGACAGAGACGAAAGAGTTTGCCTAGGCAGGGAGTCAGCACGGAAGCACAGTTTTTGAGAACAACAGGAGGAACACCGTCCGGACCGTACGCCTTATTAGTGTTAAGCCCAGAGAGGGTAGAAAGTACATCTTTAGAAGAGATTAGGATATTAGGCATAAGTAAGAGAGAGGAGGGCGGAGAGGGAGGAATAGGACCAGAATCATCCAAGGTGGAGTTTCTAGCAAAAGTTTGAGCGAAGAGTTTAGCTTTGTCAGAGGAAGAAGTGATGGTTGTGCCATCAGAGTGGGAAAGGGGAGGGAAAGACGAGGAAGAGAAATTGTTGGAGAGGTTTTTGGCTAGATGCCAGAAAGCTTGGGAAGAGCTAGAGTTGGATAGTTCAGTGCATTTATTATTGATGAAAGTGTTTGGCAAGTCGAAGAACAGATTTGGCTTGATTCCGGGCAGAAACATATGAAGAATGAGAGTCTTGAGTTTTAAGGCGTCGGTACCGTTTGAATGCTTCCTCCTTATTGCGGGCAGCAGTAGAACAGGCGTGAGTAAACCAAGATTTGTTAGCATTAGTCTGAGAGAAAGAGAATGGAATGTATGCTTCCATGCCCGATAGGATTACCTCGGTAATGCGTTCAGCACTCTCCGAGGGGCCTCGGCCATGGAAGCAGAAATCATTCCATGGGTAATCAAAGAAGTACTGCCGAAGAGCCTCCCAGTCGGCAGCGCCAAAGTGCCACAAGCACCGCCGGCTAGGATGATCGGGTGGCTGTACTGGAGAGATAGGACAGGTGACAGAGATAAGTTTATGGTCGGAGGAGCCCAAAGGAGAGAAAAGATCGACAGTATAAGAAGAAGGGTTAGAAGTTAGAAACAGGTCAAGAATGTTGGGCCGATCTCCGATGCGATCCGGGATACGGGTGGGTTGCTGAACTAACTGCTCTAGGTCATTTAGGATAGAAAAGATGTAGGCTTGTTCACCAGGTGGATCAGTAGTGTGAGAGGAGAGCCATTGGCGGTGGTGAACGTTGAAATCTCCAAAGATGGAGATTTAATATTTAACAATAATTAACTCCAAACAGCCCATGGCAATTAGGACTGATACCTATTGGTATACAGGTCCTATACTGAAATGTTGTACACATATACATTTATTGACGGTGCAGAAGGCTAGTGTGGTGCTAGTGCAAACAAAAAACAGAAACAATAATACCGGTAAATTACAGTAGACAATTTTAGCTAACTGGCTATCATGAAACCATAATATTAACTCATGTTTTAGTTATCCAATATATATTTTTTGAGCTTACGTTGAAAAGTAAATAATGAGCATTGATGATCAATTATTTCTGAAAATCTATTCCAAATATGTATTCCTTTATGCCTAAATAATCTATCTACCATTGATGTTCTGCCTAATGGTACATGAATTTGTATTCTCTGTCTTGTCATATATTGATGAATTTCTTAGTTTATATTGAACATATTCAAACCTGAAGGAAACATCCTCTTCATGAATTTGAACATAATTTTAGCTATACAGTATTCATATAATTTTGAAAAAGGCAATAATCTCAATGATATACAAATCGGTGCAGTATGGTCCCTACTTCTTTTAGATGCTAAAATTCTTATGACTCGTATTTGAAGGATAGTGATAGTCTTAATGTAACCCATTTTAACCAGTAACCTAACCTAACCTAACTAACCTAACCTAACCTAACCCAACCTAACCTAACGTAACCTAACCTAACCTAACCTACTGGTTAAAATGGTCACTGGTTGAAATGGTCACTGGTTGAATTGGCCACTGGTTGAGTTAGCACTGGTTAAAGTGGCACTGGTTGAAGTGGCACTGGTTCAACTGACCTGTCACCGTAACAGTCACTTGCTGAACCCCAGACTTCTATGCCATAAGTTAAGTAAGGAAGATTAAAGCTGTTATAAAGTGTAACTAAAGTCGAAGTATTTAATGATTTCCTAGCTTTACTCAATATCCCAATACCCCTTACAATTTTACCCCTTATATGTGTTATATGGTCATTCCAATTCAGCTTGGCATCAATAATCACCCCCAAGAATGTAGTGCTCTCTACCCTATTTAATTGTTCATTTTGTATTTCAACGCATAGATTAGTGGTTGTTCTTTTCCCTTTCGTACTAAATATCATGTCGTGGGTTTTTGACACATTTAATTTTAATTTATTATAATTTATCCACTCAAATAATTTTTCTATTTCAGTATTCATTGAATGTTATTAGATCATCAATATTGTTACCACTAAGAAATATATTTGTATCGTCGGCAAACAATATTGGTACCAGATATGACGAAACATTAATCATATCATTGACATAAAGAAGTAACAACGAGGGGCCGAGGATAGATCCTTGTGGAACTCCACATTTAATAAGACATTTATCCGAGTCTTTTTCATTAAATTAAATGTATTAAGATCTATTGCTTAGGTAGCTCTCAAACCAGTCGCAGGCAACCCCTCTAATTCCATAATTATAAAATGTCTTAAGCAAAATTTTGTGATTTATGGTATCAAAAGCTTTGCTTAAATCAAGAAATACCCCCAATACATAATGACCTGCATCCAATGTTTTTGTAATATTGTCCAATAATTTTATTAACGCTAAGTGTGTTCCATAGTCCTTGCGGAAGCCAAACTAGTATTTATATAACAAGTTATTTATATCAATGAAAGCCATTACTCTTTTATGCATTATGCATTAATAAAGTTTTGAAAATAATGACAAAATGGATACGGGCGATAATTATTAAGCCTGCATTGGGTCTCCTCCCTTATAAAGAGGAATAACTTTGGTATGCTTTAATTCTGAGGGAAAAACGCCTTGGGTCAGAGATAAGTTAATTAGATGTACTAAAATATCAACAAACGCTGGACTAGTTTGCTTAATGATATCTGCAGTTACTTCGTCCCAACCCGGACTTTTGTTCTTTTGAGCATTAATAATATCCTGAAGCTCATGTCCATCAGTTGGCTGGATAAATATTGAATTAGGACAGGGTGGCGACATAAAGTAGGAAAAGTCTTTGTTGGTGGGTGGAATAGCGTCATTGATGTTTGATCCAATAGCTGAAAAAAAAAAAACGAATTAAACCCATTTACAATAACGTTTATATCTGATACTACGTTGGGATTGTATTGGTCAAAGTTAAAATCTGTATCGAGTTGTTCTTTAAACCGTTAATACCTAGAATCCCTTGCTAAACTGAGTAAATCAATCTGTCTGCAGCAATAAACATCAAGTAAAGAATCCTCCGTCTGATTGAAGGTGTTAACATTTTATGACCCTCATAAATGGACGTAATGTCTTTCTTGGATCTTTATCATGTTAATGCATCGCGTAATGATTAGATTAATGGGATATAATTGTTTACAAGAATTTTCCTCCCCCTTCGTGTTTTTATACAACACACCTTTTGTACTGATACTAGTTCTACTATGTGTGTTTCATTATATTTTAGTGTATTTATTAACCACCATGTCTATATTTGTAATTTGTTTTTGTTTCTATAATATGTTTATAGTTACACTTTAAAATAACTAAAATCACAGGTAATTTGCTATTGATTTTGATTGCCACATTAATTTACACAGTAAATGTACAACAGGCTTTTTGAGTCATTAATGTTATATCATGTTTCTTCTCACTTGGAGTGTACACTTGCATATTTCAGTATATGTTCTATAGTGTTCACTAAAGGTACAGTGTTACGTGTGTACCTAGGTGTTACAGACCCACACTATATACACTGTATACTGTAGGTTTCACTTTCGTCAATTTACTTATATTGATAGTATGCTACTAATTCTAATGATTGATGTTTTCCTTTACTGTATTGTGTATTCGTAGCGCAATATTGTACTTGTCATTGATAGTTATGCATAGTTATTGGTATGTGTAGGTATAGGTATAATAACTTACTTAACCTTCAGTCATCCTTGTAAAGCAATATGATATGTAGCCTACCATGTTTTTAAGGGAAGCATGTCAGAAATATAATTACTATTATGATGTAGTCTTGACACCGTGATGGACGGAGAGTTAATGTTGCAATGGTGCTATCACTGCTTATTATAATTGTGTAATTTAATTTTTTCACTTATCATAGTATTCTATTATCCCCCATCTTCGAGTTTCACCGAACGTCATGCGATTCGATGAAAATTATGATATACCTACGTTAGTCCAAAATAAGTTAATCGATAAATGCTATATTCCCTTTTACACTTTATCTCGATCATAGCACGAATAATGTTGTTGTCAACCTTTCTTCTTTCTCATTATCTTCATATATTATTTCATTATATTCATATATTAATCATGCAATCTTTCTCTCATCTTTGAACCCTTGTCCTTAGTTATTAGCGGTTAACGGTCCACGTTCTTATTTTCACCTTACTCTTCTCTGTGTATCGTTTAATTACTCTCACATTATTTGTATTTGTTCAACTTATCTCCTAACCTATGTAAGTTTCTGTAATCCATTGTTATTGGCGTTCGTACATTTGAATAATCCTCTTTTTTAACTCGTAAATCTTTCATAAATATATATTAAGCAAATATCCATAGAAAATAAGTTGCCTTCGTGCTGAAAAGGCTAAAATAATCGGTCATACCCGGCTGAAAATTTGAGGGATAATCTGAATATTCAAGGACAACTTTGTCCTCGAATATATTGTATAAACTATGAAAACAGGAAACTGCATTTGGTCTACGATCACAGAGACTGCCTATTATGGTGATGTGTGCGTATGTGTGTGTGCGTGTGTGTGTGAGGAAGTGTGTGTGTGTGTGTGTGTGTGTGTGTGTTTGCTTACTGTAAAGGATACCGCAAGTGTATCCAACATATCAACAATGGTTTGTATTGTAGTGGCATAATAGTTTCGGCTCATCTTGAACCCTCATCTAGAAGCCGTCGCAAGATATTATAGAGAATCTGCCGTGGCCATGCAATATGTTGTTATGTAGCCGTAATTTTCCACTCGTTTTTCACGAAACTGCTTTTTATCAATCGAATAATATTAATGCATATTATTTACTAACATAGAGAACAACCCAAAGAGTTGGTGTGCAGCCGTGCCTTATAATGGTAGATATACATGAACATGAACATAAAACAAAGCCACACACACACATGTAATGAGAAACACAGACTCTTAAAATATAAAATAAACACTCGCTCACAACAAATATTAATTCTAATATATACATGGTAGAATTAGAATATATAAACAAAGTTGGATGCCGACCTTACACACACAAACATTCTGTTCATAGATTGTGAAATAAATATTAAACAATATTTTGTCCACCTCTGTTTAGTTTTGTTTTTCTTCATCTAGGTAAAGTATTCATACGACTTCCATTACCCTATTCAGTCCCTAATGATAACCTTACAAGTATAATCATCAGCTCATCATCTTCATCGTTGCTTCTAATTCCATCACACTGTGCTATCCGGAGGCCATACACGAAGCACTATGCTAGTGCGTTGTAGGGTTCCGTGTGGATCTGCGCATGTGCGACGACTTTGATTTGTGTTGTCTTTTAACTGTCTTGATAGCGTAATGCATAAGTGAGCGGAATTTCCATGTGAGTATTATAGGTTCGAGTCCTTGGAGTGCCACATGTATTTGTTGATTTCATTAATTGAGTTTAGAGGTGAAGTTAGTTGGTGGAAAAAACATAATAATTCAGAATATACTGTACATATATATTTGTTATCATTAGACTAACCAAACTAACATAACATAACATAAATTAATTGTCTATAATAAAAATGCAAGCAGTATGTTATTGTATTGTGCTGGGATCCAACGCGAGACCGCTAGCTACAAAAATCAAAGTCATTGCGCATGTGCAGTTCCACACGGCACTCTGCACCGCACCAGCATATTGCTTTATGCATGTCCTCCCGTTCTATCCCCTTGCTGTCTGTACTCGTGCCACGATGCCTTGCCATTGTCCATTTTCTCGTGACCATTTAGTCTCTTGCAACCGTTACGTTTTTGTTTATCAGGTATGACCTTTAACACCCCTTATACAAACAAATACCTATCATTATTAACTGTGTGTTCAAGTTTGTCATATACAGTATAAAGTTACATTGGACCTTCTGCCTCACCAAAGTAACACTCTTATCATGTTGTTCTTTATTTTTATTTAATTAGGTTTCCTTCTCTCCTGCTAAACCCTCACATAATGTTTCCATTTTTGTCCACGTATAACTGAAACCTCCACTAAAATGTCAATATAGTCTTCCTATACATATTGTATGACACATGCACCTAAATAGATCTTGGGTTTGTACATCGATTCACTATATCTTTCCTTTGCTATCTCTTGAATATATTAGTTAGCTCTCAAATTACATCAACATCTACTTACGTGTACATATTTTGTTTCGCAAAATCAGCTCGGTTAAATGTATAATGCATATCAGAGAAAATTAATAACATAATATTGGCAGAAAGTGGAGCGAGGGACTGATAGAAGCCAGGGAAAGCAAGTTAAACTGTTATAAGAGTCAATACACAACAGGTGTTACGAACTGGCACTCGGGTACACAAGGGCTCTCAATCAGGACTCGAATACGGCTCGGCTCGCTGCCACAACGGAAACACACGATCCCAACCCCTGAGTACTGCCAGCCGAACAAAAAACACCAATACCCTCCAGAGTTCAATCTGCTATAACGGGGTATACAAGAACTCGGTACTAGTGTTCAACAACAGACTAATAAAGAGACAGGAATTATCTAGTCTGGTCAACAATCAAACAATGAAGTAAGAAACAACAACACAAAAGAATAGTGTTGGCCGAAGCCGAAGTAATCCACCTTTGACTATGAACTTAAGAAGTCCACCACCCTCTACTTCGGATCGGCACTATTACGTTACGTTAATTAATAGTCCTTAAGCATCGAGCAAGGAATCTTCTGAAAAAAGTTAGATGCTTCTCGGATGCTCGTAAGAAGTATGTATCGGATTTTGAACAGTAATTCAATAAGCAAAGACACTGGCAATTAAATACTATTAACCCTTAATTAGCGGCGAGCAACATAAGTCGAGTTAAATAAAGCTGGACTATGTGGCGGCGCTCGACATAACTCGAGTGGCAATTTCAGCACGTAATGTGGCTGAGAGAGAGAGACAAGTGGTGGCAGGAGACTAGCGAGCGTATGACTGCTCCAGACCACCGCGGCGAACCTACTGACACAAATCTCAGCTCCCTCCTCCCTCTCTCACTCGCTACATACTCAATTATGTACTGAAAGTACCGAATTACCTGCTTTTTGCACTCGCGTTGCACGGTTATTGCAAGAAAACTATCCATCATACAAGGATCGTTATGGTGTCATTCGAAAGCTCTGTTTATGCCCTTTCAGGGATAGGTACTTGTTTTACGTTCTGGGTCTTATTTAGGCATGAAAATGATCACGTAAACAGCCCTATTTTGGCTAAAAACACCCCGCTCTGCGGTACACATAAATAAACCGCATAGGCCGCTCGTAAGGTGTTAAAGGCTTAAATTGGCATAAGAATAATTAAAAGAATATGCAATAGTAAATGGCAAACATTAAAAGGAAGTACTCCGCAAATGCAACGGCAATAGCCTACTCGGATTGTGCTCGTGGGCCACTAATCACTAAAGTAGCCAAGCTTGCAACACATGAAATCAATAGTGCATAAACAATATCATACATAAGGAAAGCTTCAATACTATTCTGTATCTACTAATCGAGTAAAGTCTAGCTGGGGTACTGTAGGCAAAAAGGTAGCAGTGACTGAGCAAAAACGGCTCGTAGCCTAGCGAAGGCCTCACGACTGTTTAAAGTATTACATTAAAACTAACAAGTGCACTTTGAGAAATCCAGATCCCTTGTATCTGGTTGCCTCCCAGCTCCTTGACAAAGTAAAAACAAACTGTTAATAAAATACAGGGTGGTTAGGCTCTTGCCCTCACGCACTGTAAATTATTAACTCAACACAGTCAGCCGCGAAGACAACCTAGGCTTCACTGAACCGAAACGAGAATGCAGGTTTATCGCTTAACCACAGCATCAAACAACAACTCATAACACAGAAAAGCCTTACCCCAGTCTAGCATTACCTAGACTAGCAGAAAACAGGAATAATAATAATAACACACAGGAAAATGCATATACCAGTGCAACAAACATAAATCAATCCTATTCTAAGTCAACCCTTCCAAAATAGGCTATCTAATAGGCACGTATCTCGTGAGAACTCAAGCGATAATACGTTGGCCGACTAGCTCTGCACCAACGGGACCATGGATGTTAAACAGGGCAGGGACAAGAGGAAATAAGAATGTAAGGTAGTAGAGAAAGTTCCCATCAGTCAGAAGAATATAAATAGTTAGCAAGGGAAATGAGAAGTCGCTCTGCCTAATGAGTTCTGATGAAAAAATGGCTAGACTTCCCTTTTATACCCGGCCCTCTAGTGAGCCCAACGTGAGTACTAAGGACCGCCCACTGACAACCATTACGTAATTTCTCTCTCTCGTCTGGGATACACAAAGGCTCCCCCTAGCACTGAGGGAGGGAGGAGTGCTATTGAGTTAGGCCTACCTCCTGCCTGGCGTACCCACTGACACCTAACTGTGGCTGTTTCTCTTCCCATCATTACAAATAAGTTTTACACACAATACTTATAACTAATGATATAAAATAGAACTCGTTGACTCAGATGAAAACAAAATACATATTCATAATGCTTATAGTACAACGGCTCACACGAACTAATTTAGGAAACTCTACATAGACTACAGCCAAAGTTCCTGCCCTGACGATCCTAGCGAGAGTGGGGCATGACTAGGCGTTCTGTACAGCATGCTCACACGTGGACATGCGTCACACCTCCCCCAAGATTTTACTCGCTCAACCCTGAGCTAAAATCTGACAAACACAGAACCCCATCAAGCCCCCCACACCCAGCGACCGCATGGCACTAAAACAAAGCTGAGTTTATCACCAAAACACATATTATACAAAAAAAAAATCACATTTTATAACTCCTCCCAACAATAGCAAAAAGACACAATATCATGCTCCCAGAGCGAGGTTACAGCAGCTCAGCCGTTTGATAGTTCGTGGACTACTCAAACTCTATAGGCTATGACAAACTTTGCGATTACCTATATCGAGAGAAAGAGTTTTTATATGATTTTTATATTTTAATATGTTTTTCCCGGCTGCACTATAAGGGCAGCCTATTTTCCTCCACTCAAACCCACACACCTGTGATAGCCTACGACTGATCATCCACCCTTGATAAACAATCCGCGATCACATTGTCACATCCAGCAATATGACGGATGTCCAGGTTATACTCCTGCAACATCAAAGACCACCTGGTCAGTCTCATATTGCGATTGTGAAATAGATTCCGGAATCTCAAAGGGTGATGATCAGTGTAGATAACCACGACTGGACCATAGGCTGGAACATACACCTCGAAGTGCCTGAGCGACAGCACAATCGCCAGTAATTCCTTTTCTATTGTAGAATAGTTCTTTTGTGCAGCATTGAACTTCTTAGAAAAGAAACTTACTGGGTGTTCCACACCTTCATTGTCTGTCTGTAGCAAGACGGCACCAGCCCCTACACCACTAGCATCTGTTGCCAGCTGAAACGGCCTGTTAAAGTCTGGGGCCCTGAGTATCGGGTGAGTACATAGCAAATGTTTCACCAAAGTGAAAGCCTTTTCACACTCAGGTGCCCACAACAACTTTTTGTCTTTAGATAACAAATCTGTGAGAGGTGCCAACACATTTGAGTAACCTTTTATGAAGCGTCTGTAGTAGCCTATCATACCCAAGAATCTCATAATCTGCTTCTTGGTTGTTGGGTGCGAAAATTTATTGATAGCCTGTATGTTGTTCTGAGGAGGGCACAACTGTCCCCTTCCCACTACAAACCCAAGGTACTGCACAGTGGCTTTTACGAAGTCACACTTTGCCAAATTTACTACCAGACCTGCTTCACTAAGTTTCCAGAACAAGGTCTCAAGGTGCTCACAATGGCTCTCAAAGTCGTCATCATAAATGATTACATCATCCAAATATACGGTGCAATTCGGAATGTCCTTTACAATTTCATTCATCAGGTTCTGAAACGTTGCTGGTGCATTCTTAAGTCCGTAAGGCATAACATTGCACCGGTAGGTACTCCCGTCCACAACAAAACCACATACCTCTTTAGCACGCTCGGACAAAGGTACTTGCCAGTAACCTTTTACTAAATCTACTTTAGACAAAAAACGAGCATTACCAATTTTGTCAACACTATCATCAACCCGAGGAAGAGGATATGGGTTAGTTGGAGTCAAACCGTTTAACCTACGGAAATCAATACAAAAGCGTACCTTGCCATCTGGCTTAGGCTGCAGTGTTACGGGGGAAGTCCACTTAACTGTGCCTTTCTCTATCAACCCTCTACTGAGCATATACTCCAACTCATCCCTCAGAGCTGGTAGTTTTATGGGGGGCACACGGTACGGGATTGACTTAAAGGGTATATGGTCCCCCACGTCAACATCATGCATAGCCTGAGTAGTGAGGCCTGGGTGTTCAGCAAATACAGTGGGGTATGAACCGAACAACTGACGGATAGCATCAAACTGCGGCTCAGGCAAATGAGCTATAGCCTCGTCAGCACTTAGGCTCGAGTTCCCCGCCCACTGATCCGCGGAAACATGTTGATCCCAGCTATCCTCCTCTGAAGCTTGACTGTCCCCCTCTCCTTCTCCACCACGGCCGCAACAAGCCAACACAGGGACAGTGAGAGGCTCAGAGGGGCGCCTCACATACTCTTTAATAAGGTTCACGTGACATAACTTAGGGGAGGTGTGGTGGAGTGGTCTTGCCACTGGCCTGGTTATCCAAGTCCCGGGTTCAAATCACGATGTATCAATGGAATATTATTGGGATGGAATTTGTGCTGTACCTAGTATCAGTGCATTACCACAAAGCCCACCGAAACGTCAATAAAATACCCTCATTGTTCCCTGATTAAATAGCACTGTATGAATATTCCCATATTCAAAAATATGCTATAGGGGTGCAATGCCTGGTGAGTTATCTGCTCAACAGGTGGCGTTGTGTGTGTGTAAGTGTGAGAGTCCGAGTGTAGTGGGTGAGACAGTGAAGCACGGGAACGAGATGGCTTCAGAGATGGGGTCGTTTCGGGTCATGAGTGAGCACCGTGCCTCATGTGAAGGCAAGATGGCAGGTGCTCGTTGTGCTCTACGTGCTTCACATGTCTCACTCCCTAGACTGGAACAAGACCTCACGGGCTTCACTGTTCATTGTAAAGCGGTGAATGTTAAGGCTCTCAGCCTATGCCCGAGAGGAAGTAAGTTGGAATATAGAAAAAAAAAAAAAAAAAAAAAAATGGTTCTTTTTCCTCCTGTCTGGAGTGGCAACAAATGTAATCTAAGTCTGAAATTTTGTCTACAATTTTATAAGGTCCAGTGTACTTCGCAGAGAGGGGGTTACCAACCAAAGACAACAAGATTAATACCTCTTGTCCTACAGTGAACTTCCGGAGCCTCACTTTGCGATCATACCTGTCCTTCATCAAAGCTTGTGATTCTGTCAAATTTCTACCTGCCATCTCCAGACACTTAAGCATGCGCTCACGGCTTTCAAGCACATACTTTAATAATGGACAAGGCTGCACAGTCCCCTCCCAAATTTCTTTCAGCATGTTAAGGGGGCCCCTGACACGGTGTCCAAAAATCAGCTCGTTTGGACTAAATCCCAGGCTCTCACCAGGTACCTCCCGAGCAGCAAACAGCACATAAGGCAATCCAAGATCCCAATCCATACCGTTGTCAGCACAATAACACCTGAGCATGCTTTTAAGTGTAGCATGCCACCGCTCAAGCACCCCTTGACTCTCAGGGTGATACGCTGACGATACTACTTCTCGTATCCCATGCTGTTGCATTGTTTGCTTGAACATGTTGGAGGTGAAATTAGATCCCTGATCAGACTGAATCTCCTCCGGGTACCCGTACCTTGAGAAGTACCACAACAAGTTACTGACTACCGTCTTAGCCATTCCATTTTTCATAGGGTATGCATCGGGGTATCTAGTGGCAACATCCATTATGGTTAACAAAAATATTTCCAGCCTTAGTGGGAGGGAGTGGACCAACCATGTCAACAATAATTTTACTAAAGGGTGGCCCAATCACAGGAATAGGGTGTAACGGAGCCTTAGGAATAACTTGGTTCGGTTTCCCGACACGTTGACAAATATCACATGAGTTTATTCATGACTGCACATGAGACTTCATCCCCGGCCACCAAAACAATTTCCCCAAAGCCGCCACCGTTTTCTTGGCACCCAAATGTCCTGATAATGGAGAATCATGAGCCAACCTAAGCAAACTTTCCCTGAAGCCCTCTGGCACGACCAGCTAGTCAACTGTACCTGATCCGCCCTCCCAGTTCCTTTTAGGATCTTGATATCGGTGGTATAAAATTCCATTAAAGACAAAAAAATCCCCTGCCTTTGCATCCCTATCTTCTTCTAACTCCACAGCCCCATTGGTACACTGCAAAACCTCTGGATCCTCTAATTGCAACTTTCGAATGTCTGTGGGAGCCAACATGTCTAACTGCTTGGTCAACAACTCATGCCCTCCCCCAACATCCAACTTAGACATCCAGTTTTCTCGCTGCAGGTAACGGTGCTGTCTCTGAGTCTCTGCCTCCTCCACTACTTTATCAACTGTGTTAGGCACTGGAGTTACAACAGACTCGGTCAAAGGTCCTGCTATTGGGTCTTTTGGGAGAGCCACTGGTTCTAAACTCTTCAAACTTTTCCCAGCCTTCTGCTTCTCCTTAATCCCCTTCCTCCGCTGTTCTGTGGCCTGGGAAATAGGCTGTGGTACCTTAAATGCTTGGGAACGAGTTACCACACATGCCATCTGTTGGTGTTGACAACTCACTACCCACTCTTGTTCCTCCCTACTCACGTCGGCCGGCCTCTCGTCAACGACTAAGGGTGGAACGTCTAAAGTAGGCACCGCAAAGTCGTTGCCAAGAAGAAGGTCGACGCCCTCCACTGGCAATTTCTCAACGATCCCAACATCTAAGTCCTTAATCACGCCATCAACTTCCAGCTCCACATGAACCAACGGGTATGACCTGGTCGCATTAATACCCTGAACAACAACCACCCGTGCCGCATTAATTGGTCGGCCCGTGAAATTCTTCAAAAGTGTCTGTGAAGCTCCAGTATCACGCAAAACTTCCACCTTATGCTGGCAACCCGCCCAACTTACCCTACCGGTCCCTCTATGGGCGCAAAACACATCACAGACAAGGGACGAGCCTTCCAGAGTCTTATACATAGCCTGTGACCCTGCCGCTGGCAAACTACCCTGGGTAAATCCAGACGACATTTCAGCCACACCTATGCTGCGCACCAAAGACACGGCTGCAGCTGGCGGCTTACTAGGACAAGATTTTGCATAATGCCCCTTCTTTCTACAATGAAAACATTCCACTTCACCTATCGGTCTCTTCTGATAAGGGGCGGAGTTCTGACCCTTCTGTAATGGGACGGCTGTAGTCTTTGGTTCAGTCCTGGTATCTTGGCTTTTAAACTGAGGTTTATATCTATAGTGATTGTCCTGAGCTCGAGGGTTTGGAGTATCGCGCCCCTTGGGAACTGCTTCAACACGCTGTACAGATTCACATCCCCTGATTAGCGACAACCTGAGGTCAGCCATCTCAGCTGCCTCTTGAAGAGTTCTTGGGTTCTTTTCTTTAATAGTTAAAGTCATTTCTGCACCAGTACACTTATAAAACTGCTCGAGCAGAAACAGCTCAGTCAACTGTTCGGCCGTCTCAGCTTTCTCAGAACGTGTCCAGTTTTTAAGTGCATCTTTTAAGTCCCGGGCATGTTCAAGAAAGGTCGCCTCCCTAGTCTTTGTAACACCCCGAAACTTCAATCGATATGTTTCCAGTTGCAACTCGTATGCCCGTAGGACAGCTCTCTTCAATTCTGGGTAGTCAATGCAAGACTCTAAAGGCAGTGAATCATAAGCCTTCAGACCCTTACCCGTAAGTCTTGAGGAGACTAGAGCTGCCCACTTCTCTTCAGGCCAATTATGCTCCCTACACTTCTTCTCAAAACGATTACAAAATTCTGTGACTTCAGTTTCACTAAATACCGGCACCAATTTGACTAATTGGGCCAAGGACTGTTCTCTTACTTGGCCCTCACGGCCCATCCGAGTCCCTGTCGACTCTGCACGAGTCTTATCTAAATCTAATTTAGCACAATATTTCTCCGAGTCGTACCTAAGCTCAGCCTCATGCCTCCTAACCTCAATCTCATACCTCCTCGTCTCATCCTCCTGCCTCCTGGTCTCATCCTCCTGCTTCCTAGTCTCATTCTCCTGCTTCCTAGCCTCAATCTTAGCAAGCTCAAGTCTAAATACCATATCTGGAGACAGGCAGGAAGAGGGAGCTGCCACTACTGAAGGAGGGGGGGCAAAAACTGGGGAACCACCACGTGCACCACCCGAGGGCACTCCAATCTGCCAATTCTCATCCCTCTGTGGGAGAGTGCTAACCTCCGGTAACCGAGTGGACGGCACTGTGGGAGTCGAGTGAGAGGGGATCTGGGGAGGAACCCCCCCAAACGCCCTCTCCCCCGAAACCCCATGTCGCCCACGCAACACCCAGGAAATCAGCTCCCCCTTGGACATCCCTGCTACATTGGAAATGCCCAAAACCTTGGCTATCAGGTGCAAGCCACAAACATCCACCCCAGTCAGCCTCTCCTCCGTCATGTGTTACCGCTTACTCACAAACACTCTAGCATCCTCCTCACTGGTTACTAACGGCACACCTTCAAATGACATCTCTCGCTCATCGTCAGTGCTAATGCATGACATACTGAAGTCCACAAACAAATTCTCGAGACAAAAGTGTTAAACTTCCTATGCAAGCACTAATTACTAAATTAACTGGAGTCTCTTAAATGCTTTACTAATTGCCATACAAAAAAAATATTCTTCAATATGCACGCTAAAATACAAACAAACAAATGTTGTACAACTCTGCAAAAATGTATACTGTTCACAAAATCCTAAGCAAGGTCGCCATTTGTTACAAACTGGCACTCGGGTACACAAGGGCTCTCAATCAGGACTCGAATACAGCTCGCTGCCACAACAGAAACACACGATCCCAACCCCTGAGTACTGTCAGCCGAACAAAAAACACCAATACCCTCCAGAGTTCAATCTGCTATAACGGGGTATACAAGAACTCGGTACTAGTGTTCAACAACAGACTAATAAAGAGACAGGAATTATCTAGTCTGGTCAACAATCAAACAATGAAGTAAGAAACAACAACACAAAAGAATAGTGTTGGCCGAAGCCGAAGTAATCCACCCTTGACTAAGAACTTAAGAAGTCCACCACCCTCTACTTCGGATCGGCACTATTACGTTACGTTAATTAATAGTCCTTAACCCTTAAAAAGCGGCTCACCACATAAGTCGAGTTAAATAAAGCTGGACTATGTGGCGGCGCTTGACATAACTCGAGTGGCAATTTCAGCACGTAATGTTGCTGAGAGAGAGAGACAAGTGGTGGCAGGAGAGTAGCGAGTGTATGACTGCTCCAGACCACCGCGGCGAACCTACTGACACGAATCTCACCTCCGTCCTACCTCTCTCACTCGCTATATACGGAATTATGTACTGAAAGTGGCTAATTACCTGCTTTTTGCACTCGCGTTGCACGGTTATTGCAAGAAAACTATCCATCATAAAAGGATCGTTATGGTGTCTTTCGAAAGCTCTGGTTATGCCCTTTCAGGGATAGATACTTGTTTTACGTTCTGGGTCTTATTTAGGCATGAAAATGATCACGTAAACAGCCCTATTTTGGCTAAAAACACCCCGCTGGGCGGTACATATAAATAAACCGCATAGGCCGCTCGTAAAGGGTTAAGCATCGAGCAAGGAATCTTCTGAAAAAAGTTAGATGCTTCTCGGATGCTCGTAAGAAGTATGTATCGGATTTTGAACAGTAATTCAATAAGCAAAGACACTGGCAATTAAATACTATTAAAGGCTTAAATTGGCATAAGAATAATTAAAAGAATATGCAATAGTAAATGGCAAACATTAAAAGGAAGTACTCCGCAAATGCAACGGCAATAGCCTACTCAGATTGTGCTCGTGGGCCACTAATCACTAAAGTAGCCAAGCTTGCAACACATGAAATCAATAGTGCATAAACAATATCATACATAAGGAAAGCTTCAATACTATTCTGTATCTACTAATCGAGTAAAGTCTAGCTGGGGTACTGTAGGCAAAAAGGTAGCAGTGACTGAGCAAAAACGGCTCGTAGCCTAGCGAAGTCCTCACGACTGTTTAAAGTATTACATTAAAACTAACAAGTGCACTTTGAGAAATCCAGATCCCTTGTATCTGGTTTTCTCCCGGCTCCTTGACAAAGTAAAAACAAACTGTTAATAAAATACAGGGTGGTTAGGCTCTTGCCCTCACGCACTGTAAATTATTAACTCAACACAGTCAGCCGCGAAGACAATAATGCTTCACTGAACCGAAACGAGTATGCAGGTTTATCGCTTAACCACTGCATCAAACAACAACTCGTAACACAGAAAAGCCTTACCCCAGTCTAGCATTACCTAGACTAGTAGAAAACAGGAATAATAATAATAACACACAGGGAAATGCATATACAAGTGCAACAAACATAAATCAATCCTATTCTAAGTCAACCCTTCCAAAATAGGCTATCTAATAGGCAAGTATCTCGTGAGAACTCAAGCGATAATACGTTGGCTGACTAGCTCTGCACCAACGGGACCATGGAAGTTAAACAGGGCAGGGAAAAGAGGAAATAAGAATGTAAGGTAGTAGAGAAAGTTCCCATCAGTCAGAAGAATATAAATAGTTAGCAAGGGAAATGAGAAGTTGCTCTGCCTAATGAGTTCTGATCAAAAAATGGCTAGACTTTCCTTTTATACCCGGCCCTCTAGTGAGCCCAACGTGAACTACTAAGGACCGCCCACTGACAACCATTACGTAATTTCTCTCTCTCCTCTGGGATACACATAGGCTCCCCCTAGCACTGAGGGAGGGAGGAGTGCTAGTGAGTTAGGCCTACCTCCTGCCTGGCGTACCCACTGACACCTAACTGTGGCTGTTTCTCTTCCCATCATTACAAATAAGTTTTACACACAATACTTATAACTAATGATATAAAATAGAACTCTTTGACTCAGATGAAAACAAAATACATATTCATAATACTTATAGTACAACGGCTCACACGAACTAAGTTAGGAAACTCTACATAGACTACAGCCAAAGTTCCTGCCCTGACGATCCTAGCGAGAGTGGGGCATGACTAGGCGTTCTGTACAGCATGCTCACACGTGGACATGTGTCACACAGGATAGAAAAGGCAATAGACCACTTGCGAGTTTCAGGCTATAAGGAGGTTGCAGCTGTAGACATTGTTACGTATCTTGATTCTCAAGTGGTTAACTTGATGAATCTAGATAGCACAGAGATATATATTAAGGTATCAGTCAGCTGAAGGCAAAACAAAAGTAAAATCTAATAAAATTATTTCCTGTTGTTGCTTCCTTTCCTTTTGGATCTTAGGACTTGGTTTCCTTTATTGACTGATACTCTTTAATTATGAAAAATACTGAAACTAATTAAAGTCATGTAGTATTTATAAAGAATTATTATTTAACCGAAGCCTAGTAGGCTATGGTTATGAACCGAAGAAGTTATATCTAAAGAAGGACTATTAATTCTATAAAAAGTCTTGAAAGATAAATATTAAAGTAAGAATATTTCTGTCTCTTACCCTTTTTGAAATGAATAGATAGTTTTCTTATATGTCCTTTTATTTATATTTAATGTAATTATTCTTGGTTCTTGTCTTACGTTAATAGCATTATATTAATATTATCATCAGGATTGATATCAAAGTCACATAAAAAGTTAAGATATATATTTAATAATTAGTTAAATGTATTTCTTAACCACGTAACATTGAAGTTTGATTATGAGTAAATTAATTTACAGGATCGCTTCATAGATTCGATTCAGGTCTCACTCAAATTATATGAAAAGCAAAAATAATATTTTGAAGCTAAAAGAATTTTCTTCAGCTTAGGAAATCACTAGAAGTAACATTAAAACAGCCATGTTAGTCTAAGGCGATATTACTAATAAGAGACAATAGCATCACCGTACTAAGCACCGTTAAGCAATGTAAGCTTAATTAAAAGAAAATGAAAGAACTCGTAAGTATTAATATAAAACAATAGTACTTTCATCATAACCCAATTACTTAAAGAGTTGCTTTAGTCCACAAGTTAGTCAACTAAAATAGTTAAGTACATAATAGTAGCGTTAACGTTAATTCCCAATCAAATAGTTAAGTACATAATAGTAGCGTTAACGTTAATTCCCAATCAAATAGTTAAGTACATAATAGTAGCGTTAACGTTAATTCCCAATCAAAGAGTTAAGTACATAATAGTAGCGTTAATGTTAATTCCCAATCAAATAGTTAAGTACATAATAGTAGCGTTAACGTTAATTCCCAATCAAATAGTTAAGTACATATTAGTAACGTTAACGGTAATTCCCAATCAAATAGTTAAGTACATAATAGTAGCGTTAACGTTAATTCCCAATCAAAGAGTTAAGTACATAATAGTAGCGTTAACGTTAATTCCCAATCAACTAGTTAAGTACATAATAGTAGCGTTAACGTTAATTCCCAATCACATATCTCACTAACCAACATAACGTAAGTGTTTACACCGAACACACTTAACACACACTTATATAATCTGGCTGACAGTCACAATCCCATTATAATACTTCACCCCATCTTCCTCCAGCTGCAAGTTCACCTTCCCCAACTCCAAATGAGACTGATTTGAATGCCCACTGTTCGGGTCTTATATACTAAACAATGATGGTGTAGGAACGAATCAGGAGGCGAGTGATGGTGCGCGCCCCTATCACAGCTCCTCGAGTTGCGTAGCAGGTGCGTGGTCCAATGGGGCTCCTGGCGTCGATCATACGTCATAGCGTCGGGTCATCGAAGTAGTTTGCAGGGTCCCCTATGACGCACGCAGGTGTGAAGGCTTGTTTGCTGGTATGCGGACGAGCTGGTTTCCCACTCGCTGGTTCGCTCGCTAGTCTGCTTCACCGCCTGGGTAGTTTGGCACTCCTTCAACTCTAATTCTAACTCTTAAATTAACATACAGGGCTCCGTATGTCAGACCTCCCCCCTAGAAAAGAGTTTAAGGAGTATAGTACATAATATTAAACATAATACATAAATAGATTCACCACCAGATTGGCAACAGCAAGATTATAATGAGGATATAATAAGGATATCACCCAAAGTAGGCAACGTCTCCAGGTACCACATCAGAACATAGCCGGAACGTAGCTGGAGCGCTATTCGAACTGCAAGGCATCTCACAGCTGAAGGCTTGACAGCGCACTACTAAAGCATGATATTTACCTCGCTACAAGGGAGAGCTAATTGCCAAAATCCTCTCATTAAAATTAAACTTACTGCTGTATGAGGCCAACCTGGTAAATGCAATCTTTGATCCGTGGCAGTGGGTAGGTATCGTTCTTTGTGACAGCATTAACTTGCCTATAGTCCATACATAAATTATGGCTCCCGTCTGGCTTTGGCACAAGTATGACCGGACTACTCCACTGGCTTAAGGCCCTTGTGATCAGCTGGTTTGAAAACATGAAGTCAAGCTCGACCTGCAGTATACTCCTGCGTTGTGGCGAAACACGGTAGGGGGATAGTTTAATGGGAGTTGCATCCCCTACGGTTGATGTCGTGCAAGGCCAAAGAAGTGAGCCCTGGAGTATCACGGAACACACTGGGAGACTGAGATAAAACAGAGATTAGTTGGTTCGCTTGATCAGAGGGAAGATGACATAGTTTAGAAGGTAATTCCCCCCAAGCTACTGAGTTATACTTAAAGTTGGATAGGCTACATGACAAGTCAAAGTCTGCATGGATACCTTCAGGCTCTGGAACAGTCTGTTGCGGGTCAGTAAGAGAACTGAAGACTTCATCCGCACCAGGCTGTCCACAGGTCCTGATATTCACTGCCACAGTGGGAGAATCTGGAAGAGAGGAATCAGGGGACCTATGGTAGGGTTTCAACATATTTATATGGAATACTTGCGTGGGCTTTCTCCTGTCTGGGGTAGTTACTAGATAATCGGTAATGCTCACCCTCCGAATGATCTTATATGGGCCCCTGCACTTGGCAGATAAAGGTTGGCCAAAAAGGGGGAGCAGGACCAAAACCTCATCACCGGGCTGAAACTCCCTCTCAAGGGCTTTTCTGTCATACCAGGTCTTCATGGAGCTTTTAGCCACTGTCAAGTTTTGACCTGCAAACTCACATGAGGATCTCAGCCGGGTTTTGAAATCTGAAACATACTTGAGGAGGTTTTGGTTCCCCTCCTGGCCAACTAGGCTATCCTGCAATAGTTGCAAAGGACCTCTTACCTGGTGACCGAAAACTAGCTCATTAGGGGAAAAACCCAGGGATTCAGTTGGAACCTCACGAGTAGCAAATAAAAGAAAAGGTACCCCCTTATCCCACTCAACTCCGGTCTCTGTACAATATTTACGCAACATTCCTTTTAATGTCTGGTGATATCGTTCGAGAACCCCTTGACTCTCTGGGTGGTAGGTGCTAGACTTAACATGCTCGATACCCAACTCCCTCAGGGACTGCTGGAAAATGTTAGAGGTAAAATTAGTTCCTTGATCACTTTGCACCTCATGGGGGAAACCCATTCTGGTGAAGAATTTGAGCAGTTCCTTGATGACAGTTGGAGCAGAGGTAGTCCTTAAGGGTATAGCCTCAGGGTAGCGAGTTGCCATGTCCATAATAGTTAATAAATAAATGTTACCTTGGGAAGTCTTAGGCATTGGGCCTACAATGTCCACTACCACCCGAGTAAAAGGATTCTCGAAGACGGGCAAGGGCACCAGAGGATGTACAGGCACTTTCTGATTGAGTTTTCCTGTCATCTGGCAAGTGTGACACACTCTACAAAACTCCACTACATCTGCACGCATTCCTGGCCAGTGAAAGTGGGCTCGAATTCTGTCTAGAGTTTTTCTCACACCTAGGTGTCCTGCCAATGGTATACAATGTGCCATTTCCATGATATCTCTACGACAAGGTTTGGGGACTACTACTTGATGGACGTCCCAAGCCCCATCATCGATTGGTCTGCGTTTCTGTCTCCATCTACGCCACAATACTCCTCCTTTGAGGCAGAAACATTCACCACCCTCCTTCTCACATTCCTTTTCACTCACGGACCTGGCAGCTAACTCCTTGCATTCACTATCATCTCTCTGTAGCTCTACCAGGCCACTAGGACAATTTGGAGGGGTTTCATGGTCATCGTTAGGGTCAAGATGAGCCATAAAGGTGTCAGATAAATCCACCTCAGTCACATCATCAGGCACAGTTGGAGCGTCATTCACACTCTCATCATCCCTTTCATCAACTCTTACATTCGGTACATTTCTGTCTGAGGGAACTGCTACTTGAGACATTGAACGTGTGACAGCACACACAGGGAAAACTGTTGGCATCTCCTTTTCGAGCTCACCGGTTAGTGGCTCGTTAACAGGGGAAAGTGACAAAATGGGGTCTGGTCGGACCTTCTCACTTGCTACATCATTCCCCAAAAGGAGTGTTACCCCAGGCACAGGGATATCTTGGGACCTACACAAAGCTATGGTGGCCTCACCCTGTAGTAACTCACATTCAATTTCGCCTTTTACCAAGTGTGCATAAAATTGGCCTCCAGCACCTCTCATTACAACTGGTTCGCCAGGTGGGCACTCCGTGTAAGGATTCACCATGAGGGTGCTAGTAGAACCTGTGTCTCTCAGAATTTTTACCTCATGCATACAACCATTTAATCTCACGTTGCCAGATGAAATAAAGGGACGGTAACTGTCCTGCACTGATGGTGAAATTATTATTGGCTTAACCCTAATGGGTTGCACCACGCCTGCTACTACACCCCTGTCTAGATGATTTACGTTAGCTGTTAGGTACTCCTTCTGTCGGGAGTCCTGTAGTAAAGGAACTTTTGGTGCTAGGTACTCCTTCTGTCGGGAGTCCTGCATAAATAATATTACAGGCACATATGGAGTTTGAGATACGGCGGCAACTGTCTGTCCCGATCTCTCTGTTCTCTCCTTGGCCCAGCACTGATAAGCTAGGTGGCCTCTCTTGCCACAAAAAGTACATACTTTAGGGGATATGGGAACGTTCTCTCTTTGAGCATTACTATTACTTTGGGGCCCACCTCTGTTACCATTGCCCTGAGTCGCATTTTTAGTTGGGGGAACAATTCTATTTTGGCTAGCTGGGGAAGACGTTATAGGTTTGTGACTGGGTCTGTCAGATTTGTGATTGGGATACTTAAAATTAGAACTAGAATTATCGTAGGGCTTCTTTCCACGAAATTTGTTGTTGAGCACGTATGTGTCAGCCATGTCAGCGGCGTTGGCAAGACAATCTACCTTTTTCCCCTTTAAATGATAGGATACAGAAGAATCAATTTTCCATAGGAAATTTTCTAACAGGACCAACTCCTTCAGATCGTTGTAGCTTGTGACTTTCTTACTCTTGACCCAATGATTGAAAGTCTTAGTCATGGTCCTGGCAAATACCTTATGTTACCTTATGGGTTTCTTCTACTTTCTTCTCTTTTTTACGGAAAGAGTGCCTGTAAGCCTCAGGCTGCAATTGATAGGTTTTTAGGATAGCTTCTTTGAGATTGTCATAATCCTGCCTAACTTCTGCTACTTCTGACAAATACGTGGCTCGAGCCTGCCCTGTCAAAACGGTTTGTAACATAAAAGGCCATTGATCTCTTGTCCACTTCATACCTCCAGCAACTTCCTCAAACAAAACAAAGAAATCCTGCACATTATCCTCAGTGAAAGGTGGAATGACACTGGTCATAGTTAATCCCAGAGGGGGAGCAATTAAGGGAGCATTAGTGTTGACATTTAGTTGAGCCGTACGATATTGATACTCATATTGTTCGGTCGTTGCTCTGGCTTGTTCGGCATTTAGTCTGGCTTGTTCTTTATTTAGTCTGGCTTGTTCGGTCTTTGCTTCGGTATTTATTCTGGCTAGTTCCAGTACTTGATCACCGGTCAAACCAGGTGGCAATTGTTCATAAAGTTGGCTAGGTTTACTCGGGATCCCACCAACTGCTCCGTCACCCTCCTCGCCTTCTACAGGGAACAGGTGGGTTTTTATGGTCTGAGCCACCTCTACTTTGGACATGTTTGAGACAGTTAACTGGAGATGCGAGGCAAGCACTTTCAGTTCGGATTTTGACAGACAGTCAATATCAGGGGCTGTGGGGTCTGATTCTATGAAAACTCGAGCATCTTCGTCATTAATTAGATGAGGCATGATTAATATTTGATTTTTACGTAGTGAAACGGTAATGAAACTGAGTGAAACTGTATGAAACGAATCCTGGCGAGGTCACCACTCATCTGTTACGTATCTTGATCCTCAAGTGGTTAACTTGATGAATCTAGATAGCACAGAGATATATATTAAGGTATCAGTCAGCTGAAGGCAAAACAAAAGTAAAATCTAATAAAATTATTTCCTGTTGTTGCTTCCTTTCCTTTTGGATCTTAGGACTTGGTATCCTTTATTGACTGATACTCTTTAATTATGAAAAAATACTGAAACTAATTAAAGTCATGTAGTATTTATAAAGAATTATTATTTAACCGAAGCCTAGTAGGCTATGGTTATGAACCGAAGAAGTTATAGCTAAAGAAGGACTATTAATTTTATAAAAAGTCTTGAAAGATAAATATTAACCCTTAATTAGCGGCGAGCAACATAAGTCGAGTTAAATAAAGCTGGACTATGTGGCGGCGCTCGACATAGGTCGAGTGGCAATTTCAGCACGTAATGTGGCTGAGAGAGAGAGACAAGTGGTGGCAGGAGACTAGCGAGCGTATGACTGCTCCAGACCACCGCGGCGAACCTACTGACACAAATCTCAGCTCCCTCCTCCCTCTCTCACTCGCTACATACTCAATTATGTACTGAAAGTACCGAATTACCTGCTTTTTGCACTCGCGTTGCACGGTTATTGCAAGAAAACTATCCATCATACAAGGATCGTTATGGTGTCATTCGAAAGCTCTGTTTATGCCCTTTCAGGGATAGGTACTTGTTTTACGTTCTGGGTCTTATTTAGGCATGAAAATGATCACGTAAACAGCCCTATTTTGGCTAAAAACACCCCGCTGTGCGGTACACATAAATAAACCGCATAGGCCGCTCGTAAGGTGTTAAAGTAAGAATATTTCTGTCTCTTACCCTTTTTGAAATGAATAGATAGTTTTCTTATATGTCCTTTTATTTATATTTAATGTAATTATTCTTGGTTCTTGTCTTACGTTAATAGTATTATATTATTATTATCATCAGGATTGATATCAAAGTCACCTAAAAAGTGAGATATATATTTAATAATTAGTTAAATGTATTTCTTAACCTCGTAACATTGAAGTTTGATTATGAGTAAATAAAGTTACAGGATCGCTTCATAGATTCGATTCAGGTCTCACTCAAATTATATGAAAAGCAAAAATAATATTTTGAAGCTAAAAGAATTTTCTTCAGCTTAGGAAATCACTAGAAGTAACATTAAAACAGCCATGTTAGTCTAAGGCGATATTACTAATAAGAGACAATAGCATCACCGTACTAAGCACCGTTAAGCAATGTAAACTTAATTAAAAGAAAATGAAAGAACTCGTAAGTATTAATATAAAAAATAGTATTACTTTCATCATAACCCAATTACTTAAAGAGTTGCTTTAGTCCACAAGTTAGTCAACTAAAATAGTTAAGTACATAATAGTAGCGTTAACGTTAATTCCCAATCAAATAGTTAAGTACATAATAGTAGCGTCAACGTTAATTCCCAATCAAATAGTTAAGTACATAATAGTAGCGTTAACGTTAATTCCCAATCAAAGAGTTAAGTACATAATAGTAGCGTTAACGTTAATTCCCAATCAAATAGTTAAGTACATAATAGTAGCGTTAACGTTAATTCCCAATCACATATCTCACTAACCAACATAACGTAAGTGTTTACACCGAACACACTTAACCCATAACTGTCGGGGCGCAACATAAGTCGAGTATAATAAATCTGGACTATCTGGCGGCGCTCGACATAGGTCGTGTGGCAATTTCAGCACGTAATGTTGCTGAGAGAGAGAGACAAGTGGTGGCAGGAGAGTAGCGAGCGTATGACTGCTCCAGACTACCGCGGCGAACCTACTGACACGAATCCCACCTCCTCCCTCCCTCTCTCACTCGCTATATACGGAATTGTATGGGGAAAGTGCCGAATTACATGCTTTTTGCACTCGCGTTGCGCGGTTGTTGCAAGAAAACTAGCCATCATAAAAGGATCGTTATGGTGTCATTGGAAAGCTCTGTTTATGCCCTTTCAGGGATAGATACTTGTTTTACGCTCTGGGTTTTATTTAGGCATGAAAATGATCACGTAACCAGCCCTATTTTGGCTAAAAACACCCCGCTGGTGGCTACATATTATATACCGCCTAGGCCGCTCGTAAGGTGTTAACACACACTTATATAATCTGACTGACAGTCACAATCCCATTATAATACTTCACCCTGTCTTCCTCCAGCTGCAAGTTCACCTTCCCCAACTCCAAATGAGACTGATTTGAATGCCCACTACTCGGGTCTTATATACTAAACAATGATGGTGTAGGAACGAATCAGGAAGCGAGTGATGGTGCGCGCCCCTATCACAGCTCCTCAAGTTGCGTAGCAGGTGCGTGGTCCAATGGGGTCTCCTGGCGTCGATCATACGTCATAGCGTCGGGTCATCGAAGTAGTTTGCAGGGTCCCCTATGACGCACGCAGGTGTGAAGGCTTGTTTGCTGGTATGCGGACGAGCTGGTTTCCCACTCGCTGGTTCGCTCGCTAGTCTGCTTCGCCGCCTGGGTAGTTTGGCACTCCTTCAACTCTAATTCTAACTCTTAAATTAACATACAGGGCTCCGTATGTCAGAAAATCGATAGTAAATAGAAATGCAATAATAATGTAGGTTTCTGATGGCTAAAGTGTATGATGAATTGCGTCTTATGTATTCATCAATGCAGTACAAGCTTATTTTAGCTGTCAAATTTGCTCAATATCGATGTCTATAGCTCCAACTGCCTTATAAAACAAAACTCGCAAGTCAGCAATTGTAGGAGTGTAAGAAAACGAGTGAGAAAGTCGAGGGGAACAACGAAACAATTATCAGGAAGCAAAGAGTACACAATGTTTTAGAATGTGTGATTGCTGTTTTCCTGTGTCGTTCTTTGCCCCTGAGATACACGGAGGGAGGAAAGTACATTTGGATCGTTAAGGGAAAAAGAGTGGTAAAACACAAAGCTTTACATTACACAATAAGATCAGTAACATAACGTTAATATGGGAGAAGAGTGGCTAAGCTGATAATTATAAGTGTTGTCTGGAGATCGAGTCCACGACAAAATACAATGTTTTTTCAGAGGTGATCTAAACTTACTTTAGATCACATCAACATAATTTACCCTCTTCCACAACGTTGGATGCATACTCTCACCACTACCTTACAATATAAGGTATACTATTAGATGGTTATGGTATATCACCATCAATCAGCACAAGAAACTGTGGTGTGTATAGAAATAGGTCTCCCATTTAGTAATAGCAAAAGGAATAAAATGCCATTCTCAATGCTCACAATAATTAGGCCCTTCTGTCCTCCAATTAATTCTCAATATGATGACACTATATAAACATTATGTTCTAGCAAATATTAGGCGTTATATAATGTTTAGGGAAGACGTACTAACATTATCTGAGATAGATAATACTCCTTAGAATCCTCGAGTTCAATACACTTGTTTAATGTTAGCCGAAATTGAATAAAGCATAATATAATTGTATTTCATGGATTAAACCTCATCAACTCTAAGCAAATAATATCAGTATTTTCCAGTTAAAACTTTAAACGAAAGTGACATCACGACAATAACTCTTTCAAACCGAATATAAAGCCACATTCAGGCGATTTTCTTCAGCTTATTACAAATAAAAGTCATGAAAATGGAGAGTGTAGTAGTATACAGGTGAGGGTGGTTAACGATGATGACAGGGCGGAAGGGATAGACAGGTGTTGAAATGAGAGACTTGGATGATAAACTATGACCATAATGACAGAGAAGAGACAATAGTTGAGGGCAGGGACAGCTAAATATAGTCATACACAAAATGATCAGTGATTGTGCTGGTAATTGAGGTGAACATAATACAGTAATGGCAGCATAATCTGTCTGAGATGTGTATAATCAACATATGTACAAAATACACACATACCACACTGTTTATTACAGCTACGGAAAATTACACGTTGCTACGGTATTTGTGGAAGTGTGTTATTGTTATTTTTTGTTCCTATGCGTTTTAAATTGTGTGACAATTGTTGGTGCCTGTAATAACCCAGTAACAGAGTAACACGTTGCTACAATATACTAGTATGTAATTGACTATCAGGGTTTGGGGGTTCACAAGTAAAGACCATGATAGGTAGAGTCGTATGTTCTACCTTAATTTAAGGGGATAGAGCTTGCCTAGTTGATGTTGACTTTGATCTCAATTTATATAAAATAAGAACTATATATTAGGGATTCTCATTTATCAGAAATAGTACTATGCTTCATTTGTTGGTTTATGCTGTCGAAAAGAGGTGGTGGATAATCTAAAACTTCATAAACATATTTCTACTTCTTAATATAATATTATTAAAACAATTAATCTAAATACAACACACACAAATTGTATAGTATATAAATATATCTTGGGTGAAAGGGAAAGAAAAGGACAGTATTATCCTTAAATTTAGCTAAAAAGAGAGACATAATGTTATATTTTAGGACACCCTTATCAAAAAAAGAACATGCCTGGTGTGTCACAATTAATATGAAGGTCTGAGTATTGTGAGAAGCAATGAGTGATAGGAAACTGGAGTTGGCCAAAGAAAACAAAAACAAATTGAGTGAGTGAGAGTAACAGTGAGAGCGAAAGTGAGAGTGAGTGAGTAATTAAGGATAAGGAAGAGTCCAAGAATTAGAGCAATTATTGTAATTGTACTGCCTTTCCTATCACATTATCTCTCAGCAGTTTACAATACTCGTTCGAAAACCATTATACAAACTTAATCAACATATATAAAATATATATAGAGAAATGTCAGGGTACAAAGTGTTCACAAATATAGCACAATAGACCTCGGGATTCCTCGGGATAATTATATGGTGTTCCCAGTGCTATTATTGTTGTACATTTGTATGTTTTATGTGTGAGAATTAATTTGTCTAGTGAACAACATAACACTAATACATCCCACTTCTATAGTCCACAATATATTAATTTTTGTTGGAAAATTCGCACATGTAGACACCTCGACAAGTAGAGTGGATGGAAACACGACATTACTATTAGTAATCATAATACAGTAGAAGGGTATAGATAATGTTGTACTTTGCTGGCATGCTCATTGTCTTAATATTGCCCTATTGGAGCGTGCGGTGGGTAATTAATGTAATTATTCCAGCCTGGTACTCAGGGGCTACTGTACATTATCCAGGACACCACAGTTATCGTACCCGGATGGCACGTCACAAATGTCCACAACATCAGGGTCTTATTAACTGCAAGGTGAACAGAGGCATAGTGTATAAAGAGATTGTGACTTTAACGCTCTAGTAGTAATGTTATTATGTGTTGGAATATATAATGGCAGCCACAGACCATTACACAGTTGCTTGTCATTTGAAGTTATAAATTAATTGAAATGTACGTTATGGAATCAAAACAGATAATGTATGTCGATTAAACCTGCCTTCCTTCTATAACCGAGATACCCTCGTTTGTCAATGTTGTTTTGTCTGCTTTTCCTTTATCTGCCGTAGACAGTTTGTCTACATATATCATGTCAACTATTCTCATAAAAACGAGAACTTCATCTAACTTTAGCTAACATAAAGTTACACGTATTCAAATAACAAATTATATGAATGTACTGTATGTATAAACTCAGGCAACAATGCATTAATTCGTTCTCAAGGCATTTTGCAAACACACACACACACGTGTGTGTGTGTGTGACTACGAAGCGCCTGAACGCTTTCATAGTTATCCGAATACAATGCATACCATTAGTTAGGGCTACCCGCACTAAACTTCTAAGGAAGGTTGTGTGTCTGCCTGGCCATGGAGTTGGGAGGGTTTTAAAGAAGATGGACCACATCTTGGAAGATAGTGGATATAACCCCATTATCTGTCTCAGTGCCGGGAGTAACGATGTTGGTAAGGGTAGAAGTGAGGAACTGCTGCAGCAGTATCGGGATGTGATAGATAAGGTTAGGATGAAGAGAGGGATCCCTGTAGTACATTGTATCCTACCCAGAAGAGGAGTTCCCAAGGAATGGACATCCAGGGCGATTGGTGTCAATTGCCGGTTGGAGAAATATTGCAAAGAAAAGGCAATACCATTCATTGATAACGGGGATAGTTTCTATGGGAGAGATGGGATGTACGCAAGGGATGGGGTTCATCTTTCACGGTTAGGGGTTTCTACATTAGCTAGTTCTTTAGTTAGGGTGGTTGTGGGGTTTTGAACAGAAATATTGAGAGTGTAAATGAGAGGTTAAATGGAACAATTTTAGCGTCAGGCGAAAGCGATAAGGATATTCAGTCTCATGCTAAAAATGATGACTATATTGCAAATGATAGTAGTGATGGTGCAACGGAAGATGGAAATGTCGTTAGAAATAAAGGTAAATTAGGTATGAAGAAAAGAAGTAAATTGAGAGTATATTACACAAACTGTAGGAGTCTATGTAACAAAATTAACGAACTTAGAGCCCTTGTTAGCAAAGAAAATATAGACATAATAGCGCTAACTGAAACGTGGATTAATACAGAAACCAGGCATTTTTTAGCAGAATTTGATATACCAGGATATAGTTTGTTTAAATATGACCGAACAAGTAAGAGGGGTGGCGGTATAGCAGTGTTTGTCAGGAGTACATTAAAAAGCTGTATTAAATCAGGTATTAGACTAAATAACGATAATGAAAGTGTTGGGGTAGAGGTTAACGAAGGTAGTGAGACCATAGTTATTGGAGTTATGTATAGACCGCCAAATGAGTAGAAATGACGGAACGTCATTATGGGAGGAAATTAAAATGGCATCAAGGTTTAGCAATGTGTGCATTATGGGGGATTTTAATTTTCCGAATATAGATTGGCAGCATCAAATAGGAGACTCTGATTCTGAGGAGTTTATAGAGGTAGTACAAGATAGTTTTTTATTTCAATTCATAGATACGCCGACTAGAGGTAATAATATTCTCGATTTAGTTTTCAGTAACAATGAACATATGGTAAATAATGTAGAGATAGGGGACCACCTAGGAAATAGTGACTGTACATTTTTCGATAGAAAAATGTACAGTCACTATACACAATTCACAATACACATACACAATACACAATACACATACACAATTCTGTGTATTTTAATATACAATGGAAAGGTAATACCAGAGAGAATACAACATTAATACCTGACTTCAGAAAAGCCAATTATGGTGGGTTAAGAAGAGCCCTATTAGCTGACCCTATGGTAAAAAAATTAAGTCGATCCAGGTGTCCAAATGAGTGTACCCCTTCTCAGGCACCTGTCATCTTAAGTCAGGAGAGACGTCAACCTTGGTAGATACATACGATAATTTTATCGAGTCAGTATTCAATGCACAAAATAAATACATCCCCAAAAGAAAATTTAGATCAACACAGAACCAACCCAAATGGATGAATAATAGACTATTAGATCTTCTAGGACAAAAGAGGAATATATAGAAAAATTAGTAAAGGCGAAATTCACCTACTTGCTTACTATCTGAATCTATCAAGACAGGTAAAAAAGGATATTAGGAAAGAAAAAATAAATTATGAAATTAAGGTTGCCAATGACTCAAAAAATAATCCTAAAGCTTTTTACCAACTATATAAATCCAAGGTTAGAGATGTGATTGGTCCCCTTAAAACTTCGATAGGAGAAATGACAGAAAATGATTTAGAATTGTGCAGTACATTAAATAGTCAATTTCTTTCCGTTTTCACTAATGAACATTTGGCACAGTTTCCAGAAGTCCGTAAGGTATATAGCGATAGTATAGAAAATAGGTTAAGTACGGTTACTATAAGTAGAAATGATGTGCTTAAGGAAATTAACAGACTGAAACCTCATAAATCGCCTGGTCCTGATGAGGTATATGCTAGAGTATTAAAAGAATGTAGGGATGAGTTAAGTTACCCATTAACATTTTTATTTAACAAGTCATTGGAGACAGGTATAGTTCCAGAAGCTTGGAAGCTTGCAAACGTAGTTCCGATCTACAAAAAAGGTGACAAATCAATAGCATCCAATTACCGTCCCATTAGTCTTACATCAATCATAGGAAAGCTACTAGAGTCAATTATTGCTAGTAAAATTAGAAACCACTTAGATACATTTAATAAATTCTTCTCAGCATGGATTCACTCAGGGACGTTCTTGCCTTACTAATTTGAGGTATATGAAGCAGTAGATAATGACAAGTCATATGATATAATATATTTAGATTTCAGTAAAGCTTTCGACAGAGTCCCCCATGAGAGATTGATGAGAAAGGTTGAGTCGCATGGAATAGGTGGGGCATTGTTGGGATGGATTAGGTCATGGCTAATTGGTAGGAAGCAGAGAGTCAGCATAAATGGTACGAAGTCAGAATGGGGAGCAGTCAAAAGTGGTGTCCCCCAGGGATCTGTATTAGGTCCTCTGTTGTTTGTTATATACATAAATGACCTTGATTTAGGTATAACTAGTAGGATAAGTAAATTTGAAGACGATACCAAAATGGGGAGAACAATTGATTCAGATAGAGATATAGAGTGCCTCCAAAGGGATCTAGATACCTTACACGAATGGTCAGTAAATTGGCAGATGAAGTTTAACATTGACAAATGCAAGGTATTAAAGATAGGGAAGATGCAAACAAATGTTAAATATAAACTAGCTAATATGGAATTAGAAAACTCGAATTGTGAGAAAGATTTAGGTGTGTTTGTTAGCAATGATTTGAAGCCTAGACAACAGTGAATAAGCGTTCGAAACAAGGCAAACAGGATTTTCGGGTTCATCTCTAGGAGTGTGAGTAACAGAACTGCTGATGTTATCTTAAAACTTTACTTTTCATTAGTGAGACCCCATAGGATTATGCTGTTCAATTTGGGTGTCCTTATTACGGAATGGACATAGATTCATTGGAGAGAGTACAACGTAGAATGACAAAAATGATCCATAATATTAGAAATCTTCCGTATAAAGAAAGGTTGAAGAAATTAGGCTTACATTCGTTAGAGAGACACAGAGTTAGAGGGGACATGATAGAGGTGTTCAAGTGGGTTAGTGGGATTAACAAAGGGGACATGACAAATGTACTAAAGCTCAGTGATAGCGAAAGAACTCGTACCAATGGTTTCAAATTAGATAAATTTCGTTTCAGAAAAGATATAGGCAAATATTGGTTTGGTAACAGAGTTGTAGATGGGTGGAATGGACTACCAAGTGCTATAGTGGGATTAAAAACGGTAGGGAGCTTTAAGATGAAATTGGATAAGCATATGGACGAGAAGGGTTGGGTGTGAAGGGGGATCAGCAGGGTTGGGCCAATCAGCGCTCTGCAGACCCCCGTAATCCTGCGTTAATCTCTAACCGTTTGGTAAGATGATCCTCAGGGTATTAGAGTGTTGAGCCTATAATTGGGCTTTGTAATTGGGGTTGTGTGGGACACGGATCTGCCTTGCTTATGCCAATCGGCTTTCTGCAGACTCCCATTTCTTATTGTTACGACCTGGCACTCGGGTACACAAGGGCTCTCAATCAGGACTCGAGTACGGCTCGCTGCCACAACGGAAACGCACGATCCCAACCCCTGAGTACTGCCAGCCGAACAAAAAACACCAATACCCTCCAGAGTTCAATCTGCTATAACGGGGTATACAAGAACTCGGTACTAGTGTTCAACAACAGACTAATAAAGAGACAGGAATTATCTAGTCTGGTCAACAATCAAACAATGAAGTAAGAAACAACAACACCAAAGAATAGTGTTGGCCGAAGCCGAAGTAATCCACCCTTGACTAAGAACTTAAGAAGTCCTCCACCCTCTACTTCGGATCGGCACTATTACGTTACGTTAATTAATAGTCCTTAAGCATCGAACAAGGAATCTTCTGAAAAAAGTTAGATGCTTCTCGGATGCTCGTAAGAAGTACGTATCGGATTTTGAACAGTAATTCAATAAGCAAAACACTGGCAATTAAATACTATTAAAGGTTTAAATTGGCATAAGAATAATTAAAAGAAGATGCAATAGTAAATGGCAAACATTAAAAAGAAGTACTCCGCAAATGCAACGGCAATAGCCTACTCGGATTGTGCTCGTGGGCCACTAATCACTAAAGTAGCCAAGCGTGCAACACATGAAATCAATAGTGCATAAACAATATCATACATAAGGAAAGCTTCAATACTATTCTGTATCTACTAATCGAGTAAAGTCTAGCTGGGGTACTGTGGGCAAAAGGTAGCAGTGACTGAGCAAAAACGGCTCGTAGCCTAGCGAAGTCCTCACAACTGTTTAAAGTATTACGTTAACACTAACAAGTGCACTTTGAGAAATCCAGATCCCTTGTATCTGGTTTTCTCCCGGCTCCTTGACAAAGTAAAAACAAACTGTTAATAAAATACAGGGTGGTTAGGCTCTTGCCCTCACGCACTGTAAATTATTAACTCAACACAGTCAGCCGCGAAGACAACCTAGGCTTCACTGAACCGAAACGAGTATGCAGGTTTATCGCTTAACCACTGCATCAAACAACAACTCGTAACACAGAAAAGCCTTACCCCAGTCTAGCATTACCTAGACCAGCAGAAAACAGGAATAATAATAATAACACACAGGGAAATGCATGTACAAGTGCACCAAACATAAATCAATCCTATTCTAAGTTAACCCTTCCAAAATAGGCTATCTAATAGGCAAGTATCTCTGAGAACTCAAGCGATAATACGTTGGCTGACTAGCTCTGCACCAACGGGACCATGGAAGTTAAAAGGGGTAGGGAAAAGAGGAGATAAGAATGTAAGGTAGTAGAGAAAGTTCACATCAGTCAGAAGAATATATATAGTTAGCAAGGGAAATGAGAAGTCGCTCTGCCTAATGAGTTCTGATCAAAAAATGGCTAGACTTCCCTTTTTATACTCGGCCCTCTAGTGAGCCCAACGTGAACTACTAAGGACCGCCCACTGACAATCATTACGTAATTTCTCTCTCTCCTCTGGGATAGACAAAGGCTTTCCTAGCACTGAGGGGAGGGGGGAGGGGGGGAGTGCTAGTGAGTTAGGCCCATCTCCCGCATGGCGCACCCACTGACCCCCAACTGTGGCTGCCGCTTCTCCCATCATTACAAATAAGTTTTACATACAATACTTATAACTAATGATATAAAATAGAACTCGTTGACTCAGATGAACACAAAATACATATTCATATTACTTATAGTATAACGGCTCACATGAACTAAGTTAGGAAACTCTACATAGACTACAGCCAAAGTTCCTGCCCTGACGATCCTAGCGAGAGTGGGGCATGACTAGGCGTTCTGTACAGCATGCTCACACTGGACATGCGTCACATTATGTTCTTATGTTCTTATTACTTTCAATCTTACACAATAAATATATCTAACTACATTATAACATCAATGCTAACTGAGAAGAGTTAAAACAACTATAATTGCAATTATAACATTTCTTTATTCATTATCCTCACAAAAAAGTCACCATTATTTCCAACCAATTTTTGCTTTACAATGAAAGCTCAGATAATGATGCACTGTACATTTATTTTAAACTGTCATTTCCATTTGTAAATATGATACTGGTATTGTCCTTGATCATCGTATTATGTCTGTATTATTCAGACTGGATTATTTCCATAGCAGGTTTATTTATATCTCAACCCTTCTCTCTTTTTAATATCAGATATTAATTTTGTCCTGATAATTCTGTTTCTATTATCTTTCACATTCTCATTGTGTCCCCTAGTTCATTGTTCTCGCTGTGTTATAAATGT
Source organism: Paralithodes platypus (assembly GCA_032716605.1). NCBI lineage: Eukaryota > Metazoa > Arthropoda > Malacostraca > Decapoda > Lithodidae > Paralithodes > Paralithodes platypus. Next base: position 16,122,127 of record CM064567.1, read on the forward strand.
TCTATATTTGCACTTCTGTATTGTCATAAACGTTTCTCTTTGTCTTTTGATCGAACGTTTATCATATTGTTTTAATACTCAAATTTGTTTACTTAATGTTATTCACATCTCCAACATGTTTTGGAAGTTGGTTTGGCAGTGCTCTTGAAAATGATCGTGTAATTTTGTCCATGTTGTATTGCACATAATGTTTTATATTTGATGTTGATGTGTTATTGTTTCTTAGTTTGTTGCTTGTATTATGTTTCCAAATTTATAGAAAAAAAATACAACTTATCAAACATTAACATGCATCAACACTGATGTAATTGTGATAACTATGTGACTAGGCGGGTGCCCAACTCCGAAAGGAGTTGAAGTAGGGGAGCTATCCCCCTGCCAAAGGCGGCTTTCTAGGGCCTTTCCTAGCTGATGCTGAGAGGATTGGGTTCTAGTCATGTGGTGATGGGCTGTTCGGCCAGGCAGCCTGGGGAACAACAACAACAACAACTATGTGACTAATGGGTATATGTTATGGTATCAATCAATGATTTTGTTAAGGTGGTGATTATAGCTGATGAAAATGCTACGTTGCTGACTATATGACGGAATTAAATAAAATTGTTATTTTAAGGTGACTGTGATGACTATGTGACTTTCAAGGTTATGTAGCACAGATGAATGTAACATTACAAGCAGATAATGTGTCCGTGGTTTTATGTAACACATGCTATACCATTCTAAGTATAATGTAATGTATAATTATGTTCTTAGCGATCTAATACAAAAATATAGAAATTAGAGAGGGTAGATTAGTTGAGGTATATCAAGAATGCCGTGTTTGTGTGCTATGTCTGGTTAGATTATCTATGTAACCCTATGGACCCCCTACCTGATCTGGATGGGATAACAGTGTGTCTCCTCGTATCGCGTTGCCCTGGTGTCCATCAGTCTGGATCTGTCCAATAGTTTCCATTATTAATCCTAGACTTTCGACCCTTCTCTCGTACATCAACAAGATGCATTTTCCGTAAGAGAGTCCTGTCTATGGAGTTTGTCTCCCCATGTGTTCACATCATTTCATATATTTACCAGTTTGCATCACTCTAAATATTCAAAGTTGTTTCCCTACATGATTTAGAAACCAAGTGCGGTCTGAATGGGATCAACATTAACTATAGCTAAGATATTATACCTACGTTCTCTCTCTCTCTCTCTCTCACACACACACTCACCTAAGAACAATCACAGCACTGAGAGAGAGAGAGAGAGGGAGGAACTATCATCCTACCAATCCAATTATGACACTTTGTTTATTTGGTTATGACTGTACTGCCTAGGACACTAATAATATCCCGTTCTGGCTCTTTCTATGTGTGACTGCTTATTGCTTAACACCGCCCAATATTTGAGACTGCGTTTCACTTCATTCTATTTATCAGTTGACGATTTCATGCAGCTAAGCAAGGACCTCTAGAAATCTATCGGGTCAAAACCAACTCAAATTATGCCTCGGATTCCCACATAAGTTTCTTAAGCTGATAAAGTCGTCTAATGAGAGCCAGAATAAACTGTTAAAACGCGTCATAATCATATCATAGCTTAATGCATATTTATATATTAGATACAGACATAATGGGAAGATTTGATTCAGTTCGACGTAACATAGCTATCGCAAGGTCATAACTTGTGTCCGTGAGTGCATGTCTCATTTGACTCTCGCGGAAGATTTGCTTCCTTTGTTTTATGGGTAGGGGTAGGGATGGGGTTGGAGGTTGAGAGGGTGAGGGGAAAGGGATGACGATGGATGCCAATTTATCAGTTTATTACCTACAAAACATCCATGCAGCATTTGCCTTATATGCAGCTCACAACGACTTTTAAATACTAAAAAAAAAAAAAAAATCGCCCCCTGATCGATGGCGTTCTGTGTGAGTGTGCCCTACGGGGCGCGCGCCCCCCCCCCAACATACACACAGAACGTCATCATCATTGCTTGGGAATAGGTACATGGGGGGGGGCAAAACCATTTTTAGGACCTAAGATCATAACTATTGCACAAATTCAAACAATATTTTTTTAATTACCGTCGAATTCACGCACCGAAGGTTCGTGTGAAGTTTGGTGAAAATCCGTCAAACGGTCTAGGAGGAGTTCTCGGATGGACAGACAGACAGACGGACAGACAGACATTTCGGTTAGCATGTATCACTATACGGGGGGCGATACCACTCTGCTTACGCAGAGTTGATAATAACTTGCAATAGTTTTACAGTATTGTAGAAACTGCACAGTAGCTCACACGTAATTGGGCATTTCAGTACCTTCAAAGGCGTTATACAGTATTTTATAAGAACCGTATAATAGTAGTGTTTGTTATCTCATTATTTGATATTTTACTCGTATCCTACAGTATGTTTTTCGTTCATTCTTCTCTTTGGCCTCCCATACTTACCTATATTGTATTACTATTAATCTCTCTCTCTCTCTCTCATATGATCTGTAGTAGTTTTCATGAGCTCTTCAAATAAAAATGCGTTTCCAAACACCATTTTCTCTTGCTCCTACAATCTTCTTACTAGCTTATATATCCTGCCTATTACACCTCGGTTGGATTGACAGTTAGCTTAGGCCTTTCCCAACACCTGTTCACTCTCTCCAGTAAAGTATGTTGACGATATATCTGTAACTACTGTAGTTTCGTACACTGCAAGTTCCATTTTGCTCCATCAACAAATTATTTATTTCTCACCTTGCCTATGGCATTTTTAAATAAGTGCAGGTGTCTTTCCTTTGCATATACCATTAAAATTCCCTGTGCAAGGACAATACATACACAAATATATAATACTGTCACAGTTAAAGCTTGTCGTTGGCTTTAGTTAGTATTATAAATGACATAGCATTAATACGTTTGGTACACAATGTTCTGTAAATGACCTGGGTATGTTATTTTATGGTAGGTTAAGTATGGTTCTACCATGAATGTAATAACAGTGAGCACGAATACATACTGTTTCCAATAATTAATACACACCTCAAATTGGCTGCAACTCACCTTAATAGGAGGAGCACCTGCAGGTGCTTTATTTTTCTGGTGTCCCTATTAGCTCTCAATACATCCTTGCTACCAGCCACTTACCTCGACCAGCTATACTACTGCCTCTGATATACTGTATATATATATATATTGTAATATTGGTTTAGCACTGGATGCTTACGTGTATATACAGTAAATTGTATTCTATACATCTTCAAAACATTTTAAGTTATAGGTGTTATAGTCTATTCGCTGTAAGTAGGCGAGAAATCATGATCTCTAACCTCTGTAACGTAACTAAAAAACGACTAGAATAATCGAGCTAATATTCCTACCATTTGGGAAGAGTCAGTCAAGGAATAGATGTAAACAAATTCAGCCAATTTGCTTTAGCCCTTTTTGAGTTACATAGGATAGAGGTCATGGTTTCTCGCCTACTTACAGCGAATACACTATAGTGCATGCGTAGTATTTTAGTCGTGTTCAATATATTTTAAGTATTTGTTTGTCATTTATCCCTTATCTATTTTTTCTCTCTCTCTCTCTCTCTCTCTCTCTCTCTCTCTCTCTCTCTCTCTTCAGATTATAGTTTATTCCAGCCTTTTTCCTATTATTGAATAATAGGCATTTAGCCGTTTCATTGGGAAAGCTTCTGTATTTCAAGAAATTGCCCTATTGTTAAGCAATTCTTATAGTGAACAAATAAGTGCTTGTAGTAGAACACCAACGCGTAGATGGGTAGAAGTCAAAGGAGAGTGATACAGGGGCAGGTCGCAGGGGACGTAGTGTATAGGGGAGGTGTGGCGGATTGGTCGTGCCACTGGACTGGTAATCCAATGGACCCGGATTCGAATCCCAATATGTCAATGGGAAGATATTATTGGGATGGAATTTGTGCTGTACCTAGTATCAGTGCATTACCACAGCACACCGAAATGCCAAATAAATACCCTCATTGTTCCCAGATTAAATAGCATTGTATGAATATTGCCATATTCAAAAATATGCTACAGGGGTCAATGCCTAGTGAGTTAATTGCTCAATAGGTGGCGTTCTGAGGGTGAGGGTCCGAGCCTGGGGGATTAGACTGTGAAGCACAGAGGCGGAGCAGCTTCAGAGATGGAGTTGCTTCGAGCCGTGAAGCTTCCCATGTCTCACTCCCTAGACTGGAGCAAGACCTCACGGGCCTCACCGTGTTCAGCGGTAGAGAGTAAAAGGCTATCAGAATATGCCTGAGAGGGAGTAGTTGGAATATAGAAAGAACAAAAAATAAAAAAAATAAATTGTACTTTCTCAGAATACTTGTTTACAGGAGTGGGTCGGGATAAACCTATGCACATTCATTAATGCTTTGAACAACGTTCTATACTTGTCTTTGTATTATGAATATATAAATGACTAGATAATATGCAACAAATATAGACTAACCTAACATATTCTGAAAGAACTTTAATCTTAAAATTAAGCTTGATATTCCTTCAGAATAGTTATAGCATAGTGAGAAATCACTATGAGAAAACCATCCCATTGACAAGTTCATTATTGAACTAATTTTTGGGCAAACTTCTATATTCAACTATCTGTAATTAATTGCCTGTATTTATCAACATGTCGTTCCACGTCTCACATTATATTTTATTTTGGGTTTCCTTCCTTGTTTCCGTGCCTTTTCCTCTCACCCTCACGACTAAAGTGACAACATCCCTGACAACCACAATAACAGAGTAATAATGCCCATTATTCCCCAGCCCACCACTAATTGCTCCAGGACAGCTGCTGTTGCTCTCTGGGGCGATGGTGTTGTTGAGGAAGAGTAAGGTGGCGGAAGGAGCTGGCCCATTAATTTTCTCTTTTCATCTTGTTCTTAGTATAATAAAGGTCTATTATGTGATGTTGAAAAGGAGCTGGGTGAACTATGGAATTGCACATGAAAAGATAAGTTTGACAAGAACAAAAGAATATTTCTGATTGGGGATATGAATGGGAAAGTGGGTGATAGGGAAGTTGATGGAGTGGTGGGAGGGTGGGGGGTACCGTCAGAGGTGAATGGGAATGGTAGTGCAATTGTGGACGGATGTTCGGGGAGGAGATTGTGGATTGCCAACACCTTCTTCCAACACAGAATGATACACAGGTATACATGTAAAGTGGTGTGGAAGATGAAGGATAAGGATACAACAGTGGTGGAACAAAGGCACTGATTGATTATATATGTGTGGATGAACGAATGAAGAAATATGTGCTGGATGCTAGGGTGTATAGGGGTATTGGAGGGGGTCTGTCTGATTATTATGTAGTAGTAGCTAAAATTAGGACACACAAGATGTGGGTGGGAAGAGCTGGAGGGAGGCGAGAGGAAGGTGGAATGGCGAGGAGGGTGGAGAGGCTATAAGAGGAGGAAATCAGGGAAGAGTACAGGAGAGCAGTAGCAAGACGACTAGGTGGGTTCGACCTGGAAGATATGAAGAAGATTGGAACGTATGGGAAGCGAGAGAATGACTAAGAAGGTGTACGAGAGAGAGGTGGAAGAACAGAGGGGAGGATGTAGACCGAAAGAGAGGTGGAAGGATGGAGTGAGGAAATATATGGATGAAGGCGGTGCTGGTTGGGAGGAGGGGCATCGACTAACTGGGGACAGAGGTGCATGGGGGCGGTTCGTTCGTGGCCACCCATTTGGGGATCGCGGAGTCAGGCAATAGGTAGATAGATAGATGGGCTAAATACTACAACGATTATTTATATCAAAACTTTGGTTATGATTATCCATCGACCGTTACGTATGTACACTCACGCGTTCTAAAAGTTGCTAAGGGGTGGGTCCTTCCTTCCCCTACTCCACCCTGGGCAGGTGGAAGGGGGGAATCGGGTCGAAGTCTACACCTTCCACCCCCAAACTATCCCCAACCCCACCACCTTCCTTCTCTAGCTGGCAGTTAGTGATTAGTGACGATTGTTCTCATATATTACAAATTAATGTTAAACCATCATTGCACATTGCACATCATGTGGACATTGCACAATGCTCAACATTTAAAATATATTAGGAATTTATTAATACAATATACTGTATAATTGCATTCTAAAAATGAGTCATAATTTCAAAATATGTAATGGGTTTGATAATGTGTATCATAGCAAAATGTTTGGTCAATATAAAGATCTTGTTATTAGATTGCTAAAACATTGTTTCGATTGTTTTTATCTAGTTTAGAGTTGTGTAAGGGTGTTTTGATGTGTGATAATACTAGGAAATGCATATTTACCCATTAACCAACATTCTAAAAACACGCCTTTCCACTTGCGAAAAATAACTATTTGGCCATAACCGTTTTCCATGGGATACAAAATATGTTGAGGAGGGGGGGGGGGGGGAGCCCCCTTCAATCCCCCCCCCCCCCCCCCCCTCCCGCCCTGGATGGATTTAAATCAGTAGGGGGCAAAACACAAATTTTCCCCAGCACGAAATGCCGAGGCTACACTCGCAGCGGATGTAAACAAAGGATCAGTAATACATTTTTACGGGCATTTAGACACATATAGGAATGAAATACATGGTATAAGAAACCTATAGGCGATGACACAATCGATGTATGAATTGAATTACAAGATATTTATATTGTCCAAATGATTAGCTTAAAATATATGAATACAATACACAACCATGGCTGGCAGATAGAATTGAAAAGGTTCAGCACTAGTATTTATGGAAACTGTTTCCTATTTATGATCTGTTCTATCTGGAACAAACTTTCCTCAGAAGTTGTAAACATTTCCTCAGTTAAGCGTTCAAGAAGAAGACAGTAGCTAGTATTTTGCACACTCTGCAAGGAGTGTTGTGCACTGAAAAATGTCTCTCCTTCCACTTCGAATATTTCCCCGTAATGGACAGCAAGGTCTTTGAGATACTAACTTTTCCTTGTAACTCTCTTACAGCACACCCTTTCTACAACCAAGATGTAACGGGTCTGAATGTGGTATATTTCCCTTCATTAGTGTGTGTGATAAATGTTGCCTGCATTCGTGACACAAAGGAGAGTTGATGGTAAAACTGTCTGTTAATCCTATTCATAATTTTGGGGTTTGTGGAGGTGAGAGCGCTGGATATAGATAATCTAGTTTACATGTACCTTTGAGAAGTTGGAATGCCAGAATTGTTTACTTATGAAAATGTAGCGAAAAGTTAGCAATATACTCAGCAAATACTGAAAATATAGTAAATATAATGTAGATCTTAATTGAATACTAAATTTGTTACAAAACTACCAATACAACATTTAATGTTTCTTTATGAGCTAAAATAAACTACCAAAATGTCTGGCACAGCGTTCATACAACTATTATCATAGTTGATGGGTAGACTTATATAGTCATTGTGCCGATTATTACGTAATAACTTATCTTTAAAAACATGTACAGTATACTGTATACAAGTATCATAATGAGTATTTAATACTAGATTAGCGGGCTAGCGGTTTATTTATATGTACCGCCCAGCGGGGTGTTTTTAGCCAAAATAGGGCTGTTTACGTGATCATTTTCATGCCTAAATAAGACCCAGAGCGTAAAACAAGTATCTATCCCTGAAAGGGCATAAACAGAGCTTTCCAATGACACCATAACGATCCTTTTATGATGGCTAGTTTTCTTGCAACAACCGCGCAACGCGAGTGCAAAAAGCATGTAATTCGGCACTTTCCCCATACAATTCAGTATGTAGCGAGTGAGAGAGGGAGGGAGGAGGTGGGATTCGTGTCAGTAGGTTCGCCGCGGTGGTCTGGAGCAGTCATACGCTCGCTACTCTCCTGCCACCACTTGTCTCTCTATCTCAGCAACATTATCACGCTGAAATTGCCACACGACCTATGTCGAGCGCCGCCAGATAGTCCAGATTTATTATACTCGACTTATGTTGCGCGTCGCTAGTTAAGGGTTAAGAAAGACTTGAATTCGGGCAAATATGTGTATGTATCATATGTTGCTGATGCAGTGAAATCGTCAATCTTAGAACTATCGGGGAACAACAATCCCCTACCCATCCGTATTTTCTTGTGCCATGAGCCATAACAAAACGCGAGTGTTGATTTAGTAGGAAGGAGTTACAACAGAGGGCGGGGTCGGCAGAAGTGTTTATGTTTGTGTGGGAAGAGGTGTCCGCGGGATCCGTCCTGAGTTTTGTGGTATGGTGGTGTATGGCAGTATATTGGGGACACCTGCTCCACGGAGCCTACCTGCTTCCGCGGAGGGTCCGAGGTCCACGTAATTTTAGAGATTGACTATGAAATTTGAATATTTAAGTTAATTACTCGGTTTTAATACACAAACAAGTGTATAAAATTACAAATTATTTTATTTTCATGCATTAAAGTACAAAACATTACTAATAAATAATATAATTATATACTGGTGAAAATAGCGTTTAGCGTACGTCGTCTGCTGAGTCTTCGCCATGTAAACAAAAAATTTGGTGACAAGAAGAAGGTCAATGATTGACTATTATGATCTAAAACACATAATCCTCCCATATTAGTGCAAAGGAACTGAATTTAGGTGTATAGGTCTACAAGAGGTTATCTTGGTTAGCTTTTATATAGGCTAATAAGAATGGACAAGGTAAGCTATAGATTAGCCTAGCCTAGGCCTAATCTTTCTTTCTGGAGCTTTATTTAGGTGTATAGGCCTAGCCTAGTCCTAGGTCTACAAGAGGTTATCTTGGTTATCTTGTATAGAATAAGATTTGACAAGGTATAATCTAGGCTAGGCAAGGCTTCTCAGATTTCTTGGAATCTGAAATCAGAATAGCCTAGGCTATCTTCCAAAATTCGAAAACAACCAAAAACTGAACATCAATAACACTTTAATAGGCCTGGACCTATTATTACTTATAGCCTAATATGTACTTTGTGACTGGGAGACCTTAGCCTAGCCTAGCCTATACCTTTATACTGTATTATAATGTGTAGCCTACTCTATGAGTATGGGACCTTATGCCAACATTTATTTTAAACACTAGATTAGGCTGGGCTAGCCTAATATTCTGGAAAATGTATAGGCCTAGTCTAGGCTATAGGCAGTGGCTCGACTCTAGCCTCAGACCACCTCCAATATTTTGGAAAGGCTATCAATAATAGGCCTAGTTTCCTGACCAGTCACCAGTGACAATGACATAGCCTAGGCTAGGAGCTAAGGAGCCCTAGGTTATGTTTTGCACTCACACATTTATAGGCCTAGGCTAGGCTAGATTTGGAATTTCAGACACCTCTTTACAATATCAAACCTTTAACTTGCCCCCCCCCCCCCAAACAAAAATATAATAATAATAGGCCTAGGCTAATATCCTAGGCCTAAAAAATGGTAATACTTAAGATGATATGTGGCCGCTGTGGCGCACTAGGACTAGGCCTATTAGAAACAATTTATTAGGGACAATAGGTAGCCTATGTATAGGCTAGACTCGCAATAATATTCTCAATATTGTCCCCATGGAGGATTTGCAATAACAACAACTTTGAAAACCCTGATACTGATATGATATTAAATAAACAGAGTCCTGCGCATAAATAAATCCAACAGCGGGGGTGTGGGGGCGGCCGCCCCCACCCATAATACTGGGATAGCCTAGGTTAGGTAAGGTTGTTAGGTTAGGCTAATGTCTTTTCAAAGTGTTTTTTTCCACTTTAAAAAAAAAAATATAGCCTACCGCCACAACTCATCTTAAGTGTTACCTAAAACATAAATAGCCTAAACAAATAAAATAATATAAAGGAAAATATCACTGAAACTAGGCCTACCACTAGCCTAATTTTCCCATTTACGTGGACGCCGCGATCATGTTCCCGTCTATTTTGATTGCCGTGGATAACAATAATAGATTGAGGGAGGGCCTTTGGCCCCCTCACCCTCTCATGATTTATTGTCATCATTATATACCGTATATTGCCAGCAGGGGGCAAATAACTGAAAAAATAGCCGTCAAAATAGACGGGAACCTAACCGCGAGCAATCGACGTATGTAAACATGAACGTACGCCCGGATACTACATCCTTCCCGATATAATCACCTTAAAATATTTTCCTCCCATTATCCAACAATCTTAAAACACTCGGATGTAGCCTATGTCATTTTCAGAGTAAAATAACAAAAACAATTTTGCCTTGGGATAGGCCTACAGGATGGGTTGAGGGGGGAGCTTTACCCCCATCACCCTTTCATGACTTATTGACATCAGCATCTATTTTGCCAGTAAGGTACTTAATAAGAGTTATATTGCCATCAATAGGGAGAGTTTTACATTTATACCTTGCTTTATATAGTGCAAATAAAATGCATTTCCGGTGGTAGGCTAGAAACAAATTTCTATATGATCTTTGCAACATCCTTAACACCTTACGAGCGGCCTATGCGGTTTATTTATGTGTACCGCCCAGCGGGGTGTTTTTAGCCAAAATAGGGCTGTTTACGTGATCATTTTCATGCCTAAATAAGACCCAGAACGTAAAACAAGTACCTATCCCTGAAAGGGCATAAACAGAGCTTTCGAATGACACCATAACGATCCTTGTATGATGGATAATTTTCTTGCAATAACCGTGCAACGCGAGTGCAAAAAGCAGGTAATTCGGTACTTTCGGTACATAATTGAGTATGTAGCGAGTGAGAGAGGGAGGAGGGAGCTGAGATTTGTGTCAGTAGGTTCGCCGCGGTGGTCTGGAGCAGTCATACGCTCGCTAGTCTCCTGCCACCACTTGTCTCTCTCTCTCAGCCACATTACGTGCTGAAATTGCCACTCGAGTTATGTCGAGCGCCGCCACATAGTCCAGCTTTATTTAACTCGACTTATGTTGCTCGCCGCTATTTAAGGGTTAATCTATAATAGCCTTCAAATATTGAGACAAATTTTTTGGTAGTTCCAGTAATATATACCCGGTAAGAGTTATGGGGATGGATGTAGATTCTGGGCGTAAGGTCGTCATGTTTACATATGGCGATCGCCGCGGTTAACTTCGCGTCTATTTTGACGGCGATTTTTTTCTCGGTTATTTGCCCCCTGCTGGCAATATATATGATGACAATATGTCATGGGGGGGGTGGGGGGGGGGGGGGGGTGAGGCGGGGCAAAGCCCCCTCAACATATTGTATCCAATGGCATTCAAAATAGACGGGAACTTGATTGCAAACGTCCGACACGGCGATACCTCCCCCGCCGCCATCATATTTACATTTGTCGATCACCGTGGTTAAGTTTGCGTCTAGTTTGACGGCGATTTTTGGTTATTTGCACCCTTCTGGCAATATATATGATGATGACAATATGTCATGGGGGGGTGAGGGGGGGCAAAGTCCCTCCTCAACATAATTATTGTATCCAAAGGCAGTCAAAATAGACGGGTACATGATAGCTAGCATCCAACACCGCTCCGCGTAGTGTAAACAAGGCTGGCGGTATGCCCGAATTCTACATTTTACCAGAGTTATGTTAGCGGGCGTACCGTCCGCTTTGGTACGCTCGCAATTATATTCGCGTATAATTTGACTGCTGTTATTTGCCCCCTGATGGTAATATATGATGATGACAAGTCATGGGGGTGAGGGGGATTATTGTATCCCAGTTCCCACGGCTGGTGACAAAACAATTTACCAAAACACCTGGCCGTGGGATATAATAATGGGTCGAGGGGGGCTTTGCCCCCTTCACCCACCATGACATATTGTCATCATATATATTATCAGCAGGGGCAAATAACAGCAGTCAAATTAGAAGCGAATGTAACTGCGAGCGTGCGACTATGTAAACAAAGTGGACTGGTGATGGGCTGGTCTATCAGAGTGAGAGCTGAGCGATCTCTGCCATACCCATAGCTTACTCTGACTGTTCCTTTAACTTATATATTTTCTAGATCTCAAGTGACGGCGTCTCTTCCGTGGATTGATGTCCCAATCTACCAAGATTGGAAGCCAAAGCGTCACATTTTTCCCTTGCCCCTCAACTTTCTTCTCATAATTGCTGAGGGGCACAGGGCCCTGGGTGGGGCTTTGGTTTCCCGGGCGTTTACGCACCCTCCTCAGCTCCCCGCCATGGAGTGGCTTCGGTCACCCAGGCTTTATTGTGGTCGGCAGGGAGGGTTCTGTGGGGGCGCTCGGTTATGGCCTTGGAATTGCTCGGGGCCTTGGGGCTGTTCGGCCAGGCAGCTTGGGGAACAACAACAACAACAACAAAGTGGACGGTACGCCCGCGAACATAACTCTTACCGGTATATATTACTGGTACTTGTTTTCGATCAGAGGAAGACTGTTGGGAGCTTACCTAATCTAGTGCTATAAAATATACCATGCCCTTTCATCAATTAAGCCCTTTGGGCAGCGCTATGACCTATTCATTATGTTCCCTCGTCATGGAATAGAGGTCACAAATTTTAAATTTGTGTACTAGTACACACGACAACTGAAGCCGGAATGAGATTTGTTCTTGTACTGTATATCTATTTGCGCAGGCCTATTCTTCATTTTTTTTTTTTTTTTTTTATTATTATTTAATAATCCATAATTGGAACTTCCTCCTAGCTGAAATAGTTGACTCCACAGTTAAATTCAAACAACCATTAGCGGCGGTAACCACACGCTCTCGGTCCGGACCGTTACGTGTCTAATTTGACCGTTATTATTGTTTGTTTATATATTTTTTTCTAATAATTTCACAGCCAGCAGATATTTAACCCCTGCTGGCAATACTGTACATATATAATGATGACAATAAATCCCGGGGAGGTGAGGGGGAAAGCCAAATCCAAAAGCGGTCAAATTAGAAGCGAACAGTTACATAACGGTTGTGACCATGAGCATGCAAATTACCGCGCAAAGGTGTTAATATAAGTCACAAACTCGCAGATACATTCGCAATAAATTTTTCTGCTTTATTTCTTTTTTTACAAAATTATCCCACGGCCAGCTGTTATTTTCCCCCTGCTGTTAATATATACAGTATCATGATGACAATAAATCATTGGGGGTGAGGCCCTCAACCTATTATTGTATCCCACGGCCGGTAAAAAAAAATTTTGGGGGGCGGGGGGTAATTATAGGGCAAAGTGTCACATCCATATTTTTTCATGTTTCCTCCAGATTTGTAGAAGATAGTGTTTTCATGGTTTTAGTTATACTGTAATAACAGCGTGGGATACAAGATAGGTAGACGGGAGGCCGTGTCCCCCTCACTCCCTCATGGCATATTGAAATCATCATCTATAAACGGACCCGACAGCATCTCCATACTCGTCTGTCTAGACACTGTCTACTGTTTATGAAAGTTACTTCAATGATCAACCAATGGTACCGTAGTGGATTTTCCTGCATTACATACCGGGTAACACTCATTTAACCAATTCACTTGTCACGCGCAGCTGCGCATTCTCCCATAATGAGGGAAAATGAGGGTTCATACCCCCTACTGATAAAATATATGAGAATTTCAATAAGCCCTGGGGGGAGGGGGGGGATGCTTGTCCCCCCCTCAACCTATTCTGTATTCCATGGCAAATTGTTATGGACAAATACTGTATAGTATGGTACTGTAGAGCTTCTTTTTCGGTAAATTTTTACCGTGTAACATCCAAGAGTTTCAGCAATTTTTTTTTTTTTTTTTTTCATATTTTCTTAGATATACAGTGTTGTTTTATAGCAAGGACTGCAAGAAATAAATACAGTATTAACCCATTATCCAACAATCTAGTGGGGAGGGCTATGAAGACCAGGGAAAATGAGGGGTTAAAGAGGATAGAAAGCGAAAAATAAGCTCTATTTGACCATAACCGTTGGCCGTGGGATATATAATAAGTTGAGGCCCCACCAGGACTTGTTGAAATCATCATCTATGTGGCCAGCAGGGGGCAAAATCCCCATTTTCCCTAATCGACCCTATTGTTGGATAATGGGTAAATACTCACTTGACGGTCCTTGGATAATGGGTATATTACTCACTTCCGATAGTCCTCCATATACAAATCCACTGTATATGAACGAAAATCACGTACAACAAAATCAAAGAACTTGTTAAACCATCTAGACACCATGGCAATGATTAAGCCAGCTACCCTCGCAGGCCTCTCTCTCAAAAAAAAAAAGGCATTATGAGAGAATGCGCAGCTGCGCGAGACAGGTGATTGGTTAAGTGGATGTGACCCCATCCAGGGAATTCCAAAACTATTGGTTGATTATATGACGTCATTTTTAACCCATTGCCTGCAGATGTTCCTGAACGCCATGGCAATTTACAGCAATTTACAGGCTTTTAAAGCCTGTAGAATCAAGTGCGAGGGAGTGGGAGCGCGACAGTCCACACTACGTCCTTCCCCCAGCCAGCCGGCCGCGGCACTGAGGACTCTGAGTCAGAGTCTCGCGAGATATACAGCGCTGCCAAAGGCAAATGTAGCATGACATAAGCGATAATTGCTCATTTTAGCGAATATCTATGGTAGCGCTGCAGGTGAAGCCCACGAGCTACGAAGCTTGCTTTGGTGTCATTTTGAAACTATTTTCTTCTAGTTTTTGGCTTAATACATTTAATTTCATTCAGACACTAGCCTAATCAATCAGGAGTGCCTGAATGAGCCCTAATATGGCGGAAATATGCCCGCAGCCAAAGTGTTAAAGTCAATAGACAGTGTCTAAACATATGTACGACTGTAACGGATTTGGTGGCGAGACCGTTTATAGGAAGACTAATTTTATCGTAATATACATCTTCCTTGTAATACATTTCCGTGGTACGACAATGTAAAATAATGTAATCTATGATATGACAATTCAGTACAGTAGGTAACACAAAAATTGATGGGTGTCGTGGGTGTCCGGCCATAAAAACTTAACTATTTTTCTCTTTTTATCCTCTTTTACCCCTCATTTTCCCTGATCTTCATAGCCCTCCCCACTAGTAGGGGTTGTGTTTTTTATTATGGGATAATGGGTAAATACTAATTTCCTGCAGTACAGTACTTGCTATAAAAGAACACTACATCAAAGAAAAAGTGAAATAAATAAAAAGGTAAATCCTAAAACTCTTGGCTGACACACAATACAAATTTACCAACAATTCACCTAACAGCAGGCCGTGGGATACAATACTAGGTTGAGGGGGGCAAAGCCGTCACTTATTGTCATCATCATATATTACTAGCCGTGGGCTAATAGCAGCTTGCCGGGGGATAATTTTGTAGACAAAGCGACCATTCTGTCTTGCTATATGGTTGCAAGATATGGACACTTAACGGTCATTTGGAGAGACGCATTTTCTCCTTTGGTACTTATATGTGGCCTGTGGAGAAATTGCCAAGCCGAACCGCAGAGGGATCACCAACATCAGTAACCAATCAGTCTAGATTGCTACCAATTAGCAATCAAGCACAACCAGACTTTATGAACACCAACATGGCGTGCCTCGATATAATGACCCTTTAAATACCCCAAATTCTTTGACGCCCTTAACCTCTAGAGAAAACAAAATCCAAATAGAGGACCATTCTATTCTCCCGAAAGCCAGCGCCTCCATCTTGGATAGAACGCATCAACCAGTAAACAACCACATATTACGACCCTTACACCAGCCCAAACATCACCCCATTTTGCCCACAAGACCAGCACAAGGGCATGCACCAGCAGGAAAAGGCCAACCCCAGGCCAACCACCGAATTCACAACAAAAACAACGACAGAAGGATTCACACGTGGACAGAGCCACCATTTCCGCTTCAACACTTCACCTGCACCTTGCTGAACCAGCACAAAGCCAAAACACACCCAATTTCAACCCTACTATAAACTCAGGGGTTTGCATCGGCAAAAAATCAACAATACCTGCCCTTCCACCGAAATCAACGGAAAATCAATGCGGAAAACGAGAGCAAGAACCCGGGAAAATACTCGCCACAACAAACCATCAAATCGACGGTTTTCCACATCTCCCGATCTCCATCCTTATTCCACAACGTGCACGACTGATCAACTCGGCAGAACTACTAGGTGCAACAGCCGCACCATGCCCAACTACACCGAACAAGACCTCACCTGATGTGCCCTTCCTGCCTGGAGATATCGTGTATCCAACATCTCAGCCAGAAAAGACACTACCTCAGCTAACCCAACCATCAGCAAGCAAGCAACCAGCCTGCTGGCTTGATTATAATTTTTGGATCTTTCATAGCCAGTCCTAAGGTTGAAAGGACATATAACAACCCTAAGGTTTGTCATAATACCAGTTTGGGGCGACTAAGTCCAGTACGCTATTGTGCGTGCGTATCTAGTCAGTCAAACTGAGTATGCTACGGTGCGTGCCAGGCAACCTCCGTGCCAGGGACTAAACCTGCAGTACTTGGTGTTACGAAGGTGACTCTGCCGACCTTGTCTAGTCCAGAGTTATCTAGCAACACAGTGTCTGTGCCAAAGATAAAGACTGACTCCCTGAACAGTCACACTCTTGCTCCCCTCTTGTCTGGCCCTGACGAGACAAGGCAAGTGTGTGTCAGTTTACCTATTCTATCTATCTATATGCTCAGGCCCAATCCCCATTTTGGGGGTAGCCGACTCAAGACAGAGCAAGTTAGTTTACCAGTCCCTACTAACCAGGCGAGCTTACCTCCAACACCAGCAAAGACCTTGGTCGATCCATTGGTAGGAGAGAAGCTGTCTTTTTCCCACAGAGGCGGCGAGAGAGAGTACCAGAGGCCCAGCCGAGGACCCCGGAGAAAGCGTGACGTAGCCAGGCGCCTGTTGCAGCTCTTCGGGCCGGATCCTAGCCCGTAGAGGACCAAGGCTGTGGCGGAACAGCCCTGACGCCGTGGAGTCCTATGTGTGGGACCTGACGTACTATGTCAGTGTGTGTGTGCAGATAGCAGAGACCCCAGCTCCTCGTCAACCCTCAGTGCCAATGCTCGCTTTTCCTCAGTGCCCTACTCTCTCTCACAATTTAAGTGCTTCGGTGGTTCTGTCGTGGTAACAGTGGTTGTAGTGAGGTTTAGAACCAGATGTGCCAAGACTCTTGTAGTGTTAACGGAAGATATCCAAAGACGTGCTTTATGCCTTCCCTTTTCCTTGCCTCTAGCCGGGTTGTTGGGGAACACTACACACCTGTCCTATACCGGTGGTATACAGTATATAGATACTTCCTCAAGTCCGGGCTCCCGCGACTCCTCAAAGAGGAGATATAGATATATTATCACCATATTAGATAATGTATGCATCTTACACGTCACCCCAGAGCTCTTGCTGCATATCTGAGTTTATGCACTCATATCACTTGGGTCTAGATAAAATAGTGTATCTTATTGCAGAGTTAATGCTTCTAGTTCATGTTTAAGAGTCTACTTAATGCAGACTCTTAGTTGTCATAATCTTAACATTTGCAATACATGCATTTATAGTTATTGAAGGTTAAATCTTTGCCTTGCCTTTTGGAGAGCTACTGCTCCTTGTTCTTGAACATAAATTAGCAATCATCCTTTTTTTTTACTTTTATCACTTATTTGGTGTGCATTATTCTGCCGTACTTTAGGACGATTTGCTTGTATCGAGGCCTATTGCCTCAGTTTTATTGATTAACCATTTCCAGTGTAAGAGTCTTGCGTGATAACGAGACACACTATATGTATATATCTATGCAACACCACTGATAAGAATAAAACCATTGTAATCTTTCCTTGGGTTTCTGTTGAATGCCTGTTATTTGTTTGGTGTAAAGAGAAGTTAGGTCAGTTCTCGCCCAGTCGAGAGCACCCTACGTTGAAGATAACTGCGTCTTTCCCAGATTGGGAAGTGCGATTAGAATGTACCTCATTTCCTGGAAACGTGGTATAACAGGTACCAAGTGTCTACGCATGATCATGGGGTACCGCTGGTATAACTACGTATCAAACCAGTGCATACTCTCATATTTATTTAAGATATTCTTGGTGCGTAATCCATGAACGCCAACTTTGGCTATATGGGCACAAGGCCCGACTTCCTTGATGTCAACCCTGCTCATGCAATGGTTTTGGTGGGCGACACCTTGAATGGAGAATACCTCGGCAAAGACCATGTAATTCATGGTTGAGAAAAGTCAATCATTCATGTCAGGGGCTGCTTGGGGTGGACCAAATCACGGGCTGGGAATTCGCCTGAAGAGACGCCCAGGAATGGAGTCGGAGGGTGAGTGCAGCTAAGCGACACCACAACGTAAGCCTCCATTGAGTTTTGGACTTGTTCAGAAGACTTAAGAAAACCATTAGGAAAGTTACCAGTATCAGTACCTAATGACACCGAATTTAAGATACATTTAGTTACACTAGGTTACAATATTAATTGACATAGTTAACCCTTATTATAGGGTATTATCATATTAACTATCATAAAATTGAAGCCTATAAAAGGAAAATCATTACAAAGACATACTACCCAAATATCAGAGAAGATTGTTCTAATTTTGTTTTATCCTAAAATATCTGGAAGATGAAGGAATACCAAAGATTACAGCAATTTCAACAGATTTTGATACAAAATAAGGTTATATACACAGCATACTGTGTATATATACCGGTATGTATTTTTTCTATGTGTATGAAGGACACAAAAGGCAGATTGCCTGTACAAGTGTCTTCCCCAAAGCCAAAAGAGTTAAAGAAAGCCAAATTCAAGGGACTTTGGGGTAAAATGCCTGGACACAAGAAGTTTAAAGCAGTTTAAGTCATAGGATGAAGGAACGATTGATTGAAGGAGAGAGTTCCAGAGTTCACTTGTTGAGTAGAAGAAGACATAAATTTTGCCAATTATTGGGTTGGAGAGCTGGACAGACTAGGAGTGGGACTGTGTTGAAAGGTGGGTGCCTTGCATGAGAGAGTTCTGAAGAACACTGATTGCTGTAATAGCGATAGAAGAGTGAAAGAGATGTAACATTGCGACGTGTAAAAAGAAATTATAGGGAACTAGAAAAAGGAAGTGAATTGACGACGCAAAATGCTTTTGATTCTACTCGTTCGAGAAGTGCTGTACAGAATTGGTGGAGCCTCCCATGAGAAAGCAAACTATTCGATGAATGGCACTCAGCTTAAGAATGTAAACAGAGAAACCGATCTGGGAGTAACAATATCGAGTAACCTAAAACCGAGTCAACAATGTTCAGAAGTTGTTAAGAAGGCAAACAAAATAATTGGCTTTATAGGCAAGTCATTTGAGCATAAATCCAAAGAAGTTATCCTAACCCTTTACAATTCCTTAGTCCGCCCTCTTCTGGAATACTGCATTCAATCCTGGTGCCCTTATTACCAAAAAGATATAAACAAGCTAGAACGAGTTCAACGTAGAGTTACCAAAATGATACCTAGCCTAAAGAACAAACCATACGAAGAGCGTCTTAGAGAATTAAATCTATTTCCTTTAACCCAGCGCAGATTAAGAGGTGACTTAATTCAAGTGTTCAAAATCATCAAAGGCATCGACAATATGAACTGTAGTAAGTACTTCACTATCGACCAAGCTAATTACACGCGGGGAAACGGTTGCAAAATTATTGGTAAATCTTTTAACTCACACGAATCTAAGAATTTCTTCTTCAATCGAGTTGTCAACTTGTGGAATGGGCTTCCCCGAAACGTTATAGACTGCATCACCGTTGATTCATTTAACTCCGCCTAGACAAATATCTCGCATCAAACCCGCGACTGACTGCGTTTGTAAATGAATAACTTTATATTATCCCCCCCTCAGTTACTAACCCATCTGTCCCCTACTAACTTCCTAATCCTGCCACGGACATTAGTTCCAGGGCAGTAATTCGCTTTCCAATGTTCCCTTAACCACTCTAAACCACTGTTTGGACACTTGATCCTCAGTGTTTTGGAGGACAAGCAACCTAGAAGGGTCACTAGATCTGTTGTTGCCTGATTTCCTTTGTACTCCTTTGTACTCCTTTGTACTCCCCACACAAGCGAACAATACTTGATACAGGGGTGCACAGTGCCCCAATACAGAGCAAGGAGTTGTGTGGGGGTGAAGAACCCACGGAGGTGGTTGAGCACACCTATCTTTTTGGACACTGTTTTAGCAAGAGTGGTAATATAATCTTTCCAAGAAAGGTCAGATGAAAAAGATACACCTAGAATATTGAAAGAAGATGAAGGGTTGTTGTTGTTGTTGTTGTTGTTCCCTAAGCTGCCTGGCCGAACAGCCCCGAGTCCCTGAGAAAGGCCATGGCCACGATCGGGCTTTCCCACAGAGCTCTCATTGAGTGTAGATTGTGTTGTTGGCGTAAGTGGTTGTGTGAAATGCAGTCTTCTATGATGTGTTTAATGGTATGGGGTGCTGTGTTACATCCCGGGCAGGCGTCGACAACGGAGTCATCCAGTCTCTTCTGATAGCTCAGGAGAGCTGGATGGTGTCCGCATCTCAGCCTGGCCAGGTGGACTCTGTCCTCGCGAGGAAGTGAGGATTCGGAAGGATGGATTTCGGGAGGTCGTGCATGCAGCTGCGTGTTGTCTGTGAGTGAGTGGATGGATCGGTGAGAGATATGAGTATGGATGTGCTTCTGGAAGTTGGTTCGGGGTGGGCAGGGAGGGAGAGAGGACAATAATTGTGTGTGATACCGTGTGCTGGGTGTTGTTTTGATATTTCTTGGTGTCTGTGGGTGTGTTGCCATGTAGTTTAGTTGGTGGTCTTAGTTCGTGGAGGCTGCTGCCAGGAATTGAGTGCCTCTCATGTCCAGATGGTCTTTGACTTTGAGGATTTTGGTTTCTTGATGTAGGTGATCTGTGGGTGCAGTAGCTGTGCAGCCTGTAATGATCTTCAGGGCTTTGTTTTGAATAGTCTGTAAGGTCTTAGGATGTGTTTCAGCTAGGTTAGAAGCCCAGGCTGGGCTTGCGTATTCCATCACTGATCTTATGTATTGTTTATATACTGTGGTGGTAGTTTCTTTGTTGTGTCCAAATTTTGTGTGAGCAAGTGACCTGAGGGCTTTAATTCTGGGTGTCAGTTTCTTTTTAATGTTTGTGGTGTGCTGTTTGAATGTCATATGAGTATCATATGTTACTCCTAGGATTTTGGGTGTGTGTGTTAGGGGTGTGTTGTTTATGGTGAGTTGAGGGATGTATTCGTGTTCTCCTGTCAAACTTGTGAGCAGGGTTGCGGTGGATTTGGCTGGGGCTAGATTAAGTCTGTTTGTAGTGCACCAGCCATGTAGTGTGTTGAGATAGGGTTGAAGGAGATCTGTTGCTCTTTTTGGGTCATGGTGTGTGCATGTGAGTGTTATGTCATCTGCATAGGAGGCTAAGTTTATTTGGGGCGTATTGGGTGTAGTTATATCGTGCATGTACAGATTGAAGAGTGCGGGCGATAGGACGGATCCTTGTGGGAATGGGGTTGATTTGTATATTGTTGAAGAATAATTGATAGTGTTGTGGATGATTGTGATGGAGAGATAGAGGGAGAAATTTGGTCTTGAGGGTGTTGAAAGTGACTGTTATACCAGGTTTTTACTGGGGTTGTATTGACTAATTAGGTAGGTTCTTACTTGACTGGGGGAAATGAGACCAATATGCTTTGCCTTCTTACGCATCAAATCAACCAAGCTACAGACCAACATGGTGAAACACATACAATAGCACTGGATATATCAAAGGCATTTGATAGAGTCTGGCATCAATCCTTTTTGTCGAAGATGTCACACTACGGCCTTGCATCATTAGTTCCACTAATTTCTTCTTATCTTCATAACAGAAAAATACGTGTAATGGTAGATGGCCTTTATTCTCAATTTCACTCAATAAATGCTGGTGTTCCCAGGGATCAGTTTTGGCCCCAATTCTGTACCTCATTCATATCAATGATCTCATATCTACCACTCATAATCCAATACATTCCTACGCAGATGACTCAACACTCCACAGTTCCTTCACATTTACCAATTCTTTCACCCAACCCAATCTTATAAATTCTAAAATAAACACTGCAATTTCTCTGAACCAGGACCTTTCTAGAATTAATGGATGGGGACAAAAGAATCAAGTTTCCTTTAATGCACAGAAAACCAAATACATTCAATTTTCTAACCAACAGAATCTCACTGACTCCCATATATTTTTTAATGATGTAAATATTCCCACTTCCCCTAGTATTGACATTCTCGGTGTAACATTAACTACTAACTTGAGCTGGACACATTATGTTAGAAGCATTGCTAAGAATGCCTCTAAAAAACTGGGACTCCTGTACAGAGTTCGAGAATTCTTCACTGACGAGCAGTTGGCCGTGATATATAAAAGTCATGTACGTTCTCAGATGGATTACTGTTCACCTCTGTGGGGTGGAAGTGGAGTGGTTGTATTGAGGCAGTTGGACAAAATTCAAAATAAAGCTATTAGATTAATCAATAACCCTGCAATCACACAGGACCTTCCTACATTATCCATACGAAGAAACGTTGCATCCTTGCATTATCTACAGATATTTTCACAGCAATTGTTCCGAGGAACTTGCTTCAATTGTGCCTCCTCTCCACATCTTTCCCCGTAGAACTAGGGCAGCTGAGAGCGCCCATGAATTTACGCTTTCTCCTCCACAATGCAGAACTTCTGCTTATCAGAATTCATTTATCCACAGAGCTACTACTCTTTGGAATTCACTTCCCTCGAATTGGTTTCCACAAACTTACAATCTACAAATGTTTAAATCCAGTTGTTACAAACATTATATGAATGGAGGATGCCTTTAGGCACATGGACCTTTTTGTTTTATCTGTGTTTTTCCTTCCTCCATTCATTGTCTCTTAAAAAAAATAAAAAATAAAAATATGAATACAAGTACGAAGGCAATAGGGGATAATATAACACAGAGTACAAACAGATTGTTCTTATTCGACAGTAACATATGATTACAGGTACAATTTTACATCAAACATGGATAGGTAATTATGTAACAGCACGATCGAGGATCCACTAGGCGTCTCAAGGGGGAGATGTTGGGCAGGTTCCGACGGTCTTTGAAGATAAGGTTGCGTTGTACTCCCGACGACATCCTGGTCTGTGGTGGTGATCCTGCCGTGTGATGGTGGCAGAGTTAGTGAAGACTTCCTTGAGGATCTTCTGAAGAACTTGGATGTTGAGGTCTTATATGAATACGAGCCGTTTCACCAGTGTCTTACGCTCTTGTATCGTAGGACTTAAGTAGGGAGTCATTTCACCAGTGTCTTACGCCCTCCACTACAAGTCCTTGACCTAGACTTCCTACAGGAGTCTCTGAAAGAACTTTGATCTTGGATCTTGGGTTTATACAAGTATGAGCCGTTTCACCAGTGTCTTACGCTCTTCCAACCAGTCTTACTGATTTTGTAGGTTTACTAAGACTAGAGCGCTTGGTCAGTACTGCATACTTTAGGCGCAAAAGTAAATCCTGTATCAAGGCAATGTATAGATGTTGGGTGGTCACCAGTGTGGTCCAACAAGGATACGAGCAAATCCAAGATACCTTCAAGAAATGCGTCGAGTAGTTCCACTAGTGTCTTACTGCCTCAAGGCAATTTCTCGGTAAACAGGCCCAAGTCTTCTGGCCCTACTTGTGTGGTGTTGATATCCTTCCAACTCTGCTGATGATGAGGTGGGCTGAGATAGTCTTACTTTCTCCGTCGTTCTCCTCGGTGAAACATTTCACGGCTAGAGGGGCAGCTGTGCTTGGAGGAGGGTCTGGGTCGACTTCAGTAGTCCTTCTGGGAATCTGCGCCACGGCGGTGGTGCATTTCAGGCCAAGAAGGGCGCTTGGTGTGATAAGATGTATGCACTATTCTTTCCCCGAGATGTCTTGAGTGGTCATCTCTGGTTTGTGCATCGTTGTCTATTGACGTCCTCACAGGTATGCTCTTTCCTGGGGTCTGGGGAACTTCCTGGGTGATACATGCGACCCGAGCGAAGCGTGGTGAGGATGCTCTTGTGAGGTTTTTGGCTAGACTCCAGAAAGCTTGAGAAGAGATAGAATTGGAAAGTTTAGAATTTTTTTTTATTGATGAAAGAGTTTTAGGCGAGTCAAAGGATAGATTTGGCTTGATTCCTGACAGAAAAAAGTACGGAATTGTCAAGTTTGAAGGCGACGGAACTGTTTGAATGCTTCCTCCTTATTGTGAACAGCAGTAGAACAAGTCTGAGTAAACCAATATTTTTGTGAATATGTCTCAGAGAAAGACAATGGGGTGGATTCTTTCATGCCCAAAATGATTACCCCAGTAATACACTCGGCACTCTCTAAAGGTTCCCTACCCATGGAAGCAAAAATCATCCCATGGGAAATCAAATAAGTACTGCCTTAGAGCCTCTCAGTCGGCAGAGCCAATGAAGTGCCACACGAGGGCTCAGAAGGCTGTACTGGAGAGACAGGGCAGGTGACAGAGATAACGTTAGGATCGGAGGACCCCAACGGAGTGAGATTTACAGAATAAGCAGGATTAGAGGTTAGAAATAAGTCAAGAATGTTGGGCCGATCTCCAGGGCGGTCCGGGATACAGGCGGGGTGCTGAACTAACTGTTCTAGGTCATTTAGGATAGACAAAATGTAGGCTTGTTCACCAGGTTGGTCAGTAAAAAGAGAGGAGAGCCATTGGTGGTGAACATTGAAATCTCTTAGGATGGAGATTTCAGAGAAGGGAGAGATGAATAGAATGTGTTCCACTTTAGAAGTAAAATAGTCAATGGATTTTGGATAGTTAGTAGAATTAGTACCTACTCATGATGTGTAGACCATATTCTTAAATGTATGTATGTATGTGTGTATATATATATATATATATATATATATATATATATATATATATATATATATATATATATATATATATATATACCCGGTATATATACAGTATAATATTATACGGTATATTTTATTAATTTTTTTTCTTCTATATTCCAACTTTCCAAGTTGGAGCTCCCAGAGCTATGCCCTCTCGGGCATAGGCTGATAGCCTTTACACTCTACCGCTGAACATGGTGAAGCCCGTGAGGTCTTGTTCCAGCCTAGGGAGTGAGACATGCGAAGCACCTATTCACGGCTCGAACACAATTCCATCTCTGAAGCTGTTTCGCCTCTGCGCTTCACAGTCTCACTCCCCAGGCTCGGACCCTCACTCTCAGATCGCCACCTATTGAACAATTAACTCACTAGGCATTGCCCCCCCTGTGGCATATTTTAAATATGGGAATATTCATACAGTGCTATTTAATCAGGGAACAATGAGGGTATTTTGTTTTGGCATTTCGGTGTCCTGTTGTAATGCACTGAAACTAGGTACAGCACAAATTCCATCCCAATAATATCTTCCCATTGACATATTGGGATTCGAACCCGGGTCCATTGGATTACCAGTCCAGTGGTAAGACCACTCTGCCAAACCTATATATATATAAATATATATATAGCATCATCATCAATCTGACGCCCTGCTTCGACAGGAAGTACCTCAAAAGGGATGGCCATGGAAGAAACTGCCTCCAGGCTCCCAGGCATGCCTCCACTGACCCACTCTACAGTACCATTTCCACTAAGTGGATATACTGTATATATATATATATATATATATATATATATATATATATATATATATTGACCATGAAATGGATCTCTCTACAACTAAAACGGAGGTATATAGCACTTGTGTTAGAAGTGTAATGGTGTATATTAACGAAACCTGGCCAGTCAAGACGGAAGATATGAATAGGATGGAGCGAAAGGAATTGAAGATGGTGAGATGGATATGTGGGTCTGCTATGGGAGACAGAACCCACAGTGTGGAACTCAGAGGGTGCTTGGAGATTGAGAGTATGTATTAGTGAGGAGATGCGTAGGAGTAGACTTTGATGGTATGGACAAGTGGAGGGGAAGAATTGGGTTAAGAAAAGCAAGTCTATGAACGTGGACGGAGTCGCAAGGAGAGGTAGACCAAAAATGACGTGGGATCCAGTGGTAAAAATCGATCTCACAGCCAATTAAGGACTGACCAAAAGGGAGGCCAAAGACCAGCTGCCTGGAATGCCGCCCTTAGGTGAAAAAAAAGAGACTAACCTACTCATGTGTAGATCATATATTCTTACATGTATGTATGTCGGCTATAAGTATATACTGTACATATATATATATACTGTATATATATACAATATATAAATTGTATACACAGTTTATTTATCAAGCAATCCTAACCTAACCTACTTGAGTTTTGAAGAAAGACTAAATTTGTCATTTGATACCGGTAAAGTACCAGTTGTTTAACTTTCACCTTTTTACTATGATTGCGAATGCATAGCAGCTGTATACTCTACTTTTCTTGGTCTAAAGTAGAGCTTATTCTAATGCTATAGTCAGACATTACATACATATACACATATATACAAGTTTAAAGACTGTTTGGTCCACAGAGAGTGTAGTTACAGTCTCATGTACTAAACGGCAGCTTTCCAGGCGGCCCTGTCAAGGGCTACCTCTGTTGTCAAGGTCTTTATTTTGAGATTGAACCAGAGTACCTGATCCCACGTCGATATTCAAAGTAAAAAACCTTATGTCCTTAATTTTCTGCCTTGTATCAAGCCAAAATGGAGGGAGTGTAAGAAACTGTTCTGGAAAGAAGTCAAGAAAGTTAGGGAAGGTAGCAAGGGAAACAGTAAGGGTGTGAAAGATAAGAATGGGATAATGGTAGCCGAGAAGCAAGAGAGAGTCGAAAGATGGAGGGAGTACTTCAACGAGTTGCTAAATGTAAGGAATGGAGCGCCAGCAAACATAGTTGGATGGGGTATTGGAGAGAGAAGAAGAGAAGTAGTGGAGAAGGAGGTCAGAAGTGTGTGAAGCCATGAAAAGAGTGAAGTTGGGGAAAGCACCAGGAATAGATGGAGTAAGTGGGGAAATGCTGAGGTATGGTGGTGAGATAGTGATCGAATCCATGGGTATGGAAAATGTGCAAACTAGCATGGGAGAAGGGGAGTGCACCTGATGACTGGAAGACAGGCATAATAGTCCCCCTACATAAGGGTAAAGGGGAAAGAGGAGTGTGTGGTAACTACCGAGGAATTTGCCTTTTAAGCGTAGTAGGGAAGGTGTACAGTAGGGTAGTGATTGAGAGAGTGAGAGTGAGAACGGAGAAATGGATAGGTGACGAGCAGGGAGGTTTTAGGAAGGGAAGAGGATGTATAGATCAGATTTTTACCCTGAATTGTGTTGTGGAGAAATATCTGGAGAAGCAACAAAGGGTGTATGTTGCCTTTATGGACTTGGAGAAGGCCTATGACAGAGTGGATAGAGAAGGTATGTGGAAAGTACTGAGAATATACGGAATAGATGGCAAGTAAGTTGCTGAAAGCAGTGAAGAGCATGTATGAGGGTGCAAAGGCGGCAGTACATGTGGAGAATGAGCAGAGCAAGTTCTTTGACCTGAATGTTGGGTTGAAACAGGGATGTGTGATGTCCCCGTGGTTGTTTACTGTATATATGGATGGAGTCATGAAAGAAATACAAGGAAGAGCAGTAGATGTTGGTATATCGCTGATAAGGGAGGGAAATGAGTGGAAGCTGCCTGTAGGCTACTGCTGTTTGCTGATGATACAGTTCCTATGAGTGATAATGAATGGGAGTTACAAGGTCTGGTAAATGCGTTTGGAACTATGCGAAAAACGGAATCTGAAGGTAAATGCGGGGAAGAGGAAGGTTATGGTTTTCGTAAAGGGTGAAGCCACAGAGTGTGAGGTGAAGTTGAACGGTCAGGCTATGGAGATTGTCAGCTCATTTAAGTATCTGGGCAGCGTGTTGAGTAAAGATGGGACTATGAATGAAGAAGTGCGGGAGTGGGTGCAACAGGGGAAGAGGGTTGTAGGAACGCTGAAAGCAGTAACAAGAATAGGATGGTCAGTATGGAAATGAAAATTCCTTGCATGACAGTGTGGTAATCCCGACACTGACTTACGGAAGCGAAGCATGGACGTTTGAGAAGAGACTCAGACCAAAAGTGAGAGGGGTGGAAATAAGTTACTTGAGATGTGCGTGCGGAGTTACATGGAGGGATAGACAGACGAATGAGGAAGTAAGAAGGTGCGGTGTGGAGGTAGATATGCTGGAAAGTGTGAAAAGGAACACCTTGAGATGGTTCGGCCATATGGAACGTATGGGAAGCGAGAGAATGACTAAGAAGATGTACGAGAGCGAGGTGGTAGGCCAGTGAGGGAGAGGTAGACCGAAAGAGAAGTGTAAGGATGGAGTGAAGAAGTATATGGATGAAGGCGGTGCTGGTTGGAAGGAGGGGCGTCGACTGACTGGGGACAGAGGTGCATGAGGGCGGTTCGTTCGTGGCCACCCCTTCGGGGATCACGGCGTCAGGCAATAGATAGATAGATAGATAGATAGATATCAAGCCATTTCTAATTTAAGATCCCCCCCCCCCCCTCCAAAAAAACAAACAAACTTTCATATGTAGGTTATACATATACTGTAGTCTACATACATACTGTACAGTCTATCCCACTATAACTTTCATATGTAGGTTATACATATACTGTAGCCTACATACATACTGTACAGTCTATCCCACTATAACTTTCATATGTAGTTATACATATACTGTAGCCTACATACATACTGTACAGTCTATCCCACTATAACTTTCATATGTAGGTTATACAACATATACTGTAGCCTACATACATACCGTACAGTCTATCCCACTATAACACAAATTCCTACAACACGATCTCCTTTAACACGAGGGGGGTCCCGAGTTTTATTCTGTTAATTGTGGCCATATGGTTTATTCAAACATTTTCTCACTAATTTATTATTTATTCAGATTTTGAAATATTCTAGGAACTAATATATTCTAGGTCTTTCCTAGGACCGATCGGTCACTTTCATTTACCGCCGTATTATATGCGCTCGTGTAGTGCGAATTTCATGTAGTGCGAAGGTCGGATCGGCCATTTTACAATCATCTTTTTCTTCATTAGTTTTAAGGTAAGTGATGTCTTTTAATACACTCGACCCTCGATTTAACGGACTAAATGGGACCGTTACTAGTCCGTTACCTGAAAAAGTCCTTTGCTTGATATCCTGTCCGTACGGTACTGTATTTTTCATACGGAACACATAAAATCACAATAAAATAAGAAATGCAATGGTAGTTTCACGTACATATCATGTTTTTAGCTATTTAAATAGAATTTTACAATAAACTTGAAATAAATTGCTGTTTTGCTTACCTTAAACTAATATGTACAGCTATTTACAGGGGTATAGGACTCAGAATGGTTAATCCGAGTCCGAGGAGCTGCCAAGCTCCATGGGGTGCCCGACTGGGCCTTGGCACACCACTAGGGACTGCCACAGGTTCATCGGGGTCGGCTGCACCACTAGGGCCTGGCATGGGTCATCTGGGTCGGCGGGGAGGTTGGGACGTCTTGGAGCGAAGAAGGTGCTGATTTTTTGTTGACGTCCTCCTGTGTGCTGCTCTTGTATGATCAACTCTCGCAGAATCCTTAGGTTGGCATAATGAGCCCCCGTTGCCTTCAGGGTGCTGTAGGTGGTGTAGTCAAGGAGGGCGTCAACATATGTACGAAGGGTACCAAGCTAACTTTAGGGCATGAAATTTCGTCGTCATCATCGCTGCTCTCATCTGATCACCTTCCACCACTGAGGCAGCTATCTCTGCCTCAGATAGGACCTGGTACCCTTCGGCGTATCGATTTCGTCGATCCAGTCACCAACATCACCAACTGTTGTCTCAGTTTTCCCCAGCATTGCGCAGAAGACGATGAAAGGCGGGCGCCACAAAACCATCAAAGCCAGCCTCGCTGTCCTCCCCGATGAGCAGTATTTTCCATGAGTTGGCTAAACCTGAAACTTCATATCTGCCCACGAGTAAGCCATGTTGTACAGGGCATCACGGATGTTTTAACCTTTTACATTTGCCTTTGTCCTCGCACCATGTGTGTCTTGAAGGGCGTTACTTTCGTCCTCTAAGACGACAAGCACCTCGTCCAGGTAGCGTTTGATTGTACCGACGCTTCAAGGCACTGATAACCCCCTGGTCCATGGGTTGTATCACGGAGGTAGTGTTTGGCGGGAGATATAACACTCGGATACGTCCGTCGGCACTCACTAGTTTATCGGCACTGGGGTGGGCTGGGGCATTATCCAAAAGTAGGATAGCTTTCACATCCTCAGGAGATTATCTTGAGGACTTCTTCCTGGAATTTCCGAACTTCTGGCACGAAATGGTGGAATAACCAATGTTCAAATATAGCAGAAGTGAACCAGGCCTTTTTTTAATTGTAGTAGATAAGCGGTAGGTCCAACTCTATGTTAATACCCTTGAAAGCTCTAGGGCGCTTAGCCTTTCCCGCAGCAGCTATACGCAGGCGGTGGGAGCCGTTAGGCATTTGCACAGACGAGTGCCGAGAGTCTCTCCTTGCCCCTACCATCCTCTTCACCCTTGCGAATCTGGGTATTCCTAGGCATCGACCGCCAATACATGCCTGTCTCATCTCCATTATATACCTGAGTTAGAGTTAGGCCTTCATCTTCAATTAATTTCTGCAGCTTGAGACGAAAAGGTTCAATACTAGCAGTGTCGGCGTCGCCAGCCTCTCCTCGCACAACTGTATTAAATAAACCATGGTGGTTCATAAACCGCCACAGCCCCCATCACTACCTTTGAAATTGGCTACACCTAGGTGATTAGCAAGTTTAGTGGCAGCGGCAAGAATTTCCACCCCACGTACATTTATGCCACTAGAACGTTGTTGTGTATACGACTTCATAACGGCAGCGTCCAGTGAATTGTCTTTCCCAGTACCAGTCTTCATATGCTTCCGTGGGGCACCTTTACCACTTTTGGCTGCCGATGCGTCAACACAATAACTGGTAGCATATTTGTTCAACTTATCCTTGGCCTTGCGGATGTCGGATACCGTCTGCTTCTTGATACCATACTCCTCCTCTATTCTCTTTACACTTGTTCCAGCTTCTAATTTCCGTATTATGTCCAAGCTTTTGCATCACACTAAAGTCTCACTTAACGCTTCCTTTTCTGCTCTTTGGGACCCATTGTCGAAGGTAATAAGGCGTATCTATGGCAATAATAAGCAACCTCACACCTCCGAACGGACAAAATGGCTTGGTCGAGAAGGCGGAGTACTGACTGAGTGACGGCTGTCCGCTTGTGTTTTTTGGCGGGAGACCCGCCGCTCGCTCTGGCCACCTAGCTGGACAAATCCTATCCAGCAACGGACATTTGGTCTGGTCCGGATTGGATTGTCCCGCCTACGACAGAGTCCGGTTTTGTATCACGAATCCGTTGTATCTCAGGTCCGTTAAAAATCGAGGAGTCGAGCTGTATTTGTTAATCAGGTTTAACACCTTACGAACGGCCTTAGGCGGTAATTTATATGTACCGGCCCAGTGGGGTGTTTTATTAACCCTAAATAGGGTTGTTTACGGTGATCATTTTCATGCCTAAATAAGACCCGAGGAGAGCGTAAAACAAGTAGCTATCCCTGAAAGGGCATATAACAGAGCTTTCCATGACACCTGCACAACCATCATCTCTTGCTCATACGACCGCGTCATGGTTCCTCTTGTCAACGATCCAAGCGCAACACGAGTGCAAAACACCATGTTGTAATTATGTAGTTTTCCCTACATAATGTCCCTGTGATAGCGAGTGCCTGAGGGTGGGGGAATGGGTGGGATGCTTCTATTGTCAGCACAAGGTCCGCCGCGCGTGGGTCTGGAGCAGTCATAGAGCTCTACACGCTCATGCTAAATCGCCTCCCCCACCACTTTATCTTCTCCATCTCACGTCCAAAAGATACCAACATTTACGTGTTGAAATTGACCACACACAACATAAGTTGTGCATCCGCCACTGTAGTCCGATATTTGATTTTCACACGATCACTAAGTTGCTCATGCGCCGCCAAACGAAGATGTTAATGATATTACCTGGTAGGTAATATAGGGTTTTATTTCAGCACAGAAATTACCGGAAAAAAGGGTGCAATAAATATTTGGTGGGGTGTCAGGACCCATATAAGAAATTATGCTCCAATATAAGGCTGTTGATGTCCTATAGTCGCCGAATTTCTAACTACGCGAATCGGGCACTATGCCACGTATGCCCTGGCGCCAACTAGTCTCATTTTAGGAGGACTGGACTGTACATGACATCTATCTAATCTATTCTATTTCGCCGGACGCCCTATCCCCGAAGGGGTGGCCCACGAACGAAACACCCCCATGCACCTGTGTCCCCCAGTCAGTTAAGCGACGCCCCTACCCAGCACTGCCTTCAGTCATATACTTTCTTCACTTCCAATCCTTTTCACCTCGCTCAGTCCTCTCTCGGTTTACATTACCCTCTCTGTCCTTTTACCATCACTCTGCGTAGACCACCCTCTTAGTCCATGTCTCTCTTGCTTCCCATACGTTCCATATGGCCGAACCATCTCAAGGTGTTCCTTTTCAACACTTTCCATCACATCTACATCCACACCCACATCCTCTCTCTTTACTTCCTCATCTGTCCTATCCCTCCATGTAACTCCCGCATGCCCCAACGTCTCAAGTAACTCATTTCCACCCCCCTCTCCCCTCTTTGTCTGAGTCCTCCTCTCACCAACGTTCATGCTTTGCTTCCGTAAGTCAATGTCAGGATTACCACACTGGTCATGCAAGACCTTTCTTTACTTCCATGCTGACCGCCCTATTTCTTGTAACTGCTTTCAGCGTTCCTACAACCCTCCTTACTTCCCCCTGTTACAACCCTCTCTCCGCACTTCTTCATCTCATACAGACCTCACCTCATGCTCATGTGGCTGCACCCCTTTCAAAAACCCTAACCTTGCTCTTCCCCACCATAATACCTTCAGATTCCGTTTCCTTTTTGCACACTATGTTCCCAAACATATTTTACCAAGACTCCTGCAACTCCCATTCACTATCAGCTTCATCAGAACCTGTATCCTCGGCAAAAAGCAGTACAATGGTAGCTTTTCCTCGTTTCCCTTCCTCTTTATCAGCGGTACAAACCAACATCCACTGCTCTACCTTGTACTAGTCTTTCATGACCTCCCATCCATATATATATTACAAAAAACCTGGGGATATGACACACTTCCTCTCGTGACTTCAACCCAACATTAACTGCCGTTGCTCAAAGACTCATCTCGCTCTGCTTATTCTCCACACGTACTCGACCCCTTTGCTACCCCTCATAACCATGCTTCTTCGCTAGCTTTCAGCACCGTGCCATCGAAATATCACATGCCAGTTATATTGCTGTCACAGAATACTTATTCCAAATACTCTTCTTCTCATAAGCCACGTATCTGTTACCACTAGGCCCTTCTCCAAGTCCCATAAAGACAACATACAGTTGCTCTTTGTTGTCTTCTCCAGATATTTCTCACACAACGGACATGTTCAGGGCAAAAAATCAGTAATCTACGCATCCTCTTCCCTTCCTAAAACTACGACTCGCTCGTGCTCTTTCACCTATCCATGTGCTCTTGTTCTTGCTCTCACTCTCTCAATCACTACCCTACTGTCCACCTTTATCCCGACTTGACACTTAGAAGACATCTTCCCCAGATAGTTTTACCACATGACTGCCTCTTTCTCGACGCTTTACACCCTGTAGTACAATGGTGAGACTTATTATGCCTGTCTTTCCAGAATCGTCCGGTGCACTCCAGGAAACCTTCTCGCCCCCATGCTAGTTTACACATTTGCCATACCCATTTTTGGTAAATGATTGGGAGTTCAGCTATCGATCACCACCGATATACCGTCAGCATTTCACCCACACACTGCCATCTATTCCCAAAAAAAAAAAAAAAAAAAAAAAAAAAAAGAAATCGGATGCTTACATCCAACCCACCAATTTCCTTTACTTTTCACATTGGCTTTCACTGACCTTCCTGATTCCCCTACCGACTCCTCCGAGTCTGCACTACTTCTCTTCTTATCCCTCCCATATCCCATCTAACTAAAGTGTTTGCCTGGTCGGTCGCTTGGATGGAATATTCATATGATACCTTACATTCAGCTAATTCCGTTTGAAGTGACTAATTAGCTAACTCCTCCAGTCTTTCGACTCTCTCTTACTTCTTTGTGTCGGCTAACACTTGGCCCATCTTTTACATGAACAAGCCTTAATTACTGAGTAATTACAACTAGCAGTCGTATCTTTCCACTACCCTTTTCTATTTCCCTTTGCTACCTTTCCTTACTGTCTTGACCGAGTCTTTCCACGAACCATTTTTCTTACACGTCACCTCCCGTCCATTTTCCGACTCTCAGATTACCTCGTTCAATTTCCCATCATCTGTCTCTTGCTCTATAAACATTTTTCCGTCACCTAACTGCTCTTTTTCCCTCCAAGTATCTCGATCGCTCTTGTTTTCCGCTCTTCAAATCCTTTTTTCAATCTATATTCTTCATTTGCCTTTTACTACCACAACACTCTCTATACGTCTTGGCTTGTTTTCTTGTCTTTTCAACTAGCTATAATTTTAGTCCCAGTCTTCAGTCCATCATGCTGCTACATCCTTCACAGTGATCACCTTACACCTCCTTTTCCTTACTAAACCATGCCACCACGCATCATGATAGAGACAGAGGATTGTATGCGTAAAACTGTAATTATACAGAGTACGTTGACCTTCTCTCACATGTCTTGCAGCCATATCTCTTCCTTAAACACTTTCCCTTCACCGCTCTCCTTCATAGCCCTCCAGGTCAAACCTACGGTAGTTGTCTTTCTACTGCTGCTCCTCTTGAACTCTGCAACCGTGTATCACTCCTCCTCCTGCGAACACCTATCGGCACCCTTCTCCTCGTCCATGCATTCACAAATAGTCCTCTCGTCACCTGCCTGTCCAGCTCTTCCACGGAATCACCCACTATTACTTCATTAATATCTTATTTGTCTCCCCAGTTTTAGCTAACTATCGCTACAGAATGGATCAGACAGACCCCCCCACCATACCCCTATACACCTCTATGCATCCAGTCCACCAGATATCTAATTCGTTCATCCACCCCTACATAACTGTATACTGTATAAAATCCATCAGTGTCCTTTTCGTGCTTCCATCCACTGTATAATCTTTCCCCTAGCCTCCACACCACTTATCCATGTGTAACCTGTGTATCCTTCATGTGTCGCAAACGAAGGTGTTGGCTATCGCACTTCAGCCTCTATCTACCATCACATATGTTCACATAATGCACTACGCCATTCCTCATTCAGCCCTCAATGACGGTCACAACCTCCACCCTCCCACCACTCCATCAACTATTTCAATCAACCCAACCTTCCCACTCATATCTCCAATCAGAAATATTATTTCGCTCATTGTCCAAACTTAATCCCATCATGCATCAACATGCACGCCAGAACTCTTCTTTCTTTGCGCTCCCTTACAGTTTAAAATATGCCTCTGTCGGAGCACACACACACACACAAACCACTCACGTTTTGTATTCCTATCCCTTTTTCATATTCTCATACCCACACCGGCCTTGCACCCACCGAACCTTAGTCTCTTACATGCTCCTTCGATGTGTTTATTCCAGACAAACACGCACAGGCTTTCGCGCAATAAAAGTTCCCTCATTCTCACCCACACCCACACCCAGTCCACCCTCTCACTCTCTCACACATGTAGGCCTACCCCTCCAGTTTGGGCTCAGTCACCATCTGCATACATCCAGCCTGCATTGTCGCTAACATTCGCTAACACAATCCAGTACCTCTCTCTCTTCTCTGTGCTATCATTCAATCCTCGTACATTCCAAGTCACACAATCACCTTAGAGCGTCCATGATAGGTCGGAGTTCATCAACATTAGGTCCATCCACTTCGAATAGCCGTTTGGTTGTTATTCATTGCTGTAAAAATATGCACGGGTGGAGGGTCGCAAAGCCCCTGCGACCCCAACCTCTTTAGTTGCCTTATACTACCAACGCCTGAGGCACTTGGGGCATATTCTCCTCCCTTCCCCCCCGGGTTATACATACATACATCATACATACACCAATTTAAGAGACCGAATGCTCCACACGGAGTGCGGTTACCGGTCGTCAAGTCCGTATAGAGGCGCTCCAGGGCAGCCCTAGTTCAGAGGCTGCCTCACTTGTTCAAGGATTTATTTATTAATATTATATCATAAGGTCTGAACCCACGGTCTTTTTGGCCCAGGATGTGGTAGCCTACCATCGATACTATATTCATAGTCTGGCAGCAGCAGGAAAAATATGTACTTGAAATTTAGGTCTCTGTACTTTGTGTTTGTAGACCTTGGAGAAAGGCCTTTGATAAAGTGCCCAGAGATGGTTGTACAGTGGTCTATGAGAAAAATTGGCCTAGAAGAATTGTTGGTGGGTGTGATAATGAAGATGTACGAGGACTCAACGAACGGCAGTGAGGTTGAAAAGTGTACACAAGTGAGTAGTTTACAGTTTGGTTGTTGGAGTCCACCAGGGCTCTGTATTCAATTCCCCTCATCTTTTGCTATGGGTCTGGAGGCACTGTCTGGAGTTTGCCTCCCCCTGGGAACTGTTCTTTTCAGATGACTTATCGGAGATAGTGTGCGTGATGCCGGAGCCAAGTTCAGAAGATGGAGAGATGGCCTGGCAAGTAAGGGATTAGTTAATCAATCAATCAATATTATTTTGTTTTTTTTCTATGTGATTTGAGGGAGCCAAAAGGCATAACTGCCTATAGCTAGTGCCTCCCCCATGTTTGAAGAGAGTGACAGGGCCAAAAGCAAGGGACGTTTCGTCCAAAATGCCTGGACACACGGAGTTTGAAGCAATTTAAGTTCATAGGAAAGAGGGAAAGACTGATTCTTGGGAGAGAGTTCCAGAGCGCAGCTGTTGAGTAGAAGAAAGTGTGAGAGTAACGTTTCAACTCTTGGGTTGGATAGTTGCACAGAGTAGGGGTGGGATTGAGTTGCCAAGACGGGTACTCCACGTGCCCTACGTAAAGGAGGTGGTATGCACTGGGATAGCTCTGAGGAACACTGATTATTATAGTAGCGATAGAATGTAGCGAGAGAGATGCAACATTGCGACGGAGAG
>CM064567.1:16159352-16199352 GCA_032716605.1 Paralithodes platypus
AGTATAAATATATACTGTTAATGAATAATACTAACTTAAAATGTATGAGGAATCTGTCACCTCTTCTCAAAAGAACGTTTACTATGTATAGATAGATCAAGTCTTAGGACATTTAATATAGTTTGCTTAAGATGTACCAGTGTATTTACGTGTACGCTAATTTAGTTAGCAAAGGCATATTGTACATGTGAAGCATGTAAGGGGCTGTGCTCCATACTTTTTGTAAAAGTCTGAGCAAAATAAATTCAATTCAATTCAATTCAATTAAATTCAAAACACACACCCACACCCACACACACACACACACACATGTTAGTCCACATTACTGGGAATATCCATTACGATACTTGTCTAAGTAAAATGGATTGACTATAAAGTAACTAAGACAGGACAACACGAGCACGGCTCAATTCCTGTAAACTGCAAATAGGTAAATACACACACACACACACATTGTAATTGTCTCAACTTCTGATGTTGTTAGTTAAGCCTTTGAGTACCAGCTACGTGTGTTATATTGTATTCTAGCTAGGATATATTAATACGATATTATGCAGCTTCGGAAGGATCTACGGTAGTTAAAAAGGTTGGTTGAGATAGTTGGAAGCCATATTATTGCTAGAGGTCCTTCCTAATCTGAATAGAATGGTCTAATAGTGGCTACACTATAAAGAAAAGGACATCACCGGTACTTTATGGGTTAACTGTATAGTAACTAACCCTCTCACGTTCTTGACGCAATTTTAAGCCTATTAGGGATACTTTAAAGCCTTTGTTACCATCAGGGGTATTTAGAAACCTTTAGTTTAGTTACTTCAACCTCTGCAGTTGTCTTTGAGTTAGCTGTGGGCAGAAAACTAATTTTGGAGAGGTAATTAGAAGAGTGAGAGAACTCTATTTAGTATTGCTAATCTGGCAACCTCTGCGTCATATGGTCGTGAGAGGGCTAACATCATTGTTTTTATGCTATATATAATTTTCAAGATAGGTATCTTAGCATTCATAATTCCAAATCATTATCATACCACACACAACTAGAATTATAAAACATCCGCTTTGTTTCACCTGTATGTTCGTGATTGAGTTCTCAAAGTGAATGAACTGACCGACCTCCCACTGACCCCTAACCTCTGTCCCCACTGTAGGGGAGAATGACGTCATGCGCGAAAGACAGCGCGTTTTCTTTGAGCGGTGGGTTGACCCTATTATTATTCTCTGGACCATGATACAGACTAATAAAACGCATAACAGAGCCACTCCAACAGCTTCCTCTCTCTCCAACACCCCTTCTCCCCTCTCTACACTCTTCGAAAAATAGGAAAAGTAGAAAGTAGCTACGAGGTGCCGTTGTATAGGCTTATCCCTCAACACCTTCACCTGACCTGACCTGGCTACGTGGAAAAACTAGGAGAGGGACTAAGATGAATGGGATTAGTGCAATTAACTTCATATGACTGCATTAAGGAGAGATGGGTCGTTTTCCTGGTACCCCTTCTTCCTCATGTTTAGACCTAATAGTTTTCAGATTGTATGACGTTCGGCCCATTAGTTTAGGGCGATTTTAAGACCTTTCGCCCCAATTCTTTGTTAATATTAAAACTTTTCATGTCATTTAGGTGTCGATTTTTACCTGGCGAGCTGTAATTCAAGAGGAATTGGCCTTCGGCTGGGACATTATTCTATCGAAAAATTTACAATTTTATCTTGAAAGAGGGTTTTGGGGGGTGTTTTTGTAAGCTTGATGGAGGTCTAGGTTGGAAAATGAAAAAAATAATGAAAAGATACATAAATGAACAAATTAATACGGCCATTCCACCTTAAGGGTTGAATGTTGAAATATTTATCTTATTTTGGGGTAACTATGCTTTATACTTATTATTTGTATTAGTTATACGGTTTTCCTTCAAATGTTTTATCTTCCCTCTTTCCAGTACAGCTCACACACATTATGTTCACCACTTAATGTTTCACGTCATAGTCAATCACACACACACACACACACACACACACACACACACACACACACACACACACACACACACACACACACACACACACACACACACACACACACACACACACACACACACACACACACACACACACACCCACACACACCAACACACACACACACACACACACACACACCACACACACACACACACACACACACACACACACACACGAACATATGCACGTAAAAGCACACGCACATCCAATAAAGCTCTCACAATAGTTCAATCATAAATATACAATGTGCAATCACAAGCAATTTTTTATATATACAGTAAGTGTTGATGAAGATTAATATCCAAACTCGGAGATGTAAGAAAGTATGCATTAGCCCAAAAACTGCAACACTCCTTCCGGATTGTTTTACTGGGCGAATGTGATGCTCCTTCCGGTAGTTAGTACATTAAAAACAATAAATAGTTAAATATGTACGCTCCAGTGCCGGTGAAATGGAAGCAATATGTGATTAGGTGGTATGTCTCCATGCCACCACCTCCTGTCCTCCCCTTACGTGTGTTTTATCTCCCCCACCCCTCTCCTTCTCCACTCCCCCCTTTCTCCCTCCCCTTCCTCATTTATCCTATGTTTTCCCTCCGCCACTCCCTATAAATCCTCCCTCCCGCTTCAAATATGTTTAGTTACCCTTCTCTACACTCCCTCCACCCTCCTACATGCACAAGAGACGGCTCTGTCTCGCCAGTAGGCTATCTTGAGAGATGTTGAAGAAGGTGGACCTATGCCGCACTCCCTCCCACCACTCCCCTCACAAGTATACGTTTGTTCACTAGATATTTCCTCTTTACACCTATGTTCTGGTTCTTCAATGTTCACATGTTCATTGTACAAGTAAAATATGGACAGATGGAGCACTGATATTTCTGTATATGATAAATATATCGAATTTTGTCAAAATTTAAGCTAAATCTTTTTCACTGGCAGGCGTTTCAAAAACATATCTGTCGCAGCTGTCAAGTTAACTTAAACATATTATTAACATGGATAATAATATAAAGTTAATAGGAATGGACATTCAAATACTTATATCTTACCTTACTCCTTTGTCAGACGAGAAGGGAAGGTCAACATGGATGTTGTCGGAATCGTGAAGTCGTCTCCAATCTGTTAAAAAGGAAGTTGAAATAAAAATTTGTTACGCAAACAAGTATAAACAAATAAACATCTGGCGATATTGGCATCTATTTGTATAGTCTATTCATTTTTATTTGGCCAAAAATATTTACCTCTAAACTCTAGCATTAAAAAACGATTAGAGTAATCTATACAATATTTCTACCATTTGGGAAGAGTTAACCAGGGAATATGTGTGGGAATGTACAGCAGATTTTGTTTTGCCGTTTTTGATTTACAGAGGTTAGGAGTCACGATTTTTGGCCTACTTATAATGTTTGGATTATAGTAAGATAATTATCGTGAATAGACTCGCAGCGTTATTATACATAATTTATTAGGGAAAGTGAAGCTCTATGGAATCCTTATAATATACTCACATAGATTCCGTTGTGGTAGAATAGTTTTGATAAGTTTTGTAACTCGATTTTGTAGATATAAATAGTTCCGCGCGTAAACAGACTCAGTCCTGCAATCTTGAGAGCTCTGCTACGGACGTGTTCGAAATGGAGTACACTCGCTACGGTAAAGTGTTGTGTTCTACAAAGATGTTACTGTATGTCTAATATATGAACCCACAGTAGCTGGCATGCAACTTGCAAGGGCTAGTGTTGTATCCCACGTACTGGGTCTAGGGCACTCTAGGGTTAGGTTAGGTTAGGTTGTTTGGTTAGGTTAATATACTAGGTCTCGGAAACAAGATTCGTAGTTGCGGTCGTATTTACATCAAAACTATAGTTAACTATCAAAACTATTCTTCCACAGTGGAATCTATGTGAGTATATTATAAGGATTCCATAGAGCTTAACTTTCCCTAATAAATTATGTATAATAACGCTGCGAGTCTTTTCAAAATAATTACCATTTTATGTCTTCTACATCATTATTTAGAGCAGCATGGGTCTGGTTAATAACAATATTGTAATCAGAGGAAGCGGGTGATTGGTTAGTTTATGTTACGCGGCGTCCGCCGCGGTCCGCGAGTGTCTGCCTCACGACTCATTTTCAATGGATGCATTAATCTAACATGACAACCTAACTTAACTTGGGGGTGGGGGGCTGCTTTCCCCAGATTCCCACAATTCGAACATCAGTAGGGCTTCCTGAATATGGCAAAACTAAAAAAAAAAATCAGTTTCGAAAGGAATATATAGAAAAAATAGGGGTAGTATAACTTGATTTATCAGTGAACCATACCCCCTTAAAAGATCACGGGTTTGCTTACAGGCTTCCAAATCGTTAAGGTGTTCGGGTAATATTGGCAGCGACTGTACATAAGAGAGTTCTGGCATCAGGAAGAGGACAGAACTTCTACCCACTCTGTCGTCC
The DNA here is from genome assembly GCA_032716605.1 of Paralithodes platypus. Lineage (NCBI taxonomy): Eukaryota > Metazoa > Arthropoda > Malacostraca > Decapoda > Lithodidae > Paralithodes > Paralithodes platypus. Next base: position 16,163,823 of record CM064567.1, read on the forward strand.
TGAGGCTCTTGTAGAGAGAGAGAGAAAGAGAAACGGGGGGGGGGGGGGCTGATGTTGTGCCCTTCAACTAACAGCTGGATGCTACACACACACATACACACGCGGCGTTATTAGTGGGAGTTTCCAGCACAAACTTTCAGAATAACCTAAACGGATATATCAGTAAACTACATAACAATTATGTGTCCTGATGTGGCGGCGTCTACGCCGTGGGGCCACCTCCCGAGGCTGCCAACCGCGGATGGCTGCCGACCCTCCACAGCCGAAGACAAAATCAACGACCAGTGGAGGAAAACCGGATGCCGGCCGCGGGGAGCAGTTTCGGGAGCCAAACCGTCACAACCATCCCCTGCCCCCTCCCTGGGGGCACGGGTCCTTGGAGCGGCTTCGGTCGCGCCGGGAATTTCCACACCTCTCACACCACACACACACATCACACAGTTTTTCCTACACCGAGAAATGACTCTCCGGCTGTCATTTCTCGAAGACTTCTTCTAGCCGGAGACATTGAGAGCAACCCAGGACCCACGTTCACATACATATGTCCAACTTGCTCAAAACCCATCACTTCGAGTCGCCATACTAAGGGTTCAGTTCTCTGCAATTCATGCGGGAACTGGACCCACTTCACCTGCACAACACTTGCCTCCAAGAAACACTACACAAACACCTGGACCTGTTCCTCATGCCCCTCCCTCTCCCAGTCAAATCTCTCACCTAAAACCCGTCCACCTCTCCTCCCCAACCCACCTAACCTTCCCATATCATCCACTCCCCCCCCTAAAACCCATCCACCTCTCCTCCCTAACCCACCTAACCTTCCCATACCATCCACATCCTCAACTCAACACACCACACCCCATCCTAATCCATTCCAACCCGCATCTCCTGCTCCCCAATCCCCACCCCACCTCACCCATCCCAACCCCCAGCCCCTCCCTCACCCCCACCCCCACCATCCCCCCCACCATCACCCCCACCCCCCCCCCCACCCCCTCCTCGTGCAGCAGCACCCAACATACATCGTGCACATAACATTAACATTCTTCAACTGAACATAGATGGCATCAACACAAAGAAACACGAACTCTCACACTTCATCAAACAACACAACATACACATTGCCATCTTACAAGAAACAAAACTCCGCACAACACAAAAAAACACCCACATTTCATAATTTCACCACCATCAGACAAGACCGGGCTGTCGGCGGGGGCGGTGCTCATCACCCTGGTACACAAAGAAATATCATACATAGTAACCAGTGTACAAACCAAATCACTCCTCCCCCCAAATGATAACACAACAGAAATACAGTCAATTAAAATACGCACTGGCACCAACTCCAACATAACCATCATAAACACATACATCCCTCCCCAAACATCCCCTACAGTACCAAATGAATACAGACCACACTTACAACACATCACAAACACCCCACACACCCCACACATCATCCTGGGTGGTGACTTCAACGCCAAGACGTCGGCCTGGTTTGTCGACAACCCCGACACAGACAGAGGGCTGGTACTACAAAACCAAACAGATAACCTCATCATCCTTAACGACATCCATCAACATACCCATATTCCTCACCAAGCCCTCTATAACCCATCATCTCCAGACATCACCTTTTGCTCCCCAGAACTCGCCCCCACAACATCCTGGAGGGTGGTCAGAACCTTAGGCTCTGACCACCTCCCGATCATTATCACCACCAAAACCAGACTCACCCCAGCTAGCCACAAACACACATACACCAATTATAAAAGAGCTAACTGGGAAGCATTCACAAATGAGACAGAACAACACTTCACAACTCTAAACAGTACACCCATCACTAACATCAACAATGCTGTACACATACTCAATAAAACTATCCAAAACGCTGACAAGAAACACATTCCAAGACTAAACAGAAAAAGACACAACCCCAAACTTCAGACCAGAAATTCAAAACCTTATCAGACAACGCGAGATACTGAAACACTCCCCACATCCCCACACACAAGACATCAAACAACAAATTAAAGCACTCACACCCAAACTAACAACAAAATACAAGAACAACAAAAACTAAATTGGAATAACTTCCTACAAACACTTGATCACAAAACAAACCCCAAAAAACTATACAAAACACTAAACAGCATCACACTTTCCAACAGCAACACAACACAATCACATGCTGCAATCACAACAACAGACTCTACTCCTTCATGTAAACAACAAGCAAACACTCTCATCAATCACTTTTCACATGTCAGCCACCTAAAACCTCACAAAGACGACCGACGTGTCATCCGACGTAAGAGACAATTCCCCACAGACCCTGACTATACACCCTTCACCAATCACCAGACAAAGCATATCATCAACAATCTCAAGCACTCACCCGCCTGTGGCCTAGACAACATAAGCAGATACCTGGGACCACAAGGCATACAAGCACTCACTAACATATCAAACTACAGCTATTCACACAACACAATACCAGACATTTGGAAGCATGGTATCATCATCACATTCCCCAAACCCAACAAAGACCCCACGCTACCCTCCTCGCACCGCCCCATCACACTCCTTTGCTCCCCCTCCAAAGTCATGGAACGCCTAGTATTACAACTAATTACACCTGACCTACCCCTAGCTCCAACACAACAGGGCTTTAGGCCACTGCACTCCACAAACACTCTTCTCACAGACCTTACACAAAGAGCTTTCGACGGCATCAATTCAGCTAGACCACCACACAGATCACTATTAGCCACACTCGACATTAGTAAAGCCTTCGATGCCATCCCCCGCCACAACCTAACAAACAAAATCTACAACACAAACATGCACAACAACACAAAACGGTGGCTGGCCAACTTCCTAGCAGGCAGATGTGCACACGTATCTTTTGCCGGTCAGTCATCTAAAATCAGAAACTTTCCAAACGGAGTCCCACAAGGATCCGTCCTATCGCCCGCACTCTTCAATCTGTACATGCACGATATAACTACACCCAATACGCCCCAAATAAACTTAGCCTCCTATGCAGATGACATAACACTCACATGCACACACCATAACCCAAAAAGAGCAACAGATCTCCTTCAACCCTATCTCAACACACTACATGGCTGGTGCACTACAAACAGACTTAATCTAGCCCCAGCCAAATCCACCGCAACCCTGCTCACAAGTTGGACAGGAGAACACGAATACATCCCTCAACTCACCATAAACAACACACCCCTAACACATACACACACACCCAAAATCCTAGGAGTAACATATGATACTCATATGACATTCAAACAGCACACCACAAACATTAAAAAGAAACTGACACCCAGACTTAATGCCCTCAGGTCACTTGCTCACACAAAATTTGGACACAACAAAGAAACTACCACCACAGTATATAAACAATACATAAGATCAGTGATGGAATACGCAAGCCCAGCCTGGGCTTCTAACCTAGCTGAAACACATCATAAGACCTTACAGACAATTCAAAACAAAGCCCTGAAGATCATTACAGGCTGCACAGCTACTGCACCCACAGATCACCTACATCAAGAAACCAAAATCCTCAAAGTCAAAGACCATCTGGACATGAGAGGCACTCAATTCCTGGCAGCAGCCTCCACGAACCAAGACCACCCACTAAACTACATGGCAACACCCACAGACACCAAGAAATATCAAAACAACACCCAGCACACGGTATCACACACAATTATTGTCCTCTCTCCCTCCCTGCCCACCCCGAACCAACTTCCAGAAGCACATCCATACTCATATCTCTCACCGATCCATCCACTCACTCACAGACAACACGCAGCTGCATGCACGACCTCCCGAAATCCATCCTTCCGAATCCTCCCTTCCTCGCGAGGACAGAGTCCACCTGGCCAGGCTGAGATGCGGACACCATCCAGCTCTCCTGAGCTATCAGAAGAGACTGGATGACTCCGTTGTCGACACCTGCCCGGGATGTAACACAGCACCCCATACCATTAAACACATCATAGAAGACTGCATTTCACACAACCACTTACGCCAACAACACAATCTACACTCAATGAGAGCTCTGTGGGAAAGCCCGATCGTGGCCATGGCCTTTCTCAGGGACTCGGGGCTGTTCGGCCAGGCAGCTTAGGGAACAACAACAACAACAACAACAACAATTATGTGTCTGTGTGTGTTCTTTTGGGAGGGGGGGGGGGGGAGGGGGGGGGGGGGGAATGGGTTTCAATTTGCATTTATGGTTTATTGTGGCCCTATTATTCCAATAATTGCAAAGTACTACTATGGGTTTCGGAGGCCGTGTTACACAGTTTTTCGGGAATAACTTATTAACAAACAGTTGGATCAGTATATATGATATTTTGCCACAGCCTGTTTCGCACCGTGCCCTAATTTTCGTTAATATAGTGCATTACCAAAAGTGGAGAATTCAGCCACTTGTCGCTATGTCATGAGGTTAAAGTCACACCTGAATGACTAAGAAACGGACAAGGCTACCTGTGGAAACTACTAAACCATTATTGCTCCTCCATCAAACACGGTAGCTATTGCCCACCACCCAACCCTAATATCGCTTATACATTCAAGTTATCTGTCACCATCATATATAAATATACAGAAATACATATTTTTTTAATATATATTCATATTTGGATAATATTCAAGGACACTACATCCGCCTTATTAGAAACAATTTATTAGGGAAAATAGGCACCAACAGATTCGCCATATTTTTCTCCATATAGTCCGCATGGAGGATTTTCGTTATTGACAAATTGAAAAAATACCCTTTTCACAGAAATATACACCAAAAATCTGGGTTTAATTCTAGTTTCGCTTTCACAGCATACTCCTAAATTTCTATGGCTACTTTAGAGTTGTCATATACCATACTTAATTCCTATATATGTCCAAAGCGGCGGAAATGCATTATAAGGAATTATACCTACTGTAAAAAAAAAAAAAAATCTCCCCATATGCGGCACCATAGCTATTACATAATACTAGGTTAGGTAAGGTTGTTAGGTTAGGCTAATTTCGTTAATGTAGTTTATTATCATTATATTAAGTCTTTTACCCAGCAATTTCCCTGATCTTCATAGTTTGTCGGGAAGCTATGCCTTTACAACGGCGCCTCCCTTTTGTCGCTGTGTACGTGAAACTAGAATTTTACCAAAATCTGTCAAAGATGTCTAATAGCGGGGGTGTGGGGGCGGCAGCCCCCACCCATAATACTAGGATAGGTTAGGTAAGGTTGTTAGGTTAGGCTAATGTCCTTTCAAAGGGGTATAGGCTAGTAAACACTAGGATAGCTTATACCCGGTCAGAGGTAAGAAGAAGAGTCCTGATGTAGTCTCCTTGAATGCTACCCATATTTGATAGTGACATAACTTGAATGTATAGGCGATATTAGGGTTGGGTGGTGGGTGATAACTACCGTGTTTGAAGGAGGAATAATATATCACCTCAATATTTTCGTTGAGATCATTATTTCCGTTACTCTCACACATTAAGTTAAGTTTACTTCCTTGGCATTGAACTATCTCCGGTTATACTGATGTTTTGGACCGACAGTTAGCCCATCGATCTTTTTAGGCTTAATAGGTCCGGTAGAGCATATACATCATTGCTATATATGTCATTAAGAGCTGAAATGTGTTATAAGGGAGAAAAAAACAAAAACGCTAAAATACAGTATACTGTACTGTAAAACAATAAGTTTTTGAGCCAGTACCCAACCAGCGGGGGTGTGGGGGCAGCAGCCCCCACCCATATACTAGGTTAGGTTAGGTAAGGTTGTTAGGTTAGGCTAATAGCCTAGCACATTTAAAATCGTAATTGTTTAATCGACGTCCTCTTTTTCTAGTTATTAAAAACGTATTCTATGGTGTATTATATGATATATAGAAGCAATAGAACTGTTCAAATGACCTGGGAAGTGTATATTAAACCAAATACAAAACTTTGAATAATGAGGTAAGAGATATGTGGTTTTTATCACTTTTCAACCCAAGACCAGCGGGGGTCTGGGGGCAGCAGCCCCCAGGATGCCCAGGTTACCTTAGGTTAGGTTAGGTTAGGTTAGGTTAGGTTAGGTTAATGACCAGCTATGTAAATACAGTAGTGAACATTTGGTTTAGTCTGTGCTCAAAAATCCATTTTCTTTAGGAGGAGGCCATACACTAAACAATTACCAAGGTTGTTAGGTTAGACTAATGTCTTCCAAAAGTTGACTATATTTATAACATAAGATATGAGGCTACCCACTCCACCCCGTGAAATCCGAGCCAGCTTTCGTCAAAAGTTGGCTCGGGTATTCACAAAATTGGGTTTTATGAGTTTGCAATTTGGGAAAACCCGAGCCAAGTTTTGATACAAAACGCTATATTATTGTATTTTTACGCTTTTAACCCCTCATTTTCCTCACTAGTAGGGGGCGTGTTTTTAGATTGTTGGATAATGGGTAAATACTCATTTCAGCTCCTCTTCAGTATAAAACAACATTATATCTGAAGGAAAAATTAAAAAATACAAACTAAAACTTACTGAAATCGCTGTCGGTCCAAAAAGTCAGGTTTACCCTATCTCCTACCTAAATGTGCAAGATATTTTACATTTACGTCTGCTGTTAGTATAAATAATAAAGTTTGCTAGGTTTATGTCTTTTCCGCGTCTTCTCCTAGGAGTCCGCCGATGAGTTCGCATCTGTTCTCACGCATGCGCAGCGACGAGCCCAGGCCACCCACCCACATTTATCACCTCCCCCTGGGTGTTACGGGCAAAGTTGATATTTTATGAGTCAACTACACACTTCGCCTTACCTTATATACACTGTCGTAAGTTATGATGAAAGCTGGAGGCCGGATACACTATAAATCACCGTAAACCAATCTCACACACACACACGCGCGCGGGCATACACGAGGCTTAAAGTCACTGTCAGGTTCCAATGTTATGTATCTTAATCTCCCCCAGCTCCTACATTGAGTACCCAACATACGGGCCAAGATAAGTGAAACAGACGATACTCACTGACACACATTAATCTTCTGGCGAGGGTAAAATGGCGGCCTTGCTTTATATTGGCTATCCCTTACACATCATACGTTAATTAATTATCAAATAACATAGTTGTTTCAGCTCTTATTATTAATTTACCTTGATATATCATATGCGATATGATAATTGCCTAACAACGAATATAATCGTTGTTGAGTTAATCATATGTTTGGTTTTGATTAAGTATGCAATACACTGGAAATTTCGGTTTATAACGCGGCTTCAGTTGGGTTCGAAGCTTCGTTTAATAAGAGTTCCTCTCGATGCAGCGGCTAGTGATTTCAAAAGAGATGCTTCCGTTCTTAGATAACTATCTACTGTAGTTTATATGTTTATGTAACTTTAATGTGATATTTCATTAACCCCTACTGTACCGGCGACGTTTTAATAATTTCATTCAAGCTATATTTAGACGATTTTGTGCAGTTTAAGAAGAATCTGTGGTAGTAAAAGGGATTAAGTGAGATATTTCCAAGCTTGTTAATTGCTGGAGGCCCTTATTAAACTGAATAACATCGTTTAATAGTAGCCCGAATAAAGTTAAGAGGACGTCGCCGGTACAGAAAGGGTTAAACATTATGTACAGTACGCGGTTAAATATACACGTAAATTATCATTCTAGTATATTGTCAGATGAGGCATGTATTGCTTCACGTATGCTTCGAACATAATTATTATATATGGAAGTAAAGTCACGGTCAAAAGAAGAGTATCATCTTATTGGTTCAACTTTGGAAATACATCTTATAACAAAAGGAAAGACCATAAAAGAAAACAAAGAGCAAAACCTGTAATATTCAAAGTTCATTATATTTCATAGTTCAATCACATTAAGATAATTATAATAGTATGATTGACGAGGTAAAGCTGGGACAGGCCGTTTGGGAATGACAGTACACCCTAGGACACAAGTAATGGCTTAAGCTGACTCTTCGAACTACTAATTTTTTTCTTTTCTTGACACCCTTCTTCTTGACACCCTTCTCCTTCATGCTTAGCCTTATTAGTTTTGAAATTGCATAACGTTTGCCCAATTAGTTTGGCGATGTTTAAAACTTTCACCCCATTTCTTTGTCAATTTATAGACCTATTGTGCAATTTACAGTAGGTGTAGATTATCCTCTGTATTTTAGGAGGAACAAGCCATTGGCGGGAACATTATACCACCGAAAAATGTACATATTTATCTCGAAATGGGGTCTTTGGAGTACTATATTAAGCTTGACGGATTCAGTTCGGGATAGCTTTGAAAACGTAAGTGGGAGGTAGTCGCTTTTTTCTGGAACCCCTTCTCCCTCATGTTTAGTATGTTAGTTATGAGATCTTAAGACGGTCGGCTCATTAGTTTGGCGATTGTAATACCTTTCGTCCAATTTCGTTGTCAATGTTAAGACATTTCGTGCCATTTAGGTGTCAAATTTTTCCTGGGGCTTCAAGTTTATTGCAGGTCTAGGGAGCAAATGAAGCCCCCCCCCCCTCCCCCTTAATAACTAAATTGCAGCCGTTCCATTATTAAGATCTCGATGATACGCGGTTATTTGATGTAAGGAATTATCGTGATTTGACTTCTAATCGCCCATCTCCTTGATTGTGTTCCCCTCTATGTCATGATTACAGCTCTCAATGTCAAACGGATGGGAATATGATAGGCATTACAATGGGAATCTGAATACACACGTAATTGTAGTAATCACCACACACACACACTCACTCACGCTCTCATGCTCGCTCTCTCTCTCTCTCTCTCTCTCTATTATTGTTGTTGTTGTTGTTCCCTAAGCTGCCTGGTCGAACAGCCCCGAGTCCCTAAGGAAGGCCATGGCCACGGTCGGGCTTTCCCACAGAGCTTTCAAGGAGTGTAGATTGTTTTGTTGGTGTTAGTGGCTGTGCGAAATGCAGTCTTCTATGATGTGTTTAATAGTATGGGGTGCTGTGTTACAACCTAGGCAGGAGTCGACGACGGAGTCATCCAGTCTCTTCTGATAGCTCAGAAGGGCTGGATGGTGTCCGCATCTCAGCCTGGCCAGGTGGACTCTGTCCTCGCAAGGAAGGGAGGATTCAGAAGGATGGATTTCGGGAGGTCATGCCTGCAGCTGCGTGTTCTCTATGAGTGAGTGGATGGAACGGCGAGAGATATGAGTATGGATGTGCTTCTGGAAGCTGGTTTGGGGTGGGCAGGGAGGGAGAGAAGATAGTATTTGTGTGTGATAGCGTGTGCTGGGTGTTGTTTGAATATTTCTTGGTGTCTGTGGATGTGTTGCCATGTAGTGTAGTGGGTGGTGTTGGTTCGTGGAGGCTGCTTCCAGGAATTGAGTGCCTCTCATGTCCAGATGGTCTTTGACTTTGAGGACTTTGGTTTCTTGACGTAGGTGATCTGTAGGTGTAGTAGCTGTGCCCCCTTCCTGGGGGCACGAGTCCTTGGAGCGGCTTCGGTCGCGCCGGGCACCTCCCACACCTCTCTCTCTCTCTCTCTCTCTCTCTCTCTCTCTCTCTCTCTCTCTCTCTCTCTCTCTCACATACACACATGCAATCCTAAGGGCCGTATTATTTCATTAATTATTTCTATCTCTCTCTCACACAGACACACACACACACACAAACACACACACACACACACACTCCAGTGGGCCGTGTTATTTCATTATTAAGCCTTGGTCAGAATTCCCCAACCCTAAACCTTAACTTCCAACCTGGACCAGTGTTTCAACTTTAACCATATCTGAGTAACTCAATTAAGGTGGTATTAGCTTTATATATATATATATATATATATATATATATATATATATATATAACTAATACAAAATAACAAACAAGAATCTCGTCCTGGTTGTATCAGTGTCAGCCGTCTCTCTGTGTCTATATTTGTCCACCGAGAGTGTTTGTGTGTATTTCATATATAGGTTTGTGTGCCTGGAAGCTCTGTCTTGTTTACTTCCTTCTGTTTCACTGGGATTAATCCTTTACACACAATTACGCTGTTTTAACCTCCGCCACCGAAGTTGGAGTAGGTTATATTTTTGCCTCCGTCTGTTTGTCTCTCCGTTTTTAATATATATATATACGGTATATATATTATATAATAGAACATAATATATTAATATACATAAAGACCTCCCCCTAAGCAATGTCAAGAGCGCTTGATATTCTCCCCCTAGATGTCCTCCGTGGCTGTGCGTCCTGAGGGACAAGTGCTGAGCCAAGGACCACTAGTCTTGGGTTGGTGGGTGAGTTGGTTATTTTTTGTTTGTTTCTACATTCCAACTACTCTCTCCCGGGCATAGGCTGATAGCCTTTACACTCAACCGTTGAACACGGTGAGGCCCATGAGGTCTTGCTCCAGTCTAGGGAGTGAGACATGCGAAGCTTCATGACTCGAAGCAACTCCATCTCTGAAGCCGCCTCGCCTCTGCGCTTCACAGTCTCATCACCCACACTCGGAGCCTCACTCTCAGAACGCCACCTATTGAGCAATTAACTCACTAGGCATTGACCCCCTGTAGCATATTTTTGAATATGGGAATATTCATACAATGCTATTTTAATCAGGGAACAATGAGGGTCTTTTTTTGGCATTTCGGTGTGCTGTGGTAATGCACTGGAACTAGGTACAGCACAAATTCCATTCCAATAATATCTTCCCATTGACATATTGGGATTCGAACCCGGGTCCATTGGATTACCAGTCCAATGGCAAGACCACTCCGCCACACCTCCCGTACGGTGGTTTATAGATACTGGACCACATTACACACACACACACACACACACACAGTAACACACACACACACACACACACACACACACATTACTGTATCTCAAAGTTAATTCTATCAATAATCTTTTGTTAATGCTATCAATAATTTGAGCCTTGAATCACTGCTTATTTATGAAAATGCCCCGAATTTTGATACTACATTGTACTGTCGCATTCAGTGTCATATAAAATAGTGCAAACCTAACCGAACTTTACATAGTAGCATTGGTGGTTGAAGTGGCACTGGTTAAGAGTAGGCTACTGGTTAAGAGTACTGGTTAAGGTGTACTGGTTGAGTGGTCCCTGTGTTATGTTACAGTGTTGGTGGCCCCCACTATGTCGCTACCTAATACCTGTTATTGTCATTAGTGGCTATTGTGCCCTACTCACACCCCATTACGCCACCATTATTTCTCCATTCACCCAATGATCAATTACCGTAATGACTCTCCTTTGTTGTTAATAATCAATGCCGGTAGGAACTGTAGAAAACGCGCAAAACGTACGAAAATTGTAACATGAAAATACCTAAATATTTCATAGTAATAACCCCTCTGTACCGGAGACGTCCATTTAACTTTATTCTGGCTAATATTAGACGATTTTTTTCAGTTTTAAAAGGGCCTCCAGCAATTAACAGGCTTCGAACTTTCTCGCTATACCATTTATACTACCACAGATCCTACTTAAACTGCACAAATCGTCTATATATAGCTAGAACAGAATTTAAAACACGTCGCCGGTACAGAATGGGTTAAACAGCCCTAATAAGGTATTTAACCCCTTATTGGCGGCGCGCATCATAAGTCGAGTGAAATAAATTTGGACTATGTGGCGGCGCGTGACATAGGTCGTGTGGCAATTTCAGCATGTAATGTTGCTGAGAGAGAGAGACAAGTGGTGGCAGGAGAGTAGCGAGCGTATGACTGCTCCAGACCACCGCGGCGGACCAACTGACATGAATCCCACCCTCCTCCACCCTCTCACACTCGCTACATAGTGAAATGTATGGGGAAAGTACCGAATTACATGGATTTTGCACTCGTGTTGCGCGGTTGTTGCAAGAAAACTAGCCGTCATACAAGGATCGTTGTGGTGTCATTGGAAAGCTCTGTTTATGCCCTTTCAGGGATAGATACTTGTTTTACGCTCTGGGTCTTATTTAGGCATGAAAATGATCACGTAAACAGCCCTATTTTGGGTAAAAACACCCCGCTGGTGGCTACATATTATATACCGCCTAGGCCGCTCTTAAGGTGTTAAAGAAGTACTCTAAAGGTATAAAACTATCACCTTCATCAATTCGTCGATTTAGTTTAATATACAGACCTCTTATATCAGTTCTCCGACACTTACCATTGGACTTAACACCTTACGAGCGGCCTATGCGGTTTATTTATGTGTACCGCCCAGCGGGGTGTTTTTAGCCAAAATAGGGCTGTTTACGTGGGCCTGGAGCAAATATAATATAATATAATAAAAGTAAAACTAATACAATTAACAAAGGAAGTTAAAAGGTATTCCACTTCGCAAACTCGAGAAAAGTGCTCCATGTCTCTCTGAAATAACCTTAAACCCACCGATGCGACTGCCGTAACTGAAGCGGGTCTAGAAATTCCGTGAACTTTGTGAAATAAAATATGCAAGGCGTGAGGGATGAGTCGGGAAGAAAGCGAGTGACAGTATACCACATTTATTTTAGACAACTATAATCTTATTCATTTCAGGTGACGGTAAACTGAATCCTTTAGCAACTGATTTCTCGATAACTAACGGAAAAATATTAAACTACTATGTCTCTGCTTCATATTAGTGCCACGTTTTCATTATTAACAACTTATTTCGCTACCAAATCTGCATAATAGCGGAGTAATCAAGATGAAGACATAGCAATTTATCGTCAGCTGGACAGAAACCGAGTATAAATCTATCAGGGATAATATCATCCACTTCAAAAAAATACATTTAGATGATTAGGAAGAACCGGCTTTCGGCTAATAAATATTCCAGGAGAACAGGTAGACCAGGTAGAGTAGGTAGAACAGATAGAACAGGTAGGACAGGTGGAACAGGTAGAAATGTCAGGATGTTTGTGAACTTTACAATACAAGAGACAGAATGATTGATGAACCAAGAGAGGAATGAGTCCGCATCTGGTCTCGGAATAACTTAAAGGGGGTAGTGCTTGTTTTTGTTATTTATATATATATATATATATATATATATATATATATATATATATATATATATATATATATATATATATATATATATATATATTATACTGTATATATATATATATATTTTTTTTTTTAGGTTTTTCGCTAGACTTCCATCAAACTTAAAATAGCACCCCCTCGACCCCCTTTCAAGATACTTTTGTACATTTTTCGGTAGACAAATGTCCCGGTAGAAAAATGTACCACGAGATTGGCGATGTTAAGGCATTTTCGTCCAATCTCAAGACCATTTAGGTGTCGATATTTTTGTTCTGGCGACCGATAGCGAGTCTGCATCTTAGGATAATAACTAAATAGACAAATATATTAAATTATATACACAAATGTCTCCTTTATTAATAACTGTGCACACGAAGAAATTTACAAGAGACAAAACTAAATTCTCGTATTTTAGCTTAATATTGTTTGTTCTAATTATGAAACTAGCTATTATTCAATAATTACAAACATTATATAACAATGCGGCATTAATTACAGTCTGTTTCTTTTCAACTGACGGTAAATTGCAAAGTTCCCATCCAGATTTTGTAGTGAAATACGGTGCTAATTATAAAAAATTGGTGTTTTTATGATACAGAGACATAGTAGTTTCATATTCTCCCATTAAGTATCCAGAAATTAGCTGCTAAGGGATTCAATTTACCGTCAGATGAAATGAAACAGAGTATAGTAACATACACTCTCCATTATCTCCGGCTAAGAGGCCGTACCGGAAATAGGAGGAAGTGTAACCTTGTGGGTCAGGAAATGCCCACAAGGAAATGTTATATATTGGATAGACAGAAATTAGTGTGAACGGAAATGTATACCTACATACCAACTGATTATAAACGTATATATTTATACTACACCAATCTACATCACAGAGAGAGAGAGAGAGAGAGAGAGAGAGAGAGAGAGAGAGAGAGAGAGAGAGAGAGAGAGAGAGAGAGAGAGAGAGGTGAGTGAGATGAAGAAGACACAAACAAATAAATAAACAATAGAAGAAGAAGATGAAGATGAAGATGAAGAAGAAGAAGAAGAAGAGGAAGAAGAAGAAGACCTCGTAATGATTATGACACACTCCATGGGTTGGGTGCGTATAATACCTGTAGTGATCATGAGGCAGGCATTGAGCGCCGCGGTAAAGGCTCGTGTGTGTGTGTCTGAAGGAAGGGGTAATGGTGGGGATAGAGGCGGTGTCACACGAGCTATTTTTTTCGGCAATTTTGGACGTCAAATTTTGTTTTTTCTGGCAATAATTCGGGTCTCTGTTTACATTGGTATCGGAAACTAGGCTGAAGGTAGGATATAAGTAACACCCCGTTCTTTAACATTAATATCAAATACAAACCCCAATGTACTTGAATATACTAATGAAAGCACATGTTAGGTGGCTGAAATTGGTTAAAACTTTATTTTGGAGTTGCCAGAGCGAAATTGCCCCTCAAAAAATTGCCGGAAAAAGTACGCGTGTGACACCTCCTTAATGCCAGGCTTGTCTTCAATTGGCCAGAAAAGGGAAAAGGAAAATTGGTGTGAGGGAATTGGTGGTGGAGAAAATGAGGGTGAGGAAAATTGTGGTGGAGAAGGTGGGGGTGGGAGGGAAATGGTGGTGGAGAAGATGGGAGTGAGGAAAATGATGGTGTGAGTGTGAGGAAAACGGTGGTGGTGAAGATGACAGTAAGGACAATGGTGGTGGAGAGGATGGGAGTGAGGAACATAGTGGTGGGGCAAATGGATGTGAGGAAAATGGTGGTGGTGAAGATGACAGTGAGGAAAGTGGTGGGGGAGAAGATGGGTAGTATGAGGAAAATGGTGGTGGAGAAGATGAGTGGGAGGAAAATGGTGGTGGGAGGAAAATGGTGGTGGAGAAGATGGATGTGAGGAAAATGATGGTGGGGGTGGCAGGAAAATGGTGGTGGAGAAGATGGATGTGAAGAAAATGATGGTGGGGGTGGGAGGAAAATGGTGGTGGTAAGATGGGTGTGAGGAAAATGATGGTGGGGGTGGCAGGAAAATGGTGGTGGTGAAGATGGGTGTGAGGAAAATTTATTTGAAGAAGGTGAGGACAATTTACAGGATTGAGGAAAATGGTGTAATTCAGACGCTGGAGAATATTCAAATATCGCTTTTAACTTCACCCATAGTGTAATATAAAGCAAATTAACAAGGCTGCAACTCTTCTCAGCCTAAGTAACTCACAGTATGATTGACCGTCGTGTGAGAAAGATCAACAATGGACTGTAAATATTCACACCTATTCCCTGGCTGACCCTTCCCAAATGGTAGAAATATTAGCTCGAATACTCAAGTCGTATTTTAGTTATAGAGGTTATAGTGGTCACGATTGTTGGCCTAATTATAGTGAATAGACAATAGCTCTTCTATAATCATAATTGATGTTTAATGAGAGTATCATAAGTTAATAGAGTTCTTCAAGCAAGTGTTTAATAATTAAGTTTCTTACAGGACTTTCATTAAGGGAGCCCACCTCGCTTTTTTTTCTCTTTCTCTCCCTCTCTCTTTGGCTTGTATCCATTCGGCCCCATTCAGCCAACTGTTTTAAGACGATTACCCCCATCCAGGTGTCAATACTTTCCTGGCGAGCGGTAGCGAGCCAGCATATATATATTTTTGTTTTGACAGCAAGCTAAATTTGTACATAATTCAATAGAGAATTGTCTCCGGCGAAGCCGGATGTTTCCTTACAATGCTGGCTCGCTATCGCTCGCCAGGAAGAAATCGACACCTGGATGGGGGTAATCGTCTTAAGACAGTAGGCTGAATGGGGCCGAATGGATACAAGCCAAAGAGAGAGGGAGAGAAAGAGAAAAAAAAGCGAGGTGGGCTCCCTTTAAACCTCTTTCCTCTTCTACTCGCTATCGCTCGCCAGGAAGAAATCGACACCTGGATGGGGGTAATCGTCTTAAAGCAGTTGGTTGAATGGGGCCGAATGGATACAAGCCAGGGAAAGAGAGAAAGGGAGAGAAAGATAAACAAAAACGGAGACACCCCCCCTTAAACCTCCTTCCTCTTCTACTCGTCCTCTTCCCATTTCTTATATTCGTTTCCTTCCTTCTCCTTCTCCTTCACTTCCCCTTCCCTTTAATGTTTAACCTTAGCCTGCATTTCATTATTATTGTCTCTTAACCCATTCAGTACAGGCGATGTCCTTTTCATTATATTCTGACGACTATTAGACAATTTTATTCAGCTTTGGAAGGACGACTACCCATGAAAAGGCTTAACCTATTTCCATTAATCCTTTAAGTGACCATACATCCTTCCTAAGCTTCATAAAATCGTGTAAATGTAGGTGGAATAAAATAAAAAATACGTCGCCGGTACAGAAGGGGTTAATTTCTTATTGGTATTCGTTTCCTCCTTCTATCATTTTTCCTCCTCCAATCTTCATCCTTTCCATCCTATTTCTGTAAAACCCTGCTCCCTCCTCCTCCTCTGTCATCTCCTTCCAGCGATGAATCAATACCCAGAATTCAAGTGATAATATTTGTCTTTACACCGTTTACATGATCGGAGGAAACTCGATTAATTCTGTCACATTTTCCGTCCCGTGTTTTGTTCGGAAAGTTTGCCGAGTGTCTTTGAATAACGATCATGCTGAAGTTTGCTTTAAAAGTTGTGCTCCGTTTTGATCCAATTACTTGATCCTCCTCGTGACGGATAGCCGGGAACTTTAGTCCCAAAGTTGATTACGAGTTGTGAAGTAAATTACGAGGAAGGTTTATATACCCGTGCAGACAGACAGACTGGTTGGTGAAGCTCATATCCGGGACTCATGTCTGTGTTATCATGGAGAACAGCTATAAAGGAAAACAAGCAACAACATATATATATTAACCCCTACGAGGCTGTTTGTAATCACTTGTAATCACCGGAGGAAAAACAGACAGACTGGTTGGTGAAGCTCATCTCCGGGACTTATATCTGATATTATGGTCAACATTTAACATAATCACAGGATATAATATTGACAAACTGGTGTGTTATTATTACTGTATATTATTATTATTATTATTATTATTATTATTATTATCAGTAGTAGTTGTATTGATTTTTTACAAGACTTATTTCTTTAGTTTTTATATATATTCATAAGTTGTATTGTTAACATAATTACCCATACTCTATGTTTTCCATTAAATTTGTGGTGTGGTATGTATTTTATTTTCCTTCAGCTACTTCATATCCTTATAATCCCTTTCTTCCACTCCTCCTTCTCTCTCTCTCTCTCTCTCTCTCTCTCTCTCTCTCTCTCTCTCTCTCTCTCTCCTTTAGCACAATTTTCCCTCCCCCAGCTGTCCTCCTCTCCTTAAGGGGGGATGGTTCAGTTTTTGGTCGATTATTTTCATATATTTATTATTTTTATAGTTTCCTCCCTAGACCTTCATCAAACTATCAACAAAACATACATTAGATCCCCCTTCTAGATTGATTTGTCCGAACTTCGGTAGAAATATTTCCCGGCCTAAGGCCGTTTCTTCCAAATTACAGGCTCACCATCGTTCGCCAGGAAAACATCGACACCTAAATAGAACGAAAGGTCATATATTGACAAACAAATGGGGTGAAAGGTCTTAAAATAGACAAACTAATGAGGCAAACATCTTAAAATCTGAAAACTAATGGGGCTAAACATGAGTGAGAAGGGAGTCTAGAAAAAACAACCCATCTCCCCTTAATTTAATTAAAGCCCAGCGACTGGTCCTCACCTGCTGGGATTTTTTTTTTTTATATCTTTCACCTACATACTATTTTCTTAGCATTGTTTTGTTTTCATCGCTGGGCATACTATCCTGTTTATGTTATATTATCTATCTATTTTATTTGTTGTATTTAATTCTATTTCATGAATTTACCTTATTTGTTGTATTGTATTTCAGTATAATTATTTATTTGATTTAATTGTTATATTTTAGTGTTTTGCATATGATTGTATTTCTTGTAATTATCTTATTTGTAGTATCATATTTAATTGTATGTATTTATTATATTTCATTTTATCCTCGTTACTATATTTGCCAACCAATCCACTCTCTCTATACGGAATATTGTCAAAATCTGATCCTGTTAGTTGAGTGCAGTGAGCCGTAAGTTAGATCAACGAGATTTCGCCTCATCCTCTCTTTGTGCTGAACAAATCAAACACACACACACACACATACACATACACACACACACACATACACACGATGAGGCCTCACTTTTAAGAGAGCCTACATCGCTTTTGTTTTCTCTTTCTCTCCCACTCTCTTTGGCTTGTATCCATTCGGCCCCATTCAGCCTACTGATTTAAGACGTTTACCCCCATCCAGGTGTCAACATTTTCCTGGCGAGCGATAGCGAGCCAGCATATATATTTTTTCTTTTGACAGCAAGCTAAATTTGAACATTTCTCGATAGAAGAATGTCTCCGGGGATTTCTCCATTCGCTATCGCTCGCCAGGAAAAATCGACACCTGAATGGGGATAAACGTCTTAAAACAGTTGGCTGAATGGGGCCGAATGGATACAAGCCAATGAAAGAGAGAGAAAGATTGAAAAAGCCGGTGACCCCCTTAATGGTGGTGCTGGTAATGGATCCAAGGGGTAGTGTACTGTACTTGGGGAAATAGTTGAGCTTGTTCTATGCATTCCTTAGTCGGATAAAGTTCATCGGCAAACTAACATACAGTATATATACCATTTATGAACAGCTTCCCATGGGGGCAAAACAGATTAAACATAAAAATGGTATATACCGATGGAATTGCAAAGGCCTGACGAATTCCAGTTTACCCTTAAACATGTCAACATCCAAAATTACCCGAAAATTTGGTTTTATTTCGCTAGTTTGTGTCGATTATTTCTTGGCGAGTGATAGTGACCCTGTAATTTTAGAAGAACCGGCCTTTGGCTGGAACATTGTTCTACCAACACATGTACGGATTTATCTTGAAAGGAGGTCTAGGGGATATTTTTTACAGGTTGATGGAGGTCTAACGAGGAAGCTCAATAATAAACTAATCGATATATAGACCAAAAATGAAGCACTACCCCCTTAATGGACACACCCCACCACCTCTCCTCCACCACCTACATCCTCCTTCGTCAGCAATCATTAAGGCTGATGTGAAAAGTCAACTTTCATATTCAGAACTTTAAGGGGGGTGACCTGCGTTTTTTATTGTTCTCCGTTTCTCTCTTGCTCTGGCTTGTATCCATTCGGCCCCATTCAGCCAACTATTTTAAGAAGTTTATCCCCATCTAGGTGTCGATTTCTTCCTGGCGAGCGATAGCGAGCCAGCATTATATGAAGAAATCCGGCTTCGCCGGAGAAATTTTTCTACCGAAAAATGTACAAATTTAGCCTGCTGTCATTTTTTTTTTTTAAATATGCTGGCTCGCTACCGCTCACCAGTAAAAAAATTGACACCGGGATGGGGATAAACGTCTTAAAATAGTAGGCTGAATGGGGCCGAATGGATACAAGCCAGAGAAAGAGAGAAAAGGAGAGAACAAAAAGAAGGTTACCTCCCTTAATACAGCAGATATTTCCTGAAACTCTTCCTCTCCCTAACTTCGTTCAATTTATACATATGTAAATTAAAGACACTCTCTCCATCCACTATCATCATTAGGGAACAGTGTGGGGTTACGCGAAACAAGCCCCCATACACGCCCTCCCTCACAAACTAATTGGGCTAAACATGAAGGAGAAGGGGTTCAGAACGGCTGATACATATGGAGTAGCTAAGGACACTCTATAAGTCATACCCCCAACCCTCCACCACCAGGGAACAATGTGGGGTTACGGGAAACATCCCCCAATATACGCCTTCCCTCATAAACTACAGCCTATGCTAATAAGGTAAATATACCCCTTAAGGCCCCTCTCTCCCCTTGCCTATATCGTAATTAGTGAGACACACACCCGGGAATTACATCACATAACACCATACTGAAAATACCTAAACATAGTAAAAGTTAATACGAGTGTCAATCTACATACAGTATATATTATTGGCAAACCGGTTCCGCGGCATGTAGGACCTCACAAACAAAGGCAAACATACAGTATATGAATAATTAAATGAAAGTGAAAATTGCACAGCTTCGGTAGCCAAGTTTAAAGGTATTATCAACGACAGAAGTTAGTTCCCAAAACCTGCCACTGTGTGAATCCGAAACATCTGGGGGTCGAAAACGAAGCATTTATTGGGTGTAAATGGCACTGATTTCAGATGTTTCGTTTGGCAAACCCATGGTGTTTCGAATTCATTCAGTAGCAGGTTGGGGGAACGAACCTTTGTCGTTGATAGTATAGTTCTCAACATATTATATACGGCTACACCAGTTCCAATCTAAGAACCTTTAAAGCCAAGTTCTAAAGCATCTGGGCTATAATAATGCATTTTATTGTCTCGTTTGCATTCGATACTGATTCAAATGGTGCGTCGCTATTTATGTTCTTCACTGTACATGCAACAATACATAAATACATCAGGAGTAAATAAGAGTGTCAAAATTCCTATAGCGGTACATGCAACAACAATACATAAATACATCAGGAGTACATACGAGTGTCAAAATACCTATAGCAGTACATGCAACAACAATACATAAATACATCAGGAGTAAATACGAGTGCCGAAATACATATAGCGGTACATGCAACAACAATACATAAATACAAAAGGAGTAAATACGAGTGCCAAAATACATATAGCGGTACATGCAACAACAATACATAAATACAGCAGGAGTACATACGAGTGTCAAAATACCTATAGCGGTACATGCAACAACAATACATAAATACAGCAGGAGTACATACGAGTGTCAAAATGCATATATAGCGATACATGCAACAATAGATACATACGTTAAGGGGAGGTGTGGCAGAGTGGTCTTGCCACTGGACTGGTAATCCAATTACCCGGGTTCGAATCCCAATATGTCAATGGGAAGATATTATTGGAATTTAATTTGTGTTGTACCTAGTATCAGTGCATTACCACAGTACACCGAAATGCCAAAACAAAAAATACCCTCATTAATGATTAAATAGCACTGTATGAATATTCCCATGTTCAAAATATGCTACAGGGGGGCAATGCCTAGTGAGTTAATTGCTCAATAGGTGGCGTTCTGAGAGTGAGGGTCCGAGTCTGAGGAATGAGACGGTGAAGCACGGAGGCGGAGCAGGTTCAGAGATGGAATTGCTTCGAGCCGGGGTGGTTCGCATGTCTCACTCCCTAGACTGGAACAAGACCTCCCGGGCCTCACCGTGTTCAGCGGTTGAGTGTGCAGGCTCTCAGCCAAAGCCCAAAAGGGAGAAGTTGGGGACAAAAAAAACAAAAAACAGGAGGGTGTTGTTCACTTTTTGCTCGATTTTTTTTCATATATTGTATTTTTTTTTAATCTCTCTCTAGACCTCTATCAAACTAAAAAATACAACACCAGGACCCCCCTTCAAGATATATTTGTACATTTTTCGGTAGAAAAAGTGTCCCGGCCGAAGGCCGGTATCTCCTTAATAACAGGCTTGCTATCGCTCGCCAGGACAGAAATAACACCTAAATGACACGAAAAGTCTTAATATTGACAAAGAAAAAGGGCGAAAGGTCTTAAAATCGCCAAACTAATGGGCTGAACGTCATAAATCCTGAAAACTAAAGGGGCTAAGCATGAGGAAGAAGAGTGTCCAGAAAAACCCCCACCATCCCCCCTTAAGAGTAAATACGAGTGCCAAAATACACATATATACGGCCTCGGAATTTAGGAGGGGGGGGGGGGGGTCTCGGCACATAAAAGTCAAGTTACGATCGGCGGCACCCACCCACCCACTGGCGACACACCTTAGAGTTAATAGCTACAACCACTTTAAAACACCGAGAGAGAGAGAGAGAGAGAGAGAGTACAGAGGGTAAAAAGGAGGACAACGGAAATCAAGGAACAACAGGTACAGTGACCCCTCTAGGCTGCTTGTCCTCCAAAACACTGAGGATCAAGTGTCCGAACAGTGGTTTAGAGTGGGTATGGGAAAAATGGAATGGGAACTACTGCCCTGGAACTAATGTCCGTGGCAGGATTAGGAAGTTAGTAGGGAACAGAGGGGTT
Organism: Paralithodes platypus; assembly: GCA_032716605.1. Taxonomy (NCBI): domain Eukaryota; kingdom Metazoa; phylum Arthropoda; class Malacostraca; order Decapoda; family Lithodidae; genus Paralithodes; species Paralithodes platypus. The sequence continues at coordinate 16,186,011 of CM064567.1, forward strand.
AGTAACATAACACAGTCATAAGTGATTTTTCGTATATCTGGAAAAAAAGAGTAACGTCTTAGTAATATATATATACGCAATAATCTTTGATGAATCTGAGGGGGGAATAAATAAAGTTATTTATTTACAAACGCAGTCAGTCGCGGGTTTGAGGCAAGATATTTGTCTAGGCGAAGTTTAAAAGAATCAACGATGCTGCAGTCTATAACGTCTCGGGGAAGCCCATTCCACAAGTTGGCAACTCGATTGAAGATGAAATTCTTAGATTCGTGTGAGATAAATGTTTTACCAATAATTTTGCAACCGTTTCCCCGCGTGTAAATAGAGAGAGAGAGAGAGAGAGAGAGAGAGAGAGAGAGAGAGAGAGAGAGAGAGAGAGAGAGAGAGAGAGAGAGAGAGAGAGAGAGAGAGAGAGAAGCGGGTGGCAAGGAGAAGGAGAGCTGTTGTAAAAGAGAGTAGCTATCTTCTTCTTGGGACGCCATTTTGGTACCACACATATCAAACAAAATAATATTATTTATGTTGTATTATATATTTGTGTATTTCACATAATTATAGGTGTGTTCCTCGAACCGTAGTTTAAACAGGAAAGGAATAACCAGGGAGTCAGCAAACATTATGTATTATGTATCATGTATTTGTTATTATGTAATATTTTGTATTATGTATATCCAAAAACCAACCTACAGTATATATCCTTTACCAGTATTCCTGAATCCTCATTATGGGTATAGAGTTACTTGAGTGCGAAGAGAAGAAAATATCACCAGTGGTACCAAGATGGCCGAGGTCGATTGATCTCTGTTACAATAGTATTTCTAGGCAGGACTAGGATCTCTAAGCAAGAAATGTGTGGGCGGTGGGAGCAAGGGGGGGACGCCCAAATATATACTGGGTCCTAACTTCCGGCCGGGGAGAGGAAAATTTAGTCTTAAGTTTGGGGTGGGAGGGGGTGGGAGGGCTCGCGAAGTATAGGCGCCACAGGGAGTTTGGAGGGGGAGGGGGAGGAGGTCACAGAGGAGATGAAGAGGTGGAGGTACAATACAGTTTATGAGGTAGGGGAGAGTGGGAGGAATAAGGGGAGATAGATATATATATATTGTATATATATATATTTATCAATACATTTTTAATGTATCTATTTATGTTTTGGTTTCCTCCCTTGACCTCCATTAAGCTTAAACAATTACCCCAAAACCGGCCGATAGCCGGTTCCATCTAAAATGCAGCTTTGCTCGTCAAAAGAAAATCCACACCTAAATGGCATAAATGGTGTTAACATCACAGACCTAATAAGGTAAATGTCTTAAAATATGAAAACCAATGGGCCAAACATGAGGAAGAAGGGGGTCCAGAAGAAAATAATTAAGTGATAATCTCCCCTTAATATACAAGGAGATATTTTGAGGCGATAATGTTAGAGATATAGGACACAAATAGCGAGGCATCTCAGAGTTAGAAGATGGTGGTAGAGGTAGAGAGGTGTGTGGGATGTAGTGTGAGAAGATACAAATAATACAAAGGAATACAAAGGAAGACAAGCAACAACAACAACATGAGGAAGGTATGATAGCGGCAGAGGTGAGTGGAGGTGAGAGAGATTGAGAGAGGATGCTTATATAATAGAGATAGTATGATAAAGGAAGGCAAGCAACAATAACAACATGAGGAAGGGATGATAGCGGCAGAAGTGAGTGGAGGTGAGGGAGATGGAGAGAGGATGCTTATATAATAGATAGTATGATATATAGTGAGTATAACTATCTAGAAGCAGAGAGAGAGAGAGAGAGAATGAGGGAGATTGAGAGAGGATGCTTATATAATAGAGATAGTATGATATATAGTGAGTATAACTATCTAGAAGCAGAGAGAGAGAGAGAGAATGAGGGAGATTGAGAGAGGATGCTTATATAATAGAGATAGTATGATATATAGTGAGTATAACTATCTAGAAGCAGAGAGAGAGAGAGAGAGAATGAGGGAGATTGAGATAGGATGCTTATATAATAGAGATAGTATGATATATAGTGAGTATAACTATCTAGAAGCAGAGAGAGAGAGAGAGAGTGAGGGAGATTGAGAGAGGATGCTTATATAATAGAGATAGTATGATATATAGTGAGTATAACTATCTAGAAGCAGAGAGAGAGAGAGAGAGAGAATGAGGGAGATTGAGAGAGGATGCTTATATAATAGAGATAGTATGATATATAGTGAGTATAACTATTTAGAAGCAGAGAGAGAGAGAGAGACAAAGAGAGTGTTACACAGAGTTGCACAGTTACATAGATACTCAGACCACACAGACGTTGCGATCCCTACTAGGTGGTCCGGCCTTAATACTACTAGACAGGGACAGTTTATAGTAGAAGAAAGGGACAGCAAAGGAGTACAAAGGAGTACAAAGGAAATCAAGCAACAACAGGTCTATTGACCCTTCTAGACTGCTTGTCCTCCAAAACACTGAGGATCAAGTGTTCAAACAGTGGTTTAGAGTGTGTAAGGGAACATTGGAAAGGGAACTACTGCCCTGGAACTAATGTCCGTGGCAGGATTAGGAAGTTAGTAGGGGACAGATGGGTTAGTAACTGAGGGGGGGATAAAATAAAGTTATTCATTTACAAACGCAGTCAGTCGCGGTTTTGATGCGAGATATTTGTCTAAGCGGAGTTTAAATGAATCAACGGTGCTGCAGTCTATAACGTCTTGGGGAAGCCCATTCCACAAGTTGACAACTCGATTGAAGAAGAAATTCTTAGATTCGTGTGAGTTAAAAGATTTACCAATAATTGTGCAACCGTTTCCCCGCGTGTAATTAGAGTGGTGATAGTGAAGTACTTACTACAGTTCATATTGTCGATGCCTTTGATGATTTTGAACACTTGAATTAAGTCACCTCTTAATCTGCGCTGGGTTAAAGGAAATAGATTTAATTCTCTAAGACTCTCTTCGTATAGTTTGTTCTTTAGGCTAGGTATAATTTTGGTAACTCTACGTTGAACTCGTTCTAGCTTGTTTATATCTTTTTGGTAATAAGGGCACCAGGATTGAACGCAGTATTCCAGAAGAGGGCGGGCTAAGGAATTGTAAAGGGTTAGGATAACTTCTTTGGATTTATGCTCAAATGATCTGCCTATAAGGCCAATTATTTTGTTTGCCTTCTTAACAAATTCTGAACATTGTTGACTCGGTTTTAGGTTACTCGATTTTGTTACTCCCAGATCGGTTTCTCTGTTTACATTCTTAAGCTGAGTGCCATTCATTGAATAGTTTGCTTTCTCATTTAGGTATCCGATATGTAGTACTTTACATTTATCCGCATTGAAACTCATTTGCCAAATTTGGGCCCAACATGACAATTTATCTAGATTGTGTTGCATATCGTCATCTTGTTCTTTTGAGAGAACGCAATTTGCAATTTTTGTATCGTCAGCAAATTTTGAGATTGTACAGGTGAGACCCTCATCTATGTCGTTGATGTTAAATTAGAAAGAGAATTGGTCCTAGTACCGATCCCTGGGGTACCCCGCTACTTACATTGGTCCATTTAGATGCCTTACCGTTTATGACTACTCTTTTCTTTCTGTCGCTGAGCCAATTTTCTATCCATTTCAACACACCGTCTTGTATTCCACGCGCTTTTAGTTTTAGCAGTAAACGTTTGTGGGGAACTTTGTCAAAGGCCTTTTGAAAATCAAGGTATATAATATCTACAGCTTTACTCTCATCGTAGAGGTTGAGGATATCGTGGAAGAAGTCTAAGAGGTTTGTTAAACAGGAACGTTTTTTTTACGAAAGCCGTGTTGAGTATCTTTAAGTAAGTTATTTGCCTCTAAGTGATTTACGAGTCTGTCTCTTATGACCGTTTCTAGCATTTTACATACAATTGAGGTTAAGCTAATTGGACGATAGTTACAGGGTAGGGATTTGCTGCCTTTTTTAATATCGGTGTTACGTTGGCTAGCTTCCACTGATCATGCATAGTCCCAGACTGCAAGGATTCATTGAATAGCAATGTCAGTGGTTTGGAGAGCTCATCCTTAGCTTCCTTTAGAACTCTAGGCGAGATTGTATCAGGTCCAAGCGTTATATTTACCTTGAGTTTATCTAAACAATTCAATACTTCTCTCTCTGTAACGGTGATATTGCTTAGAACATCTGAATTATCAATCTGAATCGGCGATGGTGTAGGGATATCACTGAGGTATTCGGTTGTAAAAACTGATGCAAAAAAGGTATTGAGGGCATTACTCATTTGTACTTCGTCTTTGGTGTATTCTCCATTTTCATCGACTAACGGTCCAACAGTTGAAGTAACTACTTTTTTCTTTCTGATATAACTGTAGAATTATTTCGGGTTTGTTTTACTTTGATTCGCAACATGTAACTCCAGGGTCTTTTTACTTTGCTTAATTAACTTTTTGGCTTTGCGTCGTAGCTCTACAAATTTCACCCGTTCTTCGTCATTTTGTGAGGATTTTAATCTATCATTAGCAAATTTTTTAGCAAGCAGACAGTCTGAAATATCTTTATTCCACCATTTGATCTTATCATTATGGCCTAGACGCCGTATTTTCGATGGTATGCAGTCCTGCACTGCCTTAAGGTAAGTGGTTGTGAAACACTCCCAAGATGTATTTATGTCGTTATTGCTAGTCAGAAAGCTCCAGTCAGTTTCTTTAAGCTTTGATTTAAGTTTATGAAAATTTGCTTTCTTGAAATTAGGGACTTTCTCAATGCTGCTATTTGATTTGTTACTAGTAAACTTTAAAGTGAAAGTTATCGTACGATGGTCGCTGTTACTGAATTCATCACCAACATTCAAATTCTCTATTAATTCTTCTTTTGTTGCGAGTACAAGGTCAAGCACATTATTACCACGGGTCGGAGATTGTACAAATTGAAAAAGTGAACTCTCTTGCAAGTTAGCATAGAGGTCGTGTCCAGAGTGTGAAGTGAGAAGGAGAGAGAGAGAGAGAGAGAGAGAGAGAGAGAGAGAGAGACTGGAACTTGGGGTTGAGAAGTTGAACAGCAAATATTGAGGGTAAAATATCCTCTTCGCCTCACTGGACCCTTATCATAACTTTCCCTGAGCTTCATATTGGTTGTCGTAGTGGTGCTGTTGAACTCGTGATCTCTCGACAGCTCTCACCCCTGAGCTGAGCCACGAGGCAAAGTTTTTAGCTTGATCCTATATGTATGTGTGTGTGTATGTGTGTGTGTATGTGTGTGTGTGTGTGTGTGTATGTGTTTGTGTGTTTGGTGTGTGTGTGTGTGTGAACTGCAATGTTATCTCGCAGGGGATAAGCGTATAGAATACAGGTTTGCGACATAAAAAAACAAAAAAACAAACATCGGCTGCAGAGACAAAATATAATACTTCTCCGTCAAATATACAGTATACACAGTATATATATTTATATATTTGTGTGTGTGTGTGTGTTTAGGCCTTAGCCAGGATTTGAACCTCAGTCAATCGGTATTACACCTCTCTTTCACCGTTCACATGTAGAGTCATGGTCAAAAGACGTGTTTTTCCAGAATAAAGGTGATTTCGGCGTCAAATTTTAAGAGCAATAACAGTCTGACAGCTTCATATATTTAATTCCAGACAAAATAAACTACCTAACATAATCTACCTCATAATAGTGTAAGAAATAACTTGCTCACCGAAAATTGCCGGAGAATGCGCTCGTGTGACACCACCTTAACCCCTTGAGGATTATGACGTGTTTTGGCAGTATATTCTGACTATCATTAGACGATTGTATTTAGATTATGATGGGTATATGGAAGTCAGAGGGTTAATTGAGACGGCCTTTACCCTTCTAATTCCCACAGATCCTTCCGAAGCTTTATAAAATCGTCAAATAATAGCCCGATTTTATTTAGATTAGGATGGGTATATGAAAGTCAGAGGGTTAATTGAGACAGCCTTTACCCTTTTAATTCCCACATATCTTTCCAAAGCTTTATAAAATCGTCAAATAATAGCCCTAATAAACTGCCAAAAAGCGTCATGATCCTCGAATGGTTAAGGGGGGATGGTTCACTTTTTTTTTTTTTTTTTTTTTTTTTTTTTATTATTTTCTTTAGTTTCCTCCCTAGACTTACATCAAACTTAAAAACACATCCATCAGATCCCCCTTCTAGATTAATTTGTACATTTTTCGGTAGACAAATTTCCCGGCCGAAGGCCGGTTACTCTTAAGATTACAGACTCGCTATCGCTCGGCAGGAGAAAATCGACGCCTAAATGGCACGAAAGCTCTTAAAATTGACAACGAAATGGGGCAAAAGATATTAAAATCGCCAAACTAATGGGCCGAACGTCATAAAATCTGAAAACTAATGGAGCTAAACATAAGGGAGAAAGTGGTCCAGAAAACAGGCCCATCCCCCCTTAATATTTCCACTTTGGGTTTACATCTCTCTATGTTACCGACAAATAATACTACTTTCCATTGGCACTCTCTTAATTAAGGGAGCCCACCTCGCTTTTCTTCTCTTTCTCTCCCTCTCTCTTTGGCTTGTATCCATTCGGCCCCATTACGCATACTGTTTTAAGACGTTTACCCCCATCCAGGTGTCAATATTTTCCTGGCGATTGGTAGCGAGCCAGCATATATATATGTTTGTTTTGACAGCAAGCTAATTTTTTACATTTTTCGATAGAAACATTCCTCCGGCGAAGCCGGATTTCTCCATACAATGCTGGCTCGTTATCGCTTGCCAGGAAGAAATAGACACCTGAATGGGGAAAAACGTCTTGAACAGTTGGCTGAATGGGGCCGAATGGATACAAGCCAGGGAAAAAGAGAATAGGAGAAAAAGCTAATAAAAGCCGGTGACCCCCCCCCCCCCCGTTAACACACCACTGTTACTTTATACACAATTCACTGCAACTGTCAAATATCACCCAAGTAATACCATTAGGGAGAATACTAACTGACTCAATATTATATAAAACACATCTTCTCTTAAGGGCTTTTTTTCTCTCTCTTCTCTCTTTCTCTGGCTTGTATCCATTCGGCCCCATTCAGCCTACTGTTTTAAAATGTTTATCCCATCCAGGTGTCGAATTTTTCCTGGTGAGCGATAGCGAGCCAGCATTGTATGGAGAAATCCGGCTTCGCCGGAGAAATTTTTCTATCGAAAAATTTACAAATTTAGCCTGCTGTATAAAATATTAAATAGAATATGCTGGCTCGCTACCACTCGCCAGGAAAAAATAGACACCTGGATGGGGTAAACGTCTTAAAACAGTAAGTTGAATGGGGCTGAATAGATACAACCCAGAAAGAAAGGGAGAGAGAGAGAAATAAACGAGGTGTGCCCCCTTAACCGATAAATAGGTCCCATAATAGGCTGTCTCCATTTGAATACTATCTCCCACCATCAATGTCTTATCACTTCACTGCTTCTTTATAAACACTACACTGCAACTGTCTAAACTAACTAACTTACTAACTAACTAGCTAACTAAATAGATAAAAACATCTTCCCTTAACATATAAATAGTTCCCATAATCGTTTGTCTTCATTGTAATACTATCTCCCACCATCACTGTCTTATCACTTCTCTGCCACTGTCTGATAACACTCAATTAATACCTCTCCATTATCTGCACCCTTCCCTACCGCTTCCTTAATTATCACCCCCCCCCCCCTTTATAACCAATTTCCTCTCTCTCTCTCTCTCTCCCTCTCTCTCTCTCTCTCTCTCTCTCTCTCTCTCCCGCTTCCTTATATCTCCCCTTTATAACCAATTTCCCCTTCCTCCTCCTCCTCCTCTCTCTCTCTCTCTCTCTCTCTCTCTCTCTCTCTCTCTCTCTCTCTCTCTCTCTCTCTCTCTCTCTCTCTCCTTTCTAATTTTTTCCTGTGATTCTTCGTTGGTAGTATCTTTTTACTCAATTGACTCATATTCTGGGGAAAACTAAGCTATTTTATACAAAACGAAAACAAACATCGATGGGTATATGGATATATAAATCTATCTCAATTAACCCTCTGACGTACTACACGTTCTTCCAAAGCTTAATAAAATAATGTCGTCTAATAATAGCCTAATCAATTATTAAAAGCTCCTCCCGGTATAATAACCCACTTGACCCCTCTCCTCCAAGCCACTCACGCGGTTCATCTAATCTTCTAATACTGGAGGGTAATTTCCTTGGAGAACCTTTAAAACTCCTCACCCTCCTCTCACCGCTCTTAGTTTCCGATATCTTAAGATGATTATTGGGCAACCAGGAAAAAATTGACTAAAAAGCATAATATCCTCTGATAAATCTTGATGGTGGAAGTTTTGCGGTATCTCCTGGGAATAACCCCTTGAAGCTCTTACCCGTTTTAACAGTTTATTTTGGCTGTCATTAGACGATTGTATGTAACTTAGGAAGGATCTGTGGGTATTAAAAGGGCAAAGACTATCTCAATCAACTCTCTGACTTCCAAATACCCTTCCTAATCTGAATGAAATCGTCTAATAACTACCATAAAACAGAAAAGAAATGTGGCTTTGATCTTGATCTATTAATTTATTTATTATTTTCTCGCTAGGCCTCAACCAAGCTTAAGAAAACACCACTAGACCTACCAAAGGCCGGTTCCTCCTACCTTACAGGCTCGCCAGGAAACAAATGACATCTAAATGGCACAAAAGGACTTGAAATCGCCAAACTATTAGAGCGAACGTCTTAAAATGTGAAAACTAATGGGGCTAAACATGAGAGAGAAGGGTTCCAGAAAAAAGCAACTACCTCCCCCTTAAGAAGGAGTTTTCGTGCAAAGTTTCCCGCTACCGCAAACATTTTGGAAGGTGCATAATGTGGACCACATGTGCTGAAAACTTAGCCCGGGGGAAGTTTGGGATTATAGCTGAACCTTAGCCCATCCAACCATCACCAGGAGAGGTTTGGGATTACTTCTGAACCTTGCAACCATCCAACCATCACCAGGAGAGGTTTGGGATTACTGCCGAACCTTAGCCTATCCAACCATCCAACCATCACCAGGAGAGGTTTGGGATTACTGCCGAACCTTAGCCTATCCAACCATCACCATGAGAGGTTTGGGATTACTGCTGAACCTTAGCCCATCCAACCATCACCAGGAGAGGTTTGGGATTACTGCTGAACCTTAGCCCATCCAACCATCACCAGGAAAGGTTTGGGATTACTTCTGAACCTTAGCCCATCCAACCATCACCAGGAGAGGTTTGGGATTACTGCTGAACCTTAGCCCATCCAACCATCACCAGGAAAGGTTTGGGATTACTTCTGAACCTTACCCCATCCAACCATCACCATGAGAGGTTTGGGATTACTTCTGAACCTTAGCCCATCCAACCATCACCAGGAGAGGTTTGGGATTACTGCTGAACCTTAGCCCATCCAACCATCACCAGGAGAGGTTTGGGATTACTGCCGAACCTTAGCCTATCCAACCATCCAACCAACACCAGGAGAGGTTTGGTATTACATCGGAAATTAAACCCATACCAGCTGAATTGCCTTTACCTATTTTAGTCCTAAGGGAGCCCACCTCGCTTATTTTCTTTCTCTCCCTCTCTCTTTGGCTTGTATCCATTCGGCCCCATTCAGCCTACTAGTTTAAGACGTTTACCCTCATACAGGTGTCAATATTTTCCTTGTGAGCGGTAGAGAGCCAGCATATATATATTTTTTGCGTTGAGAGCAAGCTAAATTTGTAAATTTTTCGATAGAAAAATGTCTCTAGCGAAGCCGGATTTCTCCATACAATGCTGGCTCGCTATCGCTCGCCAGGAAGATATTGACACCTGGATGGGGATAAACGTCTTAAAGAGTTGGCTGTATGGGGCCGAATGGATACAAGCCAGAGAAAGAGAGAAAAGGAGAGAAAGAGAAAAAACAGGTGACCCCCCTTAAGTCATTGGACCCACTACCTTTCAGAGAGTTTATTGAAATCATATCTACCTGTATGAGTCTTAGAGGTAAATTGTTAGCTAAAGAAACTCGTCTAATTGAAACCAAAATCAGAGGAAAGTTACGTCATCGTCATGTAGTAAGTTTTTCAGGTGAACGTTTCGGTCTGTGGACAAGTGTTGCTAATATTTATCTTTGTAGGTTGGTACAGGAGTAGCAAGTAATGAGTTCTTTTCTCACAATATTTCATTAAGGTGGGGTCACAGGCTATTTTTATCTATCACTCCTTATCTCTCTTTCCCTGGCTTGTATCCATTCGGCCCCATGCAGCCAACATTTTTAAGACATTTATTCCCATCCAGGTGTTGATTTCTTCCTGGTGAGCGATAGCGAGCCAGCATTGTATGAAGAAATCCGGCTTCGCCGGAGAAATTTACAAATTTAGCTTGCTGTCAAAACAAAAATATATACTGTATATGCTGTCTCGCTACCGCTCGCCAAGAAAATAGTGACACCTGGAAGGGGATAAACGTCTTAAAACAGTAGGCTGAATGGGGCCGAATGGATACAAGCCAAAGAGAGAGGGAGAGAAAGAGATAAAAAGCGAGGTGGGCTCCCTTAATACGTGTGGCAATAGTTAACATCCATTGAGGTGAATTATTTGAGGTGATTCTAGTTCACTATATGGTTGGTCGGGGAATTAAGCTTGATTTCATAATAGTATACATCTGGTAGGCCAAGAAAATGGAATGTAATGGATGAATGTAGGTATGTAATGGAAAACGACGCCAAACCATTGTATAGTATTGTATTGTATCATATTGTATTGTATTATATTGTAGGGTATTGTAGGCTATAGTATTGTATCTAATTGTATTGTATCATATTGTATTGTATCGTATTATATTGTATTGTATTGAATTGTACTGTAGGCTATAGTATTGTATCTTATTGTTTTGTATAATATTGTATTGTATCGTATTATATATATTGTATCGTATTGTATCGTATTATATTGTAACGCATTGTATTGAAATATATTGTATTGTATCGTATTATATTGTAACGCATTGTATTGAAATATACTGTATTGTATCGTATTATATTGTAACGCATTGTATTGAAATATACTGTATTGTATCGTATTATATTGTAACGCATTGTATTGAAATATATTGTATTGTATCGTATTATATTGTAACGCATTGTATTGAAATATATTGTATTGTATCGTATTATATTGTAGCGCATTGTATTGAAATACACTGTATTGTATCGTATTATATTGTAACGCATTGTATTGAAATATACTGTATTGTATCGTATTGTATTGTATTTTACGGTATAGTCCAATAAAACATACATTACCATCAGCCACATTCATTGATAACATAATTATACATTACTGATTCCCGTGATATAAACAAAAAAAACACACAGTTCCAAAATTGGGCCATGTAAGCGGTAATATGCAGAAAGTAAATGGTGGTTCCCCCTTAATATACAGACCATTACCACCATCAACGGACTGAGGAATATTGACAACTTCTTTATCACTGCTGCCTGTGTGTGTGGATTTCAGCGGACACACGCACACACACGTTCATAGAGAGATTCACACGCACTTATTCGCACATAGGTACACGTTGACACACTGATACACATACACATACTAACTCATACGCATAAATATATTACACACACACATAAATATAGTTTCAGACACACACACACACACACACACACATAAATATAGTTTCACACACACACACACACACACACACACACACACACACACACACACACACACACACACACACACACACACATAAATAGTTTCACACACACACACACACACACACACATAAATATTGTTTCACACACACATATACACACTTGTACACACACCCATACTCTCTCACTATTTTGTAACACACACACACACACACACACACACACACATCAATATAGTTTCACACACACACACACACACACACACACACACACACGCATAAATATAGTTTCACACACACATATACACACTTGTACACACACCCATACTCTCTCACTATTTTGTAACACGCACACACACACACACACCACCGCTTGTCCACACACACACACACACACACACACACACACACACACACACACACACACACACAGAGATAACTAGTAACATCGAGGTAATTGCATCTCCCTTTTTAGCCCCAATATGTCGAGTGACAATATTCACCATTTCCACACTCATACCGTACTGTAGCCTAGTGCAGGTTGGAATACCAGGAATATTACGGAATATTATTTGTCCGTGGTAGAAATATTGACCGTTTTCCAGAATCCACAGGTTAACCCCTTCTGTACCGGTGACGTCTTATTATTTCATTTTAGCTATATTGAAACGATTTTGTGCAGTTTAAGAAGAAGGGTCTGTGGCAGTAAAAAGAGCTAAATGAGATAGTTCGAAGCCTGTTTATTACTGGAGGCCCTTTGTAAACTGAATAAAATCGTCCAATAGTAGCCAAAATCAAGTTAAAAGGATGGCGCCGGTACAGAAGGGATTAACTGTTTCAATTTGTAATTACGCATTTCCTTTCTGTTTCCTGGCTATTATTAGATGATTTGTTTCAGATTAGTAAGGGTATATGAAAGACAGATATTTAAATGATAAAAGTCTTTACCCTTTTAACTCCAACAGATCCTTCCTAAGCTATATAAAATCACCTAGTGATTGTGTCAAAACGCGGCATAATCCTCAAGGAGTTATCAAGTAATAACCATATCTTTCTCTCCGCCGCAATGTTGCATCTCTCTCACTATTAAATAGCTATTTCAGTAATCAGTGTTCCTCAGAGCTCTCTCAGTGTATACCACCTCCTCTACGTAGAGTACGTAGTACCCGTCTTGCAACACAATCCCCCTCCCCCTACTCTGTGCAACTCTCCAACTCAAGAGTGCAACGACGCTCCCAATCTTTCTTTTACTCAACAGCTGAGCTCTGGAACTATCTCCCTGAATCCATCTTTCCGTCACCATATGACTTAAATTTCTTCAAACTCCGTGTGTCCAGAAATGTTGGCTCGAACATTCTTTCATGTTGGCCCTGTCACTATTTCTCTTCTGAGGGAGGCACTCGTCAGAGGCAATTTTGCTTTTTGTCTCCCCCATCCACATACAAAAGAAGAGAGGAAAGAAAGGCTGGTTTGCGATATACAGTATTTTGATAACTTTTAGTTAAATACTGATTTTTTTTGGGTAAATACCCAGGTTTGATTTACAACAATCTAGAATTTATAATATAATATAATATTATATAATGGATAATAAGTCGTAGGCGTGTGCATAAACCTTTAACCGTCTGGGTGGTGTAATGGTTAAGGTGTTTACAGGTCTGTGTGTGATAACTCGGTTTCGAATCCTGGTGGAGCACATAT
>CM064567.1:16201852-16239376 GCA_032716605.1 Paralithodes platypus
CAGGGAAAACACAAAAACAACATAAAACAAAAAATAAACACAGATAAAAAACACAAACTCACACACATCCAGGTCACCCAGGAGAAGACCCAGAGACCAGGGTTACCAAGGTCGCTCCAGCACTCCCCCGGCCCCTGACCACCCGGAGAGGTTCCGATCTCGGCAGGCAGACATACAGCGGAGCCAAAGCCACAAGCCCTCCCACCACACTTCCAGGCACACCCTTCATATTAATCGTCCCCCCGGGCCAGGCGCCTGATGGACTATTATCTAGTCGAACTTGCGCCCGACCCCTTACATCCCCTTGCATCACAAAAATATACGTTAGCATGAAAAAATGTCTGAGCTACATGCATAATGTTGGATGTGTTAGTTTGTCCTCCGCCGGGCTAAAACAAACAAACAAACAAACAAACAAACAAACAAACAAACAAACAAACACACAAACAAACAAACAAACAAACAAACAAACAAACAAACACACACACACACACACACACACACACACACACACACACACACACACACACACACACACACACACACACACACATACCAAATAAAAAATAAATAAATAAATAAAAACATACTGAATTAGCATCTTATATTAAGGGGAAATGGGTAATTTTTCTGGTCCCCTTCTCCCACATGTTTAGCTCCAATATGTTTTAGATTTTAAGAGGTTCGGCCAATTAGTTTGGCAATTTTAAGACCTTTCGCCCCATTTGTTTGTCAATAATAAGACTTCGTGTCGAGCGATAGCGAGCCTGTAATTTATGAGGAACCAGCCCTCGGCCGGGAAGTTTTTCTATTGCAAAATATACACACTTATCTTGAAGGAGGGTAGTGGAGGGAGTTTTATTTAAGCTTGATGGAGGTCTAGGGAGGAAACTAAACAAAATAATTAAAAAATACATATATGAGCAAATAAACACGCCCATCCCCCGGGCCTGGATATTGTGCAATAAATATTGGTATAGTGGTATTCTATTAACGTTGATGGTTGTTGTTGTTGTTGTTGTTCCCCAAGCTGCCTGGCCGAACAGCCCCAAGGCCCTGAGCAAGGCCAAGGCCATAACCGAGCGCCCCCACAGAACCCTCCCCGCCAACCACAATAAAGCCTGGGTGACCGAAGCCACTCCATGGCGGGGAGCTGAGGAGGGTGCGGAAATGCCCGGGAAACCAAAGCCCCACCCAGGGCCCTGTGTCCCTCAGCAATTATGAAGAGAAAGTTGAGGGGCAAGGGAATAATGTGACGCTTTGGCTTCCAACGTTGATGGTTGGGTGGTACAGTTCAGGGTTATCGGTGATCTATCATATTCCTACATTGAACGAAGAACGAAGGTGTTTTACGATTGCCTGAATAAAATTATCTTGAACAACATCTATTCCTGAATATATAAACAATGAACATATATAACCTTGAATAAAATACAAACACGTGCAGCATCTATGATAACACGGTTAATGTTGCACTGGAGTTTCTGCTTCATTTACCCAACACATCAACACCGAGGTAACTAGTAATCATAACTTCATTTATACACTCACATATTCTGCTAAATCGTGGCAGAACAGGGCCAGAAAATTACTGATGCTATCTAATGTCAAGATTACAATATTACGATGAAAATTAATTACCAATGCAATCTAACGTCAAGATTATAAGATCATGATGGAATTTGATTACCAAGAATTTAATTTACCTCGACCCTCATAATTTGTATTCACGTTGATAAACAGGTGAACCAAGATAATATATAATCTGTTTTTGATCTCTTGCGAAATATTCTGTTCTCCACCTCTCTCTCTCTCTCTCTCTCTCTCTCTCTCTCTCTCTCTCTCTCTCTCTCTCTCTCTCTCTCTCTCTGTCTCTCTCTCTCTCTCTCTCTCTCTCTCTCTATATATATATATATATATATATACAGTATATATATATATATATATATATATATATATACAGTATATGTGTGTATATATATCGATACTATGTCTTAAAATACAATTGTTAATAACTTGTATTCAAGTGTATTTGTAAATTTACAATCACATTTGTTATTGTCATTCAAATTGCTACATGCAAATTGCTAATGGCACCCCCAGGTGCCATTTAAGTGTAAACAATTTCCTGGCGAGCGAAAGCGAGCCTTCAATTTAGGGAATGGGAAATAGAAAATTCGGAATGGGAATATATGGCGTATTAATGGCTATGTTACTGTATATATTGCTTGACTCTGATATTCCAAGACATAGCAAAATTAATATTAGTATCAGTGCAACATTTATAACTACTGGCGGCCGTTCTTGTGGGTACACTGATATTAGATAATTGACGACCATATTAAGTTGACAGTCTCATAATATGGATTAACCCCTTGAGGATTATTACACGTTTTAGCAGTTAGCTTTAGCTATCTATCAACGATTATATTCAGTTTGGGAAGGAAATGCGGGAGTCAGAGGGATAATTAAGTTCGTTTTGACCCCTTAGATTCCTAGAGGTCCTTCCTGATTTGCATAAAATAGTCCAATGTTAGCCAAAATGTACTGTCAAAATACGTCATAATACTCAAGGGTTAAATATAAATAGAAATGTTTCAAAACTTTAAAATAATATGGCTTTTAGGTTGCAACGCGAACAAAACAATTATATGCACCGTATACATCCTTTGTAAAGAAAGAGTAGATGTTGAAAGTGAATCCTACACAAGAAAAATACGTTTTATACATGAATCTACTCAACAAAGCTACCCTTGCAAAACACTGAAACAAAAACAACATTCTCTAAAACAATTATTGTAGAAAGTAACACAATATTCTACATAGACAAGATACACACACTTCGAAGCAAAATGAGAAAAAATATTATATGGACACAAGGGATTGGAGTTCTCGAGAAGAGGCTCCGGTCTTTTATCTTTCCTGGCTTATGCTGGCTTTATAAACCTGAAGGGTTGGTAGCCTATGAAGTCCTATGAAATAATAAATAAATATACATTAAAATGTATAGATGAGTGTATTATTCCAATGAAGGTTAAGCGTGAACTACCTCCCATAAGTTGGTCTATCTTTAATACCATTACTTTAAACGCTTCTGTACCAGCGACGTCTTTTCAATAATTGTATGCTAGCTATATTCAAACGATTTTGTGCAGCTTAGAAGGGATCTATGGTAGTTACAAGGATTAATTAAAGAGGGATCTATGGTAGTTACAAAGATTAATTAGTATAGTCTGCAGCCTTTTAAGTGCTAGACGTCATTCCTAAGCTGACTAAAATCGTCTGATAGCTGCCAGATATAAGGAAAAGGGCGTCACCGGTACTGAATGGAAATATTTTAAATAAATATAGCGTCACCGTGCATAGTATTAAACCTCTTCTGTGCAATATATATCTGCATACATAATACCATTTACCTTCCACAGCTTCCTTGCATGCTGAATAAACTCTAGTAATGCCCATAACAGAAGATAGAGATGTGCCATTATACTGATAGAGTTAAAAGAAACTACGTATAATATGAAAGGACACCATCTGACTTCCACAGGCTCCTCTTAAGCTGAATAAAAACTCCTAATGATAGCCAGAAATAAATGAAAGAATAAACAATACAAATCTCACCTCGCAACGTGTTAAAACCAACTACGATCACTGTATATATGGAGGGCAACGCGTGGAACCCCGGTATGGAAATGTTAGGTCCAACAGGCACTGTGTATTCCGGTGGCACAGATAGCAAACGTACGTACACACACACACACACACATACCACACACACACACATACCACACACATACCACACACACACACACACACACACACACACACACACACACACACACACACACACACACACACACACACACACCAATAAACACATATGATGTACAGTTGGTCAAAGTTCCAGCTGACCCACCCTCGCTCTGGGGTTCGCAGAATTATCTGGCAATACTGGTGTAGGAAGGAGGTGTGTTTTACAAAGATTGGGATTGGTAGATCTGATTTCGGCTATATCATTGTTAGAACATAATACTAAACAAGGGAAAGTAAGCCTATCTCAAATAAAAATGCATACATCGCTATGTATGATCCCGAACATTCACCCAACGTTCATAGATTTGCTTAAATAATCAAGTTATTATATCCACTGATTGGCAACTACACCAGTATTGCCAGCTAATTCTGCGAGGCCCAGAGCAAGGGTGGGTCAGCTGGAACTTTGACCAACTGTACATACACACGCTGCGTCTCTCACACTTACATACACAAATAACCTACATATTTACTCCTTAGGTGGCTTACACACACACCTACATACGCACACACACACACACATACACACACACACACACACACATACACACACACTCACTCAAACATGCAGTATTTCCCCTGCCCAAAGTGAAGGGAGAGGAGCGAAATTTGGCAAATACGGGTTCCCAAAATATTCTCTGCAGTTGATTATATAGTTGTGTACAGTTGGCAACATTTCTAGCCTGCCTAGGTTTATTATTATTATTATTTTAATTGATGGTGTTTAAGCTTTTTACAAATATAACAATTAAAAATGCAAAAGGTAGGAATGAACAAATTAGTGGGTAGGTTAAGTCTGTATATGTTGTTTGTCATTACCTTACTTTATTACTCTATAATAGCATAACTACAATTAGCACTGGGCCAGTTGGAAATCTTGCCAGGTGAGTATAATAAACTGACGTGGTAACCATGTATAAAATCGTTTACACATTCCACTGATCAGTTTATTTCTATAGTCATGTGGTTTATTCATAATTATGTTTGTTGAAATGTCTAAATAGTTAGTGTAAATCTCCAAATTCTTTACCAAACAACCTTCGAGCATCCCAACCCCACTAAACAACGATAATACTGTAGTTTACTATTTCTGGACAGAGTATGAATAGAGACTTTGCCGGGCTGCAGAAGTTTACATGTTAATCAATAGATGGTGTTACCTTGCTTCTGAATTCAACCTCACATGAAGGGGGTAGTGCTTGTTTTTTGTGTTTTTTTCTATTTGTATTCATTTATTTGTTTTATAGTTTCATCGCTAGACCTCCATCGAGCATAAAAAAAGAGCCTCCTTCATGATCAATTTTATTATTTGTTTTCTTTTTCGGTAGAAAATGTCCCGGCCTAAGCCGGTTCCTTCTAAAATAACAAATATTTTCCTAAATGGCACGAAAGGTCTTAATATTGTCAAAGTAATGAGGGGTTTCAAAATCGACTAACTAACGGAACGAACGTCTTAAAATCTGAAAGGGAATGTTGCTGAGCATGAGGGAGAAGGGGGACAACAACAAAGCGACTACCTCCCCATTAATTCGACGGAGACACATAGCAGTTTTATATGTTTCCATTAAGTACCGATACATAAGCTGCTAGACTCAGCTAGAGGATTCAATTTACCGCCAGATAGAAACAAAACAAATATAGGATCCTTCCATTATGTATAGGCCAGAAGTCGTGACCCATAGCGTCTGTATCTTAACAAGGGCTAGAGAAAATGGGTTGTACATTTCCACATCTATTTCCTGGCTGAGTCTTTCGAAATAGTAGAAATATTTGCTTGAATGCTGTCGTTGTTTCCTAGTTATAGAGGTTAGTGTATAAAATAATCCTACATATAATGAATATGGTATTCTGCAGTACTGGCGTATCAGTTACTAGTATGAGTTAAATAGGGTATTCTGCAGTACTGGCGTATCAGTTACTAGTATGAGTTAAATAGGGTATTCTGCAGTACTGGCGTATCAGTTACTAGTATGAGTTAAATAGGGTATTATGCAGTACTGGCGTATCAGTTACTAGTATGAGTTAAATAGGGTATTATGCAGTACTGGCGTATCAGTTACTAGTATGAGTTAAATAGGGTATTATGCAGTACTGGCGTATCAGTTACTAGTAGGAGTTAAATAGGGTATTATGCAGTACTGGCGTATCAGTTACTAGTATGAGTTAAATAGGGTATTATGCAGTACTGGCGTATCAGTTACTAGTATGAGTTAAATAGGGTATTATGCAGTACTGGCGTATCAGTTACTAGTATGAGTTAAATAGGGTATTATGCAGTACTGGCGTATCAGTTACTAGTATGAGTTAAATAGGGTATTATGCAGTACTGGCGTATCAGTTACTAGTATGAGTTAAATAGGGTATTATGCAGTACTGGCGTATCAGTTACTAGTATGAGTTAAATAGGGTATTATGCAGTACTGGCGTATCAGTTACTAGTATGAGTTAAATAGGGTATTATGCAGTACTGGCGTATCAGTTACTAGTATGAGTTAAATAGGGTATTATGCAGTACTGGCGTATCAGTTACTAGTATGAGTTAAATAGGGTATTATGCAGTACTGGCGTATCAGTTACTAGTATGAGTTAAATAGGGTATTATGCAGTACTGTCGTATCAGTTACTAGTATGAGTTAAATAGGGTATTATGCAGTACTGGCGTATCAGTTACTAGTATGAGTTAAATAGGGTATTATGCAGTACTGGCGTATCAGTTACTAGTATGAGTTAAATAGGGTATTATGCAGTACTGGCGTATCAGTTACTAGTATGAGTTAAATAGGGTATTATGCAGTACTGGCGTATCAGTTACTAGTATGAGTTAAATAGGGTATTATGCAGTACTGGCGTATCAGTTACTAGTATGAGTTAAATAGGGTATTATGCAGTACTGGCGTATCAGTTACTAGTATGAGTTAAATAGGGTATTATGCAGTACTGGCGTATCAGTTACTAGTATGAGTTAAATAGGGTATTATGCAGTACTGGCGTATCAGTTACTAGTATGAGTTAAATAGGGTATTATGCAGTACTGGCGTATCAGTTACTAGTATGAGTTAAATAGGGTATTATGCAGTACTGGCGTATCAGTTACTAGTATGAGTTAAATAGGTATGCAGTACTGGCGTATCAGTTACTAGTATGAGTTAAATAGGGTATTATGCAGTACTGGCGTATCAGTTACTAGTATGAGTTAAATAGGGTATTATGCAGTACTGGCGTATCAGTTACTAGTATGAGTTAAATAGGGTATTATGCAGTACTGGCGTATCAGTTACTAGTATGAGTTAAATAGGGTATTATGCAGTACTGGCGTATCAGTTACTAGTATGAGTTAAATAGGGTATTATGCAGTACTGGCGTATCAGTTACTAGTATGAGTTAAATAGGGTATTATGCAGTACTGGCGTATCAGTTACTAGTATGAGTTAAATAGGGTATTATGCAGTACTGGCGTATCAGTTACTAGTATGAGTTAAATAGGGTATTATGCAGTACTGGCGTATCAGTTACTAGTATGAGTTAAATAGGGTATTATGCAGTACTGGCGTATCAGTTACTAGTATGAGTTAAATAGGGTATTATGCAGTACTGGCGTATCAGTTACTAGTATGAGTTAAATAGGGTATTATGCAGTACTGGCGTATCAGTTACTAGTATGAGTTAAATAGGGTATTATGCAGTACTGGCGTATCAGTTACTAGTATGAGTTAAATAGGGTATTATGCAGTACTGGCGTATCAGTTACTAGTATGAGTTAAATAGGGTATTATGCAGTACTGGCGTATCAGTTACTAGTATGAGTTAAATAGGGTATTATGCAGTACTGGCGTATCAGTTACTAGTATGAGTTAAATAGGGTATTATGCAGTACTGGCGTATCAGTTACTAGTATGAGTTAAATAGGGTATTATGCAGTACTGGCGTATCAGTTACTAGTATGAGTTAAATAGGGTATTATGCAGTACTGGCGTATCAGTTACTAGTATGAGTTAAATAGGGTATATGCAGTACTGGCGTATCAGTTACTAGTATGAGTTAAATAGGGTATTCTGCAGTACTGGCGTATCAGTTACTAGTATGAGTTAAATAGGGTATTATGCAGTACTGGCGTATCAGTTACTAGTATGAGTTAAATAGGGTATTCTGCAGTACTGGCGTATCAGTTACTAGTATGAGTTAAATAGGGTATTCTGCAGTACTGGCGTATCAGTTACTAGTATGAGTTAAATAGGGTATCGTGACGTACTGGCGTATCAGTTACTAGTATGAGTTAAATAGGGTATTATGCAGTACTGGCGTATCAGTTACTAGTATGAGTTAAATAGGGTATTCTGCAGTACTGGCGTATCAGTTACTAGTATGAGTTAAATAGGGTATTCTGCAGTACTGGCGTATCAGTTACTAGTATGAGTTAAATAGGGTATTATGCAGTACTGGCGTATCAGTTACTAGTATGAGTTAAATAGGGTATTATGCAGTACTGGCGTATCAGTTACTAGTATGAGTTAAATAGGGTATTATGCAGTACTGGCGTATCAGTTACTAGTATGAGTTAAATAGGGTATTCTGCAGTACTGGCGTATCAGTTACTAGTATGAGTTAAATAGGGTATTCTGCAGTACTGGCGTATCAGTTACTAGTATGAGTTAAATAGGGTATTATGCAGTACTGGCGTATCAGTTACTAGTATGAGTTAAATAGGGTATTATGCAGTACTGGCGTATCAGTTACTAGTATGAGTTAAATAGGGTATTCTGCAGTACTGGCGTATCAGTTACTAGTATGAGTTAAATAGGGTATTCTGCAGTACTGGCGTATCAGTTACTAGTATGAGTTAAATAGGGTATTCTGCAGTACTGGCGTATCAGTTACTAGTATGAGTTAAATATTTTGTATGGCTAATGTAAACAAAATCAACGTGCCTGCCAACAACACAAAAAGGTGGCTGGCCAACTTCCTAGCAGGCAGATGTGCACACGTATCTTTTGCCGGTCAGTCATCTAAAATCAGAAACTTTCCAAACGGAGTCCCACAAGGATCCGTCCTATCGCCCGCACTCTTCAATCTGTACATGCACGATATAGCTACACCCAATATGCCTCAAATAAACTTAGCCTCCTATGCAGATGACATAACACTCACATGCACACACCATGACCCAAAAAGAGCAACAGATCTCCTTCAACCCTATCTCAACACACTACATGGATGGTGCACTACAAACAGACTTAATCTAGCCCCAGCCAAATCCACCGCAACCCTGCTCACAAGCTGGACAGGAGAACACGAATACATCCCTCAACTCACCATACACAACACACCCCTAACACATACACACACACCCAAAATCCTAGGAGTAACATATGATACTCATATGACATTCAAACAGCACACCAAAAACATTAAAAAGAAACTGACACCCAGACTTAACGCCCTCAGGTCACTTGCTCACACAAAATTTGGACACAACAAAGAAACTACCACCACAGTATATAAACAATACATAAGATCAGTGATGGAATACGCAAGCCCAGGCTGGGCTTCTAACCTAGCTGAAACACATCATAAGACCTTACAGACTATTCAAAACAAAGCCCTGAAGATCATTACAGGCTGCACAGCTACTGCACCCACAGATCACCTACATCAAGAAACCAAAATCCTTAAAGTCAAAGACCATCTGGACATGAGAGGCACTCAATTCCTGGCAGCAGCCTCCACGAACCAAGACCACCCACTAAACTACATGGCAACACACCCACAGACACCAAGAAATATCAAAACAACACCCAGCACACGGTATCACACACAATTATTGTCCTCTCTCCCTCCCTGCCCACCCCGAACCAACTTCCAGAAGCACATCCATACTCATATCTCTCACCGATCCATCCACTCACTCACAGACAACACGCAGCTGCATGCACGACCTCCCGAAATCCATCCTTCGCCAATCCTCCCTTCCTCGCGAGGACAGAGTCCACCTGGCCAGGCTGAGATGCGGACACCATCCAGCTCTCCTGAGCTATTAGAAGAGACTGGATGACTCCGTTGTCGACGCCTGCCCGAGATGTAACACAGCACCCCATACCATTAAACACATCATAGAAGACTGCATTTCACACAACCACTTACGCCAACAACACAATCTACACTCAATGAGAGCTCTGTGGGAAAGCCCGATCGTGGCCATGGCCTTCCTCAGGGACTCGGGGCTGTTCGGCCAGGCAGTTTAGGGAACAACAACAACAACAACAACGTGCCTGCCATTCTCAGTAATGTGTTATTTCCGGGTTACCCAAGGGCTTCACACATAAACTCTGAAGATGGTACGACCTCAATTATTGCCAATGATGGTCTGGCTTCTCCAGTAATTAGCATGCCCTAATATCCAATATCCTAGGACGGAATAAGTCGGAATGTAGTGACTATATTCACAGACTACCAACATATATATGATGAACTTTTAGGGATAACTGGCTGAGTTTTGATTTCCATTAACCTCCTCTGTACTGGCGACGTTCTTTAACATTTATCTGACCAATATTTGACGATTTTATTCAGTACTCTTAAGGGCCTCCAACGATTAAAAGACTACGAACTATCTCACTTAACCCCTTTTACTATGACAGATCGTTCTAAAACTGCACACAATCGTGTAAGTATAGCTAGAATAAAATATAAAAGACGTAGTCGATACATAAGAGGTTAATCTTAGTTTGCAACATATAACAATATTGAACGGAAACTAGCGTATATCTAAATTTGGTACTGCTACTTCCTAATGGTATTTCAGTGAACGATTGGAAACATTGCCACAGAGTGTAATATGTGGATGATTCATACTGACAGGTAGATGGAATGGGTGGGAGAAAACACAGGAAAGAGCTTTGATTCTTTATTCTCTAATGATTTGGGCTATGGACAACTGAAGATTGGTTGCCATAGCCCGAAACGTTAGAGAATACAGAATCAAAGCTCTTTCCTGCGTTTTCCCCCACCCATTCCATAGTGTAATATATCTAAATTATATATTCAAACGATAACGAAAACATGATATCGCCGTAGGACAAGGAGAACAAGAAGCAGGGAAAAGGGAAAAATGAGGGAAAACTGGAGGATATGGAGGGAAAAAAGGGAATAGGAGGACAGAAAGGAGGGAAAATAGGAGGAACAAGGGAAAAGGAGGACACAAAGAAGGGAAACAAGGAGGGATAAAAAAAAATAAAAAAAAGAATGAGGGAAAAAGGAGAACTATAAAGGCAAAAGGAGGGAAAAGGGAAAAGGAGGGGAAAAGAGGGAAAAAGGAGGATATGGAGGGAACAAAGGGACAAGGTGGAAAACAAAGCAATACCCGGCCATATAAAAGAAAAGAGGGAAAATAATAATGGTGTCGGAAACAAAGACACACTTGAACAACATTGGCTTCTTTGTGGCCGCGACTGAGGGAAGAAAGGCCCGCTACTACTGTATATATATTTTATATATAGATATTTGTTTTCCTTTGTCTTGTTTTATCTGTATCTATTTTATATATAGACCAGATGGCTGGAGTAAAATAGGAAAGAAGAGTAATTGGACAGAGGAAGAACAAGCTGAGAAGTGAGAAGACTTGTACAGTAGAATATATAGATTTCTTTTTTTCCTTTTATTTCGTATTACTGCAAGAGTTGAGGGAGGCGTTATGTACCGAATTGCCAGGTTTGACTCATATTTTAAATTTTTGCCTTTTATGTAGATGCCTTTGGAGTAGAAGAAGTTTTGAAGTGAGTATGACAAATGTGCCTTACTCAGTTCATTACACTCAATACGATCTGTCTATTTCTGCTGCAGTTATCTTTCTCTGAAGTATTTTTAGGCACGCAAATATCTGCATCTTGCATTCTTTTTTAACCCTCTCACGCAAACAAAATAAGCCGAAAAAGCTGGTTTACTCCTATTTGATTGTATTATTAAAATATATCCTATTGGCGATAGACAAATTCTGATTTCACCACTGAAATGTGTGAGAAAAACGTATTTCAAATATAAAAGCCTATTGTCAACACAAATTTTTTTCAATTACAGCCAGGTGAAGTCAGATGAGTTTGGAAAAACAAATATATCATTGGCATCATTATCAACTATGGTCTTTCAATGTTTGGCAAGTTTTCCTCTGATAATACTCTACGTTGGCCTTTCTTCTTTTGCAAGAGATATGATACATCGCAGTACACATAATTCTTGTGGGTGAAAATCGATGTAGAATAAACATTTTCGGTTACGCCACCTTGTTAAATATTTGCGTGATACTGCATAATTTTGATTCATATACCATAAAACTATTAATGATAAACAAATTCTGATTACAAATTTGGAAAGAACGTGAACAATGTACCCGAATTCACATACAAAATATTGTGACAACGTAAACTCAGAAGATCGATAACATATTTGTTTATCTTTCAATATAACTGATAATTTGATCGTTTAGGATGTTTATTCGGCTTTGTTATAATTTGGGTTTTGCTATTTCTTTGGATGTATACTATATTGCATATACTGTAGATTCGATGTTTTATGGGTTATAACGGAGCGATAACATACGTTCAATGTCTCGCGGCAGCCAAACGACCTATACAACCCAAGTATGTATAAACTTTATTCGGTAATATTTTTTTTATTATATTAACCCCTTCTTTACCAGCGACGTATTTGTAGTTATATTCTAGCGATATTAAGACGATTTTGTGCAGTTTAAGAAGGATCTGTGGTAATAAAAGATCTTAAGTGAGCGTTCGAAGCCTGTTAATTGCTGAAGGCCCTTTTTAAACTGACTAAAATTGTATAATAGTAGCCAAAGTAAAGTAAAAAAGACGTTAGCGGTACAGAAGGGGTTAATCATATATTATGGTAAACATAAATATCCACATGCCAAGGCAAATAGGAACCTGACGCAATCTTAGACAATACGGCAACATATGAAAATATTAGCTTGGTAACTTACCCAAGAGCAAGAGGACTCGAGTTTCCCCGTTCCTTTTTCTTCTTCTGCCTCCTTGTACCCTCTGCTTCCACATTATTCCCCCTGATGCTTGGGCCGGGAGTGGCTCTCTGGTTATATCCCAACCTCTGACCCACAAACTCTTCTTGATGGCCAACCTGAAAGGGAGGAGGAAGGAGGGGAAATATGAGAGGAAAGAAATATTATATACGAAATACACATACTGTATTATATATATATATATATATATATATATATATATATATATATATATATATATATATATATATATATATATATATAAAACAAACTCATCTTAGCTTCTGGTAGATAAACATTGTTATTGAGCAAAAACTTAGAATCCTAGATGAAAGAATTATTATTTAGAATGGCCTTTTGAGTGGCGAGAGGATAAGGAAGTTATATAGAGACGAAATAGTTAGACAGGTAAGGCAAACAGGTAGACAGGCAGATTGATAGATACGTAGACAGACAAATAAACAGGTACATAGGTAGATAGCTAGGTAAGCAAATAGGTCGACAGAGAGACAGGCAAGCAATCAGGTAGATAGGTACAAAGACAACAGACAGGTAAACCGGGAGACAGGTAGTTAAACATGCAAACAGGTAGACAGGTAGATAAACAATATATAGTATATATTCAGTTAGTTATATACCCGTACATATAGTGATTAATATATAGAGATGATTTTTGTTTTTATTTATTTTTTCTATGTGATTGAGGGAGGCAAAAGGCATAACTGCCTATAGCGAGTGCCTCCCCCATAGTTGAAGGAGTGACAGGCCCAAAATCAAGGGACGTTCGAGCCAAAATGCCTGGACACACGGAGTTTGAAGCAATTTAAGTCATAGGAAGAGGGAAAGACTGATTCTGGGAGAGAGTTCCAGAGCTCAGCTGTTGAGTAGAAGAAAGTTTGAGAGTAATGTTTCACTCTTGGGTTGGAGAGTTGCACAGAGTAGGGGTGGGATTGAGTTGCAAGACGGGTACCACGTGCCCTACGTAAAGGAGGTGGTATGCACTGGGATAGCTCTGAGGAACACTGATTATTATAGTAGCGATAGAATAGCGAGAGAGATGCAACATTGCGGCGGAGAGAGAGAGAGATTGCAGAGAGTTGGTGAGTGGACGGGAGTTAATGATACGAAAGGCCTTCCTTTCAACTTTGTCTAGGAGAGCGGTGTGAGAGGAACCTCCCCACACATGTAAAACAATACTCAATACAAGGGTGCACTATGCCCCTGTACAGAGCAAGAAGCTGTGCAGGGGAAAAGAACCCCCTAAGGCGGTTGAGCACACCCAGCTTCTGGGAGGCTGCCTTAGCAAGACTGGTAATATGGTCCTTCCAAATGAGAACAGAAGAAAAAGAGACACCAAGAATATTGAGAGAAGATGAGGGTTGATTTTTGAATTGTTGAAGAATAAGGGATAGTCCGCTGGGAGATCCTGACGGGTAGATAGATGGAGAAATTGGGTTTGGGAAGCATTAAATTTAACAAGGTTTTCTCTGCCCCAATTGGAAATAGAATTTAGATCAGAATTTAAGAGTTCTATGGCTTCATTACGTTTGTCGTTGAGGGATTGCTGGCTGGGGCGTTCTGAAAAACTAATGGAGTAGTGTAAGGTTGAGTCGTCTGCGTATGAATGGATGGGATTTAAGGTACAGTTAAGGAGATCATTTATTAAAATTAGAAAGAGAATAGGAGATAGGACAGAGCCCTGAGGAACACCGGAGTTTATAGGGTGAGGAAGTGAACAATGGCCGTCCACAACCGCGGCTATGGAACGGCCGGAAAGGAAATTAGAGACAAAGGCACAGATGGAGGGATAGAAACCGAAGGAGGGTAGTTTAGAAATTAAAGATTTATGCCAGACTCTATCGAAGGCTTTCGATATGTCTAGTGCAATAGAAAAAGTCAGATATGTAGGAATAGGTAAATATAATTATAACCATTAAAGTGAAATTTTCATGTATATATTTACCTATTTACTACATTTATTAGATACCTCCCTAGACCTCCATCAAGCTGAAATAAATACCCCCACAGACCCCCCTCGATATGAATATATAAAATATATATAAAGTTTAATATAAAACATTTAAATATAAAATATTAATATAAAGCATATCCACGGTCGTTGTGTTCACAGTTTCTTAAGGGGAGACATACCGTTTTTTTCTGGACCCTCTTCTCCCTAATGTTTAGCCCCACTAGTTTTGAAATTTTAAGACGTTGGTTCCATTAGTTTGGGGATATTATGACCTTTCACCCCATTTCTTTGTCAATATTAGAACCTTCGTGCCATTTAGGTGTCGATTTTTACCTGGAGAGCGATAGCGAGCCTATAATTTTAGGAGGAATCGGCCTTTGCCGGGACATTTGTTTTACCGAAAAATTTACAAATCTATCTTGTCTAGGGGGTGTTTGTCTAAGCTTGATGGAGGTCTAGGGAGGAAACTAAACAAATATATGCACAAATTAATTTATATACCAAGCAAACACAACAGCCACTGTCCCCTTAAGTGGGTAGTTTTGCTATTGACCGTTTCTTTGTTTCTATTTCACAGATAATCATATCCGCACTTTGACTCTATCTTTTTTTTTTTTTTTATTTTGTGCCTTTAAAATTTCTGAGTTATTTAGTCATACTGTTTAACAATTCAAGATCCGTTTACGCAATTCAGTTCAGTTTTCTGGCAACTATTAGCGATTTTATGTAGATTAGGAATGGTGTATGGAAGTCAGAGCGTTAATGGAGATAGTCCTTCCCCTTATGGTTTCCCAAAAAACCTTCCTAAGCTGTATAAAATCATTTAATATAAGCCAGAATAAACTGTAAAAATGTGGCATAATCTTGAAAGGGTTAACGTTTTCTCATCAGGACCTGGGTAATGTTGCTATACACTACCTTCTCCCAAATGCTGAGGACAATGTTTAAAGGGTCCCACCTCGTTTTTTGGTTTATGTATTTATTAATATAAATTATATTCTGTATATACAGTAGGCCTATATATTTTAGTTTCCTCGCTAGACCTCCATCAAAACTTACACCCCCCCCCCCCCCCCGCCACCCCCAGATCGCATTTCAAGACAAATTTGTACATTTTTCGGTAGAGAAATGTCCCGGCCGAAGGCCGATTATTTCTAAAATTACAGGCTTGCTATCGCTCGCCAGGAAAATGTCGACACCTAAATGGCAAAAAATATCTTAGAACGTCTTAAAATTTCGGAACTATTATGCTAAACATGAAGGAGAAAGGGGTCGAGAAAAAGCGACTACCTCCCCCTTAATATACTGTATATGTTCCACAAAAGTTCAGTTCCATATATCCCTTTTGTATTTGTGTTACTCGTGGCCGTACTGTGGTGGTGGTGGTGAAGGAACAACTGGTCACCAAGAAGCTGTTAGCGGAACGTCTTGGCTAAGAAACTCAAATTTACACTTTGGTCATTAAATTCCGAGCTGCCGACGGGGATAAACTCCTTATGGTGGGGTCACCTGCTTTTGTTTATCTTTCTCTCATTTTCTATCTTTCCCTGGCTTGTATTCATTCGGGCTTCGCCCGAATGAATACATAATATAATGTGTCGCTATCGCTCACCAGGACAAAATCGACACCTAAATGGGATGAAAGGTCTTAAAAATTAGAGAAATGGGGCGAAATTTCTTAAAATCACCAAACTAATGAGTCAAACGTCTTAAAATCTTAAAAGCAATGAGGTTAAACATGAGGGAGAAAGGGGTCCAGGAAACAAATATCTCAAGTGGAAATATCCCCTTAACAAATGTTTGTGTAATTGGAAGCTATATATATTTTTCCTGAGTTAAAGAGTATAATTATTGACCAAGTTGAGATACCTACCCTTTGACTCTACTCTGTGTTGAGTGTTTGTAATTAAATATGTAAATTGCTAAATAAAACAAAATAATAATAAATAAATGAAATTATAAATAGATGAATGAATGAATGCATGAATGAATGTATGAAAATAAATATATAAATGAGCAAATAAATAAATATATAAATAAATAAATATATCTACATATTTCAGACGAGAGTAAAGTATAAAAAGAAGGTGCAGAAGTCCCTGACATGGTAATGATGGAACTTTGAGGACGAGGAGGAGACCAGAAATGCTCAAGACATGTATTCCCAGACTTCACAGGATCCGAATATATACAGTACAGTATATACAACTGGATTTTTTTTTTTTAATATGTTTCATTATTCTCTTATTAAGGAAAGGTAACCTTGTAAATTGTTCTCGCTTGTTTACCCATTTATCTCCGCAGTGTGTCCATATGAAAGGAGAGGTATTGCATGCAATCACCAAATATGGCATGAAACTTTGGTACGGAATACCCTAAGCTCGGTTCACACATGCATGAATTAACTCCCGTCCGGCCACAACCCAAAAAATAGGCAGGACGGCATCAATCTGGAGGCCCCATGGTCCGTCCGGCCACAACCCAAAAAATAGGCAGGACGGCATCAATCTGGAGGCCCCATTGTCCGTCCGTCCCTGACCCCTTTTGCTCGATTCACACATGCACGAATTAACGTTCCGTCCATCCCTGACCCCTTAATTCGCCTACAAACGAGCAAGGACGCCGGCAAAATTACCTATGATCTGTACACGGACGTGCGGTGTCACCAGCTCACGTGACGCGACGGTGACACATCGCCGACTCTCTTTCCAACGGGTTTTTGCCGCCGTTCTCATCCCGTTCGTCGAGGTCTAGACGCCGCCAGTCGGCGTCTAGACACAGTCTATTGGTGTCTAGACGCCGAATGCTCCCGTGGGTGTCCCGGCCTGACACGTTTTGTGGCAGTTTCCCCGGCACACGCCAACCATTTTATGCATGCATAAATTGTTCGCCGCCTCCCGCCCCGTGTCCCGTGTGCTGGCAACACCACACGTCCCTGTACCGACCATAGGCGATTTTGCCGGCGTTCTTGCCCGTTTGCAGGCGAATTAAGAGGTCGGGGCCGGACGGGATGTTAATTCGTGTATGTGTGAACCGAGCTTTAGGAATGAAAGTTTTGGGCCAGCCATTTTAAGCGTGAAACGATTTGCGTAAGCAATTTATTGGACAAACATTCACATTGGGTACGAACCAACCTGTGTATGAAACGTTTCTATAAAAGAGTTTAGGATACTAAACATCTCAAATCTTTCAATATAAGGTAGCCCTAATGGTGCTATGATAAGTATCTGGATAACATTACACGTTTTTTCTGAGTTAAAGAGAGACCTCTATTAATCAAAGAACCAAAACTAATCCCAATAAATCCACTGACACATAGTTCTTTCCGGAGTTGAATATAATAATTAAATGCATCCCAAAATGAAAGGAAAAAAAGGCATCATCGTGCTGAATGAATTACACATATACATTTTTGGGAGCATGCATCCTCTCAGGGGAGAAACAATGTCTTCAACATAACAATGTTTTTTGTAGAAAACTAATTGGTCACAAAACATAATAATTACAGAAAATGCTGCAACGAAAGAGAGAGAGAGAGAGAGAGAGAGAGAGAGAGAGAGAGAGAGAGAGAGACAAGGGAGGCTACCAACAGAGAGTGACGGTGAGGGATGAGAGGAGGGAGAGTGGAAGAAGAGGATGGAGTAAAAGATGTCTTCCCTACCGCGATTCTGTGTTAACCCCTTCATTCTGGCTATCATTACACGATTCTTATGCAGCTTAGGAAGGATCTGTGGGACTTAAAGGGGTAAAGACTGAAACAATCAACACTCTGACTTCCATATGCCCTGCCTACTCTGAATACATAAATACATATAACCCAATTCAACTTACGCAAACAGTCATGAGAGGCCTACATTATTATTGCATTTCTATTTACTATCGATGTCTACAGCTCCAACTTCCGTATAACCTGAAAGTGGACAATTATACAAGCGATAATAAGAACATCTCCCACTCTCCACAGCCTCTCCATTACCTCACCTATAACACATATCCATTTATTATTATTTTGTTTTTAGTTTCCTTTCTAGACCTCCGTCAAGCTAAAAAAAATACATCCCCAAGATCCGCCTTCTAGATAAATGTGTGCATTATCGGTAGAAAAAGGCCCCGGCCACAGACCGGTTCCTCCTAAGCTACAGGATTGCTGTCGGTCGCCAGGAAAAAATCGACACCTAAATGGCACGAAATATATTAAAATCTTCAAACTAATGGGGCGAATGTCTGAAAATCTCAAAACTAATGGGGCTAAGCATGAGTGTGAAGGGGGTTCAGAAAATTCCCCAAGTTCGACTTGACTGTTTCGTTCCTTTCCCAGAGGCTACTGAAATACAGCACGAAACCTTAATTAATTATAATTTTAAATTATATAATACAAAAATACATTACCCAGGTATTCGTTGATGTAATTAAGAGATAACTGAAATTAATGTGGCTACTCTACTTCACATTCCTTGTTTAACGTTTAGGAGTAATTTCCTATGAGGTACGCTGAAAAAAAAATATTATATAAGCTGTTTGTTGTGAAATGAACTCCACTATTGTTTACATTGTTCAGAAAACTGTATACTTTATTGAAACCTTATTGTTCACGAGAGGCTCATGAACGATAATTGGTACAACATCCTAGCCTCTCCTTTTAAAAATGTTCTCAAATATACCAGAGTACGTTTTATGTAAAAGTAGTAAGCATTATTCTGCTATTGCTACTGTAACACATATATTGTAATATTCAGTTATTACTTCTCTGTGCGTTTAACATATTCGCTCGTAAGAACTCGTTAGAATGGTAGATAAACATGGTAGATAATGGTAGGGGAGGTGTGGTGGAGTGGTCTTGCCACTGGCCTGGTAATCCAAAGGTCCCGGGTTCAAATCCTGATGTATCAATGGGAAGATATTATTGGGATGGAATTTGTGCTGTACCTAGTATCAGTGCATTACCACAAGCCCACCGAAACGTCAATAAAATACCCTCATTGTTCCCTGATTAAATAGCACTGTATGAATATTCCCATATTCAAATATGCTATAGGGTGCAATGCCTGGTGAGTTATCTGCTCAACAGGTGGCGTTGTGTGTGTGTAAGTGTGAGAGTCCGAGTGTAGGGGGAGAGACAGTGAAGCACGGGAACGAAGTGGCTTCAGAGATGGGGTCGTTTCGGGCCATGAGTGAGCACCGTGCCTCATGTGAAGGCAAGATGGCAGGTGCTCGTTGTACTCTACGTGCTTCACATGTCTCACTCCCTAGACTGGAACAAGACCTCACGGGCTTCACTGTTCATTGTAAAGCGGTTAATGTTAAGGCTCTCAGCCTATGCCCGAGAGGAAGTAAGTTGGAATATAGAAAAAAAAAAAAAAAAACAAAAAAACAGTATATATACCGGGTATATAATTATATATATATACTATTTTTATTTTTATTTTATTTTGTTGGCTTGCATGGTTAATTTGAAATAGTTGCCAACGGCATAATTCATATATATAACTCTAAGGTGAATAAAATCGTCTAACAGTAGGAACACTAATGAATATCATCAGGTAAGAAACCATTATTGAATTCGTGCGATTGAGCAAACATACAGAATATCAGTAAAGTCTATAAATATATATATATAATTGATTTATAAATAGGTATATATATATATATATATATATATATATATATATATATATAACAAAGTATGTAGAGATCACGCCCCATATCTTCATCGTCCACACAAAGAATATAAAAAGAAAGTAAATTAAGAAAGTGTTAATACTGCCCCTTAACTTAGAGACGCGGCTCCCCCCTTATAATCTCCCCCCCCCTCCCCCCCACCCTGGTACTCCACCCCTCGACCCCCTCCAACCCCCTTCATACCGCCCCCTGTAGCCAATTCCCTGCCAAAATAAGGTCAGAGGGAATGGTCTTGGGCTGCTCCTTCCAACCACAAAACGTCTTCACTAAACTGCTGCTATTAGGTGGTGGTGGTGATGGTGGTGGTGGTGGTGGTGGCGGAAGTGGTAGTGGAGATGATGGTGGTGATGATGATGGAAGTACTGGGGATGAAGACATATACATTGTGGTAGAGGGGGTAGATAGTCGTGTAAGAGATAATTATAATGGTATTGGTGGTGATGGTGATGAAGGGTGGTAGTGGTGATGATGGTGTTGAAGGGTGGTGGAGGAGACCTGGGAATGATGATAATGATGGAGAGATGAAGAGATATAGATGATATTGGAGGGGAAGAGGAAGATGGTGAACATATTAAGGGGAGATTTATATTTATTAACTTATTTATGTATTTTTTAACTTTTTCCTCCCTAGACCTCCATCAAGCTTAAAACAAATTATCCCCAAGACCCCCGGGGGCTTCGAGATATAATATGAATAAATTTTTTGGTAGAAAAATGTCCCGGTCAACGGGAGCTTCCTTCTCTATTTCAGGCTAGCAAAACTAAATGGGCTAAACACGAGGGAGAACGGGGTCCAGGAAAAACAAAAACTCCCCTTAACCTTTTCAGTACCAGTGCCGTTATTTTAACATTTTTCCTGGCTACTAATAGATGATTTTAGTCAGTTTCAAAAGAACCTCCAGCAATTACAATACTATCTCACTTAACCCTTTTTACTAACACATGTCCTTCTTAAACTGCACGAAACCTTCTAAATATAGCCAAAATATAATAGAAAATACATCGCCGGTACAGAAGGGGTTGAAGGATTTTATTTTTGGGTTTCTCATTAAGGTTGTTGCACACTGACACGAAATCCCCTCCAGGCGAGTTCCCGACTCGAAATTTCAGCCTCATACGGCGAATCGGCAACATAATCGTGGATATCGGAAATTAGCCGTGGGTGACTCTCACTGTCCAAGCGACGTATCGGCGGCCGATACGAGATTTTGTGCTGTTCAAAAGTTCGTGGGAAACCCCCGGCAACTGTAAAAAATCGTCTGAGTCTGGTCTCCATCACGAACTCGCTGTATCACAATCGTGTGGTCCGTATCAAAGACGTATGGTCCGTATCAAAGCCGTATGGCCTGTATCAACGTCGTCTGGTACGTAAGCCTGCCGTGCGGACCGGTACTCAGAACAAAAGGCAGAGATACGGTAGAGATACGGTAAAGATACGACTCTAACGATGCCAGCCATTTTCGCCGCGATCTCTAGTAAATTCGGAAAGACACAGGATTTGTATGTGTCGTGGGTGTTCGTGCCAGTCTTGAAGGGGCTGTTGTGTCAGTGTGCAACGACCTTTACCACCCACCAACGTTCTTTCCGAAATCTGTTTTGTTTGTGGCAGAGCAATTGACCACTTGCGAGTTTCAGGCTATAATGGAGTTGGAGTTTTTTTTGTATATCGTATTTAACAGACTTAAAAGCCATGATAAGGTTGTATTGCATATATACTTACACAAAACCAAATATAGCACTCTTTCCATCCATCACAAACTTACATAACGTTTATACTGCTGTTAAATATGAATGTTTATGGTGCCAACTTCCTTATAGCCTGAAAATCACAAGTGGTTAATTATAGCCGTTGTGGTAATTGTTATGGAGAGGCAGAGATGGTGGTGTACTATGTGATTACAATGGGGGTATAAATTCATATACTGTATTCATTAACTACAAATGAACAATTACTATGCATTTTGATTTAGGAAGGAAATTAAACTTTTCAGCAGGCAATTGCACCTTTCTTGAACCAAGAGTATATATATATATATATATATATATATATATATATACATGAGGAATTGTGCACATTTAGCAAGAAAGAAGTCGAGAGAGGAAAATGTAATGATGGCGCGCAAATTGGTAAATCAGATTCAATGGCAAATGGCTATTGACTAAGGTAGACAAAAACACCACAAGGAGAGATCCCACATGAGGCGGTAAACAAAACAGTAAATCGAGAAATATAAAGATGACAGACAAACAAGGGAAGGGTAGTATTCTGTTGTATGGCACACCAATGGGTGGAATAATTTATGAGTGCGGCAATAGTGGGGCGGAGGGACCATAGAAAAAGTTTGACGGCCGTAGTGTAGGCTAAAAGGAATTGGTGGTTGTGGGGGTGGAGGAACACCGTGGAATAATAGACATACGGTGGAATGGTTGGACCATGGTAGTGGATGACGTGGAATAATAGAAGGCCGGTGGAATGGTTTAGGAATGGTGGTAGTGGAAGACAGTGGAATAATAGAGGCTTGGTGGAATAGTGGAATAATAGATATACAATGGAATATTGGGGAATGTTAGTTGGAACACAGTGGAAAATTAGAGGCTTGGTGAAATAGTGGAGAATGGTGGCATGGTGTAATAATAGGGGATATAATTATATATGTATAATTATACAGTATATACTGTATATATATATATATATCTATATATATATATATATATATAATATATATATATATATATATATATAGTATATATATATATATATATATATATATAGTATATATATATATATATATATATATATAGTATATATATATATATATTATATATATATATATATACATATCGGTATATATATATATATATATATATATATATATATATATATATATATATATATATATATATATATATATATATGCTTTTGTTTATGTGTTATTAAACTAAATATTATTCAAAGGAATTAAAGTGAACCATGAGTTTTTCTTTCTAGATGCTGTGTATGTTGAGTATGTGACGGACTCCTAGGGTCTTACTGCGATGTAAAAGAAAACTAAGAAATATATACATAAATGAATAAATAATATAATACAAAATACAAAAGATAGTAAAATAATGAAAACTGAAAGAGCTGTTAATCTCCATTTACCTGTACTAATGAAGGATGCATCTCATTAATAAGGGGGTCACCTGCTTTTTTTATCTGTTTCTCTTTTCTTCTCTTTCTCTGGCTTGTATCCAATCAGCTAACTGTTTTAAGACGTTTATCCCCATCCAGGTGTTGATTTCATCCAGGCGAGCGATAGCGAGCCAGATTGTATGGAGAAAACCGGCTTCGCCGGAGACATTTTTCTATCGAGAAATGTACAAATTTAGCTTGCTGTCAAAACAAAAATATATATATGGTGGCTTGCTACCGCTCGCCAGGAAAATATTGACACCTGGATGGGGGTAAAAGTCTTAAAACAGTAGGCTGAATGGGGGCGAATGGATACAAGCCAAAGAGAGAGGGAGAAAAAGAGAAACAAAGCGAGGTGGGCCTCCTTAAAGGATATACAGTGGACGGATCTTGAGAACAATGCCACAATAAGCTTCCCGCTGTGATTACTTCCACGAGTTACAGAACAGTAGTAATTTCCCAGGGGAGGGGGGGGGGGGGGTTACTAACACTCAGCCCCCTCAGAGAGCTTATAGTAATGGGGGGTTTGGGGGTTTTTGCTCGACCCCCTTCTCCTTCATGTTTAGCCCCATTAGCTTTGAGATTTTAAGAAGTTCAGCACATTAGTTTGACGATTTTAACACCTTTTGCCCCATTTCATTGTAAATGTTAAGACTTCGTGCCATTTAGGTGTCTTTATTTCCTGGCGAGCGATACAGAGCCTGTAATTTTAATGGAAACCGGCCTTCGGCCGGGAAATATTTCTACCAAAAAATGTACTAACTCTCCTTGAAGGGGGATCTAGGGGGGTGTTTATTTAAGATCGATGTAGATCTAGCAATGAAACTGAAAAACAACAAATATATGAGTAAATAAATAAATGGACCAAACAATATCCACTACCCCCTTAACCCCTTCTGTACAGTCGAGATCCTTTATAATACATTCTGGCTATACTACTAATCGATTATATTCTATTTAGGAAGGATCTCTGGCAATTATAAGGCTTGGAACTATCTCAGTCAACCCTTTAAACAACCACAGATCCTTCCTAAGCTGTATAAAATCGTCTAAATATAGCTAGACTGATATATAACAGACGTCGCTGGTACAGAAAGGGTTAACTCCTTCTTAGTAACCTTGGTACTCGACAACTGGCTTTAAGGGAGAGGTAGTTGCTTTTTTCTCCCTCATGTTCAGTTCCATTAGCTTTGAGATTTTAAGATGTTTGTTCCTCTGGTTTCTCGATTTTAGGACCTTTCACCCCATTTCTTTGTCAACATAAAGACCTTTCGTGCCATTTAGCTGTAATTTTTTAGTCTGTAATTCTGGGAGGAACTGGCCTTTGGCCGGAACATTTTTCTACCGAAAAATGTACAAATTCATCTTGAAGGGGGTTCTAGGGGGTGTTTATTTAAAGCTTGAAGGAGGTCTAGCGAGGAAACTATTAAATATATAAATACAGGAAAAAAATATACTAAACAATAACCAATATCCCCTTAATCTACGAGTATTATGTAGCCAAGATGTTACAATAACCAATATCCCCTTAATCTACGAGTACTATGTAGCCAAGATGTTACAATAGTTGCTTCTCGTAATTATATCATCATTACTTCTTAACCCCTTCAGCACCATGACGTAATTCTTATCGTATGTTGGGTACCATTAGCCAGTTTTCTTTGGCTTAGAACATTCCTCTAGGACTCAAAGGGGTAAATACGATCCCTCTAGGACTCAAAGGGGTAAATACGATCCCTCTAGGACTCAAAGGGGTAAGTACG
The DNA here is from genome assembly GCA_032716605.1 of Paralithodes platypus. Taxonomy (NCBI): domain Eukaryota; kingdom Metazoa; phylum Arthropoda; class Malacostraca; order Decapoda; family Lithodidae; genus Paralithodes; species Paralithodes platypus. The sequence goes on from CM064567.1 coordinate 16,227,280, forward strand.
ATCCCTCTAGGACTCAAAGGGGTAAGTACGATCCCTCTAGGACTCAAAGGGGTAAATACGATCCCTCTAGGACTCAAAAGGGGTAAATACGATCCCTCTAGGACTCAAAGGGGTAAATACGATCCCTCTAGGACTCAAAGGGGTAAATACGATCCCTCTAGGACTCAAAGGGGTAAATCTGATCCCTCTAGGACTCAAAGGGGTAAATACAATCCCTCTAGGACTCAAAGGGGTAAATCTGATCCCTCTAGGACTCAAAGGGGTAAATACAATCCCTCTAGGACTCAAAGGGGTAAGTACGATCCCTCTAGGACTCAAAGGGGTAAATACAATCCCTCTAGGACTCAAAGGGGTAAGTACGATCCCTCTAAGACTCAAAGGGGTAAATCCGATCTCAATAAAACCTCTGAGTAACAGATTCTTAGATGGCATACAACTGTCTAAGTGACCATACTTGCGAGTTTCAGGCTAAAAGGAAGTTCAGCCTGTAAACATCGATATTAAACACAAATACATTAATGGTGTTGTTGTTGTTGTTCCCTAAGCTGCCTGGCCGAACAGCCCCGAGTCCCTGAGGAAGGCCATGGCCACGATCGGGCTTTCCCACAGAGCTCTCATTGAGTGTAGATTGTGTTGTTGGCATAAGTGGTTGTGTGAAATGCAGTCTTCTATGATGTGTTTAATGGCATGGGGTGCTGTGTTACATCCCGGGCAGGCGTCGACAACGGAGTCATCCAGTCTCTTCTGATAATGGTACCGACGCCTTAAAACTCAAGACTCTCATTCTTCATATGTTTCTGCCCGGAATCAAGCCAAATCTGTTCTTCGACTTGCCAAACACTCTTTCATCAATAATAAATGCACTGAACTATCCAACTCTAGCTCTTCCCAAGCTTTCTGGCATCTAGCCAAAAACCTCTCCAACAATTTCTCTTCCTCGTCTTTCCCTCCCCTTTCCCATTCTGATGGCACAACCATCACTTCTTCCTCTGACAAAGCTAAACTCTTCGCTCAAACTTTTGCTATAAACTCCACCTTGGATGATTCCGGTGCTATTCCTCCCTCTCCGCCCTCCTCTCTCTTACTTATGCCTAATATCCTAATCTCTTCAAAAGATGTACTTTCTACCCTCTCTGGGCTTAACACTAATAAGGCGTACGGTCCGGACGGTGTTCCTCCTGTTGTTCTCAAAAACTGTGCTTCCGTGCTGACTCCCTGCCTAGGCAAACTCTTTCGTCTCTGTCTATCCTCTTACGTCTTCCCTTCATGCTGGAAGTTTGCTCACATTCAACCTGTCCCAAAGAAGGGTGACCGCTCTCAACCCTCTAACTATCGTCCAATTGCTCTCATTTCTTGTCTTTCTAAAGTTTTTGAAACTATTCTTGTTTCCAAATTTCTTAAGCATTTCTCTTCTCATACTCTGCTCTCAGATCGCCAGTATGGCTTCCTTAAGGGTCGCTCTACTGGTGATCTTCTTTCATATCTTACTAACTCTTGGTCATCCTCCTTTCGGGACTTCGGTGAGACTTTTTCTATTGCACTAGACATATCGAAAGCCTTCGATAGAGTCTGGCATAAATCTTTAATTTCTAAATTACCCTCCTTCGGTTTCTATCCCTCCATCTGTGCCTTTGTCTCTAATTTCCTTTCCTGCCGTTCCATAGCCGCGGTTGTGCATGGCCATTGTTCACTTCCTCACCCTATAAACTCCGGTGTTCCTCAGGGCTCTGTCCTATCTCCTATTCTCTTTCTAATTTTTATAAATGATCTCCTTAACTGTACCTTAATTCCCATCCATTCATACGCAGACGACTCAACCTTACACTACTCCATTACTTTTTCAGAACGCCCCAGCCAGCAATCCCTCAACGACAAACATAATGAAGCCATACAACTCTTAAATTCTGATCTAAATACTATTTCCAATTGGGGCAGAGAAAACCTTGTTAACTTTAATGCTTCCAAAACCCAATTTCTCCATCTATCTACCCGTCAGGATCTCCCAGCGGACTATCCCTTATTCTTCAACAATACAAAAATCAACCCTTCATCTTCTCTCAATATTCTTGGTGTCTCTTTTTCTTCTGCTCTCATTTGGAAGGACCATATTACCAGTCTTGCTAAGGCAGCCTCCCAGAAGCTGGGTGTGCTCAACCGCCTTAGGGGGTTCTTTTCCCCTGCACAGCTTCTTGCTCTGTACAGGGGCATAGTGCGCCCTTGTATTGAGTATTGTTCACATGTGTGGGGAGGTTCCTCTCACACCGCTCTCCTAGACAAGGTTGAAAGGAAGGGCTTTCGTATCATTAACTCCCGTCCACTCACCAACTCTCTGCAATCTCTCTCTCCGCCGCAATGTTGCATCTCTCTCGCTATTCTATCTCTACTATAATAATCAGTGTTCCTCAGAGCTATCCCAGTGCATACCACCTCCTTTACGTAGGGCACGTGGTACCCGTCTTGCAACTCAATCCCACCCCTACTCTGTGCAACTCTCCAACCCAAGAGTAAAACGTTACTCTCAAACTTTCTTCTACTCAACAGCTGAGCTCTGGAACTCTCTCCCAGAATCAGTTTTTCCCGCTTCCTATGACTTAAATTGCTTCAAACTCCGTGTGTCCAGGCATTTTGGCTCGAACGTCCCTTGATTTTGTCCCTGTCACTCTTTCAACTATGGGGGAGGTACTCGCTATAGGCAGTTATGCCTTTTGCCTCCCTCAATCACATAGAAAAAAAAAAAAAAAACAAAAAAAAAAACTCAGTAGAGGTTTCTGATGGATAAATAGTACGGTATGTTGAATTGGGTTTTATGTATTAATAAATGTACTAAAACCGTATTATAGCTGGTTATTCTGCTAAATATCGATGTCTACAGCTCCAACATCCTTATAGAATGAAACTCGCAGGTAGTCAATTAGGGCCAGAATCAAAGAAATAAAGACGTCATCGTGCTGAACGGGTTAAGGGTATATTTAACTTAACCCCTTCTGTACCGGCGACGTCTTTAAAACTTTATTATGGCTGCTATTAGACGATTATATTCAGCTTAAAAAGAGCCACCGCAAATAACAGCTTCAAATTATCTGACCTAACCGTTTGTACTGCAACAGATCCCCCTTAAAGTACATAAACTCGCCTAAATATAGAAACAATATAATTAAAAAGACGTCGCCGGTACATAAGCGGTTAAGGGGGTACTCTTTTCTGGACCCCCTTCTCACTCATGTTTAGCCCCATTAGTCTTGAGATTTATAAAAAAAAAAAAAAACACCCTGTAAGTGAAAAATTACCCTTAAATGGATCCTAGTTATTGAAAAATGCAAGAGAAAAATAAAACTGGACGTGGAGAAAAATCTCCAACAAGATTGAAAAGAATAATAAATAAAAAGTTAGGGCTAATCCTCGAAGCGAAGTAAGAGAGGAAAGGCAACGGTAAAACAAAAATATATAAATTTTCAGTAAAACGCCGGTTTTTTCTGGACTCCCTTTTCCCTCATGTTAAGCCCCATTGATTTTTAAATTCACCGCATTCTGCCCCAGTAAGTGGATGGATGTGAGAACAAGTTATTGCTCTAAGGATTGACCTTCAACTGTTTTCACTCTTCTGGCTTATCACGTTAGGCTTGTATCATAAAGTTAAATGGAGATACAAAATATATATACAAATTTAATAAAATAATAATAAACATAAAATAATAATAATAATAGTATAATATAATAATAATTATAATAAAATAATATATATATTATATTATATAGTATATATATATATATATATATTATATATATATATATATATATTTGGTTGTTCTGTGTTTTGACCTATTCTCACTTTTTTATTTGTTTCGCAACCTGTCATTCTTCTAATTTCCCCACGATTCCTTGTCAGTTCTCCCAGTTACCCTAGTTATGCCTGTCAGCATTTATGGAGAGTTATTCGTGGATGGTGACGGCCTGGAGGTTTGGCTATTCATACGACCGATGAATAGACGGATATATTGGTATTGCTGACTTCCGCTTCTCGCTCTTTGCGCGCTCTCTTCTCCTTATCTCTCTCTCTCTCTCTCTCTCCTCTCTCATCTCCTCTCTCTCTCTTCTCCTCTCTTTTATCCTCTCTCTCTCTCTCTCTCTCTCTCTATCTCACTCTCTCATCTCTCTCTCTATCTCTCTCTCGCTCTCTCCTTATCTCTCTCTCTCTCTCTTCCCTCTTCTCTCTCTCTCTTCTCTCTCTCCTCTCTCTCCTCCCTCTCTCTCTCTCCTCCGTTAACTACCGCCGATTAACAAATATGAAACCCTTAATTTTTGCAACACAATATTTCCATCCAACATTCAATTGTCCTGCCCTATTCTAGAGCTAAACTGACTTCCTTTTTTCTTTTAGTTTATTTCCTTTGTTTTCACTCAACCTAATCCACCTTCCATTGGCTGTCATAATATACGAACCGGTTTTTATAATATATCTTATGACCATTGTATGTTCTTATAATTCTATCTGCTTGTCTTGTTGGCCTTTTGTTTTATATCAGTCATTATCCGAGCCGACTGTTTTAATCGCAGCGTGGGTGTAGCAATTAGCGGTGCCCCACCCCCCCTCTCTCTCTCTCTCTCTCATGCTATGTGTGTGTGTGTGTTTGTGTATGTGTGTGTACTTGTTTGTACGTATTATCTTGATTGAACTCCCTTTGATTTTAATCGTAACCATTATTAAATTAAACGAAATACGTAACATTTGTTTTTTAATGTTCATAAACATTTATAAACAATAGCAACTTTGATAATCTATTATGCGTCAGCTACGAGTGTATGTAATTAATTAATTGGCTCTAACCTGGAATCAACTGATCGCTTAAAAAATCAATTTGGGTGGAGGAATCCGTTACATCCCGATTTCAATACATCCAGTTCCAGATAATCTTGCGGTGCAAGAGTCACCACAAGATGGAACGGAAATCCAACAGGTTCACTTTCTTTTGACTCTGCGAACAACTATGGTCTTAGTGTTCAATATCTGGGAGGCAGCCGTTTAGGGGTATAGCGCTAAACAGTCCTGGAGACGACAAACCTCAGCAAAATGACCTACTTAATGAGTGTAGCGGAAATACGACCAATTCACTTTGTTCATTTTGGCTCCGCGAGTAACTTTGGTCTTAGTGTTCAATATCATAGAGGCAGCGGTTTAGGAGGAGTAGTGAGTCAAAGCTGGTTCAGTAATGACTCACTCAATTCAGCAAAACACAGCCCAATTCTTAGCGGAATCAGAAATTATTTTGATCACTTTTCTGGGTATTTATGAAGCCTTTCTCTTCGTTATCCAGTCTCACTTGTTTTATTATTCCCCCTCCCTCCAATACTTTTTCATTCACCCCCTCCATACATTTTTCGGTTCCATCCCCTTCCCGACGAATGTCCATGACCTATTTTCTTCCATATATTTCTCTTACCTTAATCTTGTTCCGCATTTTCCCTACCCGTTTTTTTTTTCCATTTAACACCTGACCCAGGTGCTTTGTATATATACATATATTTTTTTCTTCTGGTTTTTTGTTTTCTTTGGCAGGGGGAGATTGTATTAAAATCTATGACTTTTATTTTGAGACACTAACATGAGATATGACAGTCATATATATAAATAATCTACAGGAATTATACAATAATGGCTCATTATGTGCGATTAACCCCTTCTGTACCGGCGACATTTTTTAAATTTTATTTTAGCTATATTCAGACGATTTTGTGTAGTTTAGGAAGGATCTGTGGTGGTGAAAAGGTTTAAGTGAGATAGTACGAAACATGTTCACTGCTGGAGACCCTTTTTATAATTATTAAAATCGTCTAATAGTAGCCGGAATAATGTTAAAAGGACGGCACCGGTGCAGAAGGGGTTAAAATATAATATCCTACCCAAACATATACATGTATAAACTACAGTGACGGGGGAGGTGTAGATTATGAGCTATTCATTTCAGTTATAAATATTTTGATTAACATTTAACAGTTTTATTTAGGTTTTAACATTGAACAGTATTATTAGGGTTTAGGTCGACATTTGCTAACACAACGTTTTTATTCGGGTTTAGGTTGACATTTGCAAACTTTGAACGGTTTTATTCGTGTTAAGTCGACATATGCTAACAATGAACTTTTTTATTTGGGCTTAGGTCGACATTTGTTAACATTGAACGTTTTTATCGGGCTTAGGTCGACATTTGCTAACAATGAACGGTTGTATTCGGAATTCGGCCGACATTTGCTAACATTGAACAGTTTTATTCGGGTTTAGGTCAACATTTTTTAACATTGAACTTTTTTTGTTCTGGTTCACGTCGACATTTTGTAACTTTGAAAGATTATATTCGAGTTTAGAGCGGCATTTAACCTTCTCTGAATACGATGACGTAGTTTATGCTTTAGGTGGTTTTCTGCAGCTTAAGATTTTGAAGCCATCCTAAATTAATTGAATCATGTTATTTATTGTTTACCTAGTATTTACATTTAGGAGATTCGCTTCGCTGTTCAAGGAAGCATATTTAGGTAACATTTGTATCATAGAGTGTACAATGAAACATATGAGCAAGAGAGGTCCACGCACTTTCAGAATTGACTGTACGATTGGTAAGAAGTGGGTTACATAAAACAACTGTAGGATTGGAGATAAATGTGTTGCATAACATAACTGGTTAACTGTCCCTCCTGCAACGTTATGCATCTCGTTAGTGCGGCTTTGATGTTGTTCGCTTGTTTACCACTCGTTCTCAAGCCTCACTGCTCCAGCCAATCATACATCACTTGCTCTGGATATACCTTTATGTATTTGCTTTAACACATTTATTCACGTTTCACCCAAGAAATATATTCTTTGACATACTTATGCATGTCTGTATATTCTTTGACATACTTATGCATGTCTGTATATTCTTTGCCATACTTATGCATGTCTGTATATTCTTTGACATACCTATGCATGTCTGTATATTCTTTGACATACTTATGCATGTCTGTATATTCTTTGACATACCTATGCATGTCTGTATATTCTTTGACATACCTATGCATGTCTGTATATTCTTTAACATACTTATGCATGTCTGTATATTCTTTGACATACCTATGCATGTCTGTATATTCTTTGACATACCTATGCATGTCTGTATATTCTTTGACATACTTATGCATGTCTGTATATTCTTTGACATACCTATGCATGTCTGTATATTCTTTGACATACCTATGCATGTCTGTATATTTTTTATGATGCAGATGTTATTCGACAGATTTTCTGTATGCACCTTACACATGTATGTACACGTATACACCTACACACACACAAACTATTCGATGAATGGCACTCAGCTTAGGAATGTAAACAGATAAACCGATCTGGGAGTAACAATATCGAGTAACCCAAAACCGAGTCAACTATGTTCAGAAGTTGTTAAGAAGGCAAAACAAATAATTGGCTTTATAGGCAGGTCATTTGAGCATAAATACAAAAAAGTTATCCTAACCAATTACAACTCCTTGGTCCGCCCTCTTTTGGAATACTGCGTTCAATCCTGGTGCCCTTATTTCCAAAAAGATATAGACAAGCTAGAACGAGTTCAATGTAGAGCTACCAAAATTATATCTAGCCTAAAGAACCAACCATACAAGGAGCGTCTTAGAGAATTAAATCAATTTCCTTTAACCCAGCGCAGATTAAGAGGCACCTTAATTCAAGTGTTCAAAATCATCAAAGGCATTGACAATATGAACTGTAGTAAGTACTTCACTATCGACCAATCTAATTACACGCGGGGAAACGGTTGCAACATTATTGGTAAATCTTTTAACTCACACGAATCTAACAATTTCTTCTTCAATCGAGTTGTCATTTTGTGGAATGGGCTTCCCCGAGACGTTATAGACTGCAGCACCGTTGATTCAGTTAAACTTCGCCTAGACAAATATCTTGCGTCAAACCCGCGACTGACTGCCTTTGTAAATGAATAACTTTATTGTATTCCCCCTTCAGTCACTAACCCATCTGTCCCCTACTCACTTCCTAATCCTGCCACGAGTTTTTTTTCCAGGGCAGTAGTTCCCTTTCCAATGTTCCCTTACCCACTCTAAACCACTGTTTGGATACTTGATCCTCGGTCTTTTGGAGGAAAAGCAACCTAGAAGAGTCACTAGATCTGCTGTTGCTTGATTTCCTTTGTACACACACACACACACACACACACACACACACACACACACACACACACACACACACACACACACACACACACACACTTGCTCTCTAATAAATATATATATATATATATATATATATATATATATATATATATATATAACTAAGCTTACACAAACACATAATATATGCCAGCAAATCACACTTCAGTTTCTGGGAATACATCTATACAATTATGTTTCAAATCAAACCAATTTTCCTGTTCAAATATTGAGTGTTCATAGGAAATCTAAAATCAGTACACCTACATACTCACAAAACAAATATTAGTATACATTCACAAACACAATAATGCACATACACATGTTCACACACACACACACACACACACAACCACACACACACACACACACACACACACACACACACACACACACACAACCACATACACACATACACACACACATGCAACCACATACACCAACACACATGCAGGGAGAAAGAGAGAAAATACAAAAACGAAAGACACGAGCCAAGAGAAAGAAAACAACCCGGTGCAAGGAAGGGATTAGAAGCGAATAAGGGATTACAGAAGAGAACGGAAGAACGCAGGGAAGGGAACACAGAACGGTGGAGGGAGTGTGGGAGTGAAAGGGTTGAGTCGAGAGGGGTGGAGGGAGTGTGGGAGTGAAAGGGTTGAGCCGAGAGGGGTGGAGGGAGTGGAGTGAGGGAGTTGAAAAGGTTGGAAGCCGAGAGGGGTGGAGGGAGAGAGTGGGGAAGTGAAAAAGGTTGAGCCGAGAGAGGGTGGAGGCAGTAGTAGTGTGGGAGTGTGAAAAGGGTTGAGTCGAGAGGGGTGGGTTGGAGGGGGAGGAGAGGTGGTAAGTGAAAAGTGGTTGAGCCGAGAGGGGTTGGAGGGAGTTTGGAAGAGAAAGGGTTGAGCCAAGAGGGGTGGAGCGTTTTTGTGAGAGTGTGCAATATACTGTAATACTGAACTGGACACCTAGCTAATTGGACTGCAATATGAACACACACACAACGCTTCAACTCCACTCATCTCACTGCACATCACCTCTCTCTCTCTCTCTCTCTCGTCTCTCTATTTATCTACTCCTTTATATACAAAAAAAAAAAAAACACACCAAATAAACAAAAAAAAACTATATATATATATAATATATATATATATATATATATATATATATATTTATACAGTTATATACGTCCTTTGATATAACGTTAGAACAAATAGGACAAATTGTATAATGCAATGGACTACATGACCCAGATATAGTTAGTGGGAGTAGGAAACAGAGCAGGACACACAACATCAACAGCCTTCCCTTTCCTGGTGTAGGCTAGGTACTTTTCAAAAGATTTTTTTTTTCAACATAAAGGATTTGTTCGCTGCCACCTTTTCTCTTATGATACATTACTTTACATTCAAAACAACCTGCACTTTCTTCTGACCAGTAAAAGCATATTATATTATACGATTAATCCTGCCGTGGAAATTATTTTTGTTTGAGAGGGATTGATGTTGATTTTGCCCCTAGGGGGCGAGTTTATTGACGCAGCGCACCCCCATTCCATGTGATTTTTTTTGGGGGACAACCACTAGTAAAGCGATACATACTGCTCCAAAACAAGCCATTATGCCACTGACATAAACCACATCCATTAATTGTCTGGCTAATTTAATATTTGTGACTAATGCTAAAACCCATACAATAATGTTGAAGAACACCGGTCATGTACTTAGTTAATATCATTGTAATTTTAATGCTCTATGGTTGAGCTGGTGGGTATCCCCTGGGGACAATCCCATACATAACTAAAAGTATTAATCTGGTGAATGTGGCTTGTCTATCAGAGTTTGCGTTTGAGCGTTTCTCTGCCATTAACCCATAGCTTTACTTCTGACTGTTCCTTTTACTTAGATATTTTTATAGATCTCAAGGACGGCGTCTCTTACCGTGGATTGACCTCCCTACTGCCAACCTAGGAGGCTGGGCAGATTGGGAGCCAAAGACCGTCACTTTTTTCCTTTGCCCCTCCAAGTTTCCCTTCATAATTGCCTGAGGGGACACAGGGCCTTGGGTGGGGCTTGGGTTTCCCGGGCGTTTCCGCCACCCCTCCTTCAGCTCCCCGCCTTGGAATGGCTTTGGTGCACCCAGGTCCTTTATTAGTGGTAACGCAGGGAGGGGTGTTTTGTGTGGGGCGATTCATTGATTGGCCTTGGCCTTGCTCGGGACCTTGGGGCTGTCGCGGCCAGACAGCCTGGGGGTACAAAGCAACAACAACAACTAAAGTATAATAATCATATCTTAAAACACCTTGTGGTAAGTTTGGGTTGATATGTTTTAGTGATGATATACTGCAAAGCAGCATATCTTTTGAACCGACCTCGAATAAGGCAACGAAAGATAGATAGAACGAGCGAGAGAGAGACTGAGTGAGAGAGCGAGAGATAGAGAGAGAGAGATGTCGAGAGAGTAGAGAGGGTGAGGAGGGATGGAGGGCCGAGGAGAGTGTTGGAGCGAGGAGGACGAGATATGAATCGAGGCGGGAGAGGATAGAGTGCGAGAGAGGGGAGAGGACGCTTGCTGGCAGGGGACTGAGGGCGAGATGAGAGAGGGGGGGAGGGAGGGAACAGTGCCGGTGGGGAGCACGCGAGAGATCTGATGAGAGGAGCGGAGGAGAGGAGAGAGAGCAAGAGCGAACATAACGGAGCTAGAAGTGAGAAGCCAGAGCTAGAGAACAATTGTGTAAATGGGGAGAAAGAAATGTAAAACAACTGGAAAATTATGCCTTCCCACATGGCATCAACCAGGGAACTGCATACATGAATAATAGAAATATGGGTAATCGGACACTAAGAACTCCCCCGAAGGAATATATTAAACAATGAAAGGAATGAATAAGAAATAATAGCAAACTCGTGTAAGGTTATGCTAGAGATATATATATATATAGAAAAAGGACACCATCCAATATCCCCTTTGATGATTATGATGCGTTTTGGGCAGTTTATTCTGGCAATTATTTAGGGACGATATGGAAGTCAGAGGTATAATTGAGATTTTTATGTCCCAACAGACCCTTCCTAAGCCATATCAAATCTTCTATTTAAAAAAAAAAAATATAGAATAAACCGGCCACAACGCGACAACGGTTCTCAAAGAGCTCGTAAATGGGTTGCATAATGCCGATGAATAACAAAAGCAAGAAGAAAATAAATAGCCCGGGCAGACGAAATCAAAGATAAATAAGATAACACAATAATAAATAAAATGTAAATAACTAAATAAAACTACAAATAAACAAATAGGAAAATAAAAAAAAAGATAAAAATAAATACAAGTATAAATAAGAGAAAACAAAACTAAAAGAATATAAATGGGGGAATTACTGTGTTTTGAGAGAAACGTGAAACGACGAAGAATGAAGAACGACACAAGACAAAGGTTAGCTGAACCATGACAGGCATTAGGGAGAGGACATGGGACAAAACGTTGTGTCAATCAGTCAGTTTCGTTCCACTTCTTAGCTTAATGGGGAAGATACTCAGTTTAGTCCCTAGACCTCTATCAAGCTTAAGAAATAAAATTGTACATTGTTCTCCCCCGGTCCGGGACATTTTATTAGATGTAAAATGTCCCCGGGGTTCCTTCTAAGTTGGTAGTCTCGGTATCGGCTCGCCATTAAAACCCCAATAATCAGCCCCTACATGGTGACGAAAAATTGAAAGACCACATCACAAAAAAAAAAAAAAAAAAAAAAAAACGGGGCAAAGCCATTCGAACCTTTGAAAGCAAAAAGATTATGTAGGTCCACATTTTAACCATGCGGCGACTGTACAAGAGCAAACTGCTGAGAGATATACAAAAGGTCCCAGCAACATTGGACAATAGAATGAAAAAGAGATGG
>CM064567.1:16239476-16281976 GCA_032716605.1 Paralithodes platypus
TCCTCCGTTAACTACCCGCCGATTACCAAATCTGAAACCCTTAATTTTTGCAACACAATATTTCCATCCAACAATTCAATTGTCTGCCCTATTCTTAGAGCTAAACTGACTTCCTATTTTTCTTTTAGTTTAGGTCCTTTGTTTCCCACTCAACCTAATCCACCTTCCATTGGCTGTCATAATATACGAACCGGTTTTTTATAATATATCTTATGAGCATTGTATGTTCTTATAATTCTATCTGCTTGTCTTTTTTGCCTTTTGTTTTTATATCAGTCATTATCCGCGCCGACGGTTTTAATCAAAAAAAAAAAAAATCGGGCAGCGTTGGGTGTAGAATTTAATCGCGGTGCCCCACCCCCCCCCCCTCTCTCTCTCATCTCCTCCTTCTATGTGTGTGTGTTTGTGGTTGTGTATGTGTGTGTACTTGTTTGTACTTATTATCCTTGATTGACCTCCCTTTGAGTTTTAATCGTAACCATTAGGAAATTAAACTAAATACGTAACATTTGTTTTTTTAATGTTCATAAACCTTTAAGAGGCATAGCAACTTTGATAACGATTATGCGTCAGCTACGAGTGTATGTAATTCATTTAATTGGCTCTAACCATGGAATCAACTGATCGCTTAAAAAAGCCAATTTGGGTGGAGGAATCCGTTTACAAATACATCCCGATTTCAATACATCCATTTCCAGATAATTTTAGCTGGTGCAAGAGTCACCACAAGATGTAACGAATATCCAACAGGTTTCCTTTCGTTTTACTCTGCGAGACAACCTATGGTCTTAGGTGTTCAATATCTGGGAGGCAGCCGTTTAGGGGTATAGCGCTAAACAGGTCCTGGGGACGACAAACCTAATCAAAATGACCTACTTAATGATTGTAGCGGAAAGACGACCAGATTCACTTGTTTTTTTGGTTTGTTTCTTTTTGGCTGCCGCAGAGTAACTTTGGTCTTAGTGTTCAATATCATCTGAGCGAGCGGTATTTAGTAGGAGTAGTGAGGTCAAAGCTGGTTCAAGTAATGACTCACTCAATTCAGCAAAACCCGTCCCAATTCTTAGCGGAATCAGAAATTATTTTAATCACTTTTCTGTGTATTTATGAAGCCTTTCTCTTCGTTATCCCTCTCCACTTGTTTTCCTTATCCCCCCCTCCCCCCCCCCCCCCCCCCCGCCTCCAGAACTTTTTCATTCAACCCCTCCATACATTTTTCGGTTCCATCCCCTTGCCCGAACTAATGTCCCATAGAACTAATTGTCTTCCTATATTTCTCTTACCTTAATCTTGTTCCGCATTTTCCCTACCGTTTTTTTTTTTTTTTTCCATTTAACCAGCTGCCCCCAGGTGCTTTGTTGTATATACATATATTTTTTTCTTCTGGTTTTTTGGTTTTTTTGGCAGGGGGAGATTGTATTACAATCTATGACTTTTATTTTGAGGAACACTAACATGATATATGACAGTCACTATATATAAACTACGAATCTACAGAATTATACAATACTGGCTCATTATTGCGATTAACCCCTTCTGTACCGGCGACGTTTTTTTAAATTTTATTTTAGCTATAATTCAGACGATGTTTGTGTAGTGTTAAGGAAGGATACTGTGGTGGGGAAAAGGTTTAAGTGAGATAGTACGAAACATTTTCACTGCTGGATACCCTTTTTTATAATTATTAAAATCGTGCAATAGTAGCCTGAGAATAATGTTACAATGTACGCAACCTGTGCAGAAGGGGTTAAAATAATATAATATCCTACCCAAACATATACATTTATAAACTACAGTGACGGGGAGGGTTGTAGATTATGAGCTTTTCATTATTCAGTTATAAATATTTTGATTACCATTTAACAGTTTTATTTAGGATTTTAACATTGAACAGTATGCTTTGGGTTTAGGTCGACATTTGCTAACACAACGGTTTTTTAATTCGGGTTTAGGTTGACATTTGCAAACTTTTGAACGGTTTTATTTCGTGTTAAGTCGACATATGCTAACAATGAAACTTTTTATTTGAGGGCTTATGTCGACATTTGTTAACATTGAACGTTTTTTATCGGGCTTAGGTCGACATTTTTCTAACAATGAACGGTTGTATTCGGAATTCGGCCGACATTTTCTAAACATTGAACAGTTTGTATATATAGTTCGGAGTTTAGGTCAACCATTTTTAACATTGAACTTTTTTTGTCTTGGTTCACGTCCGACATTTTGGAAACTTTGAAAGATTATATTCGAGTTTAGAGCGACATTTAACCTTCTCTCGATACGATGACGTAGTTTTATGCTTTAGGGTGTTTTGTCGGCAGCTTAAGATTTTGAAGCCATCCGAAATTAATTGAATCGATGTTATTTATTGTGTACCTAGTATGTACATTTAGGAGATTCGCTTTCGCTGCTTTCAAGGAAGCATATTTAGGTAAACATTTGTAGCATAGAGTGTACAATGAAACATATGATGCAAGAGAGGTCCACGCACTTTCACGATTGACTGTACGATTGGTAAGAAGTTGGGTTTACATAAAACAACTTTAGGATTTTTGGAGATACAGGTTTTGCATACCATAACTGGTTAACTGTCTCTCCTGCAACGTTATGCAGCTCGTTAGTGCGGCTTTGGATGTTTGTTCGCTTGTTTACCACTCGTTCTCAAGCCTCACTGCTCCAGCCAATCACACATCACTTGCTCTGGATATACCTTTATGTATTTGCTTTTAAACACATTTATACACGTTTCACCCCAGAAATATATGATCTTTGACATACTTATGCATGTCTGTATATTCTTTGACATACTTATGCATGTCTGTATATTCTTTGCCATACTTATGCATGTCTGTCATATTCTTTGACATACCTATGCATGTCCTTTAGATTCTTTGACATACTTATTCATGTCTGTATATCTTTTGACATACCTATGCATGTCTGTATATTCTTTGACATACCTATGCATGTCCGGTCTACTTCTTTAACATACGTATGCATGGTTGTATATTCTTTGACATACCGATGCATTGTCTGTATATTCTTTGACATACCTCTATGCATGTCTGTATATTATTTGACATACTTATGCATGTCTGTATATTCTTTGCACATACCTATGCATGTCTGTATATTCTTTGACATACCTATGGCATGTCTGTATATTTTTTTATGATGCAAGATGTTGTTCGCCAGATTTTTCTTTATGCAACTTACAACATGTCTGTACACACGTATACCCCTACACACACAAAAACTATTATTTCCGATGAATGGCACTCAGCTTAGGAATGTAAACAGAGAAACCGATTCTGGGAGTAACACTATCTAGTAACCCAAAACCGACGTCAACTATGTTCAGAATTTGTTAAGAAGGCAAACAAATAATTTGGCTTTCTAGGCAGGTCCTTTGAGCATAAATACAAAAAAGTTATCCTAACCAATTACAACTCCTTGGTCCGCCCTCTTTTGGAATACTGCGTTCAATCCTGGTGCCCTTATTTCCAAAAAGATATAGACAAGCTAGAACGAGTTTCAATTGTATAGCTACCAAAATTTTATCTAGCCTAAAGAACCAACCATACAAGGAGCGTCTTAGAGAATTAAATCAATTTCCTTTAACCCAGCGCAGATTAAGAGGCACCTTAATTCAAGTGTTCAAAATCATCAAAGGCATTGACAATATGAACTGAAGTAAGTACTTCACTATCGACCAATCTAATTACACTAGGGGGAAACGGTTGCAACATTATTGGTAAATCCTTTTAACTCACACGAATCTAACAAGTTCTTCTTCAGCCGAGTTGTCTTTTTGTGGAATGGGCTTCCCCGAGACGTTATAGACTGCAGCATCCGTTGATTCAGGTTAAACTTCGCCTAGACAAATATCTTGCGTCAACCCTGCGACTGACTGCCTTTGTAAATGACTATACTTTATTGTATTCTTCCCCTTCAGTCACTAACCCATCTGTCCCCTACTCACTTCCTAATCCTGCCACGAGTTTTTTTTCCAGGGCAGTAGTTCCCTTGCCAATGTTCCCTTACCCTCTCTAAACCAACTGGGTTGGATACTTGATCCTCGTTCTTTTGGAGCAAAAGCAACCTCAAAAGGGTCACTAGATCTTCTGTTGCTTGATTTCCTTTGTACACACACACACAGCACACACCACACACACACACACCACACACACCACCCCACACAAACACTTGCTCTCTTAATAATATATATATATATATATATAGATATATATATATTACTATCTATATATATAATAACTACGCTTACCCAACACATAATATATGCCAGCAAATCACACTTCAGTTTCGGACATACATCTACTACAATTTGTTTCAAATCAACCAATTTTTCCTGTTCAAATATTGAGTGTTCCTATGAAAGCTATCAGTACACCTACATACCACAAAACAAATATTAGTATACATTCACAAACACAATATTCCATACGCATGTTCACAACCCACACACTCACACACACAACCACACACCACACACACACAACACACACCACACACAACACAGCAACCCATATACACACATACACACACACATGCAACCACATACCACCAAATCACACATGCAGGGAGAAAGAGAGAAAATACAAAAACGAACGATAGCCGCGAGTTCCAGAGAAATAAAACAGTACCCTGTGCAAGGAATGGATTAGTAAGCGATAATGAGAGATTACAGAATAGAACGGACTAACTCAAGGGAACTGGACACACAGAACGGTGGAGGGAGTGTGGGAGTTAACGTTAAGCCGTGAGGGGTGGAGGAGTGTGGAAGTGAAAGGGTTGAGTCAGAGGGATGGAGGGAGTGTGGAAGTGAAAGGGTGAGGTCGAGAGGGGTGGAGGGAGTGTGGGAGTGAAAGGGTTGAGTCGAGAGGGGTGGAGGGAGTGTGGGAGTGAAAGGGTTGAGCCGAGAGGGGTGGAGGGAGTGTGGGAGTGAAAAGGTTGAGCCGAGAGGGGTGGAGGGAGTGTGGAAGTGAAAGGGTTGAGTCGAGAGGGATGGAGGGAGCGTGGAAGTGAAAGGGTTGAGCACAGAGGGGTGGAGAGAGTGTGGGAGTGAAAGGGTTGAGTCGAGAGGGGTGGAGGGAGTGAAAGGGTTGAGCCGAGAGGGGTGGAGGGAGTGTGGGAGTGAAAAGGTTGAGCCGAGAGGGGTGGAGGGAGAGTGGAAGTGAAAAAGGTTGAGCCGAGAGGGGTGGAGGGAGTGTGGGAGTGAAAGGGTTGAGTCGAGAGGGGTGGAGGGAGAGTGGAAGTGAAAAGGGTTGAGCCGAGAGGGGTGGAGGGAGTTTGGAAGAGAAAGGGTTGAGCCAAGAGGGGTGGAGCGTTTGAGAGGGGAATATACTGTAATACTGAACTGGGCACCTAGCTAATTGGATGCAATATGAACACACACACACTCTCACTCACTCACTCACGCAATCACTCTCTCTCTCTCTCTCTCTCTATTTATCTATCTTTATATACAAAAAAAAAAAAAAACAAAAAAAAAAAAAATATATATATATATATATATATATATATATATATATATATATATGAGTATATACTCCTTTGATATACGTTAGAACCAAATAGGACAATTGTATAATGCAATGGACTACATGACCCAGATATAGTTAGTAGGCACGAGCAGACACACAACCAACATCAACAGCCTTCCCTTTCCTGGTGTAGGCTAGGTACTTTTCAAAAGATTTTTTTTTTCAACATAAAGGATTTGTTCGCTGCCACCTTTTCTCTTATGATACATTACTTTACATTCAAAACAACCTGCACTTTCTTCTGACCAGTAAAACATATTATATTATACGATTAATCCTGCAGTGGAAATTATTTTGTTTGAGAGATTGATTTGATTTTGCCCCTAGGGGCGAGTTTATTGAGCAGCGCACCCCATCCTGTGAGGGGACAACCACTAGTAAAGCGATACATACTGCTCCAAAAGCCATTATTCCACTGAAACAACATCATAATTGTCTGGCTACATTTATATTTGTGACTAATGCTAAAACAATACAATAATGTGAAGAACACCGGTCATGTACTTAGTTATATCCATGTATTTTAATGTCTAGGTCAGCGGGGTATACCCTGGGGACAACCATACATAACTAAAGTATAATCTGGTGATGGGCTTGTCTATCAGAGTTTGAGTTGAGCGTTCTCTGCCATACCCATAGCTTACTCTGACTGTTCCTTTTACTTATATATTTTATAGATCTCAAGTGACGGCGTCTCTTCCGTGGATTGACCTCCCTACTGCCAACCTAGAGGCTGGCAGATTGGGAGCCAAAGCGTCACTTTTTCCTTTGCCCCTCAAGTTTCCCTTCATAATTGCTGAGGGGCACAGGGCCTTGGGTGGGGCTTGGGTTTCCCGGGCGTTTCCGCACCCTCCTCAGCTCCCCGCCTTGGAATGGCTTTGGTCACCCAGGCTTTATTAGTGGTAAGCAGGGAGGGTTTTGTGGGGGCGCTCATTGATGGCCTTGGCCTTGCTCGGGACCTTGGGGCTGTTCGGCCAGACAGCCTGGGTAACAGCAACAACAACAACTAAAGTATAATAACATATCTTAACACTTGGGTAAGTTGGGTGATTGTTAGTGATATACTGCAAAGCAGTCATATGAAGACCTCGAATAATGCAACGAAAGATAGATAGAGAGAGAGAGAGAGAGAGAGAGAGAGAGAGAGAGAGAGAGAGAGAGAGAGAGAGAGAGAGAGAGAGAGCAAGAGCGAACATAAGAGCTAGAGTGAGAGCCAGAGCTAGAGAACAATTGGAAATGGAGAAATGAAAAACTGGAAAATGATTCCCACTGGCATCAACCAGGGAACTGCATACATGAATAATAGAAATATGGTATCGGACACTAAGAAGAAGGAATATATTAAACAAATGAAGAATGATAAGAAATAATAGTAAACTCGTGTAAGGTTAGCTAGGATATATATATATATAGAAAAAGGACACCATCCCAATATCCCCTTGATGATTATGATGCGTTTTGGCAGTTTATTCTGGCAATTATTAGACGATATGGAAGTCAGAGGTATAATTGAGATTTTTATGTCCAACAGACCCTTCCTAAGCCATATCAAATCTTCTATTAATATAGAATAAACGGCCACAACGCGACACGGTTCTCAAAGAGCTTAAATGGGTTGCAATATGCGATGAATAACAAAAGCAAGAAAATAAATAGCCCGGGCAAGAATCAAAGATAAATAAGATAACACAATAATAACTAAAATGTAAATAAATAAAATAAATAAAATAAACAAATAGAAAATAAAAACAGATAAATAAATACAATATAAATAAGAGAAAACAAAAATAAAGAATATAAAGGGAATACTGTGTGTGAGAGAAAAGTGAAGAACAAGACAAAGGGAGCGAAATAACAGGGATTAGGGAGAGGACAGGGAACGTTTGTGTCAATCAGTCAGTTTGTTCCATTCTTAGCTTAATGGGGAGATACTCAGTTTAGTCCCTAGACCTCTATCAAGCTTAAGAAATAAAATTGTACATTTTTCGGTAGAAAAATGTCCCGGGGTTCCTTCTAAGTTGTAGTCTCGGTATCGCTCGCCATTAAAACAAATCAGCACCTACATGGTACGAAAAATTGAAAGACATAACAAAAAAAAACAAAAAAAACGGGGAAAGCCATTCGAACCTTTGAGCAAAAGATATGTAGTCAATTTTAACCATGGGCGACTGTACAAGCAACTGCGAGAGATATACAAAAGTCCAGCAACATTGGACAATAGAATGAAAAAGAGATGGCCTGTTAAACATTAAAACAAGAATGTAACCCAGACAATGGAAGGGAAACGAACGAAAAAGACATAAATAGTAATTGATGAAAAAGCACGACAACTCAAAGAAAAACGGGAACTGATAATGATGACTACTGAGTTACGAAGCAACAATAAGGGGACACTGCATTGATTTATTAATATTGTAAATATTATCATTCTTCTTCGTATCATTAATATGATTATTCGTATTCATATTATTATTATAATTATTATTATTATAATTATTATTATTATATAATTTTAATTATTATTATTTTTGTTATTATTATTATTATTATTATTTATTATTATCAATATTATTATTAATATTAATATTACTATTATCTAGATTTCATGTAATCGTCCTGTTCTCCCATATTTATAATACAAAACGTTGATAACAACTACGACCTCAATGTTGTGGAAGCAACCTATAACCCCTTCTTTACCGGCGACGTCCTTTCATATTTAATTTTAGCTATATTAAGACGATCTTGTGCAGTTTAAGAAGGATCTGTGGTAGTCGAGAGGGTTAAGAGAGATAGTTCGAAGCCTGATAATTGTTGGACTCTCCTTTGAAACTGAATATAATCGTCTAATAGTAGCCAGCATATAGTTAAAAAGACGTTACCGGGACAGAAGGGGTAGTGTGTCAAAGGTTTAGGAGACGACAAATCTCATGGTGCAAGAGTCACCACAGTCGGTAGCGGAAATCCAGCAGGTTCACTTTGTTCATATTGGCTCTGCAAATAATATTGGTCTTAGGGTTGAATGTCGTGGAGGCGGCCGTTTAGGAAGAGTAGTGCGTCTAAGGTTATGGAGATGATAAAACTCAAATTCCGTAAGGTACAACCCTCTTCTTAGCGAAATCATTATAAAAGTTAGAGAGAAAGAGAGAGAGAGAGAGATAGAGAGAGAGAGAGATGAATGAAGGAAACCACAAAATAATAAAAGCTAAATACACATAATAGTTGCAAAGAAAAGAGAAAAGCTGCGAGGTAGGAAGATGGAGGATGTAATGAATGCCGAAATTGCGGTACCACTTTCCTTCACACTAACTGGAGTCTAAAGCTTCATTTTTTACGCGAAAATGGTTTTCTCAACTCGGAGGTTTAGGGGGAGATGGTGAAGGTTGGTGTGGTGGTGGTGGTGGTGGTGGGTGTGTGTGTTTGTGTATTTGGGGGGAGGGGCCAGGTTTGGTTTTCCGTTTGGAGGTGCACTGGGATCTAGGAAGTGCGGATATGCTGGAGATGTAACATGGTGGGGGTTGCGGTTGGGTTATTAGGGATGGTGGCGGGGTCGAGGAAGTGTGGTGGAGATATGGTGGGGGCTTTGGTGGGATAATGGGGATTATGGTGGTGTGAGGGGATTGGAGGCGTTTGGATGGTAGTTTGGAGATGTGGTGGGGTCCAGGAAGTGTTCTGGAAATGTGTTGGGGGTTGTGGTGGGTTGATTGGGATTGGGCTGGGCTGATGATGTGATGAGGATTAAGGGATGATGGTGATTGTGGTGGATAATCTGAAGATGTGGCGAGGGTTGTGGTGGGATTAGAGGGTTTGCGGTGGGCTGATTATGTAATGGGGATTCTGGTTAAGTGGTGAATAATCTGAAGATGTGGTGGGGGTTGAGGTGAGATTATGGTTATTCTGGAGATGTGGTGAGGGTTGCGGTGTGATGAGAGGGATTGTGGTGGTATGATGATGTGATGGGGATGCTGGTTTGGTGGTATATATGTGGGTGCTGTGTGGTATTTTTGGCGTCAAGTTGGAATAAAGAGATGAGGAATAAAAATGATTTTGAAAATATTAATAATGATATATAATAAAATAATAATAACAATAATAATAATAATAATAATAATTATAATACTACTACTACTACTACTAATAATAATAAAAGTGGGCTACATCAACCTGGTGGATTGTGGCAGGTGTGGGGGTGATGTATATTGTATGGAGAGAGAGAGAGAGAGAGAGAGAGAGAGAGAGAGAGAGAGGAGAGAGAGAGAGAGAGAGAGAGAGAGAGAGAGAGAGAGAGAGAGAGAGAGAGAGAGAGAGAGAGAGAGAGAGAGAGAGAGAGAGAGAGAGAGAGAGAGAGAGAGAGAGAGAGAGAGAGAGAGAGAGAGAACATCTCATACACTGTCGACATATCACAACTCATTGGGTTCCCAGGACAATTGCAAGCCATGATAGCGGAACACAACAATAGCAGAACAAGTAAATATATATCAACATACAACATACATTCCTTGTCATCTCATGGAGACAGAATGGGTAGTTACCAAGACAGGAATAGCTGAAGGCCAGTCATGTCTCAGGGGATGTATATACAGTATAATTATAGTCTTCGGCCGGGATATTTTCCTATCAAAAAATTTACAAATTTATCTTGAAGTAGGGTCCTTAGGATTTATTTTGTTTAAGCTTGATGGAGGACTAGGTAGTAAACTAAACAAATATATACAAATATATATACATGAACAAACCTATACGCCTATTACCCCCTTAAGAATGTACCCGTATTGGTTATTTTACCATTGTTTCAGTTTCCTCCCTCGACCTCCATCAAGGTTAAAAATCCCCCCCCCCCCCCCAAAGACCCTCCTTGAAATTATATGTGTAAATTTTTCGATAGAAAAATGTCCCGGTTCCTCTTAAATTACAGGCTCACTTTCGCTCGCCAGGAAAATATCGACACCTAAGTAATACTAAACGTCTTAATATTGACAAATAAATGGGGCAAAAGGTCTTAAAATCGCCAAAGTAATGGGCCGAACGTCATAAAATCTGAAAAATAATGGGGCTAAGCAAAAGGAAGAAGGCGGACCTTAAAAACGACCCATCCCCATAATCACGGACATAAAACACAGCGAGTTGTAGCGAGGTAGTGAAAGAAAAACACGGGAGGGATTTAATGAAACTTTTAAATTAGATTTTAATGACTGTCCCCGTAAATACCGTGGCTGATGTAGTGGCCAAACATGGTCATTTTCTGGCATCTACAAAACCTTCAAAATATTGAATCCTTTTAAGCATTTTTAAATAGTCCGTGAGTGAGTATGTGTGTGTGTTTTTTTTTTTTTTTTAAGAAAATGAAATTAATACAACGACAGTATATTGAGGATGTTGATATTATGGCTATAAGACCCTGAGAAAACACCTGGGAATCTTTGTGAATATCAGTAGACGACATCTCTCTCTCTCTCTCTCTATATATATATATATATATATTAGTTATAGCAATTGGCATTGCAGATGTTACTATGTTTGCAAGTAGAATCTTAACTGGTTCTCTGGTACAGTACATTTACTGTCTGTTAATTGGAAAGACGATTTAGGTATCTCAAGAATTTGGTATTATTTGTGAGCGTTTCCTTTCATGTAAGTATAGACTAGATTTTCCTCCCTTGAATACGAAGGGCATTCAGTAAGGCGAGCATAATAATTCACCACTTCCCAGAAAATTGTGTGTTATTGTAGTAAATGAGTGAATTGCTCGTTAGCAGACTTCAGGTTTGCTTGCTTGTTGTTGTTATCTGTGTGGCGAGAGCGGCGAATTGTGGTGATCAATCAACATCAAAGGGTAATTCTTGCTTTGATCACTACCATGTGGCTCGCTGTATTGCACGTTTCCCATCCTAGTGTATATACTTAGCTGTCGTTAAGGTGTTCACTCTTATATTTTTATGAAAAACGTGTATGTGAACTTCCAAACATATCATTAACCTAAAGCACAAGTTGGGATACATTAGAATATTCTTTCATGCTTAATTAAATAAATATTTACATAAGTAAATAAATATATATATATATATATATATATATATATATATATATATATATATATATATATGTGTGTGTGTGTGTGTGTGTATGTGTGTACTACTACTACTACTACTACTACTAATAATAATACTAATAATATATAATAATGGTACAGCCAAAAAGTCCCCATATAGGCTTCCAGACCATTAACCTTGGTGATCGGCGGCGGACTTGGGAAGAAGTGAGAATATAATAGACTTTGGGACGGTTCATGAAACTTGGGAGCAGAGAGAACACATCATCCATCTTAGCCTTCACGGGTAATTTACCACCCAAGGAACAACAACAACAACAACAACAACAGAAACAATAACCACAGCATAAGGAACAACAACTACAACAGCAACACCATCTCCACCAACAACATCAACAACAATAATGGCAACAAAAACAACAGCAACACCATCTCCACCAACAACATCAACAACAATAATGGCAACAAAAACAGCAACACTATCACCACCACCAACAACAACTACAATAACAATATCAACAACAACAACACAACAACAACAACAATAACAATAGCACCAACAGCAGTAAGAAGAAGTACAACAACAAACAACAATACCAACAATAACAACATCAACATCAACACCAAAACAACAACAACAAACTAAAAACAACAACACCCTACGTGGTAAAGAAGAGACCAGTTTTTCACCCATTTACTATTCGCGTTATCCTACCAAGAGGGATAAGTCGTACAGTCTTTCCCTTCTGTCTTCAATTCTCCCTCTACCATCAGCAGAAGGAGGCCTCCGATCGAAAAGGTGCATGGAACGAAAGTTGTTCGCAGCCCCCCGAAATGGGGGTACGGATGAGGTCAGATCCAAAATCGGAGGTCATTTAGCGGCCGAAATCGAGGTCGCCGTTTAATGAGGCACAGATGGTAGTAGTAGTATTGTGATGATTGTGGTAGTAGTGATTGATGATAGTGATTATGGTAGTAGTAGTGGTGGTAGTAGTGATGGTGATTATGGTGATTACCCGGGCAACGCCGGGTACCCCTGCTAGTGGAATATATAGGAAACCAAAAATAAAAAAAATAAAAATAAATAACCACTACTCCCTTTCGGGAAATAGGGTACGTGTGATGTTATAGTAGCCCATAATAAGAGGCTGCAGGTCCACTCCGCAAGCAAGGGGACAAAAACTGGTGTGGGCAGGTGATAGTGTGTGTGTGTTTGTGTGTGTGTGTGTGTGTGTGTGAGAGAGAGAGAGAGTGTGCATGTGTTTGTGTGTGTATGTGTGTGTGAGAGAGAGAGAGAGTGTGCATGTGTTTGTCTGTGTGTGTGTGTGTGTGTGAGAGAGAGAGAGAATGCATGTGTTTGTGTTGCATGGCATGAGTGTGTTGTGTATATTTGTGTTTATGTGTATGTAGCCTATGCGAGTGTGTATGCGTATATGTGTATGTGCTTTAAAGTGCATGCATGTATGTATGTATGTGTGTATATCTAGTGTGTGTGTACGTATGTATGTGTATGTATGTATGTGTGTGCGTGTGCGTGTACGTGTAGGTCAGTGACTGCTGTGGATGGCGTCAGGTGATATACGTAGAGTGGGAGAGGCTGCTGTGCTTGGGGCAAGATTGTGTGTGTGTGTGCGTTTGTAGACCAGTGCTTGAGGCAGAAGTGTGTATCGTGTGTGGGAGAGAGAGAGAGAGAGTGAGAGTGAGAAAGTGAGATTGTGTCTAAGTGCGTTCGAGAAAGACAGTACAATCCTACCCCTTAAATACTAGAGAGGAAATACAAACAAATAAAAATTATACCTGTAGTACACAGTATCTTGCCACGGAGAGGGGTCAGCAAGGAATGGTCATCTAGGGCAATTGGTATCAATTGTCGGCTGGAAAAATACTGTAATGCAAATGCAATACCATTCCTTGATAACTGGATCCGTTTCTATGGTAAAAATCAGTTGTACGCACAGGACGGGGTTCATCTTTCTCGGCTAGGGGTGGCAAATTTAGCTAGGTCAATAGATAGGATTGTCGCGGGGTTTCGCTGAAAATAAAGCCTGAGAATATGAGTAAGAATAATTGTCTAGATAGGGTAAATTGCCGTACTGGTACATCAGATAGGAATAGAAAATATCAGTCACAGGATTTTAATTGTACTGCTAGTAGAAATATTGAAGGTGTAACAGAAGATGGAATTCAGTTAGAAATAAAGGTAAATCCGATACCAGTAAAATAAATTCATTGCGATTATATTATACAAACTGTAGGAGTTTATGTAACAAAATGGATGAACTTAGAGCACTTGTTAGCAACGAAAATATAGACATTATAGCACTGACTGAAACATGGATTAATACAGAATCAAGACATTTTTTAGCAGAATTCCATATACCAGGATATAGTTTGTTTAAACGCGACCGAACAAGTAGGAGGGGCGGCGGAAATGCAGTGTTTGTCAGGAGTTCTTTAAAAAGCTGTATTAAATCAGGTATTAGACTAAATACTGATAACGAAAGTGTTTGGGTTGAGGTTAGCGAAGGTAGTGAGACCATAATTATTGGAGTTATTTATAGACCACCAAATATGAGTAGAAACGAAGGTACAGCTTTATGGCAGGAAGTGAAAATAGCATCAAGGTTTAGCAATGTGTGTATTATAGGGGATTTTAATTTTCCGAATATTGATTGGCAGCATCAATCGGCGACTCAGATTCAAAAGAGTTTATTGAGGCGGTACAGGATAGTTTTTTATTTCAATTCATAGACTCGCCTACTAGAGGTAATAATATCCTCGATTTAGTTCTCAGTAATAATGAACAAATGATAAATAATGTAGAGATAGGAGACCAACTAGGAAATAGTGATCATAAATCAATTTATTTTAACATACAATGGACAGGAAAGGCTAAAGAGAATACGACACTTATCCCAGATTTCAGAAAAGCCAATTATGGTGGATTAAGACGAGCCTTAAGAGTCGATCCTATGGTTAAACTATTAAGTGGACCCAGGTGCGCTAATGAACATACTCTCTCTCAGATACCTGTCTTAACTCAGGATAATTTGACAGCTACATATATAATTTTATTTCTTCACTCCACAATGCGCAAAATAAATATATCTCCAAAAGAAAATTTAGATCAACACAGAACCAACCCAAATGGATGAATAATAGACTATTAGACCTTCTAGGAAAAAAGAGAGGAATATATCGAAAAATAAAGAAAGGCGAAATTCACCTACTTGTTTACTATCAGAATCTATCAAGAGAGGTTAAAAAATGTATAAGGACAGACAAAAGAAATTATGAAATCAGGATAGCCAATGACTCAAAATATAACCCTAAGGCTTTTTACCAGCTATATAAATCTAAAGTTAGAGATAAAATAGGCCCCCTTAAAACTTCGATAGGAGAAATGACAGAAAATGATTTAGAAATGTGCAGTACATTAAATAGTCAGTTTCTATCCGTTTTCACTAATGAAAATTTGGCACAGATTCCAGAAGTCCGTAAGGTATATAGAGATAGCATAGAAAATAGGTTAAGTACGGTTACTATAAGTAGAAATTATGTGCTTAAGGAAATTGACAGACTGAAACCTCAGAAATCGCCTGGTCCCGATGAGGTATATGCCAGAGTATTAAAAGAATGCAGAGATGAGTTAAGTTACCCATTAACATTTCTTTTTAACAATTCATTAGAAACAGGTATAGTTCCAGAAGCTTGGAAGCTTGCAAATGTAGTTCCGATTTTCAAAAAAGGTGATAAATCAATAGCATCCAATTACCGTCCCATTAGTCTCACTTCAATCATAGGAAAGCTACTAGAGTCAATTATTGCTAGGAAAATGAGAAACCACTTAGAAACATTTAACTTAATCAATTCTTCTCAGCATGGATTCACACAGGGACGTTCTTGCCTTACTAATTTGCTTAGTTTTTTCTCAGAGGTATATGAAGCAGTAGATAATGACATGGCATACGATATTATATATTTAGATTTCAGTAAAGCTTTCGACAGAGTCCCTCATGAGAGATTGATGAGAAAGGTTGAGGCACATGGAATAGGTGTACAAAGGAGTACAAAGGAAATCAAGCAACAACAGGTCTAGTGACCCTTCTAGGTTGCTTGTCCTCCAAAACACTGAGGATCAAGTGTCCAAACAGTGGTTTAGAGTGGGTAAGGGAACATTGGAAAGGGAACTACTGCCCTGCCACTAACGTGGCAGGACTAGGAAGTTAGTAGGGGACATATGGGTTAGTAACTGAGGGGAGGATAAAGTTATTCATTTACAAACGCAGTCAGTCGCGGGTTTGATGCGAGATATTTGTCTAGGCGGAATTTAAATGAATCAACAGTGCTGCAGTCTATAACGTCTCGGGGAAGCCCATTCCACAAGTTGACAACCCGATTGAAGAAGAAATTCTTAGATTCGTGCGAGTTAAAAGATTTACCAATAATTTTGCAACCGTTTCCCCGCGTGTAATTAGATTGGTCGATAGTGAAGTACTTACTACAGTTCATATTGTCGATGCCTTTGATGATTTTGAACACTTGAATTAAGTCGCCTCTTAATCTGCGCTGGGTTAAATGAAATAGATTTAATTCTCTAAGACGCTCTTCGTATGGTTTGTTCTTTAGGCTAGGTATCATTTTGGTAACTCTACGTTGAACTCGTTCTAGCTTGTTTATATCTTTTTGGTAATAAGGGCACCAGGATTGAACGCAGTATTCCAGAAGAGGGCGGACTAAGGAATTGTAAAGGGTTAGGATAACTTCTTTGGATTTATGCTCAAATGACCTGCCTATAAAGCCAATTATTTTGTTTGCCTTCTTAACAACTCCTGAACATTGTTGACTCGGTTTTAGGTTACTCGATATTGTTACTCCCAGATCAGTTTCTCTGTTTACATTCTTAAGCTGAGTGCCATTCATCGAATAGTTTGCTTTCTCATTTAGGTATCCGACATGTAGTACTTTACATTTATCCGCATTGAAACTCATTTGCCAATTTGGGCCCAACATGACAATTTATCTAGATTGTGTTGCATATCGTCAACTTGTTCTTTTGAGAGTACGCTATTTGCAATTTTTGTATCGTCAGCAAATTTTGAGATTGTGCAGGTGAGACCCTCATCTATGTCGTTGATGTAAATTAGAAAGAGAATTGGTCCTAGTACCGATCCCTGGGGACCCCGCTACTTACATTGGTCCATTTAGATGCCTTACCGTTTATGACTACCCTTTGCTTTCTGTTGCTGAGCCAATTTTCTATCCATTTCAACACACCGTCTTGTATTCCACGCGCTTTTAGTTTTAGCAGTAAACGTTTGTGGGGAACTTTGTCAAAGGCCTTTTGAAAATCAAGGTATATAATATCTACAGCTTTACTCTCATCGTAGAGGTTGAGGATATCGTGGAAGAAGTCTAAGAGGTTTGTTAAACAGGAACGTTTTTTACGAAAGCCGTGTTGAGTATCTTTAAGTATGTTATTTTCCTCTAAGTGATTTACGAGTCTGTCTCGTATGACCGTTTCTAGCATTTTACATACAACTGAGGTTAAGCTAATTGGACGATAGTTACTGGGTAGGGATTTGCTGCCTTTTTTGAATATCGGTGTTACGTTGGCTAGCTTCCACTGATCAGGCATAGTTCCAGACTGCAAGGATTTATTGAATAGTAATGTCAGTGGTTTGGTGAGCTCATTCTTAGCTTCCTTTAGAACTCTAGGCGAGATTGTATCAGGTCCTGGCGTTTTATTTACCTTGAGTTTATCTAAACAATTCAATACTTCTCTCTCTGTAACGGTGATATTGCTTGGAACATCTGAATTATCAATCTGAATCGGCGATGGTGTAGGGATATCACCGAGGTCTTCTGTTGTAAAAACTGATGCAAAGAAGGTATTGAGGGCATTACTCATTTGTACTTCGTCTTTGGTGTATTCTCCTTTTTCATCGACTAACGGTCCAACAGTTGAAGTAACTACTTTTTTCTTTCTGATATAACTATAGAATTCTTTCGGGTTTGTTTTACTTTGATTCGCAATATGTAACTCTAAGGTCTTTTTACTTTGCTTAATTAACTTTTTGGCTTTGCGTCGTAGCTCTACAAATTTCACCCGTTCTTCGTCATTTTGTGAGGATTTTAATCTATCATTAGCAAATTTTTTAGCAAGCAGGCAGTTTGAAATATCTTTATTCCACCATTTGGGCTTATTATTATGGCCTGGACGCCGTATTTTCGATGGTATGCAGTCTTGCACTGCTTTTAGGTAAGTGGTTTCGAATAACTTCCAAGATGTATTTATGTCGTTATTGTTAATTAAAAAGCTCCAGTCAGTTTCTTTAAACATAGCTCTAAGTTTATGGAAGGTGGGGCGTTGTTGGGATGGATTAGGTCATGGCTAATTGGTAGGAAACAGAGAGTCAGCATAAATGGTACCAAGTCAGAGTGGGGAGCAGTCAAAAGTGGTGTCCCCCAGGGATCGGTATTAGGTCCCCTGTTGTTTCTTATATACATAAATGACCTAGATTTAGGTATAACTAGTAGGATAAGTAAATTCGCAGACGATACTAAAATGGGGAGATCAATTGATTCAGATAGCGATATAGAGTGCCTCCAAAGGGATCTAGATACCTTACATGAATGGTCAGTAAATTGGCAGATGAAGTTTAACATTGACAAATGCAAGGTATTAAAGATAGGGAAGATGCAAACAAATGTTAAATATAAATTAGCTAATTTAGAATTAGAAAATTCAGACTGCGAGAAAGATCTAGGTGTGTTTGTTAGCAATGATTTGAAGCCTAGAAAACAGTGTATAGGCGTTCGTAATAAGGCAAACAGGATTCTCGGGTTCATCTCTAGGAGTGTGAGTAACAGAACTGCTGATGTTATCTTAAAACTTTACTTGTCATTAGTGAGACCCCATATGGATTATGCTGTCCAATTTTGGTGTCCTTATTACAGAATGGACATAGATTCATTGGAGAGAGTACAGCGTAGAATGACAAAAATGATCCATAATATTAGAAATCTTCCGTATGAAGAAAGGTTGAAGAAATTAGGTTTACATTCGTTAGAGAGACGCAGAGTTAGAGGGGATATGATAGAGGTGTTCAAGAGGGTTAGTGGGATTAACAAAGGGGACATGACAAATGTACTAAAGCTCAGTGATAGCGAAAGAACTCGTACCAATGGTTTCAAATTAGATAAATTTCGTTTCAGAAAAGATATAGGCAAATATTGGTTTGGTAACAGAGTTGTAGATGGGTGGAATGGACTACCAAGTGCTATAGTGGGATCTAAAACTGTAGGGAGCTTTAAGATAAAATTGGATAAGCATATGGACGAGAAGGGTTGGGTGTGAAGGGGGATCAGCCGGGTTGGGCCAATCAGCGCTCTGCAGACCCCCATAATCCTGCGTTAATCTCTAACCGTTTTGGTAAGATGATCCTCAGGGTATTAGAGTGTTGAGCCTATAATTGGGCTTTGTAATTGATTTGGGGTTGTGTGGGACAGGGATCTGCCTTGCTTAGGCCAATCGGCTTTCTGCAGACTCCCATTTTCTTATGTTCTTATGTATCATAATTATTTGCTGTGGATTTACCAGTGTCCGTGTTATAATCCTAGGTTCCGTTCACTGTCACCCCCTAGTCCCTTATTGGCCTTCAGGGCTATATTATTTCCCCAAGGACACCTACACACAAACACGCACAATATACAGTGTATATATACAGAGTATATATATATATATATATATATATATATATATATATATATATATATATTGCCTGACGCCGTGATCCCCGAAGGGGTGGCCACGAACGAACCACCCCCATGCACCTCTGTCCCCGGTCAGTCGATGCCCCTCCCCCCAACCAGTACCGCCTTCGTTCATATACTTCCTCACTCCATCCTTCCACCTCTCTTTCGGTCTACCTCTCCCTCTCTGTCCCTCCAACTCGCTCTCGTACACCCTCTTAGTCATTCTCTCGCTTTCCATATGTTCCATATGGCCGAACCATCTCAAGTTGTTCCTTTTCACACTTTCCCGCACATCTACCTCCACACCACACCTCCTTCTTACTTCCTCATTAGTCTGCCTATCCCTCCATGTAACTCCGCACGCACTTTTTAGGTAATTAATTTCCACTGCTCACACTCTTGGTCTGAGTCTCTCAACCAACGTCCATGCTTCGCTTCCGTAAGTCAGTGTCGGGATTACCACACTGTCATACCGGTATATATACAGTATATATGTATATATACAGTATATATGTATATATACAGTATATATATACTGTATATATATATTATATATTCACACATCGCCACCTCCATTCCCTTATCGTCCTGTGATTTTCCCGGGGACACACACACACACACAAATGCACGCACATCAGCATACACACACCCATGCACACACACACACTCTCTCTCTCTCTCTCACACACACACACAATCACACACACTTTCTCGCTCTCTCTTTCTTTATGTGTGCTCATCCGTCTCCGTGGGTTCTATACCCCCGCACAGCTTCTTGCTCTGTATAGGGTCACAATGAACTTAAGTATGGAGTAATGTTCGTATGTATGGGGAGGCTCTATAACTATTACAACAATCATTGTTCTTCAGAACTCTCTCAGTGTACCCTTTCCCTTGCGGCAAGTGCAAGGCACCCGCCTTTCAACACATTCCCACTCCTATTCTGTCCAGCTCTCCAACCCGAGAATTAGCAAATTTTCCCAGTCTTTCTTCTACTTAGCAAATTAACTCTGGAACTCTTTCCCTCAATCAATCTTTCCTTCATCCTATGACTTATACTGCTTTAAACTTCGTGTGCCCAGGCTATTTGATCCCAACACCCCTTGAATTTGGCTCTCTGTCACCCTTTTGGCTTTGGGGAAGACACTCTTTACAGCCAGCCTGCCTTTTGTCTCCTTCATACACCTAAGATATAAAGTAGGATAAGAAGAGAGGGCAGAACATGGTCTAAGGAGGAGAGGGAGAAAACTAAAAATCAGCAAATTAAATAAAAAGTCATCGCGATAGAAGCAAAGAGAATGAGGAAGCAGCTGGAGGAAATAAATTGTGGAACACCTTGGGAAAAATAAATAGAGTGTGTGAAATTCAAGGAATCCTAAATTAATCTTGGCCTGGTGAAGAGAGAAAACGATATTGCGCTTAACAAATGGTGGAAAATATATACAAGATAATACGACGAATAGAGTGAAAATTACACGATTATAAATAAATGGTTATATGATGTTATGACAAATGTTGAGGAGCAATAATATTTTAGATGGACGATCATAAAGAAAGTATTTGGAAGATGTGCAAGGGAGTGGAATGACCGAGATAAAGAAAGGGAAAAACTGAATGAAAATAAGATGAGGGTGAGATGTCATGCGGTGGTGGCAGGGAGAGAGAGAGAGAGAGAGAGAGAGAGAGAGAGAGAGAGAGAGAGAGAGAGAGAGAGAGAGAGAGAGAGAGAGAGAGAGAGAGATTAGATAGGGAGTAAGATGAATAGAAAGCGAGATAAGTAGGTTGATAAATGAATAAATTAATCGTGGGTGACTAGTTAGTGTATTTTTCTTATTAAACGATTTGTTATAGTGTTATACCGTTATTATACTTATACACAATTGATATATATATATATATATATATATATATATATATATATATATATATATGACAATGGCTATCCACTAGAAACCACAACATAAGATTTCCACAAAATTAAAACAATGCCTTTTAGATACCTGTTTTTTCGGTATCCCTCTGGGTTGGTTGTCATAGATACCTACCTGGTTCATGATATACTTACTTGATTTCACCTGCAAGTAATTGAGCACACAATTAATTCATCTACATTTACATTATAGTTTGCTTCAGTTAAGGGGATGATCTTGTTTTTTTCTGAACCCCCTTCTCCCTCTTGACTAGTGTCATTAGTTTTGACATTTTAAGGCGTTCTCCCTATTACTTGAACAATTTTAAGACCTTTCATCCCATTTCTTCGTCTATAAGACCTTTTGTGCCAAATAGATTTAAAATAATTCTAGCGAGCAATAACAAGCCCATAATTTATGAGGAAGGGGCCATTGGATGGAATTTTGTTCTACCGAATAATGTACAAATTTATCTAGAAGTGGGGTCTTGGATGTTTCATTTATTTGTTATTATTTATGTGTATATGTATTTCTTTTAAAGCTTGATAAAGGTCCACGGAATAAACTAAAACCCTCCCTTGCGATATGACCTGTATTTCGGCACCCAACCTTTCTGCAACCCACACCGTTTATTACTTATTCAAGGCGGAATATGCAAAGGTGGCAAGCAAACAAACAAACAAAACAATGGAGCGATAAAAGTGCCGGAGGTTCTATTCTTAGGAGCAAAGGATAAATAATATCCTACAGTTTTCGTGCAGTGAACATTAGTAGTCAATTTGTATCCAAATCATAACCATTTTATTTAATCGGATTATTTTATTTCATTTTTATTATATTATTTTATTTTATTATATTTGATTATTTATTTGAATATTTGATTTGGTTATTATTGATCTGATTATTGTATTTAATCTGATATAATCCAGTGGGGGTTTATTCTATGTGCAAGAATGAGACAAAATGCAAAGTTGCCTGTATTGAGTGCCCCCTCCAAAATATATAAATTAATATCAAAATTAATACCAAATATAATAGTTCGGATGAAGTCGACATAAAAACAAGTACTTATCTAATGAAAAGGCTAAGAAGGAGAGAGAGAGAGAGAGAGAGAGAGAGAGAGAGAGAGAGAGAGAGAGAGAGATGGCAAAACAATGAACCAAAGAAATAGTTCAGAAAGAGTGAGACAAATGGCGGGCCGGAGACAAACGCAGGAAGGAAAGGTTTTAACAGAAGAGACAGTTCGATTAAAGGGAGGTTTATATACTGTATATCTGTTAATTTATTTATTATGTGTTCAGCTACCGTACCTCCCTAGACCTCAAGCAAACTTTAAAATATACCCCTAAGAACCCATTCGAGATCAATTTGTGCATTTTCAGTTCCTCCTAATTGACAGGCTTGCTATCGCTCGTCAGGATAAAATCGACATCTAAATGGCACGAAAATCCTAAGATCGCCAAACTATTGGGGAGATTGTCTTTAATATAAAGTATAGTAGGGCTGTGAGTTCACTACTCTATAGGTGGCGTTCTGAGAGTGAGGGTCTGAGTCTGGAGGGTGAGAAGGTGAAGCACTTGAGCGAAGCAACCAGCCGCTTCAGAGATGGAGCTGCTTCGAGCCATGATGGATGCTTCACATGTCTCACTCCCCAGACTGGAACAAGACCTCACGGGCTTCACCGTGTTGAGCGGTGGAATGTACAGGCTCTCAGCCTATGCCCGAGAGGGTAAGTAGTTGGAATATAGAAAAAAACAAAAAAAAAACAAAAAGAAAACATGAGGGAAAATCGTGACCCCT
This sequence comes from Paralithodes platypus, assembly GCA_032716605.1. Taxonomy (NCBI): domain Eukaryota; kingdom Metazoa; phylum Arthropoda; class Malacostraca; order Decapoda; family Lithodidae; genus Paralithodes; species Paralithodes platypus. The sequence goes on from CM064567.1 coordinate 16,262,558, forward strand.
AACCTCTGTAGGCCTAACTCAAACAAGGCTACAGTAAATGGGCTGTAACTTGCCACTCCTATTCCTTGGTTGATACCGTACTTCCAAAATGGTAGAACTATTAGCTTGGTTACTTTAGTCTTTCTTGAGTGAAGCTGGAGTCACACGAGCCCTTTTTCGAGCAATTTTTACGGCCAATTATGGCCAAGAAACTTTAAGAATTACACTTTATCAGAATTCAGCCGTCTAACATAATCTACCTTGTCTAGTTACCGATACTAGCGCGAAAATGTTCCGAAATAATACGCGAAAAAACTTGCTCATGGAAAATTAACGGAAAAAAGTGCTCGTGTGACAGCGGCTTTATAGAGGTTGGTGTTCAAGATGTGTGGCCTAAATATAATGAATTAACTATTGATCACGGGGGAACACAAATTATGAGATAAGAGAGGAACGCTGAAGTAAGGAGAGATAATATCATACATTTACTTTTTGAGAGAGAGAGAGAGAGAGAGAGAGAGAGAGAGAGAGAGAGAGAGAGAGAGAGATCATAAATTAATGGAAAGTGTGAGTGGGGAAGGACGGTTGAGGCGAGGAAAGAAACGAAGCCTAAAATAAATTAGCAGATTACAAATTTATACCATGGACGGGAGAAAATATACAGAACAAAAATAATTGAAAAATTATCTGACTAGTGAGATGGGAAAGGTGTATACCTAATACAAAAAAAAAATTATGTATGTATATATATATATCCCATTCACTCACTCACACTCTCACTCAGTCTTTCTCTCTCTCTCTCTCATTCACTAACTCACACTCATTCACTAACTCACACTCATTCACACACTCTCTCTCTCTCTATCTATCTATCCCTCTTTATTCCCCCCCCCCTCCTCACCCTCGCCCTTGCCCTCTCTCTCTCTCTCATCTCTCTCTCTCTCTCTCTCTCTCTCTCATTCACTTACTCACACACTCACTCATTCACTCACACTCTCTCTCTCTCTTGGACAACTTTAAAACTCATATGCCAGGTTCATCAAATATTGAAGTCGGCTGGGATGCTGACCTCTTTGACCTTCACCCACACGATCTTCAATGGTAAACTTGGCCTAATTTATGTCTTGAATGTTTCTTTTCGTTTTATCTATTCACTCTGTCTACTGCGTATATGCCTAGGTCTATAATTTATTTTATGTATGTGCATGGGGAGACAAAAGGCAAAGTTTTCTGTAACAAGTGTCTTCCCCAAAGTTGAAAGAGTGAGAGATTCAAATTAAAGGCGGTTGATAGTCATCTTAAGGGAGCCCACCTCGCTTGTTTTCTCTTTCTCTCCCTCTCTCTTTGGCTTTTATCCATTCGGACCCATTCAGCCTACTGTTTTAAGACGTTTACCCCCATCCAGGTGTCAATATTTTCCTGGCAAGCGGTAGCGAGCTAGCTTATATATATTTTTGTTTTGACAGCAAGCTAAATTTGTACATTTTTCGATAGAAAAATTTCTCCGACAAAGCCGGATTTCTCCCTACAATGCTGGCTCGCTATCGCTCGCCAGGAATAAATCGACACCTGGATGGGGATAAACGTCTTAAAACAGTTGGCTGAATGGGGCCGAATGGATACAAGCCAGGGAAAGATAGAAAAGGAGAGAAAGATAAAAAAAACGGTAACCCCCCTTAACAAATATTGGGTATTGCCATGCTTGATTAGTGTCTAAATCTCACCATGGGAATGCATTACAATTAGGCCAAATATCTTGATAATTAACCTCTATAACTAAACAATTGACTAGAGTAATCGAGTTAATATGTCAGCCAGGGAACAGGTGTGAACATTTACAGCCCATTTGCTCTAGCTCTTTTTGAGTTACAGAGGTTAGGAGCTAGGTTTTCTGGCCAACTTATAATGAATGGACTATAGTTGTGTCTTTAACCCCTTCTGTACCGGCGACGTATTTTTACTTTATCTTAGCTACTATTAGACGATATTATTCAGTTTCAAAAGGACCTCCAGCAATTAACAGGCTTTTTAATTAAGTCTCGTATCAGGGATAAAGCATGGTTTAATGATGACTGCAAGCATGCATTTGATGACAAACAGGCTGCATATCGTCTATGGAGGCGTAATCAAACCCCCTTGCATTGGGAAAATTATGTTTTTATAAGGGCAGCTGCGCAGAGAGTTTATGATGGTGCAGAGAGGGATTAGAACTCCCATCTTCAGGATGTTCTGGCAGGAGCTACACAGCCTCATAAATGGTGGTCCGCTTTGAAATCCTCTTTATTTGGAATAGATTCCTCCATGCCTCCTCTTTGTGATTCTGATGGCTCCATCTCTTTTGATCCATTATCGAAGGCCAATATTCTATCTAATATTTGTATTAATAAGCAGAGTAATCAGGAATTGTCTTTGCCATTGACATGTTTCCCTAGACCCAACCTCAATTCAATGGCATTCAAATCAGCTGAACTGAAAAGGTACTTGCTGGATCTTGATACCTATGGTGGCACAGACCCGGATGGGTTTTTCCCTCTCTTTTTTAAAAAGGTTTCAGTGGTCTTGGCACCTAAATTGGCTGTGGTGTTTAGGTTGCTTTTGAAATCAGGTAGTTTTCCTCTTTGCTGGCGTAAGGCTATTTATCACTCATATTCCAAAGGGAAATACTGCCTCATCATCTCCTAATGACTATCGCCCTATCTCCATTACACCTATCCTATCCAAGCTCCATGAGAGGCTTTTGTCCAGACGCCTTTCCTCTTATTGTAATAGTCATAATTTGATACCAAACTCACAGTTTGGTTTTCGTAAGGGACTGGGTACATGTGATGCGCTTCTGACACTCACCCATGACTTGCAATCTTCATTGGACCAGGGACATGAGTCTCGTGTCGTGGCTATTGACTTTAGTTCTGCTTTTGATTTAGTCAACCATAAAGCACTTCTGTATAAGTTACAGCTCATCGGTATTGGTGGCAATTTTTTAAGGATCTTTGAAGATTTGTTGACGAAAAGATCTCAGTCTGTGGTCATTGATGGGTGTCATTCCCCTTTTGTTACTGTTGTTTCTGGTGTTCCACAAGTCAGTGTCCTTGGGCCTTTGCTTTTTATTATTTTTACTGCTGACCTGTGTTCCGAGCTTGAAAATAAACTAATCTCCTATGCTGATGATACAACTTTATATGCGTCAATTCCATCACCAATAGGTCGACACGTAATTGCTACTGCTCTGAATAGGGATTTAGCCAAAATTACATCATGGTGTGAACTTTGGGGCATGAAACTTAATGCTAGTAAAACACACTCTATTATCATCAGCAGATCTCGTACCTTGGATCCTCCCCATCCTTATCTACAATTTTCTGGCGAGCAAATTAAGAATGTGGATGCTCTGCGTTTGTTAGGAGTTACTCTTGATCCCAAACTTACTTTTGAAAAGCATATTCGTTCTTTCTCCTCTTCCATTTCCCAAAACATTGGTCTGCTTCGCAAGGTTTATAACACATTTGCTTGTGACGCCACAGTTATCAAGTTTGTTATGCTTTTATTTTGCCACATTTCGAGTACTGCTCACCTGTCTGGTTGTCAGCAGCTGACTGCCATCTCAAGTTGCTTGACAGGTCGCTAAATTCCATCAGTTTTATTCTACCTCATTTGTCTCTTGATCTGTGTCATCGACGTAAAGTTGGTGCCCTTAGTCTTTTATTTAAAGTTTTTAACAACCCTCAGCATCCCTTACATGGGGTTCTGCCTGGGCCCTATGTCCGGGCTCGTGCAACTAGATTCACAAGCAATCTTAATGATCTTGCCATGAGCCGTGTTAATTTTTCTACTACACAGTTTTCACGGTGTTTTGTGCCGGCCATGGTTGACTTGTGGAATAAGTTGCCAAATGAGCTAGTCAATTCAGCTAATATCTCCATTGTTAAGTCTAGAGTTAATGCTTTTTTGCAGCATTAATTCTAATTTTTAAACTTATTTTATTCTATTTTATTGTATTATATTTATACTTGATATCCTCCACTGCATAATATGTTATCTGTGTTTAATATGTGTATACTGTATGTACAGTATCCAGTATATGTTTTTATTTTTTCCTAAGTTGCCGTAGTCTCTCTCCAGTGCCTCCGGGTGTTTTGTGTGGATTCATATTGATGGTGTTTCTGCACCCTGGTTGGAGACTTCGGCATCTCATATAATAATTATAATAATAATAATTGAACTATCTCACTTAACCCTTTTGGCTACCACAGATCCTTCTTAAACTACTCAAAATCGTTTAAATATAGCGGAATAATACCACAAACATCCGCGGTAGTGAAAGGGTTAACTGTCTGTCTTTTCACTTTATTTCTATAATTTCGGGATAAACAAACAGCACAATCTTATGTTTTGGTCGGAGAAGCATTACTGAAGTGTGTAGCAATTTTTGTTTTTAATTTAAGGTAGCTCAGACGGTATTGTGAAGCATAATTGACTGGTTCGGCTCAATGGTTTAAGGAGGGGGTATAAATTGCTCTCTAAACCTCTATCATACTTTAAAAATCACCCACAATACCCCTTTTCGATATAAATGTGTATATTTTTCGGTAGAAAAATGTCCCGGCCGAAGGCCGATTCCTATTCAAATACAGGCTCGCTCTTGCTCGCCAGGAAAAAAATCGACACCTAAATGGCACTAAAGTTCTTAAAGAAATGGGGCAAAAGGTCTGAAAATTGCCAAACTGATGGGGCGAATGTCTTGCAATCTCATAACTAATAGGGCTAAACATAAGGGAGGAGGATGACTCGAAAAAACAACTGCCTCCCCTTAACTTCTGTAAGTTTCAGGTCAACAAAGTAGATATAGCAATAACAGAATAATGTGAATGTAAACCAAATGATTGAATTATCCGAAACAGTTTTACTAGATATGTAGTATTTCCACCGAACTGTGGTTACCTTTGCCAGATTGGTCTTAGGACTGTTAAGGGGGGTCACCGTTTTTGTTTTATCTTTCTCTCCTTTTCTCTCTTTCCCTGGCTTGTATCCATTCGGCCCCATTTAGCCAACTGTTTTAAGAAATTTATCTCCATCCAGGTGTCGATTTCTTCCTGGCGAGCGATAGCGAGCCAGCATTCTATGGAGAAATCCGGCTTCAGAAATTGTTCTATCGAAAAATTTACAAATATAGCTTGCTGTCAAAACAATGATATATATATGCTGGCTACGTCTTAAAACAGTAGGCTGAATGGGGCCGAATAGATACAAGCCAACGAGAGAGGGAGAGAACGAGACAAAAAGCGAGGTGGGCTCCAGAAAGTTTTCGTGTTCTCAAAAGGTTCAGCCAAGAACTTAAAGGTATTATTTAGATACAAATGTACTCAATATATTATAACTGTAAGTTAATTGGCTGAAACAAACTGCACCAATCATTCAATCAATTAATCCCTTTCGTACCGCTGACGCCTTTTTCCTTTTATTCTAGCTACATTTAGACGATTTTGTGACGCTTAAGATGGATCAGTGGTAGTAAAAAGGGTTATTAAGATAGTTCGAAGCCCGTTAATTGCTGGAGTTCCTTTTGAAATTGAATACAATAATTTAATAGTAGCCAGACTAAAGACGTCTCCGGTAAAGAAGGGGTTAATAGAGTTATATCGTCAGTAGCAATACAGTTCAAGCTAATTCAATTTCCAGTTAATTCATAACGACATTTAATCAAAGGAAACATAAAATCCATCCTTTATAAGCACTAATTTTCTTTACTGATAACTATTAATATCTTAAATTTGATATTAAATACTATATAAATATTCATTAAAATCGAAACTTGCAGAGTGGTGAATTATAGATATACTTCGTCGTCAATTTTAAGACCTTTCGTGCAATTTACAGTAGGTGTCGATTGTTCCTTGGCGAGCGAGAGCGAGCCTGTAATTTTAAGGGAAAACAACCTTCGGCAGGGCCATTTTTCTACCGAAATGTTTTCAAATTTATCTTGAAGGGGGGTCGATTTTGTTTGTTTAATCTAAGCTTGATGGAGGTCAAGGGAGGAGACTAGAAAAACAATAAATAAATGATAAAAATCTACCAAAATGTGAACCCCCCCCCCCCCTCTTAACTTCTCAATATTCATGTATTCACACACACACGCTCTCTCTCTCTCTCTCACACACTCTCTCTTTCCCTCTCTCTCTCTCTCTCTCTCTCTGTATTTCAATGTCAGTAATGTATTTTCTCCTACGGGATTCACGATGCGTTTCTATTTTCTCCTCTCCTGGTTCACATTTCTTCCTCACACATGTTCTCTCTCTGTGTGTCGTGTCGTCTATTCTCGTATTACTACTTCTGTTCTGTTCTTCCTGTTTCCATATTGTTTCCTAAATTTGCGTTTGCTTCCTCTTGGATTGCAGTCAATATACTTTTTATTTACTATTCCATATTATTTACTATTTACTATATTAATCAACTACTACAAAACAAACTACACCCCATATTTGAATCATAGTAACTATCCTACCAATTATACAATCGTCGAGTGAACGCAAATTCATGTGGCCAACTCTACCAACGATTCTGGAACATTGTTTCACTCTCCGTCAAATGTTGTAATATTCCGTGAAGCACGTCTGTATAAAGGATGATTCATACCAAGCACTTTGCCAGCAACCATCTCTCGTCTGACCATATTTATTTACATTAACCCCTTCTGTGTTGGCGACATATTTTAAATTTTATTTTGGCTACTATTAGACGATTTTATTCAATTTAAAAAGGGCCTCCAGCAATTAACAGGCTTCGAACTATCTCACTTAACCCTTTTTACTACCACACATCCTTCCTAAACTGCATAAAATATAAGCTAAATATAGCTAGAATATAATTAAAAAGACGTCGCCGGTACAGAAGGGGTCAAACTTTCAGTCATCTCAACTAATATACTGTACCTTCAACTTGGACGTGGATATATTTGAAAAACAGTCGTGAAATCCAATCTTGACAAAATATAGTTAACGAGCACAACTCGCCGGAAACAGTGTTCATGTATGCTTGATAAATATGCATGGGGTATAATGTACGAGGAAAAATAATATCTATATGATTGAACGTTATATGAACATACACTTTAACGACGACGAGGTGGTGGAGGTGGAGGGAGGGGAGGTGGTGGGGATGGGGATGGTTGGGGTGAGGGGGGAAGCACCGAGTTCCCCAGGAAAAGTTAAGCACAGAAAGATTATCAATCACTACACTGACGAGAACCAATATAACAGGCGCTGCTCAGACTGCATGCAAAATTATTGGTAGTTTGTATAATAGTGTATGAATACACCGCCACTTTTCTTCTTGGCTTTCTCCATACACACAATAATAGTAACTCGATGGGATAATCATATATTAAATGTCTTGGTGGTGTAATGGTTCCGTACATAAGAGCTATATGGTATCCCAGGTTCAAATCCCGGGAGGATCATATGCTTTCAATGGGAGCTGTTTGGTGTTGGGAGTGAGATTAATTGATTACAATATATATATATATATATATATATATATATATATATATATATATATATAATAATAATATAAGTATATCTTGGTGATATTTTACGGTGCTGCCAGAGAGCTGTGGAGTGGGGAGGGGACCAGGTGTGCTGAAAAATGGCCTGGGTTGAAAGGTATTGGTGAAGGAGATGGAGTGGTGGTGGTGGTGGTGGAGTAAGTTGAGTGGGTGATGGAGGAGGCTAGGAAGGTGGTGGTGTTGGTTGGATAAAGTTGAGTGGATGATAGAAGTGGATTGTAAGGTGGTGGTGGTTGGAAAAAGGTGAGTGGGTTATGGAGGGGGAATAGGAAGACAGTGGCGGTGATGTACAGTAGGTGATTGTGTTTGTGGTGGCGAAGGATGATTTTAATGGATGCAATTAAAGGGGTGGAGGAAATGGATGGAAAGGGGTTGTTGTTGGTTTGTGTCGTTGTTGGTGTTGCTGCTGGTGGTGGTGGAAGAGGAGGTGGAGGCTAATGTAAAGGTGTTATTAGTGGTGTTGGAGGATTCAGTAAAGATAGTGGTGTTGTAGGAGGAGGAGGATCTAAAGGAGGTGATAGTGATATTGATGGTGGTGATATTGCCAGGGGAAAAGGTGCTGATGAATTCCTGTGTTAAGGAGAGGATTTTATTTATTTATTTTTTGTTATTATTCTAAAATTTCCTCGGTATGCCTCTAATAAGTTTAAAAAATACCCGCAAGACTCCCTTCCGAGATAAATGTGTGCATATTTCGGCAGAAAAATGCCCCGACCGAAGGCTGGTTCCCCCTAAATTGCAGGCTCCCTATTGATCGCCGGGAAGAAATTAAGATGTAAATGGCACAACATAATTTAAAATGTTCGTAGATGAGTAAATTAAAATGTAAAACTTGCAAACTAAACAAACCAAAATTGGGACAAGGACAATATAAAGTCAAATTAAATTATCAAAATCGCTATGTGGAAACAACGTTTACTAAAATGAAAATTATTAAATAAAAGAACACAATCCACCACATAGGGTGTACATTACTACATGAGCAAGTTAATCTGTTTCCCAAGCAAACTAATCGCACATATAACAACGCACTATCGTCACGTTAAAGGAAGTAGTCAAGTTTGGGAAAGAAGATCACTCTACAACACAAATCGTGATCTTAAGTGTTTAAAGCTATTCCGAACTGAATCGAATATTCTCATTAATGTTGTACTCAATATTTACTTTTGGTAGGTTCGTTTTGCTGTTCGAGGCATAATAATTGGCCAGGATTTATATGTTAGAGTGTACCAGTATATTATATTAATTGAATGGGTGATATAGAGTATGACAATATATATGGGTAGGTGAGGTACTGAATGTGCGTTTGTGCTTGTAAAGATTAATGTGTGTAGCGATCAAGATGTGTAACTAGTGATGATTACTGAAAGAGAACTATGCGTATAAATGGTGTGTGTTTGTGTGTGTGTGTGTGTGTGTTTGTTTATCCTTGTGGATGTATGCAAACATGATTACGGTGCAGTGCTGTGGTTATGTTTGCGTGGCGGGGAAAATTGCTGTTTATGGTGGTGAAGATGAGGGAATATGTGTAGCTCTGTTGTATGTATTTCTTTAGTCCAGTGTGCCTTCATGTGTGTGTGTGTGTGTGTGTGTGTGTAATAGTAGTAGTAGTGTGTGTGTGCGTGTGTGTGGTATACGAACTAGCGTGTATTCTTGCGTAAGTGTGTGTGCCGTGTGTTTTTTATTTGTGTTTGGTTTTGCGCATGTAAGCTGTATAAACACGTAGGAATATCCAAAGTGAAGAAAAAAGTCTACGTGTTTTGAAACCAATGTTCTGTATAATACGATAATTGATTACTTGCGAGTTTCAGGCTATAAGAATGTTGGAACTGTAGTCATTGATATTTAGCAGAATTACCAATTATAATATGGTTGTAGTGCATTTATGAATACCGAAAATCAAGATCTACATACTTTATATCCATCAGAAGCCTATATTATTATTGCATTTATGTTTAATATCAATGTTTACGGCTCCAACTTCCTTATAGCTTGAATTTCGCAAGTGGTCAAATGTAAACTGTGAGAGTAACAAGCTCGACCTTATGGCTTCCTGGTGAAACATCGATAGGTTTAGAAAAATAAGTGTGTCTGATTGTGAGTAATGACTTTGTTTGGGACCCAATCTGTGGAGCTGAAAATTGTAGGAAAGAGCTGCGAGAGCAATACTTCGGTTTATATATTTTTATATAGTAACCCTTTGAGTATCAGCAACGTGTGTTATATTGTCTTCTAGCTAAATATATATTATATTATGCAACTTCGGAAGGATCTGTGGTAGTAAAATTGGTTGGTTGAGATAGTTGGAAGCCTTATTACTGCTAGAGGCCCTTCCTAAGCTGAATAAAATCGTCTAATAATTGTGAGAATATGATAAAAGGGACGTCCCTGGTACTGTATGGGATAAGTAATCCTTCTACTCTTCATTGTTCATAATGCATATGTAGGACAGAATTAGAGAAAAATTGTATAGTCAACATTAATTGAAAAGGGTGTATAATATTATTAACCTTCTTCTTCAATTGCTCTACTGAGTATCTATTTACGATTCCAAGTGTACTGAATAAGTACATATGTTAATCCTGATAATACATTGGTAAGATTTCAACTCATTTGGATAAAAACTTGTCCACTGGTTAGGAAGAACTGTTTTGGTTCTGTATTAAGTGAAAAATTAAATGCTTAGTAAATAGCAGTGATATACTGTATATAATTTGTATTTACTTTACTTTTTGATGGTGACATGATATAATTGGTTGTATTTAGTTGGAACTCATTTTCAACTAGATAGAACGTTTCGGTACCAATGTAAGAAAACCAAGGGTGATATCAATCTCAATACAATACAAAACGACATAGGTAATGTAAACCAATGCTCTCTGCTTTGTAGTGTGGTTACCTAATATGATACCTTCCCTCTATTGATGAGAGAGAGAGAGAGAGAGAGAGAGAGAGAGAGGTGACCCTTACCACTAGCCCTTGTTGAGTTATGGGTGGTGGTGATGTCAGACCTCTACTATTATATTGTGAAGAAGGATGCCGCCTCAACCCAATATATGTTCCCCTCAGCTTCAATATCCATCCCTTAAGCAAGTGTCACACTATGCCGAATTAAGTGCCGACGCTCCACGACTTAATTTAAGGGTGGTAACGAGGTCTTTGCCTAAATCGCCGCGCGACGTGGGTGGGCGCCAACTCAAGAGAGACTTCGGGAGAGGTCGTCAGGGGCCTCAGGAAAAGTTCAACATGCACAACTCTCATGAGCTGAGTCGGCGGCTAGTACATGGACGGGACGGGGACGGTAGGCGGGAGGCGTCGGGCGGCGTCCAGTAGGCGTCAGACGGTACAAGGGTGTCGACCTGTCTGCGTCAGACGCCGCTATAAGGTAGGTCGCCGTCATGCAGCGACCCGGTAACGCCCAGGCGGCGTCATAGGGGGAGGGCATACCGTGAGTCCGCGACCTGGCAACGTCGCACGGGACATATATAAATAAATAGACCCCCAATTATCACCATTGTCCCCTTGATCCCATCAACGAGTGACTATCTATAAACCCTTTCAATGGTGGTGACGTCTATTTTCCCTTAGTTCTGCCCTACTTAGACGATTTTATGCCGCTTAAGAACGGTCTGTGGGAGTTAAGAGAGATAAATGTGAGGAATGGAGGTCTTGTGATTGTTACAGGCCCTTCGTAAGCATAATACAATAACCTAATAGTTGCCAGACTATAACGAGAAAGACGTCACCGTACTGAAAGGGTTAACTATAGATGGTCTTGTTTTACCAATTACTCAAAGAACCACTTAATTAAGGGGAGATGGGCGTATTTATTTGCTCATTTATGGATCTTTTGATTTTTTTTTAGTTTCCTCCCTAGACCTCAAGCTTAATACTCCTCCCCCCTTTACACAAACACACACACACACACACACACACACACACACACACACACACACACACACACACACACACACAAACGTCGCCTCCGAAGGACCGGTTTGCCTCGGTCGGGATCAAGTGTGACTGAGTAGGGGTTCAGTGTGACAGGGTGGCTGTCCATCGCCGCTGTGGTATCTATCGGCGCCGCCCTACCTCCTATAGGCGCCGCTCGTCAGGAGCATTGTCGCCAACCAGTTTGCGCGCTACGGCGCATGACGCAGCCCCAGTGGCATAATTGATTTTCCTTAGGTCTTGCATGGTTGCCACTCGACCCCGTCCAGTTGCCGTTAGGCGGCTTGCCCGTCCATACTGCCCGCCATGGGCGTCCCGTCCCTAGATCACCCACGATACTCGGCAGTGGTCTCCCCCTTGTATCGCCACTCCTTAAGTCGTGGAGCGTCGGCACTTAAATCGGCATAGTGTGACATTTGCTTTACCAAACGCGGGACACCTCGACGACGTATACGGACTAGTAGCACACATAACAAAGCCACTGCAACAGCTTCCTCTCTCTCCAGCACTCTTTCTACCCTCTCAACATTCTTTGGAAAGTAGATACGAGGTGCCGTTGTGAAGGCTTAGGATGTCTAGGGAGCAGACTAAAAACAATCCCTTAACTCTTAGAAGATGTAATCAATTTTCTTCTCTATAAATATCGACAGACAGACAGACAGACAGACAACAGATAGATAGATAGATAGATAAACATAAGAGTTGGATAGTTTGTCAGCGTATACAATGGGAACATAATATGACTAACGACAAGTGCCAGAGTGAGAGCCAGTGAGGAATTCTAGCATATTATATAGATGAGCCAAGGTGTAATGCTAAGTATATAATGTGCTGCATGTGAATGAAACAAAGACAGCGAGAGACAGAGACACACAAAGGAGAGGAAAAGACTGAGACAAAGACTGAAGCTCCAAGTATGACAAAATGGTTTTCAGACCTTTAGGCTAATGAATATTCCGGGAGACAGGTGGAAGAAAACGGGAACACAGCAGAACGGAGAACTGGAAATAATAAAGCGCAACGATAGGAGAGGAACGAAAATATACGTAACCATTTTAATTCTATCTATCTATCTATCTATATGCTCAGGCCCAATCCCCATTTTGGGGGTAGCCGACTCAAGACAGAGCAAGAACAGGGAAAACACAAAAACAACATAAAACAACAAATAAACACAGATAAAAAGCACAAACTCACACACATCCAGGTCACCCAGGAAAAGACCCAGAGACCAGGGTCACCAAGGTCGCTCCAGCACTCCCCCGGCCCCCGACCACCCGGAGAGGTTCCGATCTCGGCAGGCAGACATGCAGCGGAGCCAAAGCCACAAGCCCTCCCACCACACTTCCAGGCGCACCCTTCATATTAATCGTCTCCCCGGGCCAGGCGCCTGATGGACTATTATCTAGTCCAACTTGCGCCCGACCCCTTACTCCAAATGACCACGTGTTCACTCAACTATTCACAAGCATTCCCCATTCACTCCTGTCCACCACCACTTCCCCTGCCTGATCTATAGTCATGCCTCTATCATCCAAAGCCTTTCTTACACAGTCTCTCCATCTCAATGGGGGTCTTCCTGCCCTTCTATCTCCCCTTGTACCTGACTCACATATTCTCTTTGTAAGCCTTTCATCTCCCATTCGTTCAACATGACCATACCAGCTCAGCACCCTTCTGTCCACTCTGGCTGACAAATGTTCCTGCTGCCCCACTCTCCTACGTATCTCTTCATTCCTCAATCTGTCTCTACGAGTAACTCCAGACATACTCCTCAAGCAGCTCATCTCCATCACATCCAGCCCTCTTTTCTCCTTTTTCTTCAGAGCCCATGTCTCAGCCCCATACATCACTGTTGGCACAACAATTCCTTGATACAGTGCACTTTTTACTTTCACTCCGAGATTTCTCGTCTTCCACATACTTCCCATTGCTCCGAAAACCTTCCTTCCTTCACACACTCTCTGTTTTACCTCCACTTCCATACCTCCACTCCTGCTTATCGTTCCTCCTAGATATTTAAAACACTCTACATTTTAATTAGACGATGATTATCTATACGTTAAAATATCTACTGACGGACGATTATATTTAGGTTTAGAAATAATCACAGAATAAACTAGTGACATAGACAGTCCATCGTAAATCATATTAATTCGTCTTGAGGTACCGGTAACTAGATTAATATTGACATATCGTCGTTTGATTGAAAGGATAAGTACACTAACACGAAACAACACACACACACACACACACACACACACACACACACACACACACACACACACACACACACACACACACACACACACACACACACACACTTTCCAGTTACGAAAAAGAAAATATAGAAGTATTTCACGAACTACATTCAAAAGTTGCCACACCACTTTTCTCGAGCTTTCAGAAGAAAACAAAAACTACTGAATACTAAGAGCAAGAACCGAGGAGCGGCAGAATACAAGGAGTGCAATACTGCCTACAAAATAAAAAAACACACACAAAAAAAAACACACACACACACACACATCTGCCGCAATAATTTTCTCACTTTCTTTTAAATTTTAGACTTCAACATTATTAACAAACTGGGGTAGGAGTAAATGTTGGAGAGATAAAGTTATTATTTTTACATGGGATCTATTTAATATATATTCTAGGAACAAAAGTGAGATCCGAGGCAGAGAGCAGGAAAGAGAGATATAGGACACAAACAACTTCTTCCTTGATGTTATTTTCCATGAAGGGGAAAAATCTAGAAATTAAGAATGCTGACGAAAAGAGAGAATGAAAAAGTTACAAGTATACACAAAGAATATACGGTAATTCAAAGACCTGGCAGCCCATTCCAGGGAAATATTTGGAATGGAATTAACGAGAGTATGTGCAGTGCATTAAACTCAGTGTTAAGTATTGTACCGTATAATATATTTTGACTTCTCTTCCATCCCTTCCACTTCTCAATAATTACTGCGTGCTACGATAATTTGCTCTGAGGGTTGTTGTTTTTCCATTTACTTTATTATTAGATTTTGTTTAGTATTCATTTTCATAATTCAGCAAATGTTATATTCTTATGTGGCTGATATATATACCTTTAAAATTCAAAATACTTCGACCAATCAAAGTTGCTTGATTATAGCTTTGTAGTAATAGGTATGAAATATTTGGTTCAGCAAAATATTATGCCCAATGAAGTGATAGAGACATTTGCTGACAACCAGCTAGTCATCAGACCAAACCTTCACCATCTTCTAGAGAAATTGGGACGGTATTTTTCATCTGTTTAATTACCTTCATCACGGTGCCTTCCACATACCCAACGGCACTCTAGAACCAAATAGCGACTGTATTTAATTTTAACCACTATTAAATGTATGTATGTTTAAGCTTCAGTCTGGATTCAAACCGCGGTCAATCAGAATGACACCCGACACTTTAACCCACTTGATAACGGCGTGATAGAAACTAACCAACCTTTTCCCATATACTGTATACAGGAGAAGGATAATCCTAGTTGGTGAACGTTAATTCCATACCAAGTCGCAGGACCCACGGTATAGTAACATAGAAGGTAGACGCATGGCGGTAGTATTGGAACCACGACAGTCACTTGTTTGGGCCTCCGTGACGTCACTGAATGACTCTTGTACCGTCTCCCAAGCTAAATATGGTGTTCTAACAGGATCAGTATATTGCGTTTTCCACCGAAAATGTAAAGTGACATGGATAAACATATACATATAGGCCTATAGTGTGACAGGACCCTAGTCTATTTGCTAAAGTTGTAATTTTTTGCATTTGAAGAATATATATACCGCTATGAGGTAGTATATAGCCGACGTCGCTTCAAATTTTACCGCGGAAATGCGATGATATTTTTGTTGACCTAATTACCTAATATGTAGAGTAATGTCGATTGATATCGATAATATTATTGTAGTAGGACCCAAGCTACATGTTAGCATTGTTATTTGATATATGTGTAGTTTATATGAAGAGATATTTCGAAGGTGTTGGTGATATTCGATTCGTCGGTCGGGAGAAAAGGTAGGCCTAAACGGATTCTCGTTTATCCCTTGCTTAACTTCCTTTAAATTCACGTAGTTTGCTTCTGACACTCATCAACTTTCACCCAGTGATGGCGTGTGAGGGTGTATGAAGGCCTAGGGGATGTGGAGAGATGATTTGTATAAATATATGGCCAGCTAAAACACCATACCACCCAAATCAAGCAGGAAGCAGATCAAGCAGATTCCCAGAGATAGAAAAATACTAATGAAGAAAAGGACGTACTTGAGAGCCAAGCAAAGGAAGACCAGCTATGCGCACAATATCACCAAACTACAAGAAGAGCTCGATGAAGTTGAACGTAAACTCATCCAGTCACACCAAGAGCAAAGAACACGCGAAGAACTCCAAGCAGTTGCAAACATACGAGTAAATAGCAAATTCTTCTATGCATACGCAAAAAGGAGACTCAGGAACACCTCAACAATAGGACCACTTGCAAAACCTACGGGCGAACTTGAGAGTGACCCAACCGAAATGGCAAAGATACTCAAACAGCAGTACGAAAGTGTCTTCAGCCCGCCAAATGAAGACAAGAAAATCGAGAATGCAACGACTTTCTTTGGCAACGCTCCAGGGACACCACATCAACTCTCCTCGGTAACAGTATCAACAGAGGACATAATAGCAGCCATCGACAAGATTGGACCAAACTCTGCGGCAGGACCAGACGGCTTTCATGCCCAACTGCTAAAAAACTGCAAACATCAGCTAGCCCTGCCTCTAAAACTGCTGTGGAGCAAGTCCCTCCAAACTGGATATGTACCACAATCCCTAAAAGAAGGTAATGTCACACCAATACACAAAGGGGGTAGTAAAGGCATAGCCAAAAATTACAGACCAGTGGTGCTGACATCACATCTTATTAAAATCATAGAAAGAACAATACGAGCTAAGATGGTCAGCTTCCTGGAAGATAACGAGGCGTTCAACGAGGGGCAACATGGCTTTAGAAAAGGCCGCTCCTGCCTCTCACAACTACTATCACACTACGATAAAATCCTACAGGATATTCAAGACGGAGAAAATGTAGACGTCATATATCTAGATTTCGCCAAAGCTTTTGACAAGGTGGACCATGGGATCCTTCTACATAAACTCAAATAACTGGGAATAGGGGGAGACCTTGGAAGATGGCTCCACAGCTTCATCACCAACAGAAAACAAAGAGTCACGGTTCAAGGAAGCCTATCAGAAGCAGGTGGGGTCATCAGCGGAGTACCACAAGGATCAGTACTGGGACCTCTCCTATTCCTCATCATGATAGGAGACATCGACAGGGACCTGGAACACTCAACAGCCACATCGTTTGCAGACGACACCAGACTCATGAAGAAAATCACCTCACAACATGATGCTCAGCTACTACAACAAGACTTGGACAAAATCCTGAAGTGGGCAGAAGAAAACAACATGGCCCTAAACGGAGACAAGTTCGAGCTTCTAAGGTACGGGAACAAGAGAGCACTACAAAACAACACCAACTACAAAAGTGGACAGCAAGAAATTACCGCCAAGGACACAGTGAAGGACTTGGGAGTAAATATGAGCAGTGACGCCACTTTTTCCCAGCATATTACCAAAGCCACAACAACAGCAAAACAAATAGCAGGCTGGATCCTGAGAACCTTCCACACAAGAAATGAGAGGTGTATGCTAACACTGTGGAAGTCACTGGTCCTACCACGACTGGAGTACTGCTTCCAGCTCTGGTCTCCCCAAAAAGTAGGAGAAATAACAGAAATTGAAGCCACCCAGAGGACATTCACCAGTAAAATCCATGGGTTTCAACACTTTAACTACTGGGAGAGACTTAAGGAGCTGCAGCTGTACTCACTTCAAAGACGTAGGGAGAGATACATCATCATCTACGTCTGGAAGATTTTGGAAAAAAAGGTACCAAATCCAAACATCCAAGAGACTCAGCACCAAAGGCGAGGGAGGCTGTGCTATGTGAGGACTACGCCGGGATCAACACAAAAAATCAAATCCCTGATCCATCACAGCTTTACATACAATGGAACCAGACTGTTCAACTGTATACCAGCCCCTCTCAGGAACATGACCGGGGTGTCTCCAGACACCTGCAAGAAACACTTGGACATGTGGCTGGCCAAAATACCGGACCGGCCACCAACACCAGGATACCCCAGCACCAACTCCAACCGACTTCTGGAATGGAGAGTGGAAGAAAGGGAGCTGCCTGGTCGCAGTGGAGCCCCAGCTCAACTGTGTCACTAACGGACGGAATACAACTAAGTGTAACTAAGTGTAAGTGTAAGCTAGAGGGAACATAAATTTCTACGAAGCGAAATGGTGAGAGTTGGGGGGAGAAGAACGGACGGTGGTGCCCTCTGACGGCCAGAGAGAATACTATAGCAGAGCCTATGTCAACAAACGATGGTATACGAATATTTCACTAAATATTCGCTTATAGAATAATCAACGTTATTCCGACAACTATATCTTATATTATGACGGTACCATGGTTGAGCGTGAAGTCACAAATTAAAAATAATTAATAGAAGTCTGTTTAGTGCTTTTTAGAAGCCTTTATGTATATGAGTTCAAGAATTCGGTGCGTCTACCTTAAGAACATAAGAACATAAGAAAATGGGAGTCTGCAAAAAGCCGATCGGCCCATACAAGGCAGATCCCTGTCACACCCAACCCCAATTACAAGGCCCAATTATAGACCCATTACTAATACCTTGAGTAATGACCCCACCAAAACGGTCAGAGATTAACACAAGATTACGGGGGTCTGCTGAGTGCCGATTGGCCCACACCTGGTAAATCCCCCTCACACCCAACCCATCTCGTCCATATGTCTATCTAATTTTATCTTAAAGCTCCCTATCGTTCTTGATCCCACTATATCACTTGGTAGCCTATTCCACACATCTACAACTCTGTTACCAAACCAATATTTGCCTATATCTTTTCTGAAACGAAATTTATCTAATTTGAAACCATTTGTATGAGTTATTTCGCTATCACTGAGCTTTAGTACATTTTCATATCCTTTATTAATTCCACTAACCCACTTGAATACCTCTATCATGTCACCTCTAACTCTGCGTATCTCTAACGAATGTAAGCCTAATTTCTTCAACCTTTCTTCATACGGAAGATTTCTAATATTATGGATCATTTTTGTCGTTCTACGTTGTACTCTCTCCAATGAATCTATGTCCATTCTGTAATAAGGACACCAAAAATTGAACACTAATCCATATGGGGTCTCACTAATGACAAGTAAAGTTTTAAGATAACATCAGCAGTTCCCGAGAATCCTGTTTGCCTTGTTACGAACGCTTATACATTGTTTTCTAGGCTTCAAATCATTGCTAACAAACACACCAAGATCTTTCTCACAGTCTGAGTTTTCTAATTCCATCTATGTTACTATACCGTGGCAGGACCCATGTTTAAGGGGGGTAGTGCTGTTTTGTTTGTTTATGCATTTATATATTAATGTATTTGTTTAGTGTTCTCGCTAGACCTCTCATCAAGCTTACCCCTTAGACCCTATTTCAAGAAAAATTTGTACATTTTTCGGTAGAAAAAATATACCGGACGAAGGCCGGTTCCTAAAATTAAAGGCTCGCTATCACTTGCCAGGAAAAAATCGACACCTGAATTGCACGAAAGGTGTGAATACTGGTTAATACTGACAAAGATATGGGGCGAACGGTCTTGAAATCGACAAACTAATGGAACAAACGTCTTAGAATTTCAAAACTAATCTGCTAAACATGAGGGAGAAGGGGATCCAGAAAAAGCGACTACCTCACCCTTAAGAGTGCACTACAAGGGATTTTTACAGTTAACCTCAAACAACTCGGGACAAAATTATT
>CM064567.1:16284476-16349712 GCA_032716605.1 Paralithodes platypus
CTTATCACATCCACCACATAATAATCTACTTGGATCATATTCACTGTATAATCGCCACCACGTTTTCATCGCCTTCCGTCTTTTTCCTCCTCCTTTGCCTCCTCGACTTCTTCTTCTTCTTCTTTTTCTGGCGGAGGTGGCAAACTTAACACACCACGCCTACGTATCGGCTCTCCTCCTCTATCTCCAACTTTTCACCAGTATCACATCCACTCTTTCGCCCCTACCATCATTTACACCATCACCAACACTCCAGCCCCACCATCTCCACCACCACCACCACCACCTAATAGCAGCAGTATAAGGCAGGAGGTTGTGTGGTGGGAACGAGCAGACCAAGAACATTACCTCTGACCTTATTTTGGTTTCAGGGAATTGGCTAATGTGGACGGTATGAGTGTGCGCGCGCGCGTGTGTGTGTGTGTGTATGTGTGAGGGTGGATTGGGGGGGGGGGGGGGGAGGGGGTATGGTGGATGGCAATGTTAACCCGTTTCTACTCGACTTTCTTATTCTCGATGGCACGAAAAATCTTGAAATCGCCAAAGTAATGGGCGAATGATTTCAAACCTCCAAACTAATGGGGCTAACCATAATGGAGAAGGGGGCCCAACTAAAAACCTACCCCCGCCCCCCCCCCGCCCCCCCTCCCCACTCCCGTCCCCTTGCAAATGATTAATAAAACTATCAATTCATCTACTGTATACATGTTTGGATAAAACATAATACCGATTCCACGTGTTTATTTTAATATATGATAGGGAAAAATGAATGTTGAAGCCCATAATTGCTCTACACGTTTCCATAAAAGCGTGTTGTGTAAATGTTATGATGAAAGCTGTGATAAAAAGCTGGCGTATGGCTATGCAGTACAGGTGTGTATATCTCTCTCTTGCCATGACAGCCACAGGTGTTCGTATAAAGAGTAGCGGTGTGTGGGTTTTGGCAGGGGGATAGAGCTACACATACACGTTAAACCCAATCAATAACGATGACGTTCTTTACATTATATTCTGGTAACTATTAGAGTATTTGATTCAGCTTAGTAAGGACGTCTACACATTAAAAGGCAGCAGACTATCTCTGTTAATCATTTTAGGTACCATATATCCTTTCAAAGCTTCATAAATTCGTCTAAATGTAGCTGAAATCAAACAGAAAAATACATCACCGGTACAGAAAGTGTTAAAGACCGTTCGTCCACAGAGAGTGGGGTTTCATGCTTACCTCTTAAATGACGGCATTCCAGACGACCCTGTCTTGGGCTGCCTCTGTTGTCAAGTTCTATATTGCTGAGATCGAACCGAAGTACGTGGTCCTTTGTCTTTCTAGGCTGCTACTTACATGTTATGCCAGTCTGTACCTACAGGGGTAGGTCATTTGGTTGGCTTCAGATGATGTATTCAGAGTACAAAAGACATCCTTCCACTAAGAGCCCTAAACTACTGAGTTAAATTACATGTCATTGTGTCTAGTGTACAGTTGTTAACCAGCAGTGCATGACCATAATAACTTTGTATTAGCTCCTTAGTTTTAGATGAATGATTGGATGTTCTACAGTAGGTGAAGGATTTGGTGTGTAGAAATTACATGCCCGGCTGAGTAATATAGTCATCGGGATAACCAGCCCGAGTTACGACACGACCCTACCCCGCCTCTAGTGACCTATTACCAGCCAATATTACCGGGGAAATGTGTCAGACATGGGGCGGTGGTGGCAGGGACTATGAAGGGGGCCGAGTTGTTGTTATGACTGGTGTTATGATTGCCTGTGAGGGTGTAGTAATGGTAGTCGTGGGAGTTGAGGTGTAACAGTTATGGTAAAAGTTCCGCACTGAACAACTGGGGAATGCTGCCGTGTTAATACTTTACCCAACCTAAGGGGTGAGAGGGGCTATGCATGTACAGGAATAGGGAAAACAAGCTGTGACCCAAGAAATACACAGTATGGTCAAACATTTGTGAATCTCTTGCGTTTGTCGTTGTGCACAATGTGTTGTACACAATATATTTTTTATCATGATGGTTTCAACCCAAGACTTTCTCTGCCATGATATTTTGTACCCAAGACTTTCACTAGATCATGTTGCTTGTATATATTTATATTCCTTTATAATGTCAATTATGTTTTACACCCAAGAAGTTTCCTCCCCATGATGTTGTGTACCCAAGACTTTATCTACCATGATGTTTTGCATCCAAGAAGTCATTTGCTTATGAAGGAAGAGTATCTCCTAGTTTAATGGTTAGTACTAATGTCATAAAATCGTCCGAAATTTAATAATTATGATTGAATAACAGGAATATACAAGCAAACGAATTAAGTAACAAACGAAAATATAACTCGATCCCAGCCTCTCAAGTCTTAAAAAACATGTGTTGAGGTTCTTGGCCCACACTTCACTGCTCCCTCCGTCCTCAAGTGGTGTCATTTACCTTGGCCTTACTGACTTACTCCATGATGATTTTACACTTTACTCCTAGTGTGACTATATTCAATAGATAGATATATAGAATGAGACAGATAGATATATAGATAGATAGATAGGGGGGGGGGAGAGAGAGAGAGAGAGAGCGAGTGTGTGTGTGTGTGTTCATCTATGTTCATTATTAGAGGGAGTTCATTTACGTCAACACATGTTAAGAAACAAAACAAAAATACTAAGTACGCTAAATTACACTCGACACAAATTAAAAGCAAAGAAAGGAGAACTTAACCCTTTCAGGATGATGACGTGTTATGACAGTTTATTCAGGCTATCATTAAATTATTTTACACTGCTTAGGAAGAATCTATAAACATTATAAGGGTAGACTATCTCAATTAACCATCTGTCTTTTATATACCCTTCCTAATCTGAATAAAATAATCTAATAATAGCCTGAATAAAATGTCATAATACGCAAGGGTTTAAAAAGAGTTAACTAAATAACGAAGTCCGAGGAAAAAATAAAAAAATAAATAAAACAAAAATAGCTTCCAACTACTGAATTATTATGTTTCTTCCAACAACCAACTCTACTCCTAAAGTCGATTAATGAAATTTACAAACACATGTGGCAGTCCGTGGATTCGAACCCAGGACGCTCACACCGAAAATCAACACCTTATGCATCGCACCACGAAGACAGTTAAAGGATGGTGGACACTGCCTACGATTTATTATGCAACTTCGAATCCTGCATATCAATCTAAGCATGTACACACATCCCAACTGCAACTCACGTAGGCTATGCATATGTGAATGGAAAGAGCAATTAATGGGGCCTTAACCACTAGGGACGTCCTCTCGATAAATTACTCCTGAACCAATATAAATTATTATGTTCCTTCCATCAACCAACTCTACTCCTAAAATCGATTAATTAAATTTACAAACACATGTGGCACACCAAGTTAAAAACCCTCTCACGCAAACCCTCAACTCTTTCATAAAATAAAACAAAATCAAACAAAAATACAGAGTAGCAACAATAAAAAGCCACTGACACAAGGAGGTAATATATTCCTCTGTGTGGGAGGGTGACTTTGAACACTTCCCACACCATGTAACTTTTACTAGGGTACGGAAATCCACTTAGCCTTGGGGGGGGGGGGGAGAGAGAGAGAGAGAGAGAGAGAGAGAGAGAGAGAGAGAGAGAGAGAGAGAGAGAGAGAGAGAGAGAGAGAGAGAGAGAGAGAGAGAGTATGGGCCACCGCCTTCTAGTCAGGTCGATATATGGAAAATACCCCCTCAACCCCCCAAAAATTGCTACAAAAGGTTTCTCAACTGATTCTTGTAGGATTTAGTGTACTTTATAACATACTAAAAGTTTACCAAAGTAGGACCCCCGGAAAAGTTTTGTTTTCAAGATGGCGTCCAAGATGGCTGCCGAAACCTCTTAATGATCATAACTATGTAACTATCAACTCAAATTTGATGATCTTGGTGTCTATCCCTAGGTTTTTGGGGGCAAAGAACACATTAAGATCATAAAAAATGATGTTGGCCTATTACGTAACACAAAAATCCAATATGGCGTCAAAAATGGCCGCCAACACCTCCAAATGACCGCAAGTCCATAACTATTGACTCAAATTTGATGATCTTGATGTCTATCCCCAGGTTTTTGGGGGCAAGGAACACATTAAGACAACTTTGGATATCACTGAGCTGTTGAATCATTATGAAATTGAATTCATGACCTTCAGCTGTCCACTATCACCTAATGCACAAACACCTTTGTCCATAGAATAAGTTTCAGAGGTACGAGGCTAGGAGCTCAGATTTTTTTTTTTTTTTTTTTTGTCTATGTGATTGAGGGAGGCAAAAGGCAGAACTGCCTATAGCGAGTGCCTCCCCCATACTTGAAAGAGTGACAGGGCCAAAATAAAGGGACGTTCGAGCTAAAACGCCTGGACACACAGAGTTTGAAGCAATTTAAGTCATAGGAAGAGGGAAAGACTGATTCTGGTAGAGAGTTCCAGACCTCAGCTGTTGAGTAGAAGAAAGTTTGAGAGTAACATTTCACTCTTGGGTTGGAGAGTTGCACAGAGTAGGGGTGGGATTGAGTTGCAAGATGGGTACCACGTGCCCTACGTAAAGAAGGTGGTATACACTGGGAAAGCTCTGAGGAACACTGATTATTATAGTAGCGATAGAATAGCGAGAGAGATACAACATTGCGCCGGAGAGAGAGAGATTGCAGAGAGTTGGTGAGTGGACGGGAGTTAATGATACGAAAGGCCTTCCTTTCAACTTTGTCTAGGAGAGTGGTGTGAGAGGAACCTCCCCACACATGTGAACAATACTCAATACAAGGACGCACTATGCCCCTGTACAGAGAAAGAAGCTGTGCAGGGGAAAAGAACCCCCTAAGGCGGTTGAGCACACCCAGCTTCTGGGAGGCTGCCTTGGCAAGACTGGTAATATGGTCCTTCCAACTGAGAGCAGAGGAAAAAGATACACCAAGAATATTGAGAGAAGATGAAGGATTGATTTTTGTATTGTTGAAGAATAAGGGATAGTCCGCAGAGAGTTCCTGACGGGTAGATAGATGGAGAAATTGGGTTTTGGAAGCATTAAAGGTAACAAGGTTTTCTCTGCCCCAATTAGAGATAGTATTAAGATCAGAATTTAAGAGTTCTATGGCTTCATTACGTTTGTCGTTCAGAGATTGCTGGCTGGGGCATTCTGAAAAACTAATGGAGTAGTGTAAGGTTGAGTCGTCTGTGTATGAATGGATGGGAATTGAGGTACAGTTGAGGAGATCATTTATAAAAATTAGAAAGAGAATGGGAGATAGGACAGAGCCCTGAGGAATACCGGAGATAGGGCGAGGAAGTGAACAATGGCCGTCCACAACCGCGGCTATGGAACGGCCGGAGAGGAAATTAGAGACTAAGGCATAGATGGAGGGATAGAAACCGAAGGAGGGTAGTTTAGAAATTAAAGATTTGTGCCAGACTCTATCGAAGGCTTTCGATATGTCTAGTGCAATAGAAAAGTCTCACCGAAGTCCCGAAAGGAGGATGACCAAGAGTTAGTAAGATATGAAAGAAGATCACTAGTGGAGCGACCCTTAAGGAAGCCATACTGGCGATCTGAGAGCAGATTATGAGAAGAGAAATGCTTAAGAAATTTGGAAGCAAGAATAGTTTCAAAAACTTTAGAAAGACAAGAGATGAGAGCAATTGGATGATAGTTGGAGGGTTGAGAGCGGTCACCCTTCTTTGGGACAGGTTGAATGTAAGCAAACTTCCAGCATGAAGGGAAGACGTTAGAGGATAGACAGAGACGAAAGAGTTTGCCTAGGCAGGGAGTCAGCACGGAAGCACAGTTTTTGAGAACAACAGGAGGAACACCGTCCGGACCGTACGCCTTATTAGTATTAAGCCCAGAGAGGGTAGAAAGTACATCTTTAGAAGAGATTAGGATATTAGGCATAAGTAAGAGAGAGGAGGATGGAGAGGGAGGAATAGCACCCGAATCATCCAAGGTGGAGTTTCTAGCAAAAGTTTGAGCGAAGAATTTAGCTTTGTCAGAGGAAGAAATGATGGTTGTGCCATCAGAGTGGGAAAGGGGAGGGAAAGACGAGGAAGAGAAATTGTTGAAGAGGTTTTTGGCTAGATGCCAGAAAGCTTGGGAAGAGCTAGAGTTGGATAGTTCAGTGCATTTATCATTGATGAAAGAGTGTTTGGCAAGTCGAAGAACAGATTTGGCTTGATTCCGGGCAGAAACAAGAAGAATGAGAGTCTTGAGTTTTAAGGCGTCGGTACTGTTTGAATGCTTCCTCCTTATTGCGGACAGCAGTAGAACAGGCGTGAGTAAACCAAGATTTTTTAGCATTAGTCTGAGAGAAAGAGAATGGAATGTATGCTTCCATGCCCGATAGGATTACCTCGGTAATGCGTTCAGCACTCTCCGAGGGTCCCCGGCCACGGAAGCAGAAATCAATCCATGGGAAATCAAAGAAGTGCTGCCGGAGAGCACCATATTCAGGGGACACATTAACCCTTTGAGGATTATGACGCATTTTGACAGTATATTCTGGCTATTATTATAAGTACTCTTTTTACATGATTCTCCAAAACCGATATTTCGGATTATATAAACCATCTGTATATGTATTGTTGTTTGTCTATATACCTGTTTATCCATTCGTTTGTTCTGATTGTCTGCCTATATGACTCTGTCTATGCACTGCAGTATCACTCGCCACTTAAAGGCTAGTCTGTCATATCTATGCTATTCTATCCTTTACCATGTTTTACCACTCGCTACTCAAAGGCCATTCTAACATCTTCTATCATATATTACTATTCGCCACACAAAGACCACTCTATCATATCTACTCTATTCTATTTTATGTTTTATCCTATTCTATACCACTCACCACTAAAAGGCCATTCTTACATCGGCTATCATATTCCCCCTCCCACTTTCCTTTCATCTTTCCCGGTAAGCGGAGTTTGAAGGTCAGACTTTGCGAAATAACCGGAGAGCGCCCGGCTGAAATTCCACTCCCGACCCAGGCATCAGCAGAGGAAATAATGTGGTAGAGGGAATAATGTGGAAGAGGGAATAATGTGGAAGAGGTAATAATGTGCAAGAGGTAATAATGTGGAAGAGGGAATAATGTGGAAGAGGGAATAATGTGGGAGAGGTAATAATGTGGAAGAAGTAATAATGTGGGAGAGGGAATAATGTGGACGAGGGAATAATGTGGAAGACGTAATAATGTGGAAGATAGAATAATGTGGAAGATGGAATAATGTGGAAGATGGAATAATGTGGAAGAGGGAATAATGTGGAAGAGGGAATAATGTGGGAGAGGTAATAATGTGGAAGAGGTAATAATGTGGGAAAGGGAATAATGTGGACGAGGGAATAATGTGGAAGAGGTAATAATGTGCAAGAGGTAATTATGTGGAAGAGTGAATAATGTGGAAGAGGGAATAATGTGGGAGAGGTAATAATGTGGAAGAAGTAATAATGTGGGAGAGGGAATAATGTGAACGAGGGAATAATGTGGAAGAGGTAATAATGTGGAAGATAGAATAATGTGGAAGATGGAATAATGTGGAAGAGAGTATAATGTGGAAGATGGAATAATGTGGGAGAGGGATTAATGTGGAAGAGGGAATAATGTGGAAGAGGCAATAATGTGGAACAGGGAATAATGTGGAAGAGGAAATAATGTGGAAGAGGGAATAATGTGGAGGAGAGAATAATGTGAAAGAGGGAATAATGTGGAAGAGAGAATAATGTGGAAGAGGGAATAATGTGGAAGAGAGAATAATGTGGAAGAGATAATAATGTGGAAGAGGGAATAATGTGGAAGAGGGAATAATGTGGAAAAGGGAATAATGTTTCCCTACATTTGTTTTACATTTCCTGCATCACACTGGCTCCCTTCCCCTTTTCAAATAAGCTTCTCCTTTCAACTGCACCCCTGCCTCCTTCCTCAAGCGTTCTGCATCCTTTTCCCCTTACTCTGCCTCCCCTTACTCTGCCTCCCCTTCCACTCCCTGTCTCCTCTGCACCTCATGTCCCTTATCATTCACTCTCTGATTTGCTCCCCTCACTCTACACACCCTCCCTCACTCTACACACCCTCCTTCACTCTCCCTCACTCTACACACCCTCCTTCACTCTACAAACTCTCCCTCACTCTACACACCCTCCTTCACTCTACACACCCTCTCTCACTCTACACACCCTCCCTCACTCTACACACCCTCCTTCACTCAACGTAGAGTTACCAAAATGATACCTAGCCTAAAGAACAAACCATACGAAGAGCGTCTTAGAGAATTAAATCTATTTCCTTTAACCCAGCGCAGATTAAGAGGTGACTTAATTCAAGTGTTCAAAATCATCAAAGGCATCGACAATATGAACTGTAGTAAGTACTTCACTATCGACCAATCTAATTACACGCGGGGAAACGGTTGCAAAATTATTGGTAAATCTTTTAACTCACACGAATCTAAGAATTTCTTCTTTAATCGAGTTGTCAACTTGTGGAATGGGCTTCCCCGAGACGTTATAGACTGCAGCACCGTTGATTCATTTAAATTCCGCCTAGACAAATATCTCGCCTCAAACCCGCGTCTGACTGCGTTTGTAAATGAATAACTTTATTTTATCCTCCCCTCAGTTACTAACCCATATGTCCCCTACTAACTTCCTAGTCCTGCCACGTTAGTGGCAGGGCAGTAGTTCCCTTTCCAATGTTCCCTTACCCACTCTAAACCACTGTTTGGACACTTGATCCTCAGTGTTTTGGAGGACAAGCAGCCTAGAAGGGTCACTAGACCTGTTGTTGCTGGATTTCCTTTGTACTCCTTTGTACTCCTTTGTACTCTACACACCCTCTCTCACTCTACACACCCTCCCTCACTCTACACACCCTCCTTCACTCTCCCTCACTCTACACACCCTCCTTCACTCTACACACTCTCCCTCACTCTACACACCCTCCTTCACTCTACACACACTCTCTCACTCTACACACCCTCCCTCACTCTACACACACCCCTTCACTCTACACACTCTCCCTCACTCTACACACCCTCCTTCACTCTACACACCCTCCTTCACTCTACACACCCTCCCTCACTCTACACACACCCCTTCACTCTACACACTCTCCCTCACTCTACACACCCTCCCTTACTCTACACACTCTCCTTCACTCTACACACCCTCCTTTACTCTACACACCCTCCCTCACTCTACACACCCTCCTTCACTCTACACACCCTCCCTCACTCTACACACCCTCCCTCACTCTACACACCCTCTCACTACACACCCTCCTTCACTCTACACACCCTCCTTCACTCTACACACCCTCCTTCACTCTACACACCCTCCTTCACTCTACACACCCTCCTTCACTCTACACACTCTCCTTCACTCTACACACCCTCCCTCACTTTACACACTCTCCCTCACTCTACACACCCTCCCTCACTCTACACACCCACCCTCACTCTACACACCCTCCCTCACTCTACATACCCTCCCTCACTCTACACACCCTCCCTCACTCTACACACCCTCCCTCACCCTACACACCCTCCATCCCTCTACCCACGCTCCCTTACTCTACATACTCTCCCTCACTCTACATACTCTCCCTCACTCTACACACCCTCCCTCACTCTACATACCCTCCCTCACTCTACACACCCTCCCTCACTCTACACACCCTCCTTCATTCTAAACACCCTCCCTCACTCTACACACTCTCCCTCACTCTACACACCCTCCCTCACTCTACACACCCTCCCTCACTCTACACACCCTACCTCAGTCAACACACTCTCCCTCACTCTACACACTCTCCCTTCACTCTACACACCCTACCTCACTCTACACACTCTCCCTTCACTCTACACATCCTCCCTCAGTCTACACACCCTCCCTCACTCTACATACCCTCCCTCACTCTACACACCCTCCCTCACTCTACACACTCTCCCTCACTCTACACACCCTCCCTCACTCTACACACTCTCCCTCACTCTACACACCCTCCCTCACTCTACACACCCTCCTTCACTTGGAGTATCACTAACTCCAATTGTTTCAACTCCAGCATCTACCACCGCCCTAATGTCATCTGCCAACAATCTAACACCTGCAGTAGCCACTGCAGCAGATACTTCTGATGAACCTGAGCCGACATCAAACCAGGACAGCCGCCCTGTTCACCTTAGTCTCTCCCCCACTCCTCATGCAAGAAACCTGCTAGCACGAACAGTACCAACCCCTTGCCCCCGTTCTAACCACTCCTCTCTCCAACCTGTACGCAGAGTCTCGCCACCACAGGTTTCCGGATTTACACCAGTGAGGAACGGTGCACGGCCAACGCAGAAAAGGTCTCATCTACCAGTCACAATGTCAAACATATTTGAGATCTTGGTAGAGATGGAAGACGAACCAAAAGAGACCAGGCTCGTTGGGGATTCCATCCAACGAGGACATGTCGAAGAGTTCTGCGACAGAGTCCCAAATCGACGAAAAAGATTTTGCATCCCAGGAGCTGGACTGGACGACATTGTGGAAGCCTTCGAAGATACCACAAAGGATGCAAACGAAAATACCCTTTTTGTCATCCATGCTGGTTCAAATGACGTCATGCGCACCTGATCCGAAGAGTTGATGGAGAAATATCGCAAGATGGTCCAGCACTACAAAAACAAGTCAAGGAATATCATCATCTCAGGCATTCTCCCCAAGATCGACGCACCTGACAAATTCTACGACAAGGCCTTCAGCACAAATAACCGACTAAAATATTTGTGTCTGAAGGAAGAAGTTGAATTCATCAAACTCTGGGATAATTTCTATAACCAGCCTACTCTGTTCCGCAAGGATGGCACTCATCTAAACCCTGTGGGTTCAGCACGCAGGGGTCGTCTCCTACACGAAGCAGTCCGCAGCCATGGATAAAAAAAAGGCATCCGAGAAGAAGCAGCAGTGACATAAATCTAACGCCAAGCAAAAAACAGAGGCAACCGAGGACCACCAGCGATAAGGACCGAAGACAGCGAGGACCGAGGACAGCCATGAACATAAATGTAGATCCGACAAGAACCAAAAATATTATTATAGAGCGTTCCGTGAGTTCTAAAATAACAAATTTAAAGGTTTTCTTTGCAAACGCTCGTAGCATACGCAATAAATTTTCAGATTTAGAGAAGCTAGTGTTTACAGAAAATTATGATGTGATTGGCATAACAGAATCTTGGCTCAATACAGACGACAGAGACTTTTTAGCAGAATATTCACTTCCCGGTTATGTAATGTCTGAGAAAAGCCGAATAAATAGAAATGGAGGTGGCGTTTTACTTTATATCAAAGAAAGTCTTAACCCTACCCTCTTGTCAAAACCTCAAATTGTGAACGTCGACACATCTTTTGTGCTAATAAAGAATAATAAAGGTATAAAAATAATACTTGCGTTAATATACAGACCTCCAGCTCAATCAGTGCAAACTGACCAAGAAATTTACGAACAAATTGCAGATGTAAGTAACTCACAAGATACCGTAGTTTTTGGCGACTTTCATTTACCTGTGACCAAGTGGGGCGATACTCTTACTTCACACTCCGGACATGACTTGTATACGAACTTGCAAGAGAGTACGCTTTATCAATTTGTTCGAACACCGACCAGTGGTAATAACGTTCTTGACATTGTACTTGCAACAAAAGAAGAATTAATAGAGAATTTGAATGTTGGTGATTAATTCAGTAACAGCGACCATCGTACGATAACTTTCACTTTAAAGTTTACTAGTAACGAACCAAATAGTAGCATCGAAAAGTCCCTAATTTCAAGAAAGCAAACTTTCATAAACTTAGAGCTATGTTTAAAGAAACTGACTGGAGCTTTTTAATTAACAATAACAACATAAATACATCTTGGAAGTTATTCGAAACCACTTACCTAAAAGCAGTGCAAGACTGCATACCATCGAAAATACGGCGTCCAGGCCATAATAATAAGCCCAAATGGTGGAATAAGGATATTTCAAACTGTCTGCTTGCTAAAAAATGTGCTAATGATAGATTAAAATCCTCACAAAATGACGAAGAACAGGTGAAATTTGTAGAGCTACGACGTAAAGCCAAAAAGTTAATTAAGCAAAGGAAAAAAGACCCTAGAGCTACATATTGCGAATCAAAGTAAAACAAACCCGAAAGAATTCTATAGTTATATCAGAAAGAAAAAAGTAGTTACTTCTACTGTTGGACCTTTAGTCGATGAAAATGGAGAATACACCAAAGAGGAAGTACAAATGAGTAATGCACTCAATACCTTCTTTGCATCAGTTTTTACAACGGAAGATCTCAGTGATATCCCTACACCATCGCCGATTCAGATTGATAATTCAGATGTTCTAAGCAATGTCACCGTTACAGAGGGAGAAGTATTGAATTGTTTAGATAAACTCAAGGTAAATAAAACGCCTGGACCTGATACAATCTCGCCTAGAGTTCTAAAGGAAGCTAAGGATGAGTTCTCCAAACCACTGACATAACTATTCAATAAATCCTTGCAGTCTGAAACTATGCCTGATCAGTGGAAGCTAGCCAACGTAACACCGATATTCAAAAAAGGCAGCAAATCCCTACCCCGTAACTATCGTCCAATTAGCTTAACCTCAGTTGTATGTAAAATGCTAGAAACACTCATAAGAGACAGACTCATAAATCACTTAGAGGAAAATAACATAATAATAATTATATAAGATACTCAACACGGCTTTCGTAAAAAAATATCCTGTTTAACAAACCTCTTAGACTTCTTCCACGATATCCTCAACCTCTATGATGAGAGTAAAGCTGTAGATATTATATACCTTGATTTTCAAAAGGCCTCTGACAAAGTTCCCCACAAACGTTTACTGCTAAAACTAAAAGCGCATGGAATACAAGACGGTGTGTTTAAATGGATAGAAAATTGGCTCACCGACAGAAAGCAAAGAGTAGTCATAAACGGTAAGGCATCTAAATGGTCCACTGTAAGTAGCGGGGTACCCCAGGGATCGGTACTAGGACCAATTCTCTTTCTAATTTACATCAACGACATAGATGAGGGTCTCACCTGTACAATCTCAAAATTTGCTGACGATACAAAAATTGCAAATAGCGTACTCTCAAAAGATCAAGTTGACGATATGCAACACAATCTAGATAAATTGTCATGTTGGGCCCAAATTTGGCAAATGAGTTTCAATGCGGATAAATGTAAAGTACTACATATCGGATACCTAAATGAGAAAGCAAACTATTTGATGAATGGCACTCAGCTTAAGAATGTAAACAGAGAAATCGATCTTGGAGTAACAATATCGAGTAACCTAAAACCGAGTCAACAATGTTCAGAAGTTGTTAAGAAGGCAAACAAAATAATTGGCTTTATAGGCAGGTCATTTGAGCATAAATCCAAAGAAGTTATCCTAACCCTTTACAATTCCTTAGTCCGCCCTCTTCTGGAATACTGCGTTCAATCCTGGTGCCCTTATTACCAAAAAGATATAAACAAGCTAGAACGAGTTCAACGTAGAGCTACCAAAATGATACCTAGCCTAAAGAACAAACCATACGAAGAGCGCCTTAGAGAATTAAATCTATTTCCTTTAACCCAGCGCAGATTAAGAGGTGACTTAATTCAAGTGTTCAAAATCATCAAAGGCATCGACAATATGAACTGTAGTAAGTACTTCACTATCGACCAATTTAATTAAACGCAGGGAAACGGTTGCAAAATTATTGGTAAATCTTTTAACTCACACGAATCTAAGAATTTCTTCTTCAATCGAGTTGTCAACTTGTGGAATGGGCTTCCCCGAGATGTTATAGACTGCAGCACCGTTGATTCATTTAAACTTCGCTTAGACAAATATCTCGCATCAAACCCGCGACTGACTGCGTTTGTAAATGAATAACTTTATTTAATCCTCCCCTCAGTTACTAACCCATCTGTCCCCTACTAACTTCCTAATCCTGCCACGGACATTAGTTCCATTTCCAATGTTCCCTTACCCACTCTAAACCACTGTTTGGGCACTTGATCCTCAGTGTTTTGGAGAACAAGCAGCCTAGAAGGGTCACTAGACCTGTTGTTGCTTGATTTCCTTTGTACTCCGTTGTACTCCTTTGTACTCTACACACCCTCCCTCACTCTACACACTCTCCCTCTTTCTACACACCCTCCCTCACTCTACACACCCTCTTACTCTGAAATCCTTCCATATCCTTCATCTTTAATTCATCCCCATCCTCTTTTATAAAATCGTGGTCAGGTATATTTGGCAATTTTCTAGAGACTAAATTATGATATACTGGCGAACTCTTTTGATAAACATCTTCAGCTACAAGGATAACAAAGGTCTCCTTTCAGCTACATCAACTATTCGCCGTGCCTGTAATTAACCATGGATGTTTGTGCATGTTTGTATTCGCATCGACCAAGGCAAAATGCCGCATATGACCGCCATAGTCACCACGGCGCGGCGCCCATTTCAATCTGACAACGCGCAACACTAAATTACATTTCGTTCATTTAATGCACTGCCGGGCAGGGACGGCTCGCGGTCATGCCGTGTCATTAATGACAAAAATCACGTATACAGCAGTCCACTCTCTGAAATGCACGGCGCTATGCCGTACACGGCGGACGGCGAAAATTCGATGTGTGTGAAAGGGGCCTAACTGGAATGTCTAGTTATTGTTCACAAGTTTGTTTCTATCATGAAGTGTTTTATTATTCATGGCCACGACTGTACCTTCCTTCCTTGTTCATAGCCACCTACTGCTCTCCTTTCCTTCCTCTGCTCTCCATTCTTGTCTCTGTTCATCATCCATCCATCCTTTTTCTCTTCTTTTCGTTCTTATACATCCTTCTCTCCCTCTGCACACCCTCCTTTCCACTTGACTCCCTCCGTACCCCCTTTTCACTCCCTCCCTCCTCCTCTCACCCTCCACCATGCCCCCCTCGTATCCCCCTCCCCCCCTTGCCCAACTCGTATTTCCTTTTCTCTCTCCCTCCTCACAGCCCCACTCGTATCCCTCTCCTCTCTCCCTCCCCCTGCCCCAATCGTCTTCCTCCTCCTCTCTCCCTCAGCCCTGCCCCACTCGTATCCCCCCTCCCCTCACTCGTATCTCCCCGTCCCCTCTCCCTTCCCCTGCCCCCCTTGCTTGGTTTAATCACCTTTTGTGCCTGGTGCTTCTGCTTAAATACACACCAAACACGAGAATAATAAGCAGGTCCCTCACACACCTCCACAAAAAAAGAAACTAGAGCCTGGCAGGGGAATATCAACATAAACGCTTTGTAGTTTATCCAGGGCGTAACATTTAACATTTTAATAATATATGCAACACTGAATTTTAATAGCAAGTATAGATAATTGAATAACGAAGCACAGTTGCACACATACGTTTTTTTCCTCTCCGTGAGCTTATACATAAGAACATAAGAACATGGGAGCAGATCCCTCTCACACCCAACCCTAATTATAAGGCCTAATTATAGGCCCAACTCACCAACACCATGAGGACCGACCTCACCAAAACGGTCAGAGGTCAACATAAGTTGCCCACTGACCTCTGACCAGTGCGGACGTCCACAGTTACCGCTAGTGAACCTGTTTACCCCTTAGTGTAGTGCTAGTGATTTTTGTTTAGTGAAACATGGCTTGTGTTGATGAGATTGCTACCTCCTCCCATGTTCTCCAGCTTTGTCTTGCTTTGCAGGAAAGGCTGGACAATGTGGAGCAGGAGATTCAATGTCTAAAAGATGAAAACTTGGCCTTGAAACTAGCTGTGGTGGAGAAGTAGAGTGAGGCTAGTTTTCCTAGGGATCGTGAAACTCCCTGGAAAGTGGTTGCGACAAGTGCAACGACCTGCAAGCTGAAAAGGGACCCACTCAAGACCAGCAACAAGTTCATCACATTACCTGATGAGTGTGATGGAGAACAAGTGAAGGATAGCTAGGCTGGGAGTGATAGCGAGGCTGGGAGTGTTTCCAGGGGCGAGGAAAACACGAGTAAGGGAGGTAAGGAAACTACAAATAAAGGTAAGTGTAAGCTTATCAATGTTGTTGGAGACTCTATGGTTAGGTATTTAGGTGACAATCTCTCCACCAAAGTTAGGAAGCTGGAGTGTCTCCCCGGGGCAGGTATAGGTAGAGTTTGTGAGAGATTGGAGGACGTCATTGACGACTTTGGAGATAAACCCATAGTCGTACTTAGTGCAGGTAGCAATGACGTGGGAAAGCTTACCAGTGTTGAACTGCGTAAGTTGTATAGGGTAGCCTTAAATAAGATTAGGATGAAGGGTGGGATTCCCATTGCTTGCTCTATCTAGCCAAGAAGAGGTGTCAGACGTGAATGGTTGTCAAGAGCAATTGGTTTTAATTGCTGGCTGGCAAAGCTGTGCAAAGAGTTGTCATTACCATTAATAGACAACTGGAGCCTCTACTACGGTAACGATAGCTTGTACGCAAGGGACGGGGTGCATTTAAGTAGGAAAGGGATAGGGATGCTAGGAAAGTTAGTTGATAGAGCAGTTGAGGTGGGGTTTTAAATTGGAAATGCCCCATCAAAAGAAAACAAAATAAATTAGGTGATAGAAAAAATAGTCAGGAAAGGAAATTAGATGTTATTAATAACAGTGAAACAATAGGTGACAATGCAGTAATAGAAGTTAGTCATATAAATAGTGGTACAATATCTACCTTAGTACAAGATAATAACAACAGTCAAATAGATACTAATAGAAGAAAAGAAGGTCCACCAGACACCAGTAAAAGAAATACATTGAGATTATATTACACAAACTGTAGGAGTTTATGTAATAAAATGGACGAACTTAGAGCACTTGTTAGCAATGAAAATATAGACATAATAGCGCTTACTGAAACATGGATTAATACAGAATCCAAACATTTTTTAGCAGAATTTGATATACCAGGATATAGTTTGTTTAAATATGACCGAACAAGTAGGAGGGGCGGCGGTATAGCAGTGTTTGTCAGGAGTTCATTAAAATGCTGTACTAAATCAGGTATTAGGCTAAATAATGATAACGAAAGTGTTTGGGTAGAGGTTAGCGAAGGTAGCGAGACCATAGTTATTGGAGTAATTTATAGACCACCAAATATGAATAGAAATGGAGGTAAATCTTTATGGCAGGAAGTGAAAATAGCATCAAGGTTTAGCAATGTGTGCATTATGGGGGATTTTAATTTTCCGAAGATAGATTGGCAGCATCAGATCGGCGACTCAGATTCTGAGGAGTTTACTGAGGCGGAACAAGATAGTTTTATATTTCAATTCATTGACTCGCCGACTGGAGGTAATAATATCCTGGATTTAGTTTTCAGTAATAATGAACATATGATAAATAATGTTGAGATAGGAGACCAACTAGGAAATACTGATCACAAGTCTATTTATTTTAATATACAATGGACAGGAAATGCTAAAGAGAATCCGTCACTTATCCCAGATTTCAGAAAAGCCGATTATGGTGGGATAAGAAGCGCCTTAAGGGTGGACCCTATTGTTAAACAATTAAGTCAGGATAAGCCTGAGTTAAGCTTGACAGCTACATATGAACAGTTTATTTCTTCACTTCACAATGCGCAAAATAAATATATCCCCAAAAGAAGATTTAGATCGATACAGAACCAACCAAAATGGATGAATAATAAACTAATAGATCTTATAGGAAAAAGGAAAGGAATATATAGAAAACTTAAGAAAGGCGAAACTCACCTACTTATTTGCTATCAGACTCTATCAAGACAGGTCAAAAAGGAAATTAGGACAGCAAAAAGAAATTATGAAATAAGGATAGCCAACGACTCAAAAAATAACCCTAAAGCTTTTTACCAACTATATAAATCTAAAGTTAGAAATGTAATAGGCCCCCACCATTCTTTATAAAAATAACTGTCTTCGTGGTGCGATGCATAAGGTGTTGATTTTCGGTGTGAGCATCCTGGATTCGAATCCACGGACTGCCGCATGTGTTTGTAAAATTTCATTAATCGATTTTAGGAGTATAGTTGGTTGTTGGAAGGAACATAATAATAGGAGAAATGACAGAAAATGATTTAGAAATGTGCAGTACATTACATAGTCAGTTTCTATCCGTTTTCACTAATGAAAATTTGGCACAGATTCCAGAAGTCAGTAAGGTATATAGCGATAGTATAGAAAATAGGTTAAGTACGATTGCTGTAAGTAGAAATGATGTGCTTAAGGAAATTGACAGACTGAAGCCTCAGAAATCACCTGGTCCCGATGAGGTATATGCTAGAGTATTAAAAGAATGTAGAGATGAGTTAAGTTACCCATTAACATTTCTTTTTAACAAGTCATTAGAAACGGGTATAGTTCCAGAAGCTTGGAAGCTTGCAAATGTAGTTCCGATCTTCAAAAAAGGTGATAAATCCATAGCATCAAATTATCGTCCCATTAGTCTCACTTCAATCATAGGAAAGCTACTAGAGTCAATTATTGCTAGGAAAATGAAAAACCACTTAGAAACATTTAACTTAATCAATTCTTCTCAGCATGGATTCACTCAGGGACGTTCTTGCCTTACTAATTTGCTTAGGTTTTTCTCAGAGGTATATGAAGCAGTAGATAATGACAAATCATATGATATTATATATTTAGATTTCAGTAAAGTTTTCGACAGAGTCCCTCGTGAGAGATTGATGAGAAAGGTTGAGGCGCATGGAATAGGTGGGGCGTTGTTAGGATGGATTAGGTCATGGCTAATTGGTAGGAAGCAGAGAGTCAGCATAAATGGTACTAAGTCAGAATGGGGATCAGTCAAGAGTGGTGTCCCCCAGGGATCTGTATTGGGTCCTCTGTTATTTATCATATACATAAATGACCTTGATTTAGGTATAACTAGTAGGATAAGTAAATTCGCAGACGATACCAAAATAGGGAGACCAATAGATTCAGATAGCGACATAAGAGTGCCTCCAAAGGGATCTAGATACCTTACACGAATGGTCAGTAAAGTGGCAGATGAATTTTAACATTGACAAATGCAAGGTATTAAAGATAGGGAAGACGAATACTAATGCAAAATATAAACTAGCTAATACTGAATTAGAAAACTCAGACTGCGAGAAAGATTTGGGTGTTTGTTAGCAACTATTTGAAACCTAGAAAACAGTGTATAAGCGTACGTAACAAGGCAAACAGGATTCTGGGGTTCATCTCAAGGAGTGTGAGTAACAGAACTGCCGATGTTATCTTGAAACTTTACTTGTCATTAGTAAGACCTCATATGGATTATGCTGTCCAATTTTGGTGTCGTTATTACAGAAAGGATATAGATTCCTTGGAGAGAGTACAGCGAAGAATGACAAAAATGATTCATAATATTAGAAATCTACCATTATGAAGAAAGGTTGAACAAATTAGGCTTACATTCGTTAGAAAGACGCAGAGTTAGAGGGGATATGATAGAAGTGTTCAAGTGGTTCAGTGGGGTAAATAAAGGAGACATGAAAAATGTACTGAAGCTCAGTGATAGCAAAAGAACTCGAACAAATGGTTATAAATTAGATAAATTTCGTTTCAGAAAAGATATAGGCAAATATTGGTTTGGTAACAGAGTTGTAGATGGGTGGAATAGGCTACCAAGTGATATAGTGGGATCAAAAACGATAGGGAGCTTTCAGATAAAATTAGATAGGCATATGGACGAGATGGGTTGGGTGTTAGGGGGATCTACCAGGTGTGAGCCAATCGGCGCTCAGCAGACCCCGTTATCTTGTGTTAATCTCTGACCGTTTTGGTGGGGTCAGTACTCAAGGTATTAGTGAGTTGGGCCTATAATTGGGCCTTGTAATTGGGGTTGGGTGTGACAGGGATCTGCCTTCTATGGGCCGATCGGCTTTTTGCAGACTCCCATTTTCTTATGTTCTTATATTCTTATAAGAAAACGGAGGTCTGCAGAGCGCCGATTGGCCCACACCCGGCAGATCCCCCTCAAACCCAACCCATCTCGTCCATATGCCTATCTAAAAGCTTTCTATCGTTCTTGATCCCACTATAGTACTTGATAGCCTATTCCACATATCTACAACTCTGTTACCAAACCGATATTTGCC
Organism: Paralithodes platypus; assembly: GCA_032716605.1. NCBI lineage: Eukaryota > Metazoa > Arthropoda > Malacostraca > Decapoda > Lithodidae > Paralithodes > Paralithodes platypus. The sequence goes on from CM064567.1 coordinate 16,304,626, forward strand.
TACATCTTTTCTGAAAAGAAATGTATCCAATTTGAAACCATTTGTTCGAGTTTTTTCGCTATCACTGAGCTTTAGTACATCTTTCATGTCATCTTCATTAATCCCACTAACTCACTTGAACACCTTTATCATATCTCCTCTAACTCTGCGTCTCTCGAACGAATTTAAGCCTAATTTCTTCAACCTTTCTTCATATGGAAGATTTCTAATATTATGGATAATTGTTGTTATTCTACGGTGTACTCTCTCCAAGGAATCTATGTCCATTAAGTAATAAGGACACCAAAATTGAACAATATAATACGTATGGGGTACCACTAATGACAAGTAAAGTTTTAAAATAACATCAGCAGGTCTGTTCTTCACACTCCTAGAGATGAACCCAATAATAATGTTGGCATTGTTACGAACGCTTATACACTGTTTTCTAGATTTCAAAACATTGCTAACAATCACACCCAGATCTTTCGCGCAGTCTGAGTTTTCTAATTCCATATTATCTAGTTTACATTTTGCATTTGTAGTCACCTTCCCTATCTTTAATACCTTGCATTTGTCAATGTTAAAATTCATCTGTCAATTTACTGACCATTCTTGTAAGGTATCTAGATCCCTTTGGAGGCACTCTATGTCACTATCTGAATCTATCTCTCTCCCAATTTTGGTATTGTCTGTGAATTTACTTATCCTACTAGTTATACCTAAATCAAGGTCATTTATGCATATAACAAACAACAGAGGGCCTATTACAGATCCCTGGGGGACACCACTTTTGACTGCACCCCAATCTGACTTAATTAAAATATAAAACTTGAAAACGAACTGAACAGTTACTGTTTAAATTAATATAACAAACTAATTACAATTAAAAACTATCGAAACGAAACCACACAACAAAATCTATATGTGGATTTTTTTTTTAATTTATCGGAAATTATACTTTGAAATAACAAAATTATAACACCATTCATGCTGACTCTCGGCTTCCTACCAATTAGCCATGACCTAATCCATCCCAACAACGACCCACCTATTCCATGCGCCACTTTATCGTATTTATCGTTCACTAGCAGGGGTACCCGGCGTTGCCCGGGTAATCACCATAATCACCATCACTAGTACCACCACTACTACTACCATAATCACCATCATCAACACTACTACCACAATCATCACAATACTACTACTACCATAATCACCGGCCTCGACCCCCCTGTGCCCGCTAAATGACCTCCGATTTTGGATCTGACCTCATCCGTACCCCATTTTGGGGGGCTGCGAACAACTTTTGTTCCATACACCTTTTCGATCAGAGGCCTCCTTCTGCCCCAAACGGCCCTTTTTCCGATTTCGCGCCCATTTTCTCCGTCCCTTTCACCCTGGGAAATTCTATGTTTTCACTAAAACCTGCCTAGGGACCCCCTTACTATGCATACCAAGTATGAACGCTCTAGCTTAAAAACTGCGGCCGCCTATAAAGAACAGACAGACAGACAGACAGACACTCGAAATTATTATATAGATATATATATCACTATTAAGGAACCGGTCATTTAACTTACCCATCGAAATCCAGTTGCCGAAGCTAAATTTGTTGTTGTTGAAATAACATGGCATTAATTCGACGTAACACACGTAATTAGAACACCAACATTTAATAAATAACCACAATGATATTACCAGTTTAATTCACCATTCTAAATCCCCATTTAAAAATAAATATGTATTGCCGTTTCAATGAAGCGTAACATGTGGGTGGAAGTGCGAATTATTGTAAATAAAAGAAAATCCTTAATGAATTACCGGTATTTTTAAGGAGTTAAATTAGCTTAGCAATCTAAGCTAAGTTAACTCCTTAAAAATTAATGAATGAATTAAAATCTAGTATTCGAAGTCCAAACCTAACACTTAAGAAAACAAAATGTGGTTCGTAAGGTGATAAGATAACAGCGTGTGACAAAGGATGGACCCAAGGGCCCGCATACACACGAATGTTCACGTGTGCATAATACGATGGTAGTAACTATCAATAAATCACTAATACATCTTACTTACTCATCTCCTCTTGCAACGCCACGGCCTCAGCATCGTCCACCCATCTCAATTAAGCCTGGCGACGGCAGAAGCACTCGCGCAACGCAAGAGAATTGGCACACATAAAAAACACACCCGTATGTCACCGCAACGGGAGGGAGAAGGAGGGAGGAAGAAAGCAAGCGAGGTGAGCTACCAAGGCTGCAGGTCAACAATACGCCGAGATTAGCACTCATGCCTCAATCTTTCTAATTACCTCGTATCAGCCTTTAAAAACAGTGGCTGCAAGTGCATTTTCCCTGCATCAGTTGCTTTAATGCACAAAACGGCGCTAGCACCCCTGTGATAGTAACAATCGAGCCTCAACTAATATTTTAAAAGACCGCGAGATACTCTGCAAACTACAAAAATCTTGCTCAATTACGAAACTTTTTCCGGAAGCCAATACCTATGCCAAGGTTAACCTTGACCTATGCATCACTCAACACGCGCCTTGGATGGTTACGTGATCACAAGGCTAAATATTTAGACACACGACGAAAGCTTCCACAACAAATATAGCCGTACCTTTATAAATCTAAAATACATAATGGAAATACAAACATGAAATAATATGAAGATGGTATAAGGCTAATTGGTATTAATAAGTTACTAGTATGTTTATTGCTGCAAAGAGTAGGTGTTAATGGGAGGCAAGATCATACGTCCGGCAGCTGGGTGTGGTCAGGTTTCCCTCCCCCGCCCTATCCTCCCTGTTTCCTCCCCTTCCCCCTATTCTCCCCCAGTCCCGTCCCTCCCCATCACCACCACCCACCCCTACTTGCTGCTGTTTCTCCACCGCTCACCGTTGCCTCCCCACTCCCCACCATGCTTCCCATCTCCCTCCCTTCTACTATGATCTTATCGTATGTAACTATTGGACCATAACATTACCAGTTAAAGGAAGAATAAATAAAAAAGAGGAATGCCTGGATAAAATAGTTTCCATTGCAGAAAAAAACAAAAACAAAAAAAACACACACACACACACACACACACACACGGACAGCCAATCTCACCCACTGGATCTATAGTCCGGGAGCATTGGCCGCAAATTGTGTCTAGATAAAATCAACCTCATCCATACCATTGTGACTGAAATTTGTAAAGTTATATAGAAAGAGTATAATTTTTAGACATAATTAATACAAAAATCGTAACTTCGAAATTTATCGTATTTCTATCTATCCATCTATTGCCTGGCGCCGTGATCCCCGAAGGGGTGACCACGAACGAACCGCCCCCATGCACCTCTGTCCCCAGTCAGTCGACGCCCCTCCCCCCAACCAGCACCGCCTTCGTTTATGTAGTTCCTCACTCCATCCTTCCACCTCATATTCGGTCTACCTCTCCCCCTCTGTCCCTCCACCTCGCTCTCGTACACCCTCTTAGTCATTCTCTCTTCCATACATTCCATATGGCCGAACCATCTCAAGTTGCATCGTATTTAAAAGATATAATTCAACACATATTATGAACATTTTAGTTACCCCTCAAAACATGTCTTTGATTTAAATTCCGAATTACTTGTGAATGTTGCGTTTTTGTATTACAGTTTTGTAGATAATATTTTAGCAAAACTAATTAGTTACATTTGAAGACGCTATTTTGAATGTTTTAAGATATATTGGTGGACTGAAGCAGTATAATTTTAGCGTCCTCGCTCCAATCTGCAAGGCAGGTAGCGTATAATAAAGGTCTGCTATATTTATTACCCTTCCTACTATTGCTGAGCGGTCCAATCTGCAAGGCAGGTAGTGTAAGAAAGGACCTCTTTGTTTAGTACCCTTCAGTACCCGACTTGGGTGCGGAGCGGTACTAACCTGCTACTACTGAGTGGTACATACTGACTGCCATACCTGCGGAAGTGTCCGTAAGTCACGCACGTGGCTTACGGACAATTCCGCATGTATGGCTGTGCTTCATCTGCAGTTTTCGTAGCCAAAACAGTGGTAACACAATTATTTAATTTTCACAAAGTTATTTGAATATAGGTTAATTGTAAACTACAAGACAATTGTTATGATACACAGTTTATTTGGTCAAAAATTGCAGTACTGTAAAAATAAAATAATGTAGAAATTAGAATTGTTACGAATTAAAAGGGAAGACGAATTTGCTCAAATGGCAAGTCTAAAAAATAATATATTTTGTATGTGAATACAATATATTTATATATATATTATATAATATATTTAGTTAAGGTACATATATTTCGAAGGTGTCTATTTTTCTAATTAGTAATTTGAAACTATTTTTTACCTACACTTACATGGACGACGGAAATTAAGAATTTGGTAGGGTTGCTCCCGGACTACTAATGCCGGTGTCACACAAACACTTTGTCCGGCAATTTTCATTACCACGTATATTCTGTAATATATTGAGGCTCTTTCGTACTTGATTCAGAAAGTAAACTGAATATATATTTCTAGGTTGCTGGGGTTTGATTCCGTTGAATTTAGCAGCGGCCAGACTATAATTCCTCGTGATAATTGACGAAAATAGAGCTCATGTGACACTGCCTTTAAGCCCATAATGCATTCCTAGCTTCGACGTCACATTTGCTTTAAGCCAACACCGAGAGAGAGTGATTCATATATCACGTTACTTAGCATAAAAGTACTGGAGAAAGATACCCACATGCCAAAACAAAAAAAACGTTGTTATTGATATAAACGTTTTCTGTCGTCTGGGTTTATTTCTCCCTTCAAGTATTCACGGGGCTGGTCATTTCTGCACCCATAAAAGCACTGGGCGGCATGTTAACCCCTTCAGGATCATAACGCGTTTTTACAGTTTATTTTTATCTACTATTAGACGATTGTATGTAGTTTAGGAAGGATATCTAGGAATCAAAGGGGTTAATACTATCCCAATTAACTCTTTAGCTCTCACAAACTCTTCCTAAGCTGAGTAATATCGTCTAATAATAGCCAATATAAACTGTCAAAACGCGTCATGATCCTCAAAGGGTTATAATCTGGGTTTGGCTACACATATATTAACCCCTTCTGTACCAGCGACGTCCTTATAATATTATTTTATATCAGCTACAGTTATACGGTTTTATAAAGCTTAGGAAGGATATATGGTACCTAAAAGTATTTATTGAGATTGTCTGCACCATTTTAATGGGTATACGACCTTCCTAAGCTGAATAAAATCGTCTAATCATTGCCAGAATATAATAAATAGGACGTCACCGGTACTGAATGGGTCAAGGATGCTTAGATTGTTTCTAGTATGTGTTGGGCCTTTATGTTGAGTGTGTTTATGGTCAATCAGCTGTCAATAATATCCTGGTAGTATGTCAATGATTATAACCCATTCACTCACTCACTCTCACTCTCTCTCTCTCTCTCTCTCACCATATCCACACCACAGACCATTATAATATAGCCGTCTATTAGTAGCCAGCATATACTGTCAAAACGCGTCATAATCCTTTCAAGGGGTTAATTACGATAGTTTTTACCCATTTTATTTCTAGTTGTCTTTCCTAAACTGCATACAATTGTAGAACATAGTAATAGCCAGAACATAATGAAAGATTGCATCATCGTATCCTGAAAGGGTTACTTATATATCACCCATTGCTCACCTCATTTCAGCCTATTTCCTTTCGATTCTCCTCTCAGGCCGTCCGTTATTCGTCAAACACCACCGCTATCCTCTTCCCGCACTTCCGGCACCCGAATATCAAGCACAAAAAGCAAAAATAACTACGAGAAAAGCGACGCGTCTTTACCGAGTGTCATCGCCTCTGGGAATTAAACAAGAGTCTATAGTCTTTCACCCGGACACTTGCACACGATAACAGAAATAAGCGGCTTTAAAATCGACTAAAATATTTAACCACTAAGTCAATATTAAGAAGTTGTTTATGGATGGTAAAAATAATTATGACAATCCCCAAGAGTTAAATAAGGAAAGTGATTTGATTGGCCTCTCTGGGAACCCAGCCAAGACGGTCAATTGTCGCGCGTTTCCCGCCCAAACCACCAAATGTCTTCCGTTTTCTATGAACATGACTTTGTATCACTTGGCTTAATGATAATAAAGGATTCTATCATGTACGGTGGCGCAAATAAGTCATGTATCAGCTGTCATTACATTTGGCTTGCTCTGTGTTGTATATAATTTCTGTCAGATGTTGGCTAGGGTGGCTAAGTGTAGCAACATGTTTATATATCTCACAACAAAATAATAAATCAATCATAGATATTGCTGATACCAAATGTTGATCAGAATATACTTGGTTCAGAGACATCACATATTTGGCCGACTGTAAATTAGCGTTGAGTTTCATAATCACAAAATTGCTCACTTTGCTGTAAGAAAGGCTTTGGATGATAGAGGAATGACTATAGATCAGGCAGGGGAAGTGGTGGTGGACAGGAGTGAATGGAGAATGCTTGTGAATAGTTGAGTGAACACGTGGTCATTTGGAGTAAGGGGTCGGGCGCAAGTTGGACTAGATAATAGTCCATCAGGCGCCTGGCCCGGGGAAACGATTAATATGAAGGGTGCGCCTGGAAGTGTGGTGGGAGGGCTTGTGGCTTTGGCTCCGCTGCATGTGTGCCTGCCGAGGTCGGAACCTCTCCGGGTGGTCGGGGGCACAGGGAGTGCTGGAGCGACCTTGGTGACCCTGGTCTCTGGGTCTTCTCCTGGGTGACCTGGATGTGTGTGAGTTTGTGCTTTTTATCTGTGTTTATTTGTTGTTTTATGTTGTTTTTGTGTTTTCCCTGTTCTTGCTCAGTCTTGAGTCGGCTACCCCCAAAATGGGGATGGGGCCTGAGCATATAGATAGATAGATAGAAAATTGCTCACTCTACATAAAGTTACATAAATACAATAACGATAAATGCAAAATAACTACAATACAATAAATACATATACTCACACGTAAACTACCAGGTGAACACAGTCAAACACACAGGTATATATTGTGCAAAACTGACTCATATGAACTTACATATTCCTTTCAACACAGACAAGTACACACGTAAAAGCACGCACGCAAACGTACACTCCCCCGCCTTTCTCTCTCTCTCTCTCTCTCCCTAAACCGATTCATCCCGCTCCCAAACAGCCAAAGCCAAATCCACAGAAGTAGCCCTAAATCAAGCTCTCCCATCCCTCACTCTGGCACCAACACTTTATCCTTTCACACCCACCACGAGCCTAAGAAAACCAAGATGTATACAAGTTTAACCCCTTCTGTACCAGTGACGTCTTTTTACATTTATTCTAGCTAAATTCAGACGATTTTATGCAGTTTAAGAAGGATCTGTGGTAGGTAAAAGGGTTAAGTGAGATAGTTCGAAGTCTCTTAAATGTTGGAAGCTTTTTATTACTTGTATTTAATTTCCTGTTCCTTTCACTCCCACCATGTGACTTCTAAGCCGGTATCACACGACCGTTTTTATAGTCAACATTCGATAATCAAAAAAATTATGGCAAATTTTATGGAGTGTTGCGCACTGGAATCGGAAACTAGACTGTTGGCAGATGAATTTAGGTAACCACATCAGCTACCAGACCAGTGTTGAGGATATACAGTATGTTGAAGGAAAAAGCGCTCGTGTGATACTAACTTAATAAGCCAATATATAATATATATTATCTTAAAGATAGCGAGAAGTTGACTTATCTATATCTTAATTACTCAGCTATTATCATGTTTTCATTGTTAAATGTGTTTTTTTTTTAAATTATGGAAATAACCTTTCTTATTGTTTCATTAATTATCGATGAATCAGTCGCTGATAGAGTAAACCTTTTGCCAGGTTAAAAGAGAAGAACAAAAATAAACTATAGTGGAATTTCCAAGATATTCATAGTAATTACCCCCAATTTATGATAGACGTTCGTTAACCGGAGGAAGACTAGGAATTCACATACACTGTACATGCCTACACATATACAGTACAAACAAGTTTAAAGACCGTTTCGTCCACAGAGAGTGTGGTTTCACTTTTGTGGCGGCATTACAGGCGGCTCTGTTTTGCGCTACCTCTGTCATCTATATTTTAAGATCGGACAGACTTACCTGATCCCACGTCTTTCTAGGTCTATCCCTACGCGTAAATTCCAAATTGTTCCCCAAACAAAATTACAGAAGTAAATAAGGAAATGACAATATCGCTTAACCTTTACTAAACGGTGCCTGGGAAGCCTGGGAAATACTAAAATGAAGCAGCCAGTAAAATTGGCATCACAATGAGATCAAAATGATAAAAACAAAGAGATGGTGGAAATTCGTTGGGGAGGGAACGCATAAAATTAAAATGTAAAACTTGCAAACTAAACAAACCAAAATTGGGACAAGGACAATATAAAATCAAATTAAATTATCAAAATCGCTATGTGGAAACAACGCTTACCAAAATGAAAATTATTAAATAAAAGAACACAATCCACCACATAGGGTGTACATTACTACATGAGCAAGTTAATCTGTTACCCAAGCAAACTAATCGCACATATAACAACGCACTGTCGCCACGTTAAAGGAATTAGTCAAGTTTGGGAAGTCCGGGACGTTCTGGTAAATTTTACTAAACTCTGCATGAATAAAGAAACTACATGTTAAATGTCAAAATATTATTTAAAATCAAATTTGCAACATGGCAAGACATTAACAATAGTACAAAATACAAATATTGATAAGTAATCTATACTATTACAAAATAATGTATAAATAATGTATAAAATGTTAGGAGCGGGAGGAATTATTACACAAATGATGACTGGGCAGTAGCTAGAGCAAAATCAATGGAAATGGAATAAATTGATTAAGGATATATATATATATACAGTATATATATATATATATATATATATATATATATATATATATATTGTTACGTATCTTGATCCTCAAGTGGTTAACTTGATGAATCTAGATAGCACAGAGATATATATTAAGGTATCAGTCAGCTGAAGGCAAAACAAAAGTAAAATCTAATAAAATAATTTCCTGTTGTTGCTTCCTTTCCTTTTGGATCTTAGGACTTGGTATCCTTTATTGACTGATACTCTTTACTTATGAAAAATACTGAAACTAATTAAAGTCATGTAGTATTTATAAAGAATTATTATTTAACCGAAGCTTAGTAGGCTATGGTTATGAACCGAATAAGTTATAGCTAAAGAAGGACTATTAATTTTATAAAAAGTCTTGAAAGATAAATATTAAAGTAAGAATATTTCTGTCTCTTACCCTCTTTGAAATGAATAGATAGTTTTCTTATGTCCTTTTATTTATATTTAATGTAATTATTCTTGGTTCTTGTCTTACGTTAATAGTATTATATTATTATCATCAGGAGTAATATCAAAGTCACATAAAAAGTTATATATATTTAATAATTAGTTAAATGTATTTCTTAACCACGTAACATTGAGGTTTGATTATGAGTAAATAAAGTTACAGGATCGTTTCATAGATTCGATTCAGGTCTCACTCAAATAATATGAAAAGCAAAATATAATATTTTGAAGCAAAAGAATTTTCTTCAGCTTAGGAAATCACTATAAGTAATATTAACACAGCCATGTTAGTCTAAGGCGATATTACTAATACGAGACAATAGCATCACCGTACGCACCATTAAGCAATGTAAGCTTAATTCAAAGAAAATGAAAGAACTCGTAAGTATTAATATAAAACAATAGTATTACTTTCATCATAACCCAATTACTTAAAGAGTTGCTTTAGTCCACAAGTTAGTCAACTAAAATAGTTAAGTACATAATAATAGCGTTAACGTTAATTCCCAATCAAATAGTTAAGTACATAAATAGTAGCGTTAACGTTAATTCGCAATCAAATAGTTAAACACATAATAGTAGCGTTCACGTTAATTCCCAATTAAATAGTTAATCACATAATAGTAGTGTTCACGTTAATTCCCAATCACATATCTCACTAACCAACATAACATAAGTGTTTACACCGAACACACTTAACACACATTTATATAATCTGACTGACAGTCACAATCCCATTATAATACTTCACCCCGTCTTCCTCCAGCTGCAAGTTCACCTTCCCCAACTCCAAATGAGACTGATTTGAATGCCCACAACTCGGGTCTTATATACCAAACAATGATGGTGTAGGAACGAATCAGGAGGCGGCGGGTGGTGCCTGCTCCAATCATAGCTCCTCGAGTCGCATAACAGGTGCGTGGTCCACTCACAGCTCCTGGCGTCGATCATACGTCATAGCATCGGTCATCGAGGTGTGAAGGCTAGTTTGCTGGTAGGGGGCGAGATGGTTTGCCCACTCGCTCGTTCGCTCGCTAGTCTGCTTCACCGCTTGGGTAGTTTGGCTCCTTGAACTCTAATTCTAACTCTTAAATTAACATACAGGGCTCCGTATGTCAGACCTCCCCCCTAGAAAAGAGTTTAAGGAGTATAGTACATAATATTAAACATAATACATAAATAGATTCACCACCAGATTGGCAACAGCAAGATTATAATGAGGATATAATAAGGATATCACCCAAAGTAGGCAACGTCTCCAGGTACCACATCAGAACATAGCCGGAACGTAGCTGGAGCGTTATTCGAACTGCAAGGCATCTCACAGCTGAAGGCTTGAAAGCGCACTACAAAAGCATAATATTTACCTCGCTACAAGGGAGAGCTAATTGCCAAAATCCTCTCGTTAAATTAAACATACTGCTGCAAGAGGCCAAACTGGTAAATGCAATCTTTGATCCGTGGCAGTGGGTAGGTATCGTTCTTTGTGACAGCATTGACTTTCCTATAGACCCTACAAAACCTATGGCTCCCGTCTGGCTTTGGCACAAGTATGACCGGACTACTCCACTGGCTTAAGGCCCTAGTGATCAGTTCATTAGAAATCATAAAGTCAAGCTCGACCTGCAGTATACTCCTGCGTTGTGGCGAGACACGGTAGGGGGATAGTTTAATGGGAGTTGCATCCCCTACGTCGATGTCGTGCACGGCCAAAGAAGTGAGCCCTGGAGTATCACGGAACACATTGGGAGACTGAGATAAAACAGAGATTAGTTGGTTCGCTTGATCAGAGGGAAGATGACATAGTTTAGATGGTAATTCCCTCAAAGCCACTGAATTATACTGAAAGTTGGATAGGCTACATGACAAGTCAAAGTCTGCATGGATACCTTCAGGCTCTGGAACAGTCTGTTGCGGATCAGTAAGAGAACTGAAGACTTTGTCCGCACCAGGTTGCTCACAGGTCCTGACATTCACTGCCACAGTGGGAGAATCTGGAGGAGAGGAATCAGGGGACCTATGGTAGGGCTTCAACATATTTATATGGAATACTTGCGTGGGCTTTCTCCTGTCTGGGGTAGTTACTAGATAATCGGTAATGCTCACCCTCCGAATGATCTTATATGGGCACATGAACTTGGCAGATAAAGGTTGGCCAAAAAGGGGGAGCAGGACCAAAACCTCATCACCGGGCTTAAACTCCCTCTCACGGGCTTTTCTGTCATACCATTTCTTCATGGAGCTTTTAGCCACTGTCAAATTTTGAGCGGCAAACTCACATGAGGATCTCAGCCGGGTTTTGAAATCTGAAACATACTTGAGGAGGTTTTGGTTCCCCTCCTGGCCAACTAGGCTATCCTGCAATAGTTGCAAAGGACCTCTTACCTGGTGACCGAAAACTAGCTCATTAGGGGAAAAACCCAGGGATTCAGTTGGAACCTCACGAGTAGCAAATAAAAGAAAAGGTACCCCTTATCCCACTCAACTCCGGTCTCTGTACAATACTTACGTAACATTCCCTTTAATGTCTGATGATATCGTTCGAGAACCCCTTGACTCTCTGGGTGGTAGGTGCTAGACTTTACATGCTCGATACCCAACTCCTTCAGGGACTGCTGGAAAATGTTAGAGGTAAAATTAGTTCCTTGATCACTTTGCACCTCATGGGGGAAACCCATTCTGGTGAAGAATTTGAGCAGTTCCTTGATAACAGTTGGAGCAGAGGTAGTCCTTAAGGGTATAGCCTCTGGGTAGCGAGTTGCCATGTCCATGATAGTTAATAAATAAATGTTACCTTGGGAAGTCTTAGGCAATGGGCCTACAATGTCCACTACCACCCGAGTAAAAGGATTCTCGAAAACGGGCAAGGGCACCAGAGGATGTACAGGCACCTTCGGATTGGGTTTTCCTGTCATCTGGCAAGTGTGACACACTCTACAACACTCCACTACATCTGCACGCATTCCTGGCCAGTAAAAGTGGGATCTGATTCTGTCTAGAGTTTTTCTCACACCTAGGTGTCCTGCCAATGGTATACAATGTGCCATTTCCATTATATCTCTACGACAAGGTTTGGGGACTACTACTACTTGATGGACGTCCCAAGCCCCGTCATCGATTGGTCTGTGTGGCGGTCTCCATCTTCGCCACAATACTCCTCCTTTTAGGTAGAAACATTCACCACCCTCCTTCTCACATTCCTCTTCACTCACGGACCTGGCAGCTAACTCCTTGCATTCACTATCATCTCTCTGTAGCTCTACCAGGCCGCTAGGACAATTTGGAGGGGTTTCATGGTCATCGTTAGGGTCAAGATGAGCCATAAAGGTGTCAGATAAATCCACCTCAGTCACATCATCAGGCACAGTTGGAGCATCATTCACACTCTCATCATCCCTTTCATCAACTCTTACATTCGGTACATTTCTGTCTGAGGGAACTGCTACTTGAGACATTGAACGTTTGTCAGCACACACAGGGAAAACTGTTGGCATCTCCTTTTCGAGCTCACCGGTTAGTGGCTCGTTAACAGGGGAAAGTGACAAAATGGGGTCTGGTCGGACCTTCTCACCTGCTACATCATTCCCCAAAAGGAGAGTTACCCCAGGCACAGGGATATCTTGGGACCTACACAAAGCTATGGTGGCCTCACCCTGTAGTAACTCACATTCAATTTCGCCTTTTACCAAGTATGCATAAAACTGGCCTCCAGCACCTCTCATTACAACTGGTTCGCCAGGTGGGCACTCAGTGTAAGGATTCACCATGAGGGTGCTAGTAGAACCTGTGTCTCTCAGAATTTTTACCTCATGCATACAACCATTTAATCTCACGTTGCCAGATGAAATAAAGGGACGGTAACTGTCCTGCACTGATGGTGAAATTATTATTGGCTTAACCCTAGTGGGTTGCACCACACATGCTACTACAGCCCTGTCTAGATGGTTTACGTTAGCTGCTAGGTACTCCTTCTGTCGAGAGTCCTGCATTAAAGGAACTTTTGGTGCTAGGTACTCCTTCTGTCGGGAGTCCTGCATTACAGGCACATATGGAGTTTGAGATACGGCGGAAACTGTCTGCTCCGATCTCTCGGTTCTCTCCTTGGCCCAGCACTGATAAGCTAGGTGGCCTCTCTTGCCACAAAAAGTACATACTTTAGGGGATACGGGAACGTTCCCTCTTTGAGCATTACTATTAGTTTGGGGCCCACCTCTGTTACCATTGCCCTGAGTCGCATTTTTAGTTGGGGGAACAATTCTATTTTGGCTAGCTGGGGAAGACGTTATAGGCTTGTGACTGGGTCTGTCAGATTTGTGATTGGGATACTTAAAATTAGAACTAGAATTATCGTAGGGCTTCTTTCCACGAAATATGTTGTTGAGCACGTATGTGTCAGCCATGTCAGCGGCGTCGGCAAGACAATCTACCTTTTTCCCCTTTAAATGATAGGATACAGAAGAATCAATTTTCCATAGGAAATTTTCTAACAGGACCAACTCCTTCAGATCGTTGTAGCTTGTGACTTTCTTACTCTTGACCCAATGATTGAAAGTTTTAGTCATGGTCCTGGCAAATACCTTATGGGTTTCTTCTACTTTCTTCTGGTTTTTTCGGAAAGATTGCCTGTAAGCCTCAGGCTGCAATTGATAGGTTTTTAAGATAGCTTCTTTGAGATTGTCATAATCCTGCCTAACTTCTGCTACTCTACTTCTGACAAATACGTGGCTCGAGCCTGCCCTGTCAAAACAGTTTGCAACATAAAAGGCCATTGATCTCTTGTCCACTTCATACCTCCAGCAACTTCCTCAAACAAAACAAAGAAATCCTGCACATTATCCTCAGTGAAAGGTGGAATGACACTAGTCATAGTCAATCCCAGAGGGGGAGCAATTAAGGGAGCATTTGTATTGACATTTAGTTGAGCCGTACGATATTGATATTCACATTGTTCGGTCGTTGCACTGGCATTTATTCTGGCTAGTTCTATACTTAGTCCGGCTTTTTCGGTAGTTGCTCTGGCTTGTTCGGCATTTATTCTGGCTAGTTCTATTTTTAGTTTGGCTTGTTCTAGTTCGAATATTTGATCACCGGTCAAACCAGGTGGCAATTGTATATCAAGTTGGCTAGGTTTACTAGGGATCCCACCAACTGCTCCGTCACCCTCCCCGCCTTCTACAGGGAACAGGTGGGTTTTTATGGTCTGAGCCACCTCTACTTTAGACATGTTTGAGACAGTTAATTGGAGATGTGAGGCAAGCACTTTCAGTTCGGATTTTGACAGACAGTCAATATCAGGGGCTGTGGGTTCTGATTCTATGAACACTCGAGCATCTTCGTCATTAATTAGTTGAGGCATGATTAATATTTGATTTTTAAGTAGTGAAACGTTAATGAAACAGAGTGAAACTGTATGAAACGAATCCTGGCAAGGTCGCTACTCTTCTGTTACGTATCTTGATCCTCAAGAGGTTAACTTGATGAATCTAGATAGCACAGAGATATATATTAAGGTATCAGTCAGCTGAAGGCAAAACAAAAGTAAAATCTAATAAAATAATTTCCTGTTGTTGCTTCCTTTCCTTTTGGATCTTAGGACTTGGTATCCTTTATTGACTGATACTCTTTACTTATGAAAAATACTGAAACTAATTAAAGTCATGTACTAATTATTATTTAACCGAAGCTTAGTAGGCTATGGTTATGAACCGAATAAGTTATAGCTAAAGAAGGACTATTAATTTTATAAAAAGTCTTGAAAGATAAATATTAAAGTAAGAATATTTCTGTCTCTTACCCTCTTTGAAATGAATAGATAGTTTTCTTATGTCCTTTTATTTATATTTAATGTAATTATTCTTGGTTCTTGTCTTACGTTAATAGTATTATATTATTATTATCATCAGGAGTAATATCAAAGTCACATAAAAAGTTAGATATATATTTAATAATTAGTTAAATGTATTTCTTAACCACGTAACATTGAGGTTTGATTTTGAGTAAATAAAGTTACAGGATCGTTTCATAGATTCGATTTAGGTCTCACTCAAATAATATGAAAAGCAAAATATAATATTTTGAAGCAAAAGAATTTTCTTCAGCTTAGGAAATCACTATAAGTAATATTAACACAGCCATGTTAGTCTAAGGCGATATTACTAATACGAGACAATAGCATCACCGTACGCACCATTAAGCAATGTAAGCTTAATTCAAAGAAAATGAAAGAACTCGTAAGTATTAATATAAAACAATAGTATTACTTTCATCATAACCCAATTACTTAAAGAGTTGCTTTAGTCCACAAGTTAGTCAACTAAAATAGTTAAGTACATAATAATAGCGTTAACGTTAATTCCCAATCAAATAGTTAAGTACATAATAGTAGCGTTAACGTTAATTCGCAATCAAATAGTTAAACACATAATAGTAGCGTTCACGTTAATTCCCAATTAAATAGTTAAACACATAATAGTAGTGTTCACGTTAATTCCCAATCACATATCTCACTAACCAACATAACATAAGTGTTTACACCGAACACACTTAACACACATTTATATAATCTGACTGACAGTCACAATCCCATTATAATACTTCACCCCGTCTTCCTCCAGCTGCAAGTTCACCTTCCCCAACTCCAAATGAGACTGATTTGAATGCCCACAACTCGGGTCTTATATACCAAACAATGATGGTGTAGGAACGAATCAGGAGGCGGCGGGTGGTGCCTGCTCCAATCATAGCTCCTCGAGTCGCATAACAGGTGCGTGGTCCACTCACAGCTCCTGGCGTCGATCATACGTCATAGCATCGGTCATCGAGGTGTGAAGGCTAGTTTGCTGGTATGGGGCGAGATGGTTTGCCCACTCGCTCGTTCGCTCGCTAGTCTGCTTCACCGCTTGGGTAGTTTGGCTCCTTGAACTCTAATTCTAACTCTTAAATTAACATACAGGGCTCCGTATGTCAGAATATATATATATATATACTGTATACAGGGTGTTTCATAAATACCTTTCATAAATTTCAGAATGAATAGACCTAGCAATAATAAATATACTTTACTATGTGACGGTTTTGGAAATTTCTCATATTTACCGGGATCATGTAAAGGGGTCTATGACCGGGATATTACACATTTTAGTTTAAATAAGAAAGTCTAGGGGATGAAAACGATCATTAGATTACCATCACCTTAATTACTTTATTTTGTCATAAATGTTTGAACATCAATGTATTTTACAGTATTTACAATAGTTGCTCGAAGTTTCTCCCACCCTCGTTGATACAGGCTTGGGCTCGGTGCATAAGAGACTGTCGCATTCTTTCAAATATCCCTGGTGTGTTTCTTACTTCTCTGCATGCTTCTTGAACTCGTTGCCACAGTTGCTGACGGGTGTTAATTTGTGTAGCATACACCCTGCTCTTCAAGTGTCCCCAAAGATAAAAGTCAAGTGGAGTTAGGTCCGCTGATCTAAGGTGGCCAGGCGATGGGACCACCACGGCCTATCCACTTATCAGGGTACATAACATTAAGGAAATCCCTCGTACCTCGTGCAAAGTGAGCTGGAGCCCCATCCTGCATGAACCACATTTGTCTACGTGTTCTGAGAGGCACATCTTCAAGTAGTATGGGTAAGTCATCCTGAAGAAATCTGGTGTACACATTGCCTGTAAGTCGTTGTGGTAACATAGAAGGTCCGATTAGATCATTAGATGGTCACCAAGAATACCGGCCCAAACATTAATCGAAAAGCGTTCCTGATGTCCCCTCGTTGTTGTTGCATGTGGATTTTCTGCTCCCCAAGTATGTGTATTATGTAGGTTCAACATGCCATTTCTTGTGAAATTTGCCTCATCACTAAACAAAACCTCTGCAATAAAACCGTTGTTCTCCCTCTCTTGAGTAAGGAGCCACCGACAGAAATCCACTCATTGGTGATAATCACATTCAGTCAGAGCATGGATGGGCTGGTGATGATATGGGTACAGGCCATGTCTGTTTACAATCCTCCATACTGATGCATGAGCCACACCAAATCGTGCACCAAGTCGACGTGTGCTTGTAGATGGATCATCTGCGATGGCATCAAGGATATCCTCTTCTGCATCGAGTAGTTGCTCATCATGAGGCCTTCCTCTGTCTACTGCACGTGGATTCAGTGAGCCATATTCCCGTAGTCGTCTTTCTACGCTGAGGAAAGTAGGCCGAGATGGTTGCCTCCGGTTGGGATATTGTTCACCGTACATCCTTACTGCTTCAGCTGCATTTCCTCCAGCTGCACCTAAAGTAAGTAACATGTCTGTGTACTCAGCAGAGGTGTATGGCTCCATGTCTGGTACTTACTTAAGACTGCCAGTACATCCTTCTTTCTCTCACCTTCTCACATTACCTTCAATTTGTGAAGCTTCATTCATACAGTATTCGAACCCATGAAGCAAATTGATCGGGCACCTATTGTAAATACTGTAAAATACATTGATGTTCAAACATTTATGACAAAATAAAGTAATTGAGGTGATGGTAATCTACTGATTGTGTTCATCCCCTAGACTTTCCTATTTAAACAAAAATGTGTAATATCCCGGTAAATATGAGAAATTTCCAAAACCGTCACATAGTAAAGTATATTTATTATTGCTAGGTCTATTCATTCTGAAATTTATGAAAGGTATTTATGAAACACCCTGTATATGTGTGTGTGCTTATGTATATATATTTTGGGAAAAACTTGTTGCAGACAGCTTTGCCTTGTGTCTCCTTTGTTCACATAGACAAAAAAAAAAAAAAAAAATATATATATATATATTACGGTATGTCCTGCTTACTGAAACAAGACAAAGTTCGTCCGAAAACCCTAACACTTTTCCCTAAAATTCGAGTTCCCGGAATCCACATAAGAGCTCAGAGCTCCGTACCATTATACAGCCGTGGCTTTAGAGCTAAGAGCCTTAAAAATATTAACCCCTTTAGGATTTGACGCATCTTGACAGGTATTCTGGCTACCATTAGATAATATTATGCGATTTAGGAAGAAGCTGTGGTAAGCACGATCTCAATTAACCCTCTGGCTTCCATACACCTCTCACAATCTGAATACAATCGTCTAATAATAGCCATAATATACTGTCAAAACGCGTCATAATCCTCAAGGGGTTAAGGGTTACCTGTGGACCATTGATTATCACATCTGACTCACAGGCAAAAGTTCCATGGTTACAAATATTAGAAAAGTTTATTATATACCTGTGCATGATGGAAGTTCGAGATTGATACTGGTTTATAATGTAGGCATAATACATATCAATGAAATAAACTAACGTATGGGAAAGACCTGCATAGCACTATATTAATTAATTTCATTTGAAAGACAAGGACGAAATATATAATGGAAACTAAAATAGCAAAATATGAAGAGAGTCTCGGTCTTGGCAAACGAACAAAGTTATTCCCACAAGTATTAGTTTGGGAAGCAATATTCCTTCCCATTTACATAATAATTGCCTTCGCAGAATTTTGGCCTGGCGAAACGTGACCTTTTCTTTTCTCTAATATTCTTTATTCACATTATAGTACTATATCAGAGCTGCCATTGTATTGATAATTGTATAACTATTATAGTTAGTCATTATAGGCTAAACTAATCACGTTTGAAATATTTCAATCCTACACAGTTAAATAAAGAAGTATTACAAAAACAAAAATAAACAAATGAAGAGCATATACAGTATACTACTGATGCGCGTGTGTGTGTGTGTGTGTGTGTGTGTGTGTGTGTGTGTGTGAGCTACCAAACCAATTGGTGGCAGGGTTACGATATTCAAAGACAGATTGTTGTAATATTATATTGTCAGTACCAATTACCCAAAGGTCATACATGCAAGGTCCGTATATATTTAAGTTTAACCCCTTCTGTACCGGTGATGTATTTTTCATTTTATTCTGGCAACTATTAGACGATTCTGTTCAGCTTAGGAAGGACGTCTACCCATTAAAAGGCTAAACAGACAATATCAATTAATCCTTTTAGCTACCATATAGCTTTCCTAACCTTCACACCATCGTCTAAATATAGCTGAAGTCATAATACAAAAGACGTCGACGGTACAGAAGGGGTTAAATACACACACATGCTCCTCGGTGTAAATGTATACAAACATAAACACTACCAGTAAAACATGTTATCCAGTCTGTTATTCCCCTTCAGCAATTATCACTTTACAGCTAATTAAGGCAAACACAATGAGAAGCTGGAAACACTTAGTGGCATAAACCGTTGCAGCATCTTTAGTAGTATTTTTTATGGTTACATATATTATTCTGTATTTTATTAATTTCACCACAACACCAAACACCTCCAATGGAATTAATGAAAGCAAATATGTGATCCACCGGGATTCGAACCTGGGTTATCACACACATATTTGTAAACACTCTAACCATTACACCACCAAGACGGTTAAAAGTTTATGCACACGCCTACGACTTATTATCCATTTTCGAATACTGGATATTAATCTAATCATGTTCATATTCCCAACCGCGCTATATAATACATCTAATAAATCTAATATGATAAATATGGACATCTTGGCTTACAAGTCATGTTTGCTGGATCCCTGCAAATATAAATCATCAGCAAAATGTTCTAGAATTTAGACAAAGGACTAACAAAATTGGCGTCAAATTACCATAAACATGACCATACAATAACAATGACTAATCAGGAAGTTAGTATAAACTGGAGAATATCTAATCTCTGCCTTTGTTCGGTTCTCTTAATCCTCTCCGAAATATGACGCGATTTTGAGCCTATTAGGGATACTTTAAAGCCTTTGTTACCATCAGGGGTATTTAGAAACCTTTAGTTTAGTTACTTCAACCTCTGCAGTTGTTTTTGACTTAGCTGTGGGCAGAAAACTAATTTTGGAGAGGTAATTATAAGAGTGAGAGAACTCTATTTCTTATCGCTAATCTGGCAACCTCTGCGTCATATATGCGTGAAAGAGTTAATTCTCCCCCACCCTCTGTTTGTATCATCAATTAACGTACCCTCACTAATTAAGCGACACAGTTCAGTTAATTAATGGACACAATATTGGGAATCTAAGTTTATTCCTTGTATATTTAGTTCATATTCTTGTTTGTAGTTATGTTGCTAGACCCTCCTTCAAGATAAATGTGTACATTTTTCGATAGTAAACTGTCCCGGCCGAAGACCGGTTCCTCTTCAATTACATGCTCGCTATTGCTCGCCAGGAAAAAAACGACGCCTACTGTTTATGACACGAAAAATATAAATATTGACAACAAAATTGGGCGAAAGGTCTTAAAGAGAGAGAGAGAGAGAGAGAGAGAGAGATTGAGAGAGAGAGAGAGAGAGAGAGAGAGAGAGAGAGAGAGATCAAACGAGAACCAAGGAAGGGAGAGAGAGCCAGATTAAAAGCGAATGAGGGAGTACATAAGAGAAGGGAAGAACGCAGGGAAGAGAAACAGGGGAAGAGAAAGAACGGGAAGAGAACACATTTAAGGAATATGGGCTCATTCCAAGGTGATAACGTAAGTGAGCAACTATAACAACAAGAACAACAAAAACAATAATATATAGAGAAATAATACAAATAATAGCATGTATAAATTATATAACACAAAAAAAAACGGGAAGAAATCAGCGCAAAATACGTTTTAAAATCTATCATTCCGACCAATATTAGGCACCTTAGGGAAAAATATGTATATAAGAATAATTGTTATATCGTAACTTGGAATCACTGTGGCTTTATTCTACAACAATTATTGAGTGTTGGGCTCAAATTTAAGCAGTGTCAACAATGGGAGAAATGCGAGAGAGCGAGAGATAGAGATAGAGATAGATAGATAGAGAGAGAGAGAGAGAGAGAGAGAGAGAGAGAGAGAGAGAGAGAGAGAGAGAGAGAGAGAGAGAGAAGGCCAATGAGAGTGAGATATACCGAGGAACGAGGGGCCAAGAAAAGAGATGAGAATATTATGAGAGGGGGCGGAGATGGTGGTACGGGGGAAGGAGAAACAGAAGATATATAGATAGATAGATTAGACAGACAGACAGACAGATGGATAGATATATAGATAGATATATAAATAGATATACATATATATATATAGATAGATAGATAGATAGAGATAGATAGATAGATATAGAGAGGGGGAGAGGCAGAGAGTTGCATACCATAGAAAATGGAAAATCCCTCACTCGAAATGAATCATACCCCCTCGACCAGAGAAGTGAATATATGAATGATAGGAATAGGGCAGTGGAAAGATAGACACTCGAAAATAAATGGAATAAAAATGATAACGATTGGGCAAAGATTATATTAGAATAGATTTAACACACACAATGAGAAGAGAACAAAACTACAAACATTATTTGTTTCAGGTCAATCCTTGATACGTTGGTTGAATCGTTTGGTGTTAGCTAGAGAGTAGTGTTCCAGTTGGTCGATTAATGTTAACGTTTTCCTTAATTAAAATAGCTCTATAATTATTAAACATAATTAAATTAATATCAATATTTGAACGGGCTAAACAGTGTTCTGATATAAGTAAATAAAACGTAATCTGTGTATAATACAAAAGAAGGCAATAAGGCGAAATGTTATGATATTAGACATAAGTATCCTCATGATCCACAAAGGGTTAATAATTTATATTCTAGTATCAATGAAAGTACTGGCGAATTTTCATCAAATCCGTCCATTAGTCCTAGATAAATCCTGTTTGCACACAGACAGACAAACATCCATCAATGAACTTAACCCCCACAACTTAGTCTGGCGGAGATCAAAATATAACAATCAGAGAGAACAACAGTTATAGGTAATAGATCTAATTAAATATACAAACCTACTGTACCTAGCACTTGGAAACAGGCAACTATATTGATTTAATATACTCTTAATAAACTAATGAATGTACAGTATTTCAGATCATGACTGTATACATTTCAACTTGTAGCCATAACAAGATAACACAATAATTAATAACATATAGCACAGTCATATGAATCAAAAGGGGTAAACAAAAGCCGAGTAAAACTAGACATTCGGAAAGCGGAGAGATTCAACTGATTAGCAAAAGAAACGTCCAGAAAGATGTCAGATGAATAGAGGGGATTAGATTTTTGAGACCATGAATGGAAGTAGAGGAGAGAGAAATAAAAGAGGAGCGAGAGAGATAAAGGGATAATGGAACAGTGAGAAAAATATCAGAGGAAAATGTGAGAGCGGTATAACTAGAAGGAAATGGATAGAAAGATGGATATTCGGGAAGATGCAATATTTGAATAAGTATGATACTTATGCTTTAAAATGACAAGGGAGAATAAAAACATAATAGTTACACCATTAACAACTAAATTTAGTATAGCAATACCTCAAACGTAACTATGTATCTAGTTGACTATTTCAACTTATTGAAATTTAGTTCAGTATCAAAATAGATATAACTATTGATTAACCCATTCAGTACCAGGGACGTCTTTTTCATCATATTCTGGCAATTATTAGACGATATTATTCACCAAAGGAAGGACCTCTAGCAATAATGAGACTTCAAACCATCTCATTCTACCCTTTTAACTACCACAGATCCTTCCTCAAGCTGCATAATACTGTCTAAATATAGCTAGAATAAAAAATAGCACACGTCACTAGTACTCAAAGTGTTAATAATGCAAACTTTGGCTTGTAGCAGTGTTGGCAAGACTCATAGGCTGTTATAACTCATTTGAAAAGAACCTTTCAGTGCACAGTCACTCATGGACCTCACTTATTTATAATTATGGAAGTACAATCTCTGGACGTGCATTTATAAAAAACAAATTCTATGCATCAACTACAAAAATATATATTATATTTCCTTAGAAGTAAATTCCATCTAAAAATCAATCCGGATAGTTATAATTGCATACAAAAACATAGGGGGTCCACAAATTTGTATAAGTGACTGTAGCAATAATCAGTCTTTTATTGTAATTATCTGTTTATGTTTGTAAGATTGTATTAGGACAATGAGACAATGCCTTATTAAGTCCTAACTGGCTCGACACTTGTCTTTAAAGATGGAGATATTAAAATGGGTGTATTCTTAAAAGTGTTGATGACAGTACCTCAAAACAGTAGTTAACTCACAGTATATACAGTATATATACAGTATATATATATATATATATATATATAAAAAAAAAAAAATTGGCTGGCGAGAAACTGACTCATCCTCATCTTAATTACTTAACTATTACAAACGTGGTACTCGTCTTGCAACTCAATCCCACCCCTACTCTGTGCAACTCTCCAACCCAAGAGTGAAACGTTACTCTCAAACTTTCTTCTACTCAACAGCTGAGCTCTGGAACTCTCTCCCAGAATCAGTCTTTCCCTCTTCCTATGACTTAAATTGCTTCAAACTCCGTGTGTCCAGGCATTTTGGCTCGAACGTCCCTTGATTTTGGCCCTGTCACTCTTTCAACTATGGGGGAGGCACTCGCTTTAGGCAGTTATGCCTTTTGCCTCCCTCAATCATATAGAAAAAAAAAAAAAAAAAATATATAGTTAAATATGGCTTGCCACACCCACCTGTCCATAAACCAGTATTAATGCCATAATTTGCCTTTCCCCGCTATGACCAAGCCATATTAAACCAGGTTCCTTCCCCCACCTCATTCTTAATTTACTTTTACCAGTTAACCCTCTCATCACTCTCATCTTTTCTCCTTCTCCCTTCCTTCGTCTGGGAATGTGTTCTTCTTAGCATTAACCCCTTCTGTACCGGCGACGTCCTCTTCACTCTATTCTGTTTACTATTACGCGATTTTATTCAGCTTAAAAAGGGCCTCCAGCAATTAACAGCCACTTATTCTAACAATCTCACTTAATCGTTGTTACTACCACAGATCCTTTTTTAACTGCACAAAATCGTCTAAATCAAGCAAGAATATAATAAATAAAGACGTCATCGGTACAGAAAGGGTTAATGTCGTAGTGATTTGCTATCGATACTTATTAGTTTCCGACTGGTTATCATAAGGTTAAGTGAGGACAGTCCACTCCAGTTACTTGAAGACTAGCTTACAAATATGTTCTAAATTCAGGCGCAGGTTTTCTAGCTAACTATAATGGATACTGGTGTTCAACATGTATCTTCCACATTCGGCCTGCCCCCCCAAAATAAAAAAAAATAAAAAAAAATAAAAAAAATAAGTAAATAATAATAAATAAATAAATAATTAATAAATAAATAGGAAAAGTGGGGATTTGGCCAGAATATATACATACATCTTCCACATTTGGCCAGAATATATACATGCATCTTCCACATTTGGCCAGAATATATACATACATCTTCCACATTTGGCCAGAATATATACATGCATCTTCCACATTTGGCCAGAATATACATACATCTTCCACATTTGGCCAGAATATATACATGCATCTTCCACATTTGGCCAGAATATATACATACATCTTCCACATTTGGCCAGAATATATACATGCATCTTCCACATTTGGCCAGAATATATACATACATCTTCCACATTTGGCCAGAATATATACATACATCTTTCACAGTTGCAACTGTCTAGGTCGGGACTATAATTAGATGATGGTAGGGAAGGTAGGGTGTAGGTCAGTGGTCAGCAACCCTTTAAGCTAGAAGAGCCATTTTTTTAAAGTTTCATAACAAAATTGTACTGTCGGAGCCGCAATACAACAAAATTGGTCTCAGCATCCGAAATAAACAGCACCCTACTTCTGAACTAAACAAATTATAGTGATATTGTTCAATATCCGGAAGGACTATATGCTTTCATTAGTTTATTCAAGTACATTGGGGTGTGTAATTAATGATTAATGTTAAGAATGGGGTGTTACGTAATTCACAAGCTTAGGGAAAACATGTCATATTTCTAGAAATCCTAACGATTGATACCTATACATCTTTCCGAAGTTGAATAAACAAATATAATATCGCCTTGAATGTGTTATACTGTTGCCTTCATTTTGAAGGAAGAATTATTATTTCTGAAGCTTCTGGAGCCACACGAGTGTCCTGAAAGAGCCGCATGCGGCTCCTGAGCCGCAGGTTGCCGACCCCTGGTGTAGGTGGTTACTGTGGGTGATTGAGAGTTTGTATCGTAGGAGGTGGGAAAGAAGCGGTAAAGCATTTGTCGACCGAATAAAATAAAGACTTTAAGTGACCGCTTTTTCTTATTACTTCGTTATTGTTTGCTTTGCTTTTCATAACTTCCCGCATTCAGCCACGTGTTCCTTAGTGTTTCTTTTTTGTTCGGTTTGTTTTTCATACCATACTGCATTACTCCCCGTGTTCAGTGATAGGAAAGAACGCGAACAAGTGGTTTCAAATTAGATAAATTTCGTTTCAGAAAAGATAAAAGCAAATATTGGTTTGGTAACAGAGTTGTAGACAGGTGGAATAGGCTACCAAGTGCTATAGTGGGATCAAGAAGGATCGAGAGCTTTAAGATAAAACTAGATAGGCATACAGTATGTACAGTACGAGATGGGTTGGATGTGAAGGGAATCTGCTGGGTGTGGGTCAATCGACGCTCTGCAATGCATGATCCATTTCCACTTGCATATATTATATGATGTACGATTTAATGAGGTGATAACCTTAGTATTTATGGGTTTATTTACCCCTAACCGAAACATATTCTTTATACAAAAATATATAGGCCTATTGATGAATTTATTTAATCACAACGACCAGCTCAGTATATGGTTCATTATTTAAAGGGCATTGTTTCATCTAAAATATATGTTAACTAAATATTAGCTTTGCATGAGAGAAGAGTCGTATACAAATGTGTGCTTAAATAGAGTTATAGGTATAAGGTAATTCATAGCCAAACCATTAATAAACCTACCGGATCACAACATTGAAGAACGTATACGAATCTATTACGTTTTGTTCTGCTAAATTAATTTGTTGCATAATTTTCCTTACTGTGGGATAAACACAGTTGTCTGCAAAATTCTAATTACCAAAATTGACCTGCAGAGGAAAGTAGGAGATTGTAAAATGTGTTATTTTCCGCAGAGGCAATAAATCTGTTGGCCAGCGCTATAAATCTAAGACGGCCACACAAAACATGTCACTAAATGTTTTTATGCAACTCAGTTCTGATCAGCACACGTATGGCAACCATGATAGCAGTCAATGCAGTCTGACCTAGCCTTGTATAAATTACTCATTTTTAAAATACATACATATATATTTTGTCCTATGGTGGAGACAATAGGCAGGCTGCCTATAACGAGCTTCTCCCCCCCCCCCCCCCCCCACACACCAAACGAAAAGTGTGATATAGAGAAAAAATCAAGGTATTAGGGGTTACAATTCTTGGACACACGGTATTTATAGCATATTAAGTCATAGGATAAGGGAAAGATTGCTTAAGGGATTGAGTGTGCCTTGAAATTGTGACCGCTAGCCTGTTTGTATATGTATGTAGAAAGGAATCAGACAAGACGCTTGGGTGCAATATGTATTCATGATCAGAGCTGGGTTGGATAAATTAAGTTTCTCCTCTCGGCTAATTCCTATAAATTCTAAAGTGCACATTAGCTGCGTTGGTCCAGTAATTTGATTACGATTGCACTACCAACTTCCATAGAAGAGTATTATGTACTTTATATATATCTTATAAATGTACATAATATAATATACCTAATTGAGTAAATATAAAAGCCCATGAATACTTTTACTGAGTATACTTATTATAATCAATGAAGACGTATGCGGAGGATTGATAGTTCCGGCTATGTATACATTCCTTATGATATCCCGCGGTGTATACATATATTATTATTATTTAACCATTTCTCTACGGCAGCGTAATGTTATTCTGGCTAACTACAAGCAATGTGTTCCGTCTAAAGCCGGTATCACACGAGAGCTTTTATAGTCCACATTCGATGATCAATTTTTTTTTGGCAAAGTTTCTGGAATATTTTGCACTGGTATTGGAAGTAGACTGATGGTAGATGAATTTAGGTAACAAAAATATAGACAAATGTTTCCTCATAAGCTGCCAGACCAGTGTTGAGGATAAATATTGAGGGAATAAGCGCTCGTGTGATACCGGCTTAAGTACCTCACGAGGAGAAAACAAGTGATACGCGATTATATGAAGTACCCCTCTGATAACCACGTCCTTTATAGGCTGGACAAATGTAGCTAATGATATGCACTTAATACAATGGGAAAGGTGCAATAGTCCTGAAAAAGTTAACTTAAGGGAAGATTTCCACTTGAAGGATTTTTTTTCAGGACCCCTTTCTCCCTCATGTTTAGCCCCATTGTTTTTGAGATTTTGAGACGTTACCCATTCGTTTGACGATTTTAAACACCTTCGCCACATTTCTTTCAATTTTAAGATCTTTCGTGCCATTTAGGTGTCGATTTTTTCTTGGCGAGCGACAGCGAGCATGTAATTTAATTGCAACTGGCCTTCAGCTGGGACATTTTTCTACTGAAAAATGCACAACATTTTTGGGTTTCATTTTAAACTTGATGGTAGACTAGGAAACTCAAAATATCCCTTCAATAGTGAACAATGGAGATAAAGGTTTTAAATTAATTTACAATAGTTCCTTCAGAGTTAATCCCTCAAGCTCTGGATAGGTTGAGATATTAAATATTCTGCCAACAACGTGACGACAAAATATCGCTGGATTATTCTACCGTATATTTGTGAAAGGTTAAAGGTTAACTCGTAACATGCTTCTCCCCGACTAAATAATTAAAACGTATAAGCAATGTAGGAGAATACATTCGTAGGCATAAATTTGTCCTCTCATGAAATACTGTATAGTTGTATCTATATACAGTATATATATATTATATATATATAGATATATATATATATATATATATATATATATATATATATATATATATATATATTTATATATATATATATATTATAAATATACCTGTATACTGTATATACCAAACTGCTATACTAAATTACACAATTAATATGATAACGATAACAAAGCAATCATTATTTATAATATTGTCATAACATATTTACAGTTATATCGTTTTATCTTTCACGCAACAAGGTAGTAATTAATGGTTACAGATCTCTGCCAACAGCTGAATAGGTTTATATCCAAATCAAGGAATACCATTAGCTCGAGGGAAATCAAAGCACGTAATTCATTACCCCTTAAGGGAGCCCACTTCGCTTTTTTTCTCTTTCTCTTCTTCTCTCTTTGGCTTGTATACATTCGGCCCCATTCAGCCTACTGTTTTAAGACGTTTACCCCCATCCAGGTGTCAATATTTTCCTGGCGAGCGGTATCGAGCCAGTTCATATATGTTTTTGTTTTGACAGCAAGCTAAATTTGTAAATTTTTCGATAGAAAAATGTCTCCGGCGAAGCCGAATTTCACCATACAATGCTGGCTCGCTATCGCTCGCCTGGAAGAAATCGACACTTGGATGGGGATAAACGTCTTAAAACAGTTGGCTGAATGGGGCCGAATGGATACAAGCCAGAGAAAGAGAGAAAAGGAGATAAAAGATAAAAAAAACAAAAATAAATCACGCATTTATGACGCAGAGGTTGCCAGATTAGCAATAAGAAATCGAGTTCTCTCACTCTTATAATTACCTCTCCAGAAATAGAGTTCTGCCCACAGCTAACTCAAAGACAAATGCAGAGGTTGAAGTAACAAAACTAAAGGTTTCTAAATACCCCTGATGGTAACAAAGGCTTCAAAATGTCCCCAATAGGCTAAAAATCGCGTCATATGTCGGAGAGGGTTAATAAAGATGATATATATCTTACCCAGCCAGAGAAGGAAGTTCTGTAGCTCCTTACCTCCCTCCATAATATCTGAGATTACTGAGCCTTTAGGGCACACCGCCTTATCACAATGATATCATATAAATAGTTTTTCTATAATAAAGCCATCATATATACAAATAGTCTGAACCCAATGTAGTTTAATTGCTATATTATATATCTATATGACCATATTCAATATTTTCCATACAACTATTCATATATTGTTTTGCCGAACAGAAATAATATCAAATGTCACTATAATCGGTAGAGCTCCGAGGGTCGCTGTTGGTTATGACGCTGTAAGTAAGGGAGGGATATACTGAAGTGGATTTCGTATATTAGCTGGAATGTTAAAGGTCATGGGTGTGTTTGTTGGAGATGAAAAGTGTGTGTATGTGTGGGTTGGTAGGTGTGTAGTGAGAGAGGTAGTGGGTACGTATGTAGTGAGGAGTTTATGTATGTGTGGGAGAGGGAGAGGGTTCGTATGTGTTGGGGAGTGTATGAGTGTGTGTGTGTGTGTTGTGGGACAGGGAGAGGGTTTATACAGTATGTGGTGGGGAGTGTGTGTATGTGTAAGTGTGTGAATGTCGTGGGAGTGGAGAGAGGGTACTTATGTGTTGGGGAGTGTATGTGTGGGTTCTTCGGTCTGTATGTGTGGATATGTCGGGCAATATGTGTGTATGTGTACCGGCATAATAGAACAATAATAATATATCACTCTTTGCAATAAATTGGAGTTTGCACCGAGGGCCGCTGTGAACAAGTAGTCAGGGAGAGAAAAGGATGCTTCTCTATTCTTTTTGGCATTGTTGTTGTTGAACTTATGTGGGCAAATGTACAGTCCAGCCACGCTCATATAGTTACATTAATTATCACTAACATATTAATATACTGTAATGGACTTTCTTTTCTACTATAAATGAGGGATATTATAGAAAACTAACAGCAGTAATTAAGGAGAGGGGATAATTGGTAATATAATGTGAGACATGAGTGATAAAAACTGATTGGACGGAGAGAGAGAGAGAGAGAGAGAGAGAGAGAGAGAGAGAGAGAGAGAGAGAGAGAGAGAGAGAGAGTTAGTACAGGCGGAATCATAGAAGCTATTGCAGTCACCATCAATAGTCGCATCCCACCATCATCAAATCTGCTTTCTATTTGTTGGTTCTTATTAAGGGGGGGGGGGATTCTTTTATCGGGACCCCCTTCTCACTCATGGTTAGCCCCCTTTAGTTTTGAAATATCAAGATGTTCCTTCCATTAGTTTGCCGATTTTATAACCTTTCGCCTCATTTCTTTGTCAATAGTAAAACCTTTCGTGGCATTTAGGTGTCGAATTATTCCTGGTAAGTGATACCGAGCCTGTAATTTCGGAGGTAACGGTCTATATAAAAGCCTCAACAGTGTGTTCCTATGCCTTCTGTGTGCTCTACTGCTAGTCTGAAATGAAATAGAATTGGCGTTCTCGAACTTAATTTGTTTACTATTATTTTTCATTTTAATAGAATTATAACCAATGTTCAAATCATGGAAGTATAGATGGACTATTTGAGAGTGACTGTAGAAGATATGAAGGGAGAGGGTGAGTGATGAATAATGAAGAACAGGTGAGACAGATTGATGACAATGATGAGAGGTAAAGAATGTCGGGAGAACCGACAAGACGCGAATATGTATGTAAATGAAGGAAGAAATTCGGGTAATATGAGAGTTATGGATTATCTTCACGTCCGCAACCTGAACGGGGATTAAATAGTTGATTACCTTACAAGGAGAATCATCACTCGTATTTACAAATAACGGAGAATACATTCATTATTACACTACAGTTGGGCAAATTACGAATATCGCGTGTGTTATTATGCGTTTTGTCCTGCACTATCAATATGCCTGTTACGTCTTGAATAATGTGAATTAATGTATATCGGCATTAATGGAACACTCATAATAAATCTCGTTTGGTAAGTGCCGAATACGATCTTCATATCAATGTGTTATATCATTGGCGCATAATGAATTATAACTTATTATAGATACTGTTCCATGAACGTTATTCCAAGCACTTACTACCAATATCCCATTATATGACTAAACTATTATTGACACTTTAATTACCTATTTCATACCCATAGTTGTACAGTATAATGAACTGGTCTCTCTCTCTCCCTCTCTCTCTCTCTATCTATCTATCTATCTATCTATCTATCTATCTATCACCCTTTAAGCATCCCCGTGTCAGTATTCAACACTATAACTATTAGTATGTTCCAATCATCGAACACGAATCCTGTACCATTAACATTGGAGTGTATTTCCTATAATGGTCACCTATAAAATATAATGGCCTGTTTGTATCTCGTCAACAACAGCATTACCGGAATTCACGATGCACTTTGATTATTAAAATGACATTGATAATCTCAGTTTTAAGAGCAACATCGTTTTATAAGATATACAGTATTACTTGTTATAGCATATCACAGCATATGGTGCCGCCAATAACTATAGGTATCGCCACGAACTTGACAATAATCTTGATCCCTGACCTCTACAGTATGTATCTCAAAAGGGCCAAAAGCAAAGTCGCTGTAAATATCCACACCTATTTCCTGGTGGACTCTTCCCAAATATAGAAACGTCAGCCCGATTGCTTTAGTTCATTTCGACTTATAAGAAGTTAAGGGGTCAAGATTAGTGTCAAGTTCGCTGGCGCTACCTATAGTAACATTTAACAATATCGACAATGTATAATATTTTACTATTTTGTGTACAAGTTTCCACCATTGTTATTTCTTCTTAGATATAAATCGTGCATTGTCCTCTTGCATTGCCCACCAAATTTGTGGGAACACCGACAACTATTAGTACAATATTTCGCACGCCATGTCTATTTTTAGGTGAAGCCTAATAGTTAATCTGTAAAGGCTGAATGCCCGGGTATTGATTAATAATTGCTAATATTAAAAGATGAAAAGCAAAACAAAGGTCAAGTTCTTTAAGGGAGCCCACCTCACTTGGTTTCTCTTTCTCTTCCTCTCTCTTTGGCTTGTATTCATTCGGCCCCATTCAGCCTCTGTTTTAAAACGTTTATTCAGGTGTCAATATTTTTCTGGCGAACAGTAGCGAGCCAGCATATATATATATTTTTGTTTTGACAGCAAGCTAAATTTGTACATTTTTCGATAGAAAAATGTCTCTGGCAAAGCCGGATTTTCCCATACAATGCTGGCTCGCTATCGCTCGCCAGGAAGAAATAGACACCTAGATGGAGATAAACGTCTTAAAACAGTTGGCTGAATTGGGCCAAATGGAATAAAGTCAGAGAGAGGGAAAGAAAGAGCAAAAAAGCGAGGTGGGCTCCCTTAACTCATTCAGTACGTGTGAAGTTATTTTTCTTTTTAATCTGGCAACCATTAGACGTGTTTACTCTGTTTAGGAAGGACGTCCTTCCTAAGCTGCAACAAGTTAATGGAGATGTAATGCACGTCTCTTATTACTAGACGTCCTTCCTAAGCTGCAACAAGTTAATGGAGATGTAATGCACCTCTCTTATTACTAGACGTCCTTCCTAAGCTGCAACAAGTTAGTGGAGATGTAATGCACCTCTCTTATTATTAGACGTCCTTCCTAAGCTGCAACAAGTTAGTGGAGATGTAATGCACCTCTCTTATTACTAGACGTCCTTCCTAAGCTGCAACAAGTTAATGGAGATGTAATGCACCTCTCTTATTACTAGACGTCCTTCCTAAGCTGCAACAAGTTAGTGGAGATGTAATGCACCTCTCTTATTACTAGACGTCCTTCCTAAGCTGCAACAAGTTCTGGAGATGTAATGCACCTCTCTTATTATTAGACGTCCTTCCTAAGCTGCAACAAGTTAGTGGAGATGTAATGCACCTCTCTTATTATTAGACGTCCTTCCTAAGCTGCAACAAGTTAATGGAGATGTAATGCACCTCTCTTATTACTAGACGTCCTTCCTAAGCTGCATAATACCGTCTAATAATAGCCCAAATATAAGAAACAATGACGTCACCCGTACCGAAGCTTTGTAAACCTGACTTACTGCTTGGTTTTTGGTCTATATAGGTATATATTTTATATATTTTTTAGTTTCCTCGCTAGACATCCATCAAGCTTTTAAAAAACACCCCCTAGACCCTCCTTCAAGAAAAATTTGTACAATTTTCGATTGAAAATTTCCCGCCGGAAGGCCAGTTCCTCTTATAATTACAGGCTAGCTATCGCTCGCCATGAAAAAGTCGACACCTAAATGGCACAAAAGGTCTTGAAATTGACAACGAAATTGGGCGAAAGGTATTAAAATCGCCAAACTAATGGAAGGAACCTTTTTAAAATCTCAAAACTAATATGCTAAGCACGAGGGAGAAGGAGGTCCATAAAAAGCGAATAGTTCCCCCTTAAAAGAAAGAAGTGGTAGTACGATAATAGGCGACGCGACACAGGGGCAATATGTATGAATGTATGTATATATTTATGTATGTATATATGTATGCATCTATTTGTATGTATGCATGTATGTATATGTATGTATGTATGTATGTATGTATATATGTGTATGTATGTATGTGTGTATGTTTATATGTATGTATGTATTAATTTATGTGTGTATGTATGTATGTATGTATGTATGTATTTACTGAGACACAGTAAATTTACGCGACACAGGGATAATATGTGCGAGGAAGAAATGTGAACCAGGCGGGGAGGAAATAGTAAACCATCGTCAACCATGAGGGAGAAAAATGCAATATTGAAACTGAAATTCATATAGAGAGAGGAGAGATGACGTCACTGGATACATGGACATTGTGAGAAAGATGATGAAATTTAGATGTTTTAAATAATAAGACTAATAAAAAGGCAGGTAATTGTTCTGTTGGTGTAGCTTCTTTATTAAATGCGAATGAAAGTAATAAGACAAAGAAATGCAGGGAAACATAAGAGGTGCAGAGGTTAGGATATATATATATATATATATATATATATATATATATATATATATATATATATAGAGAGAGAGAGAGAGAGAGAGAGATACAGACACAGACAGACAGTGCGTGTTAGAGAGTGAGTAAGTGAGAGAGTGAACGTGAGAGTGAGAGAGAGAAAGCAAAATTAAGAAGAGCAGAAAATAAAAGAAAAGTTTGAGTGTTCCTGGCCGTCTCCCCAGGCAGCACACGCGTCTTGTTACAGCCAAAATATCACTGAACAATATACTGGCTTCATCCTTTGTGGCTGCTGCTATTCCTAGTCTATTTTAAGCTTGAAATTTAGGAGGAACCAGGATTAGGCCGGGTAATTTTTCTACCGAATACTGTACAAACGCATCTTGAAGGGGGGTCTTGGGGGTGTTTTTATAGCTTGATGGAGGTCTACAGAAGAAACTAAAAGAAAAAGTAATAATAATATATAAATATATGAATAAATATATGTATATGTATGTCTAGAGAGGAAACCAAAAGGAAAAGTAATAATAATATATAAATATATAAATATATAATTATATAGATCAATAAATATATAAATATAAACCTCCTCTTAAGCACACACGCATAACACACAAATACACAAACAAAGAACAATCATGTACACTCACGTTCCGAGTTTACTTGTTTTCCCCAGTCGCCAACTAACCCTACCAGAGCCCCACTACCATCACAATAAAACCCTTATCTGCCCTATATACACTCTAGGCCTCTCAGTGTGTGACAATCGTTGTAGGCCGGTTTGGGGAACACTAGGCATGGGGTATACAGGGTCCGGGACAATTCTACCACTGCACCATCTTTAAGGGGAGACGGGCGTATTTATTTGCTCATTTCTGCATCTGTTATTATTGTTTTTAGTTTCTTCCCTAGACCTCCAAAAAGCATTAATGATGTTACATTAATCACTTAACGAGTGTACTATACTCTAACTGTAATAAAGGTGCTATAATATAATTGTAATGGGTGTACCATACTGTAATTGTTTTGACTCTGTATCTCCCTTCAGTGAACGGCAAGGCTTTTGAGATAGCATTCCTCTCCCTGTTACCTACCTACCTCTCTTTCCCAGACAGCAGGAGTCGGTGTTATGGGATGCAACCACAAATAATCCTGGTACAGTTGCCCACATAAGTTCTGCTTCTCCTTGTGTTAGAATTCATAGAAATATAATGAACATGATTGAATTTCGAGTGTCGTTTATGATGCAGTGGTTATACTCATCTGGCTAGTCAACTGATAA
The DNA here is from genome assembly GCA_032716605.1 of Paralithodes platypus. NCBI lineage: Eukaryota > Metazoa > Arthropoda > Malacostraca > Decapoda > Lithodidae > Paralithodes > Paralithodes platypus. The sequence goes on from CM064567.1 coordinate 16,340,088, forward strand.
TTCAAAGAAACCAAACTCGCCAGTCATTCTACTTAACTTTACTTTCATACATAAGATCACGGCGAGGAACAGAAGTTTCGTCGGTAACTGTACCGTACATTTAGGCACTTCTAGTCTTGCTTACGAGTACCCCCTGGCGTTCACCGTTTTCTTTGTGCTATTTCATTGCACTTTGCTGTCTCTTAGAATGTGTTTCTTTCCTCCAGCACAAAATTATATTCTGCTCTCTCTCTCTCTCGCTATACCTCTAGTACTTCTTTAACCCTTTCAGTGCCAGTGACGTCTTTTCATATTGAATTTTAGCTACATTTAGACGAGTTTATGAAGCTTACAGAGGAGATACGGTAGATAAAAGAATTACGCGAGTTAGTCTGTTAACTGTTAATTGGTAGATATCCTTCCTAAGCTGAATCAAATCGCCTAACAGTTGCCAGAATATAATGACAAGGATGTTACCGATACTGAATGCGTTAAGGGGGTAGTGCTTGTTTGTTGGTCTATGTTTTCATATATCAATTTATGTTTAGCTTCCTCGCTAGACCTCCATCAAGCTAAAAAAACACCCCCTAGACCCCCTGTCAAGATAAATTTGTACATTTCTCGGTAGAAAAATTTCCCGGCCGTCTAAAATTACAGGCTCGCTATCGCTCGCCAGGAAAAAATCGACACCTAAGTGGCATGATAGGTCTAAATGTTGAAATAAATGGGGCGAAAGGTTTCAGAATCGCCAAACTAATGGAACGAACGTCTTAAAATCTCAAAACTAATATGCTAAGTAGGAAGAGTAGAATAATGGAAGTCACGAACAGTAGCATCTTTATTTTCATTTTCTTGGGCCAGACGTTTCGACACTTTTCTTAGGTCATCTTCAGTGGTCTAAAATCGACAATTAAATTAATTAAAGTCTTTACATAATATTGGACATAATGTCAAAATAAACACTAATAATAAATTAGTTAAACAAGAATAATCCTATATTTAAACTAGACTAATATTAAGCTAAACACGAGTAATTAAAATAAGAAGTTCACTTTTACAAGGGTACATTAGGATAAATACAATTTGAAAATTACGAGTACACGAGTACGCAAATTGAAAGTTACAATAATGAAATTAGTTGTTGATTTAATTATACTTAAGCAAAATTATAGGAAGGTAAGAACCAATAATTGTAATTGGAAGTATACGAGTATATGAGTTGCGTTATAGTGTTCGTGACTTCCATTATTTTAGTCTTCCTACTCAAGATCCGGTTCCCCAAGAACACTCCTATCTCCGAACTACTATGCTAAATATGAGGGAAAAGGGGTCCAGAAAAAGCGACTACCAGCCCCTTAACAATTGGTCGGTGTGTTGTTGTTACAAAACGTGTTGTAAAGTGATAATAATTCAAATATAGGACAGTAGCAGGTGTACGTTGCCTCTTTTCTCTCTTTTTCTCTCTCTGGCTTGTATCCATTCGGCCCCATTCAGCCTACTGGTTTAAGAATCCAGCAAAGACTGAAAACAAAACAACGAAGAAAGAGGAAGCCAGATGATATGGCACGATCAGTGGGAAATAGCATGAGGATTGGTAAAGTGGCACAGGCAGTCAGAATGGTCACTGGGGAAGCCTCAAGTGGGGTGCACGAAGTGAATCGACGCATCTTGGACCAGCTGAAGGAGAAACACCCAGAAGCAAAACCAGCAAAGCCACACTAGACGGGGAATATGTTCCTCCAGACCCGGTGATATATGAGAATATAACTGGAGACCTCATATGGAGAAAGGCGCTGAAAACACAGGGAGGAGCAGGTCCATCAGGAGTAGATGCTAAGACTTGGAGGATCTTCCTAAGTCAAAACAAGTTTGGTTCAGCCGTGGGTGACCTTTGTGAAGCAATAGCAATGCTGGCAAAGAAACTTGCATCATCACCATGCGTGAACATAGAAGCTCTGACAGCATGTCGCCTGATACCTTTAAATAAGAATCCAGGAGTTAGACCAGTAGGCGTTGGGGAAGTTCTTAGAAGGATTATAGGAAAAGCAATGTCTGTATTTGGAAAAGATGTACAAAGAGCAGTGGGCAACTTACAAGTATGTGCAGGACAGCAAGCCGGAGGAGAAGCAGCAATACATGCAATGGGGAAGGTGTATCATGAGGAAGATTGTGAAGCGGTACTGCTAGTGGATGCAACAAATGCCTTTAACACCATTAATAGGGAGGCAGCTATTCACAACATCAAGATCAAATGCCCGAGCATCGCAAAGTACATAGAAAATACTTATAAGGAGCCAGCTAACCTGTATATAGTTGGAAGCACAAAGAAGGAAGAAATGAAAATTCTCAAATCAAATGAAGGAACAACGCAAGGAGATCCAGTGGCAATGGCAATGTACGCACTGGCACTATCAATTCTGCAGCAGAAAAAAACACATAAGGTAACCCGAGTGAAACAAGTGGCGTATGCAGATGACCTCACAGGTGCAGGAAAAATAGGGGATCTCAAAGAATGGTGGCGGAGAGTACAATCGGTAGGCGAAGTCATTGGGTACCATCCGAATGCTAGTAAATCTGTACTAATAGTGAAAGAAAACAAGTATGAAGAAGCGGTGCGGACTTTTGATGGGACAGGAGTGAAGATTACAAAGGAGGGTCAACGCCATTTGGGAGCAGTAATAGGCACAGAAGAATGCAAGAGAGACTATGTGCGAAAAAAGGTAGCAGAGTGGGTAAAGGAAGTGAAACCCTGGCAGACATTGCGAAATCTGAACCACATGCTGCATATACTGCCTTCACATATGGTGTTAAGCACAGATGGACCTTTCTTATGAGAACAGTGCCTGGCATTAGACAGATGCTCCAACCGCTTGAAGAAGCAATCAGAGAAACATTCATACCGGCCCTAACAGAGATGGAAGGCGTCACGCAAGAGCTAAGAGATCTATTAGCTCTTCCGCCAAGGTTCGGAGGTATGGGGATCATAAACCCAGTGGAGGCGGCACTAAATGAGAACCAAAATTCCCTTAAACTTACTACGTCTCTGACAGAAAAAATACGGGAGCAAAATGAAAATGATGAGGTGGACGAAGAGGAACAACGAAATGCAAGACAGGAAATTACAAAGAGCAGAGAAGAGAGACAGAAACATAGCCTAGAACAAATTAAGACCAGATGTAGGGAAGAACTGAAAATGAGAGTTGAGATGGCACAAGACACGGGGACTTCAAATTGGCTCACATCATTACCAATAAAGGAGAAAGGCTTCAGCTTAAATAAACAAGAATTCAATGATGCCGTAGCCTTGAGGTATGGGTGGCCAGTTTCGAACCTGCCGCTGAAATGTGCATGTGGTGAAATAAACAACTCAGACCACTGTATGACTTGTAAGAAAGGAGGATTCATCTGTATCCGGCATGATGAAGTACGAGACATCACTGCACAAATGCTGGACGAGGTGTGCCATGATGTCAGAATCGAACCGGAACTTCTGCCTATGGACGGACAGCGCTTGGCCCACAATACTGCAAATACTTCAAATGAAGCAAGAGTGGACGTAAGTGCTCGAGGTTTTTGGACGAGGGGACAACGGGCTTTTTTCGACATCAGAATCTTCAACCCAAGAGCACAAACATATCGTGAGCGAGGACACAAGGCGGCATACTTGAGAAACGAAAGTGAGAAAAAACGCGCTTATGAAGAAAGAATTTTGAACAGGGATCAAGGAAGCTTTACTCCTCTGGTCTTCTCATCGTCGGGAGGTATGGGACCTTCTGCAAGTGTCTTCTATGCCAGATTAGCTGAACAATATCGGAGAAAAAGAGCCAGCATAGAAGCCAAGTCATAACTTGGATGAGATGCCGGCTCTCTTTCTCTCTTCTCAGGTCTGCACTCCTATGTCTCAGGGGTACAAGGTCCTCCCCACTATAGAGGACAAGAGTGAGAGACTTGGACTTTGAAATGGTCGTGGCGGAGGGACGAATTGGGGAACAACTAGGTTGATTGTAGGGAGGTACTGGTACAATAAGATAAACTACAATGTAACTAGAATAAGATAGATTGTACACCACTTTATAACGGTCACCTTAATAAAAAAAATAAAAATATATATATATATATATATAGAAGGAAACATGCTTACATTACTGAAATGTTTGTGGACATGCAGTAATGCAAGTAATGGTCACTTCTGTAAATCTAAAATGGCTTACTTAAGAATGGGAAAGGGGTGGGACCTTCTATTTTTTTTTTATTTATTTTTTTTAAAGTGTGTGTGTGTGTGTGTGTGTGTGTGTGTGTGTGTGTGTGTGAAACTTTGTTCAACTGTGCAAACCTAGGTGAATACTAAATAAAGAATACATTTTCTTTTGTATTTCAGGTAATTACAAACTGCCACGATCGTGGCAATTTGTCTTGTAGCTAGATGCCACGGCCGGGGCGCCCCTATCAGGGGTTACATAAATCGTGGGTCGTTGAAATTTTCCGGAGGTCATTAAATGTTTACAAAATATATACTGTATAGACTGTTATTCAGTCTTATCACGACGAAAAATACTTGCTAAGCACAATTAAATTATTTGCTGGTAGATTAAAAGATAAACTAACATAATCTGATTGTAAACGAATCTCATAGAATGGACTTAGGATTCTAATCTAACCTAACCACATATACTTGTTGTTCTCAAAAACTGTGCTTCCGTGCTGACTCCCTGCCTAGGCAAACTCTTTCGTCTCTGTCTATCCTCTAACGCCTTCCCTTCATGCTGGAAGTTTGCTCACATTCAACCTGTCCCAAAGAAGGGTGACCGCACTCAACCCTCCAACTATCATCCAATTGCTCTCATCTCATGTCTTTCTAAAGTTTTTTAAACTATTCTTGCTTCCAAATTTCTTAAGCATTTAATTATTCTCTTCTCATAATCTGCTCTCAGATCGCCAGTATGGCTTCCTTAAGGGTCGCTCTACTGGTGATCTTCTTTCATATATTACTAACTCTTGATCATCCTCCTTCGGGACTTCGGTGAGACTTTTTCTATTGCACTAGACATATCAAAAACCTTCGATAGAGTCTGGCACAAATCTTTAATTTCTAAACTACCCTCCTTCTGTTTCTATCCCTCCATCTGTGCCTTTGTCTCTAATTTCCTTTCCGGCTGTTCCATAGCCGCGGTTGTGGACGGCCATTGTTCACTTCCTCACCCTATAAATTCCGGTGTTCCTCAGGGCTCTGTCTTATCTCCTATTCTCTTTCTAATTTTTATAAATGATCTCCTCAACTGTACCTCAATTCCCATCCATTCATACGCAGACGACTCAACCTTACACTACTCCATTAGTTTTTCAGAACGCCCCAGCCAGCAATCCCTCAATGACAAATGTAATGAAGCAATAGAACTCTTAAATTCTGATCTAAATACTATCTCCAATTGGGGCAGAGAAAACCTTGTTACCTATAATGCTTCCAAAACCCAATTTCTCCATCTATCTACCCGTAAGGAACTCCCAGCGGACTATCCCTTATTCTTCAACAATACAAAAATCAATCCTTCATCTGCTCTCAATATTCTTGGTGTCTCTTTTTCTTCTGCTCTCAGTTGGAAGGACCATATTACCAGTCTTGCTAAGGCAGCCTCCCAGAAGTTGGGTGTGCTCAACCGCCTTAGGGGGTTCTTTTCCCCTGCACAGCTTCTTGCTCTGTACAGGGGCATAGTGCGTCCTTGTATTGAGTATTGTTCACATGTGTGAGGAGGTTCCTCTCACACCGCTCTCCTAGACAAAGTTGAAAGGAAGGCCTTTCGTATCATTAACTCCTGTCCACTCACCAACTCTCTGCAATCTCTCTCTTTCTGCCGCAATGTTGCATCTCTCTCGCTATTCTATCGCTACTATAATAATCAGTGTTCCTCAGAGCTTTCCCAGTGTATACCACCTCCTTTACGTAGGGCACGTGGTACCCGTCTTGCAACTCAATCCCACCCCTACTCTGTGCAACTCTCCACCCCGAGAGTGAAACGTTACTCTCAGTCTTTCTTCTACTCAACAGCTGAGCTCTGGAACTCTCTCCCAGAATCAGTCTTACCCTCTTCCTATGACTTAAATTGCTTCAAACTCCGTGTGTCCAGGCATTTTTGCTCAACGTCCCTTGATTTTGGCCCTGTCACTCTTTCAACTATGGGGCAGGCACTCGCTATAGGCAGTTCTGCCTTTTGCCTCCCTCAATCACATAGAAAAAAAAAAAAAAAAAAAAAAATGTAATGTACTGACAGTGGTTGTAAAGATGACCCAGGTTTGAATAATTACATAATCCGACCTCAGTTACTCAATGTAGTTCATAGAGTTAGTACTTGGTGAGACTGCTATCATGCTATCTTTTATTTGGATACTTAGATATTAGTACCGGTAACGAGAAATGGTATACCCGTGAATATTTTATGGGCGAAGCCGAATATGTAATTTGCAGTAATTAATCACATAACACTGAATGTGTTCTTTATAGACACACATTTGCAGTATATAATATATATTTGTACTTTATTGTTGAAACATATATAACCTTAATTCATAATCATTTATTTCATGGTAATACTTTTCAACGGAAACAGGTTTAGAGAAGCAATATTTGATGTCGCAGAGTAATGGATTATTTAATATTGTTGTCATTATTGTTACCACAATTAAATACCACCACTAAATCAATCATGATGATTAAGCTTATAATTATGTAGTGAACTCTCTCCCAGAATCAGTCTTTCCCTCCTCCTATGACTTAAATTGCTTCACACTCCGTGTGTCCAGGCATTTTGGCTCGAACGTCCCTTGATTTTGGCCCTGTCACTCTTTCAACTCTAGGAGAGGCACTCGTTGCAGGCAGTTCTGCCTTTTGCCTCCCTCACTCACATAGAAACAAAAAATATATACTTAAGGGAGCCCTCCTCGCTTTTTTCTCTTTCTCTCCCTCTTTCTATGGCTTTTATCCATTCGGCCCTATTCAGCCTACTGTTTTAAGACGTTTACCCACATCCAGGTGTCAATATTTTCCTGGCGAGCGGTAGCGAGCCAGCATATATATATTTTTATTTATAGCAAGCTAAATTTTTACATTTTTCGATAGATCAATGTCTCCGGCGAAGCCATATTTCTCCATACAATATTGGCTCGCTATCGCTCGCCAGAAAGATATCGACACTTGAATGGGTTTAAACGTCTTGAAACAGTTGGCTGAATGGGGCCGAATGGACAAAAGCCAGGGAAAGAGAGAAAATGAGAGAAAGAACAAAAAAGCCGGTGACCCCCCTTAAAAGGGAACTACTCTTAATTACGTGACAAAAGGCACTTATTTTCCAACCAGACCCTTTATATTTGTTTCCCTATTTGTTAATATTTATGTATTTATTTTTATTATAGTTTAATACCGTATATATATATATTTTTTTTTTTATTTTTTTATTTTTTTTTTGCTAAGTGCTGAACAATGTCCGTACAAATATCGAAACAGTAGCGCACGAGTTGAACTATTTTATTTGGCTATAAATGCCGCTTTAGTGCATACTGTTAGACCATTCTCTCGGTGATGTTTCCTTTTATGCAAATTCAAATAAAAATCGCATAACAATGAGCACAGCATTTTTGTATAATTCGATTTGTTATTTATCTATTTTTGTGTTATTTTGTATATTTGTATATATGATTTTAGATTTATGCATGTATGTATGTATTTATAAATGTTTAATTGTATTTATTTTATATTCTATTTGTTTATTCTATTATTTTATTATTATTATTATTATTACTGTTATCTTTATAATTAGGTCAACAATGAAGGTTTGTTTCAACCATGAACAGGTATACAATTATTCAGAAATGTAATTCCAAAATTTGCCTGCAAGCAACCCAGACGAAGCAAGCAACATGAATAATGCATTTGTGCTGATTAAATTGTCCCCTTGTTTACCTTGCTTGTTATAACACTCTCTCTCTCTCTCTCTCTCTCTCTCTCTCTCTCTCTCTCTCTCTCTCTCTCTCTCTCTCTTCTCTCTCTCTCTCTCTCTCTCTCTCTCTCTCTCTCTCTCTCACTCTCTCTCTCTCTCTCTCTCTCTCTCTCTCTCTCTCTCTCTCTCACTCTCTCTCTCTCTCTCTCTCTCTCGCTCTCTCTCTCTCTCTATCTCTCTCTCTCTCTCTCTCTCTCTCTCTCTCTCTCTCAATAAACAAGACGCATGACCCACATATACATTATTACGGAACAGATCCAAACATATTATGTTGTTATATATTGTCCATTCATTATAGTGTGTAAGAAATCGTGCCCTCTATCCTATGTAACTCACAATGGGCTAGAAGAAAAGGGCTGTACATTTCCACACCTATTCCCTGGCTGATTCTTCCCAAATGGGGAAAATATTACTTAAATTATTCTCGTCGTTTATGAGTTGCCTACCTATAAAAATCGACTATAAGGTTGTGGCATTTCTTTAGTAATTAGTGAAATTAGGAAGTTCTTAGTGATTCGTAGCAGGTGTATAACTTTGCAAATGTCAGTCGTAGTATTGAGAAATCGAATGTTTAATCACTTATAAAAAGTCTTTGGTTATCTCTTTCATACATACATTTTTCTTTCGTAGAATCCGAATAAACATTCACCCACACACCTACATGAGCGATCACACACACACACACACACACACACACACACACACACACACACACACACACACACACACACATAGTTGCATCATTCCCGTAGAAAAGTAAGTATGTCTAAAGTAAAAGTAAAGATTTAGGGATGGGTGTATTAGCTTAGCTGCTATTGGCCGCGGCGCTCATTTCCATAGCATTGCCGTTTCTAACCTGGTGTGGGTATGTGAGTGAGTTTTTATCCTTGACCAACGTGTAACTGAAACAATAAGATAATAATATTTAACATAATATTTTCAGTAATCAATTATTCACCAGACTGAGACAATGAATGACTGCACGACGAACTATATGATTTTATAATTTACGACTTTATTAATTGTGATGTTTGTATGACATGAACATTGACTCTTCTCACCACTCAAATAATGAATTGCTAATATAATGGAAATTGATTTTTTTTACCATTCTCAATTATCATATCATCATAGAGATATTAAAAACAATGCCAGTTATTTACCCACGTCCACCGAAGCAGGGCAGTATATAAAGGTCCTGCACTATAATATTTGACTGTTCTTGAAGCAGTGCCTTAAAGCGGATGGAGACTCACACCCCACGTAATTTTTTGCCAGCCCAGCACAGAGTCGGGATCAATCCACTTTGAGAAGGATTGGATATTTTCAGCCACCTTCGCTCTCTCGATGCTGATGAAGTTGTATATTGATTCCTAGACAGAGATGTATTACACAATTCCTCTGGTACAGGGGCGCCCTGATTTTTCATGAAGAGCTCACAAGTATTGATATACTGGTAACCCCTGTAGCTTTATATTGCATATATTTATTAATGCTGGCACAAAAAGGATGATATTGTGTACCAACCTTTCTAAAGGTAAGGGAATCTTCATTTCCCATTGGTACAAGGTACTTCGAAAAATTGACAGAATGAATAGAAAAACCATTAAAGAGGATGAGCACTTTATTGACAATGTTTCGCAGATACATTCTTTAAG